>CM056056.1:155841929-156517022 GCA_029574335.1 Rana kukunoris
TGGAGTGTCAGCGCTGCCCTCTAGTGGACACTGTCTGTCAGTGCTCCCCCTTCTATAGCGTAATACACAGTAGGAGGAAAGCCTCCTCTAGCAAGCAGTGTGACCCGTATTACCAAAGCTCTGCGTCTTGATGCGTCCTCCGGTCCTCCCTGTGGCCTCCAGGATCCTAATGTTACGAAAGCCATTCTGGTAGAGCTTCTCGGCAGCTCCGATCCCGGAAATGCCCGAACCTATGATGAGAATAGCAGGGCTCTTGCGACCCATCGCCTCCTCCAGCTCTGACCCCAGAGACTGCTGATTGGGCTGGACGGAGAAGAAGACGAGGAGGGGGAGGAGCCTGCTGATTGTCATGATCAGCTTTACTGGGGTTGAGAGTGCGAAGTGCGGAGATACCTGAGAGCTCCGAGTTACCTCAGAGGGCGAAGTGCGGAGTTACCTCAGTGAAGAGCGGGAAGAGCTCAGACTTCTGTGCCCCTCACACTCCAGACTGAGCACACTGGGATTGCACAACTCTGAGTATTCCTAGCTGTTCTGGGCATTCTTCCAAATCTCATTCTTCCAATGTTTCCACATTTCTGGCATAGAACATTAATGTATCAATAAGCAGGGTTATCTGGGGACTCTGCAGCTTACCAGAGTCCAACACTTCATAAAAACATTATTTCTCTTATCGTCCACAGCAGAGGTGGCTCTAGGCTTTGTGAGGCCTTAGGGCCCTTTCACACGGGGCAGATCAGTATTGACAGAGGCGACTCTCTAATTAGGCAGATTAGGGAGTCGCCTAAGGCTAGGGTGACCAGACATCCCCAGTTTCAGGGGACAGTCCCCTGATTGATGACACTGTCCCTGGACCAAGTCTGTCCCCGGTTTTGTCCCCAGATTGGATTTAATAGGGGGCAGGGGCAATTTCAAAGACAGTCAGTGCAGAATTAAAATTAAAAAAATTGAATTACACCCCCCCATTTGCCGTGCCTACTAGCATAGGGGGTGTATTTTTCCCATTATCTGTGCCCCTTTCTGATGATCATGTGCTGGTCGGAGCCGAGGGAATATTTCTTCAGTTTCGGGCGCATGCCCATTCAGCTCCGCTCACATGTTCTTCTGCCTTGGCTCAAGTCCCGGCCAGCCACCTGCCTGTCTCCTTGCCTTCCCTGGCGGAGTGATCTTCCTCCGCTCCCCACCCAGTAGTAGCTGGGGCCGGAGAGTAAGATTTGAGAGGCTGTGATGCGGGTGGCAACAGGGCAACGTTGCTGATTGTTGTCATTAAGAAAATATATGTCCCCGGATTTCATTTAAAAAATCTGGTCACCTTACTAAGGCCCCGCGGTTCCAGGGGCCCCGCAGCCGCCTAATCTACTTAACGTGTGTAGAAGTGAAGGGAATGTCCCCAGTCTGTGTCCTTCCATCTGTTCATAAGGGGTACTCATAGTGCCTGCAACTAGCTTTCCTTGGCCAGGGGCAGACTGACCGCCTGAGCACTGCCCGAGGTCCAAGGATCAGTGGATGGCTCTAGGTACTGCCCTCCCCCAGCTCCTCCTCTTCTGCCACGCTCCACGGATCTCTGCCATGTGCAGAAACTCCCTAAGGGACCCTGATCACAGTTTCTTTTTTAAATCTAGTCCGTTATTTTTTTCAACTCCAGTCCAGTTTTTTTTTAAATCCAGTCCGTTTTTTTTTTCAACTCCAGTCCAGTTTTTTTAAAAATCCAGTCCGGGTTTTTTTTCAACTCCAGTCCAGTTTTTTTTTTTCAGTCCGGTTTTATTTTTAACTCCAGTCCGTTTTTTTAAAAATTCAGTCCGGTTTTTTTTCAACTTCAGTCCAGTTTTTTTAAAAAGCCAGTCCGTTTTTTTCCCAACTCCAGTCCAGTTTTTTTTAAAAAACCAGTCTGGGTTTTTTTTTCCAACTCCAGTCCAGGTTTTTTTAAAAAATCCAGTTCGGGTTTTTTCCAACTCCAGTCCAGTTTTTTTTAAAAATCCAGTCCGTTTTTTTTTCAACTCCAGTCCAGTTTTTTTTTAAATCCAGTCCGAGTTTTTTTTTCAACTCCAGTCCAGTTTTTTTTAAAAATCCAGTCCGGGTTTTTTTAACTCCAGTCCAGTTTTTTTTTAAATCCAGTCCGGGTTTTTGAAAAAAAACCCGGACTGGATTTTTAAAAAAAAGAATGGACTGGAGTTTTTAAAAAAAACGGACTGGATTTAAAAAAAAATTGGACTGGAGTTAAAAAAAAAAAAACCCAGACTGGAATAAAAAAAACTGGACTGGAGTTGATAAAAAAAACCTGGACTGCATTCTAAAAAAAAAAAATGGGCTGGCTTTGGAAAAAAAAACCCGGACTGGATTTAAAAAAAAAAAAACTGGACTGAAGATGAAAAAAAAAACGGACTGGAGTTGAAAAAAAACAGATTGGATTGAAAAAAACTGGACTGGAGTTGAAAAGTAGCACATCTTTCTCATGTTTAAAACAGTGCCACAGCAAAATGACAAATCTAAAGGAAAAAATGTAATTTAAATCCAGTCCCCCCCCCCCAACTCCAGTCCAGGTTTTTTTTTTAAATCCAGTCAAAATCCATCATCCTCATCATAATCCCCCTGTGCTTGGCATCCTACCACCCCACCCCTGTCATCAACATTGCCATCAAACCCCTGTACTCCACCTCTAGCATTCAACCACCCTACCCCAATCATCCTTCTCTTTATCCCCTCTGTACCCCACTGCCAGCTTCCTACAACCCCACCCACTGTCATCATCATCCCCCTCTGCTGACATCCCAGCACCCCACTCATTGTCATCAACATCCCCCTCACCCCTCCTGTACCCCACCTCTGACATCCTCCTGTCATTATCATCCTCACCCCTCCAGTACCCCACCTCTGACATCTTATCACCTTACCCCCAATTATTATAGGGGAGATATGATCTCTGCCTCTCACACCCCAAACTGCATTCTGTCATACAACCAACTGTACCCTAAAATAAAGTGATAAGTAGTAACCTATAGCAACCAATCAGTGAGCAGTAATGATGTGCAGTAACCTCTAGCAACCAATCATTGAGTGGTAATATTGCACAGTAACCTCTAGCAACCAATCAGTGAGTGGATAATATATACAGTGCGGAAAATAAGTATTTGAACACCCTGCTATTTTGCAAGTTCTCCCACTTGGAAATCATGGAGGGGTCTGAAATTGTTATCATAGGTGCATGTCCACTGTGAGAGACATAATCAAAAAAAAAAAATTCCAGAAATCACAATGTATGATTTTTTTAACTATTTATTTGTATGATACAGCTGCAAATAAGTATTTCAGCTTTCTGTGCTCTCACACTTTGAATGACAATTACTCAGTCATGCAACACTGTACCCAAATTATTTTTTTGTCCTTTTTTCCCCCACAAATAATGCTTTCTTTTGGTGGTATTTGATCACCTCTGCGGTTTTTATTTTTTGCGCTATTAATGAAAAAAGACTGAAAATTTGGGAAAAAAATGTTTTTTTCTTAGTTTCTGTGATAACATTTTGCAAATTATTAATTTTTCTTCATAAATGTTGCCCACAATTTATACTGCTACATGTCTTTGATAAAAAATAACCCATTTTTTTTGGAAATCATTTGGTCTGTGTGAAAGTTTTAGAGACTACAAGCTATAGTGCAAATCATAATAAATTATCACATATGATCACACCTGATGTACTGAAGGCCTATCTCATTTTTTGAGACCCTAACAAGCCAGGAAAGTACAAATGCCCCCCAAATAACCCCTTTTTAGAAAGTAGACATTCCAAGGTATTTAGTAAGAGGCATTGTGAGTTATTTGAAGTTGTAATTTTTTCCCCACAATACTTTGCAAAATTAATATTTTCATTTTTTATTTAAAACATTTCTCAAAAGTGTCATTGTAATAGCTTATTTCTCTCACATGGCATGTGCATACCACAAATGACACCCCAAAATACATTCTGCTACTCCTCCTGAGTAAAACGATACCCCATGTGTGAGACTTTTTCACTGCCTGGCCAAATACAGAGGCCCAACATGCAGGGAGCACATCAGGAGTTTTTAGGAGCATAAATTGCACATCTAACTAGTTGACAACCTATTACACTTTTGAAGGCCCTGGAACACCAGGACAATGGAATTACCCACAAAATGACCCCATTTTGGAAAGCTAACACCCCAACGTATAATCTATGAGGCATATTGAGTCTTTTGAACGGTTTATTTTTTTCCAGCAGTTTTTGGAATATGTGGGAAAAAAATGAAAACGCATTTTTTTTTACACAAAGTTGTCCATTGATAAGATATTTCTAACACAAAGCACGTACATAGCAAAAATGACACCCCAAAATACATTCTGCTACTCCTCCTGAGTAAAACGATACCCCATGTGTGAGACTTTTTCACTGCCTGGCCACATACAGAGGCCCAACATGCAGGGAGCGCCATCAAGGATTTTAGAAGCATAAATTGCACATCTAACTAGTTGACAACCTATTACAATTTTGAAGGCCCTGGAACACCAGGACAATGGAATTACCCACAAAATGACCCCATTTTGGAAAGCTAACACCCCAACGTATAATCTATGAGGCATATTGAGTCTTTTGAACGGTTTATTTTTTTCCAGTCGTTTTTGGAATATGTGGAAAAAAAATGAAAACGCATTTTTTTTACACAAAGTTGTCCATTGATAAGATATTTCCAACACATAGCATGTACATAGCAAAAATGACACCCCAAAATACATTCTGCTACTCCTCCTGAGTAAAACGAAACCCCATGTGTGAGACTTCTACACAGCCTGACCACATACAGAGATCCAACATGCAAGGAACACCGTCAGGTGTTCCAGAGACACATAGCATGCACATACCAAGAACTACACCCCAAAATACATTATACTGAGCAAAGCGTAAACAAAAGATTACCTGTGGTAATAGTAGTGCAGGTCTACACAGCAGGATAGCACTGGTCCAGGCAGCCGGCAGGGACTTGGTCAGCAACGGCACTTGTCCAGGCAGGGATACTGTCCAGTCAGGGTTAGTGCAGGTGGTCAGTTCATGCAACAGGCAGAGGCATAATGGCATAGGTCCTACAGGCAGCAGGCAGAAGGAGGGCCTCGTTCAGGACAGAATGGGGTAGAGGCTTCTCCCACCCAAATCTCTTTGAAGCCTCTGGGCAACCAGACCCTAATCTAGGATGAGAAACCAAAAAAATCGTTTTCTTCATCTAGAAAAACTTTTCTGGAGCCCCTCACATATGTGAGACCCCTGTGTTGAATCCCACTAGTCCAGTAGCAGGGTACAAGATCAGTCCAGGAGGCAGGCAAAAGGCATGGTCAAACAGTCCAAGGTCAGTTCCAGATCAGGCAGAGGCATTACAGAATCGTTAGGCAGAAGAGTGGTCGTAAAACAGTCCAGGGTCAGTTCCAGATCAGGCAGAGGCATTACAGAATCATTAGGCAGAAGCGTGGTCCAATAACAATCCGGGGTCAGATACAAAGCAGGCAGTGGCATAAAGGGGCGTGAAGGTGTGTGAAGGCAGGAACGGAGGATTACGTTTACCATACTAAACTAATAATTTAGTTTAGTATGGTAACGGCAAAAACAGTCAGTTACACAGAGGCCTGGTTGGGAAGGACACTGGGCACAATGGTAAACTGTGTCTCGTCTGACTCCTTCACTGGCACACACTTTACATTTTTTTTTACCTCGTCGGCCTGTTGCTGTGAGAGGGACTTTAGCTGGGAAGTGCCGTTCGGAGAGTCGACATAGAACATCTGATCGGGTATTTTGGGGTAGGTCATTCTGGAATATTAGGGTAGTGGTAATTTCCTCCTGGTAGCCAAGGAAGGTTAGGGGGTTTTGGGTGGACTTGCGGTAGATAATATAGGAGTTGTAGACGGCCAAATGAAAAAAATAAATTGCTACTTTTTTGTACCAATGGTACGTGCGCCTTGTGGCAAGGTAGGGTTCCAACATTTGGTCATTTAGGTCGACTCCCCCCATGAAGAAATTGTAGTCCCGGATGCAGGTGGGCTTTTGGATGGTGGTGCCACGACTTCTGCGGGTTTCCACAAAAGAATGGTTGTGGATGGAGGACAACATGTATACGTCTCTTCTGTCCTTCCACTTCACTGCCAGAACCTCCTTGTTGCGCACACTTGCCGATTCCCCTTTCTTCAGCTTTTGATTCACAAGGCTTTGAGGAAAGCCTTTCCTGTTCTTTCTGGCGGTGCCACATGCTGGGGTCTGCTTCCGGTGAAGGTTGTGGAACAGGGGAAGAGACGTATAAAAGTTGTCCACGTACAGGTGGTATCCTTTATCCAGGAGGGGGTTAATGAGTTGCCAGACAACTTTTCCACTTGATCCCAAGTAGTCTGGGCAATTGGGGGGATTCAGCTGGGTGTCCTTCCCTTCGTAGACCAAGAAGGAATACAGGTACCCTGTGGCTCGTTCACAAAGTTTATAAACCTTCACCCCATAGCGGGCCCTTTTGCTGGGAATGAACTGCTTTATTTTCAGTCAGCCACAAAATTTAACGAGGGACTCATCGACACAAATGTTTTGTTCCGGGATATATATTTGGGGGAATAATTCAGAAAAATAATTTAGTAAGGAGCGAATTTTAAAAAGCATGTCAAAATTTGGGTGATTTCGGGGAAGGCACTGAGTGTTATCGTTGAAGTGGAGGAACCTCATGATCATGAAGTATCTGGTTCTGGGCATTGTTGCAGAAAAAAATGGCATATGATAAATGGGGCGTTTTGACCAAAACGAATGCTTTTCATTTTTTGGGTGGAGTCCCATACAAAATGTGAGGCCTAAAAAAAAAACTAAACCCCTCCACCGTAAGGTCTCTCCAATTGAAGGGACGGGCATAGGACGATGTGGGATTGTTGATGATAAATTGTTGGGCATATAAGTTGCACTGGGCCACAATGCTGGATAGCAGTTCCTCAGTGAAAAATAAATTGAAAAATGAATTGGGGAAAAATTGTCCGTGTTCACCTGGACTCCTGGCTGGGCAGTGAAAGGGGGAATGTTGGCTTCTCTGGAATTTAGAGGAAGCCACAGGGGGTACTGAAGGGCATAGGGAAGGCTGGCATGGGTCCTTGGTCTTTGTTGTTGAGGTACTGCGGTGCTGGTGGATGGCACTTCAGTATTTGGGGATTGCACTTCGGTGCTGGTGGATGGCATGTCGGTGCTGGTGGATGGCATGTCAGTGCTGGTGGATGCCACTGCCTCCTCACCAGAGCGCCTTCTTTTGGCGGGCCGACTATCTTCCCCCTCTGAGCCTGTCGCTGATCCATTAGTGTAGATTGGCTCATAGTCTACATCCGAATCCGAATAGGAATTGGAGGAAGAGAGCTCCCCGATGCTCTCGTCAGGTGCAGAAAGAATTTGATACGCCTCCTGTAGGGAAAAACGACGTCTTGACATTGCTGGCGACTTCACAGGTGTGTGTGGCACAGATGTGCACTGAGGCGGCACAGATGGGCAGAGATGGGGACTGAGGTGGCAGAGATGGGGACTGAGGTGGTGGAACAGATGTACACCGATGAGGCAGCACAGATGTGTACTGATGAGGCGGCACAGATGTGCGCTGAGGTGGCACAGATGGGCACTAAAGGTGTTACAGGTGGGCACAGGCGGTACTGGTGACACAGTCGGTACTGGTGGCACAGGCGGTACTGGTGGTACAGGTGGTACTGGGGGCACAGGTGGGCACTGAGGAGGCGGCAGATGGGCACTGATCACAGGTGGGCACAGGCGGTACTGGTGTCACAGGCGGTACTGGTGGCACAGGTGGGCACAGGTGGTACTTGAGGCACAGGCGGTACTGGGGGCACGGGCAGTACTGGTGGCACTGGCGGTACTGGTGGCACTGGCGGTACTGGTGGCACTGGTGGCAGGGCCTCTGATAGGGGGACCACCAGCCCTCCTGTAGGGGGCCCGGGCAAACAGGGGGGCCCGGACAGCAGAGAAAATGATTGTGGTCAGATGGAGGGGCAATTGCAGAATTACTTTCCTGTTCTGCCTGCTTCCAATCCCCCTCTGTGCCCTATGTCTCTGTGCTAAACCCCCCACTGCACTGCTGGTTTACCTGTCTCATAAAAAAATTACAAATTGTAAAATAAAATACATTTTAACATTCTTTAAAAAATGATATTAAAAAAAGTTTAAAGATTTTTTCAAAACTATTTAAAAAAAGGGCTAATTCACACAGGTTTGTGTCCGCTAATAATGATTTTAGTGCATTTGTTTGTGAAAATATTGTTTTGATATATTTGGTGGGGGTGGCCTGGGGGGCCCTGTCAGGTAGGCTGTACGGGGCCCCATGATTTCCTACAGCAGCCCTGACTGGTGGTACTGGTGGCACAGGTGGTACTGGTGGCACAGGTGGTACCAGGTGGTACTGGTGGTACAGGTGGGCACTGATCTATCACTGATTGGGCGCTGATGGGCACTTTTACTGTCACTTTTTTACTTTACTTCACAAACAAGGGGAAAAAAATTACAATGTTTCTCTTTCTCCTCACACGCGCTGTCTGTGTGAGGAGAGAGAGACGGTAATGAGAGATGATCTCATATGTTTACATTTGAGATCATCCCTCATTGGCCGCCCAGATCGCGATGTAAATAGCCGCTGTGATTGGCTATTTACCGCGATCTGTGTTTGGCTTTCTCCAGGGGACACGGTCAGCTCAGTAGTTCCCCGCTGCGCGCTCGAGAGCGCGCGTTGTGAACGAAAAAAGGGGCAGCCGTAAAAACACGGCCAGTCAGGGATTCAGGGTTGCGCTGCGGCCGTACAAAGTCGTACGGCCGTCAGCAACTGGTTAATGATATTTGATTAAAGATTAATTGGTTAGAGAAAATTCTAGACACTGTAAATGCAAAGTTTGTAGAATTTAAGACTCTTAATATATGTAATTTATACAATTAATTTCTATCGCTTGAATTTTTTTTTCGCATTTTGGGCGTGAATGGGGCCTCATGTCTAAGATTTGCCTAAGGCCGCACAAAGCCTAGAGCCGCCTCTGAGTATTGATCCGCCTCCGTGTGTCCATAAGCTCAGCGGGGGTCCCTCCGTAAATCCCCGCTGAGCCGTCGGATGACAGGGCAGTCTCCGCACACTGTGCAGAGACCGCCCTGTTTTTTCTCCACTCTCCCCTATGGGGGAGCGGATGAACACGGACCACGTGTCCGTGTTTATCCGATCCGATCCGCAGACAGAAGAAAAAATAGGGTTTTCTTCCGTCTGCAAAATCGGATGTTTGTGGAGGCCGGTGATTATGGGTGTCAGCAGTTGTTTATCCGCTGACACCCGCAATCACATTGGGACCAATGTATGTCCCTTTTTCATCCGCAAACGAATGGATGAAAAAGTGGACAAGTGTATTTGCTGTATATATTAAATATTGTATTAAATATTGTGGGCCAGATTCACAGAGCCATTACGCCTGTCTAACTGGTGTAAGACTGGAGTAATTTCAAATTACGCACGTTTTTTAGCTAGTCGAAAACCTCAAACCATGAATAGACAGCTGCAGGCTTCAATTCGACTGGATTACGTGTTCGTACGCCTTCGGATCTACGATGCAATAAAATTGCGGCCACTGGGTGGACTTCCCGTCGTTTTCCGCGTCGGGGTATGCTAATGAGCTTTTGCCGGCGATCCCAGAAATTACGATCTTCAATCGCAATCTCTTACGGCACCTTTAGTCATCTTTTTTTTTACGTAACACTATACCAGCTTTTTGCTGGTCTAATATTAGACAGCCCATGTTAAGTATGGCCGTCGTTCCCGCGTCAAATTTCTAAGTTTTCCGACGTCTTTTATTATTTTTTACGTAAGTCGTCCGGGAATAGGAATGTTCGTAAACGACGCTACTCAAACAACGAATGACGTAACGACGTGATTTTGCGCAATGCACGGTGGGAAATTTCTGAACAGAGCATGCGCAGTTCGATTGCCGCGGGGACGCGCTTAATTTAAATGCTTCACGCCCCCCAATCGCGTATTTCGATTACGCGGCGAGAAATAGACTACGCCGTAGCGTACGGGCAAAACTCTACCAGGATTCGGTGTAGAGCCTGGTGAAATACGGCAGCGTAGAGTATTTTGATTACGCAGCGCAATATTAAGTGTATCTGAATCTGGCCTTAAGAGTTTTAAAAATTATATGAACTATGAATTCACTGTTTATAGAATTTTCTCTAACCAATTCATTAGTCGGCCGGGAGGCACTTGTGGGGGCGAAGCCTAAGACCACTTAAGCCCTGGACCAATATGCTGCTAAATGCCCAGAGGCGTTTTTACAATTCAGCACTGCGTCGCTTTAACAAACTATTCCGCGGTCGTGTGACGTGGCTCCCAAACAAAATTTGCGTCCTTTTCTTCCCACAAATAGAGCTTTTTTTTAATGGTATTTGATTGCCTCTGCGATTTTTATTTTTTGCACTATAAACAAAAATAGAGCGACATTTTTGAAAAAAATATCAATATTTTTTACTTTTTGTTATAAAAATATACTAAATTTTAGTCAAACATTTAGGCCAAAATGTATTCAGTCACATGTCTTTAGTAAAAAAAAAAAATCGCAATAAAAAAAAAATTAGCTACCTAGCGGCAACAGCGACACTAAGGCCTCGTACACACAAGGCAATTCATTTGTTCAAATCGGTCGGACCGACCGATTTGAACAAATCTGTCTCTTAGGATTTTGGTTTGCTCGCGTGTACACACGAGCAAACCAAAATACCCGCCAGCAGACGGCGCGCTGACGTGTCGGTGACGTGGCGGTGACGTTGACGCCGCCACGTCACCGCACCAGGAAGTAAAACACATCCGCGCATGCGCCGAATCCATTCGGCGCCGGTGTGAGACGACATGTCTGCTGGTAAGTGTACTAACCAGCAGACATGTCGGGCGGACGGGTTCCCACCCGATAGATTTCAAAGCATGCTTTGAAATCTGTCGGGTGGCCAAATCCGTCGACTCGCCCGTACACACGATCAAATCTGTCTGCTGGTACGGTCTAGCAGATCGTTTCCAGCAGACAGATTTGATCGTGTGTAGGCGGCCTAATACAGCAATCAGAAAAATGATCGCTTAGTGACGCTGGCAATAGGGGGTGAAGTTAACTAGGGCGGTAAACAAGGGGTTAAAACTTTATTAGGGGGGGGGTACGGGGCTACCCTGGACCTAACACTAACTGCCTGTCACACTGCCTGTCACACTGACACTAAATGCAGTGATCAGTAAATATATGATCACTGCAATCAGTGACAGTGTGACAGGGGGCTGGGGGGGGGGGGGGTGATCGGAAGGGGTTAAATGTGCCTATGTTTGTGGTGTCAGTGTAGTGTTGGTGCAACTTACTGTGAGTCCTCTCTCCTCTCGGCGGATTGAAAATACCGCCGAGAGGAGAGCTCACATCACTTCCTCTGCCTGTGTTTACATTTTACAGGCAGAGGAAGTGACACAGCAGAGGCTATGCGGATTGGCTGGGAGCGATCACGAGGGGACGGACAGAAACCAACAGCCGCCCCCTCGTCCAGGATCGCTGAAGACATTTTTAGTTTTATTTTCTCTTTAATTTTCTTTATTTGAGATTCTTTTATCAACTGCCGGCTGGGTGACAGGCTGAATATATAGATCCTTGTAGTCTCCTCAGTCCGGTCAGCACGTGTGAGCTAAGGGCTGGGTCTGCCACCACATACTGAAAATGATAGATTCATAATAGTGAAACACGCAGACAAGAGGGAATTTAGTCTACATTAGACATGTGCAATTTTTTTCGTTACGAATACGTTTTCCGTCATTATTCGTTATTTTCGTTGATTCGTTAACCTACGAATAAACGAATGGTTTAGCGCAAATAATAACGAATAACGATATTTCCAAAAATAACGAATATAGAAAACTATGAAGATACGAAACTACTAAATGTAAAAGAACAACACAACGAAAGAAAAAAGAAACCAAAACATAGAAATAACGAAAATACCGAACACAAAAAAAACCCCATAATTACGAAAAATAAACGAAAATGCAAACTTACTAATATTCGAAGAACGAAAAGAAAACAACCAAAATGCCGAACAAAGAATAATAAACGAAAAGCAAAACTAATGAAAAATAAATTACGAATCTTCGGAAAACGGAAATGAAATAACGTAAATTCACTTTCATTAGTACTGCCCCAATGAGCTTCTTTCTAATTACCTAGTGGCTCCTTGACCTTGTGTCTTTATCTGTGTTAAGCCCCGTACACACGGTCGGACATCCAACAAAACTTCCCTTGGATTTTTGTCCTAATTGATTTGTCCGATCACACCCATAGCATACACACACTCGGACTTTTCCGGCAACCAACACGAACGTAGTGACGTTTGAACGTAATGCCGTGCGTTTAAAAGAGGAAGTGAAATTCTCCGACGTCACCCGTTGCGTTCCTTCAGCTACTCTATAGTTAGTTGATGTTTCGTGTGAGTGCTTTCCACATTTCCAGTTTCGTGCGTTTCAGAACGTTTGTGTCCGTTCGCCAAATTCCGAGATGTTGCGCGATCCTGCGAGAGAGCGTGCTGTTTACGGTCTAGGAGTTCTGGCTATTGCTCAAGCTTGGTCCAGGTCCAGGAGTAGGAGGAGGACTGTTTGGACCAAAAATTGGTTGCTTCGCCGTGAAGAATTTTCTCATATGCCATTGCTCAGGGAGCTGCAGGAAAACAATCCTAATGATTTTAGGAACTATCTTAGGATGTCAGATTCCTGCTTCCAGCGTCTTTTACATTTGCTGTCTCCATATATCACCAAGAAGGACACATGTATGAGGCCTGCTATTCCTGCAGAGCAACGGCTCATAGCCACTTTGCGCTATTTGGCGACAGGGAGAAGCCTCCAGGATATTAAATTTACTACTGGGATCTCTCCCCAGGCTCTGGGACACATAATTCCTGATACTTGCTGTGCCATTATTCAAGTCCTGCAGAAGGACTATATTCGGGTAAGTTATTTTAGTTGATATCACATTATATCCATTTCCACAATGTTCAGTCCCATTCTTGTTAGAATCTGTTCAAATAATTTTTATTTGGTGGCATGCTGACTACTTTTCCTTGCCCTAAATAGATATTTGCCTTCACTTACCTCCCTAGCAAGCTACCCTGGGACCCCAATTTGTTATTTGCCTTCCCTTAACAACCCTTATAAACTAGGGCATCTTAAAATGTTTATCCTTAAACTGGCAGCAGAGTGGCAGAGTAAATTTTTTGGGGTGCACAAACTGTTTATTAACCTTCCCCAATAGTGAATCATCTGATCCAAATATTTGTGTACTCTAGCTCAACATATCTTCATTATACCCCTTTTCTGCTTGTCATATTTCTCCCATTTTCTTAAAATTATATTATTATTTTTATTAATTTTTTTTTGTATATGGTATGTTATTCTGTTGCCTCTGGTGTGCCAAGCCCAAAAATCAGAATGGCTTGCAACAAACATGAACCTTCATTTGTTCACCATATTGGTCACATTGAAAAGGAGAGATTTTTTTACCACTCCCCAAACTTTAAACATTCAACCTCATCTCCCTAACATTTTTGGAATGTGCCACCAGAGGGAGTCATGAAGCATATAAATGAGAATTATATCAAATTTTTAGTCCACAAACTGCTTGAATTGGTTCCTTGTTATGTTGCCCCTATAATGTATGTGTAAAAATAGGTTGCAATTTATTATGCTGAAGTAGTAACTAATTGTTCTTTGTTTGACTCCACAGTTTCCTTCTAACCCTCAGGAATGGCAGGATGTTGCGGCCCAGTTTGCCAATCTGTGGAATTTTCCCAACTGTGGGGGTGCCATTGATGGCAAACATGTCAGGATTGTTCCTCCGCCGGCCTCTGGCTCTTATTTTTATAATTACAAGGGCTTTAACAGCATAGTTCTTCTTGCTATAGTTTCTGCAAACTATGAGTTTATTTATGTTGATGTTGGTATGAATGGGCGTCATTCTGATGGAGGTGTGATGTCTCATACCGAATTCTATCAGCGTCTTACTAATGGCACCTTAAGTTTGCCACCTGCGCAGGACAACGTGGAGGGCCTCAACTTTGTATTTGTGGCAGATGAGGCCTTTGCTCTTGGGGAACATCTGTTGAAGCCCTTTCCGATGAGGAACCTCACCCCTGAGCAACGGATCTATAATTACAGACTGTCACGTGCCAGAAGGGTGGTTGAAAACGCCTTTGGCATTATGTCAAGTCGTTTTCGGCTATTTCTTACTGCCATTCACTTGGCTGAATACAAGCTTAACCACGTGGTGTTGTGCTGCTGCATCCTCCATAATTTTCTACGGAGGAATGCTACCAACTACATTGGGTCTGGCAATACTGATGACCCCTCAGGTGGACGGGCAGCTGAAGACGCAGTAATGCCAGCCCTGCAACTTACCCGACCTGCTGTCTCCTCCCAGAATGCACGTCTTGTGCGTGAGCAGTATATGGACTACTTTGTTGGTAGAGGGGCAGTGCCTTGGCAGCAAAATGTCCTGTAGAGTTTGTTCTATCTAGTATTTTTTCCTCTTAAAAATAAAAATTTTGAGCTACTGTTATCTGTGGTTGGGTTTTATTTTTTTTATGTCCTTAGAATTTTGGTGAGAATTGTCAAAACTTTAGGGAAACAAGCAGACGTGCAAATACACCTTTCTAAACTTCAATACATCTATGTTGAGTATTATTATGTTTTAGGGCTCTGCTACACCCCTTTTCGAATAATACACTGTCAATGTTCTTACCCTAAATTCTAAATATACTGGTAGTACTGATCTTATAAATAAGAAGCCACACCTTTTTTTGCAAAAACATTATTTTTTTTATAAGCACAATCCAATGTGCCATTTTTTTCTTTTACAAAAGTGCAAAACAGTGGTAGGTCATGAAGAACGCAATAATTCGTTTGTTATTATTTTGGCGAGAAACATGCATCTTTTCCAACACAGCAATATACCTTGCCAAGTGGTTACAGCAGAAATCCAAACATTTTTGGCAGAATTCTCGGCCCAATATATTATTATACACACACAATGTATGACCAGATGCAGTTTTGTTTATTCTGTGGCGCTTTTTTTGTGGGTCAAAAATGCATGCACAGTGCTCTCCATGCGCTACGGGGGTTCTGGTTGGTTGTAGCTCACAACATGCAGTCATCCTTAGCACCTGAAACGGAACTACCATGTTGTGAGCTAGAGCCGACCAGAACCTTCATGGAGTGCATGTCAAACACTGTGCCTGCATCCTTGTCGCATACAAAAATGCACCCCAAAATAAACGCAACTGCGTTTGATGCAAAATGCCCCTTAGCACAGTCTTTCTCCACTCTCCTCCTCCTGGTGCATTCCCAGATGTTTCACTTTTATGTTTCACATATTTATTTTTTGGATGTGCATATGTCAAAATTGGTCAGGTATAGCCCTTCAAAATTGTAAAATACTGTTTTTTGAAAGCACCAGAAGAAGAGGAGTAGATAAAAACTCAGCTGAGACACTTAAATCACACCAAAACATTATTTTTTTCTAAAATTACAGTATTGAAATAGCCTCAAAAGTCACATTTGTAACATCTGCGTATTGCAAAGTGAATTAGTGCCATTTCTAAACAAATAACAAAACTCAGCCTGTGCTAACAAGTCTAGTTGCATCAAGTTCACAGAAAATGTAAATAACAGGAGGTACAAATGTAAACTATAAACCTACGTCACAAAAACAGCTAAAATTTAGCTAACAGGTCGTAATAATCCCTGATTCGTCTCTGAACACCAGTGGCAGACTCCTTTAGATTTTCAAGCTCTGTCATTGCCTGCAGCATATCAGCACTGATCCGACCAATAGTGCATCCTGGTAGTTGGTGGCCTTGGAAGAAGATAATAAATTAGAATGTGTTTGATGGTCAAGTGACTGAGGCAAAAAACATAGGGACACATTATTAATCAGGGCTACTTTATGAAAATACTTACCTAAACATAGACACTCAATTGGTGCTTGCAAAATGCTTGATCTTCTAAATACAGCTACACTACTAGGTAATGTACCCACTACAGATATACTCCGAAAATCTTGGACCAGGTGCATATGCATGTGTCTTCACGTGCAGCTACCTAAACAACACTGCCACCTCTCCCTTCTACATGCTCAAATGTTGAATGCACTACATAATTTGCTAGTGTGTTGTGGGCGTGTTTGTAGTGGACATATAATCAGTAACCATGTATTGATTGTGGAAAGCACATGTTAAAAAAACTTACTGGGGCAAACAACAGTCTCCAAAGGGTCATCTTGGATTTATTGCACTCCTTCACCCTCAGCAGATCTGGGGCCAGATTCTCCAATATTTTCGGCGGCGTAGCGTAAGCCAGTTACACTACGCCGCCGCTGCTTACTGGAGCAAGTGCTTTATTCTCTAAGCACTTGCTCCGTAGGTTTCGCCTGCGTCGCGTAAATCGCGCAGCGTAAACCCGCGCAATTCAAATGGGGCGGCTTGTATTTAAATTAAGCGTGCCCCCGCGTCGAACGAACTGCGCATGCGCCGGCCGGGGAAAGAGCCCAGTGCGCATGCTCCAGCTCACGTCGGAAAGCGTCGTTGAAACCGACGTCAAAACGACGTGAGCGTCATTTACGCAAGTCCCTATTCGCGAACGAGTTAGTAAAACGACGTAAGCGACGGAAAAAGCCGACGCTGACCTGACGCCATACTTAACATGGCGTCCGACGGGACACGACGGCATCCGACGGGACCTCGTAAGGTTACTCCACATAGAAGCTGGGGTAACCTTACGAGTTCTTAAACGACGTACGCGACGACGGGGCGGCGTAAAAGCGATCGAGAATCGGCGTACTACTTCATTTGCATATGCAAATGAAAAAACAACGTAAAGGCCACCTAGTGGCCGGAGTTGTCATTACATCTACGATCCGAAAGTGTAATTGTATTACACTTGTCGGATGTAGAAGCGTATCTATGCAAAAGTGATGCTCAGCATCACACGCATAGATACGAGTAAAAAAAAAAGGCGATACGACGGGGTATCTGAGATACTCCGTCGTAACGCCTCTGAGAATCTGGCCCCTGGTGTCTGGGGATGTGCTGTCCACTGGTGGCTCTTTGCTGGGTCCAGCACTATCATCAATATCCTGCAAAGGTGTCACGTACCTGGTGGTGCGAGCCCGGCGTGCAGGGAGCGGCAGCCCTTGCTTCTCTGATCCCGGGACCCCTGATAGTGCAGACAGGAGGATCGGGACTACAGAGTCGCACAAGCGCCTGGTACTGGCGAGTGCGGGGCCCGTGAGCTGAGTCGGTGGTTCTTGGAGTCAGATTACAGGCTGGTGCAGGTAGAAGATCCAAGCTCACTGTCGGGCAGTTGGAAACGGGAGTGCAGCAGAAGCGGGGGAGGTGTCCTGTAGTACCGACTGGAACGAGTCCTTGCAGGTAAGCCCTCTAGCGGGGTAAGGGTTCAGTAGAAGACAGTGGTAGTACAAACGTGGTCAGGTTCGGTCCGGGTCGTTCAACAGGCGGGCAGCTGAGGTACAGCGGGTTAACCAGAGGAGAAGTCAGACAAGCCGAAGTCAGGGCAGGAAGCAGACGGGTCAACAGGTACAAGCCGGGTAGTCAGGATCAGATTCAATCAGGTTCACAGATGCTGGTGTCTCACAGAAACGTTATAGACAGGACAGCAAGAAGCACAGGGATCAGGATTCTTTTAAAGCCAGATTTGGCGCCAAAACGGCGTCTCCACGTGCACGCGCGCCGCCGCCGCTAGTGCGCGCTCCCGTGCACGCTATGGTGCCGCGAATGCGCGCGCCGCTATCGCGAACGCGCGCGCCGTTATCGCGAATGCGCGCCGATGTGCCCACAAGTGAACCAGACTGTCCATGACATTGCCCCCCCCCAAGGGGCAGCCTCCGGATGCCCAACTGGGCCAGCTTGAGTGGGTGAGCATTTTTAAAGGACTGGATCAGCTTTTTCGCATGTATGTTACACTCTGGTTCCCACGAATTGTCTTCAGGCCCATAGCCTTTCCATTTCACTAGGTACTGAACCTGGTTGCGCCTCTTTCTGCAGTCCAGGATGGACTCGACCTCGAACTCCTCCTCTCCGTCAACTAGCACTGGTTTGGGGGGACCAGTGTTCCGGTCAGGAAAGGGGTCCGAAACGTCAGGTTTGAGGAGGGCTACATGGAAGACCGGGTGGATGCGGAATGTTTCGGGCAGTTCCAGTTCGTAGGCCACGCTATTAATTTTTCTTTTGACTGGGAAGGGACCTATGAATCTGGGACCCAGTTTCTTGGATGGGCAGGCAAGCTTTAGGTTCGCGGTAGACAGCAACACTAGGTCTCCAGGTTCTAAATTAAGTTCTCCTCTCCTCTTCTTGTCAAATACTTCTTTGTTGTACTGTTGAGTTTTGGTCATTGTCTCCTGTAAGATTTTATTGTTTGTGTTGAAAAAATGTAAAGTTTCCTGGGCGGCAGGTACCGAACACTCTGGGACGGAGTTGGACATGAACAGCGGGTGGAAGCCATAATTCGCATAAAACGGAGACTGTTTGGTGGCTGAATGGACAGAGTTATTGTAAGCAAATTCGGCCAACGGCAGCAGGGATACCCAATCTTCTTGAGAGAAGGAGGAAAAACAACGCAGGTACTGCTCCAGAGTCTGGTTCGTTCTCTCCGTCTGGCCGTTGGACTGCGGGTGATAAGCTGACGAGAAGGACAGGCCGATCTTGAGGGACCCACAGAGAGCCCTCCAGAATCTGGAGGTAAACTGTACTCCACGATCAGACACAATGTTTGCCGGGATCCCATGGAGCCTTACGATCTCTTTGATAAATACTTTGGCCGTTTCCGGGGCCGAGGGTGTGCCTTTCATAGGCAGAAAGTGTGCCATTTTTGTTAGTCTGTCCACTACCACAAAGATAGTGGTAAAGCACTCTGAAGGAGGAAGCTCCACGATGAAGTCCATGGAGATCATCCTCCATGGCTTCTCTGGTACTGGCAATGGTTTAAGCAACCCCCAGGCTCTTGAGTTGCCTCCCTTGTTCCGAATACAGGTACTGCAAGATTCCACATATTTCCTGCAGTCATTTGAGAGTTGGGGCCACCAGAACATGCGTTGTAGGAGTTCGGATGTCTTGTGCACACCAAAATGACCTGCCAACTCATGATCGTGGCACAAATTCAAGACCTTGACCCGTAGACCTTCTGGCACGAAGATTCTGTCTTGGTGCCACAGTAGGCCGTCTTTGAGTTGTAGGTCCGGATCGGGTAAGGAGGTGTTTCCGGACGAGGCTTGTCTGATTTGGGCTAGTAGGTCTTCTTGTAGTAACAGAAAGTTTCCTGCTGACAGAATGGTATCCGGAGGGGCATGGTTTTCCGAGTCCCCGTACATGCGTGAGAGGGCATCAGGTTTGGTGTTTTTCGATCCTGGCCTGTACGTGATATGGAACGAAAATCTAGAGAAGAATAGTGCCCACCTGGCCTGGCGTGGCTTCAATCTCTTGGCGGCCTTCAGATACTCGAGATTCTTATGGTCGGTAAAGATCAAGATCGGGTGCGCTGCACCTTCCAAGAGATATCGCCATTCTTCCAAGGCGGCCTTGATGGCCAATAGTTCTCGGTCCCCTACATCGTAATTTCTTTCTGGGTCAGATAGCTTGCGAGAAAAAAAAGCAACGGGGTGTAAGAGAGCCTTAGGGCCCTGTCTTTGTGAAAGAACTGCCCCTACCGCTATTTCGGAAGCGTCAACTTCTAAAATGTAAGGCAAACTTGCGTCAGGATGTCTGAGGACAGATGCGGAGGTGAACAGTCCTTTAAGGGTTTCAAAGGCCGATTGGGCTTCTGGTGACCAACGGAATCGGACAGTCTGTTTAGTGAGGTTGGTGATCGGAGAGATGATGGTAGAGAAGCCCTTGATAAACTTTCTATAAAAGTTGGCGAAACCAACGAAGCGCTGAATGCCCTTTTTGTCAGTGGGTGCTGGCCAGTCAAGGATTGCGGAAACCTTCTGGGGATCCATCTGAATGCCTTTTACTGAAATTATGAGTCCCAGAAATTGTATGCTTGACTGCTCGAATTCACACTTCTCCGGTTTAGCATAGAGACCGTGAACTCGAAGCCGACTGAGCACCTTCTTGACGTGCTCCCGGTGTCTTTCTAAAGAAGAAGAAAAGATAAGGATGTCATCCAAGTAAACGATAACGAAAAGGTCTAGATAATCCCTGAAGATATCGTTTACAAAGTGCTGGAAAGTGGCCGGGGCGTTGCAAAGACCAAAGGGCATGACCAAGTATTCGAAGTGCCCGAAGCGTGTGCGAAAAGCGGTTTTCCACTCGTGTCCGTCTTTGATACGCACAAGGTTATAGGCCCCACGAAGATCTAGTTTGGTGAAAATTACTGCGGATCCTAGGCGTTGGAACAATTCGGGTACCAAGGGAAGCGGGTACCGATTTTTGATGGTTACTTTGTTAAGTTCCCGATAGTCCACACATGGGCGGAGAGAGAGGTCCTTCTTCTGAACAAAGAAGATACCTGCTCCTGCAGGTGAAGTGGACGGGCGGATAAATCCTTTCCGGAGACTGTCGTCTAAGTAAGTTTTTAAGGCTTCCAGTTCAAGCTCTGTTAGAGGGAAGATCCTGCCGAAAGGGACCTCCGCTCCTGGGAGGAGTTCGATGGGGCAATCATAGGCCCTATGTGGCGGAAGAGTCTCAGCTCCCTTTTTGCTGAACACGTCTAGAAAGTCATGGTAAGGTTCTGGGACGGCTTGACGGGCCTCTGTATCAGAATCCATACAGAGCAGAGAGGGGGCTGATGGGGACACTTGCAGACAATGTTCCAGGCAATAAGGAGAGTTGAAGTGAATTGCCCCTGTAACCCAGTTGATTTGAGGGTTGTGGGCGTGAAGCCATGGCATGCCCAGAATGATAGGGAACAGCGGGGAATCAATCACATCTAGGCATAACAGTTCGTGATGGGTTCCGGCAATAGATGTGGCCAGTGGCTGGGTTTCTTGGGTGACCGGTCCAGATTTCAAGATTGATCCGTCCGCTAAGTATACTGAAAGTCCCGAGGCTCTGGAGCGAAGAGGGATCTGATGTCTGATGGCGAAATTCCGGTCCAAGAAACAGCTACATGCTCCTGAGTCAAGGATAGCGCTGGCCTGGATGTTCCCCTCTGGAAGCTGAAAGAGAACGGAAACAGCCAGGTGAGTAGGGTTGGATGGTCCAACAGGTACATGAGTAGTAGACATGGACAGGCACTTACGGATCTTTACAGGGCAAGACCTCACATAGTGTCAGGAACCCCCGCAATACAGGCACAGATTGTTGAGCCGGCGTCGCTGGCGTTCTTCGGGTGTCAGAGTAGGGCGAAGAAGTCCTAGTTGCATAGGTTCAGCAAGGTTATGAGGCTGCGGGGGTGTGGGAGCCAGCGGAGTTGGGCTTGGGTAGGTAGGTACCCGCGGCATCATCCAGGTGGGGCGAGACGGACCAGTGGCCCTTTCAGTCCTACGCTCTCTTAGGCGCCTGTCGATTTGGATAGTTAAGTTGATCAGGGCATCCAGAGTTCCAGGAACACCCACCCTAGCAAGTTCATCTTTTAACGGTTCCGACAGTCCCAGGCGGAACTGGTAGCAAAGGGCCGCATCATTCCAATTCGTATCCGAACTCCATCTACGGAATTCGGATACATAGTCCTCCGCTGGTCTGCGTCCCTGTTGGAGGGCATGTAAGGATGCTTCCGCGGTGGCCGTTTGATGAGGGTCCTCGTACAATAGGGACATGGCCTGGAAAAAGGTGGTCAAGTTGTCAAGGGACACATCTTTCTGCTCCAACAGGCGGTGAGCCCAAGCTTGTGGTTCCCCAGACAGAAGGGAAATGACAAATCCCACTTTGGTGGCCTCCAGGGAGAAAGTCCGTGGCTGGAGTGCGAAATAAAGTTCACAGGCATTCTGGAACGCTCGATATTTGTTTCGTTCCCCAGTGAATCTTTCTGGCATGGGAACCTTAGGTTCAGGTGGCAGCTGGAGCGGACAAGGCCTGGACTCGGGTTTCCAGTCGGGTGTAACCCTCTTGTAAAGTTCGGACGGCTTGAGTCAGTCCGTCAAGGTGCCGGCATAGTTCCTGCATTGGATCCGCTCCCTGCGTGGGCTCGGTCATGGCTGTCCTGTACTGTCACGTACCTGGTGGTGCGAGCCCGGCGTGCAGGGAGCGGCAGCCCTTGCTTCTCTGATCCCGGGACCCCTGATAGTGCAGACAGGAGGATCGGGACTACAGAGTCGCACAAGCGCCTGGTACTGGCGAGTGCGGGACCCGTGAGCTGAGTCGGTGGTTCTTGGAGTCAGATTACAGGCTGGTGCAGGTAGAAGATCCAAGCTCACTGTCGGGCAGTTGGAAACGGGAGTGCAGCAGAAGCGGGGGAGGTGTCCTGTAGTACCGACTGGAACGAGTCCTTGCAGGTAAGCCCTCTAGCGGGGTAAGGGTTCAGTAGAAGACAGTGGTAGTACAAACGTGGTCAGGTTCGGTCCGGGTCGTTCAACAGGCGGGCAGCGGAGGTACAGCGGGTTAACCAGAGGAGAAGTCAGACAAGCCGAAGTCAGGGCAGGAAGCAGACGGGTCAACAGGTACAAGCCGGGTAGTCAGGATCAGATTCAATCAGGTTCACAGATGCTGGTGTCTCACAGAAACGTTATAGACAGGACAGCAAGAAGCACAGGGATCAGGATTCTTTTAAAGCCAGATTTGGCGCCAAAACGGCGTCTCCACGTGCACGCGCGCCGCCGCCGCTAGTGCGCGCTCCCGTGCACGCTATGGTGCCGCGAATGCGCGCGCCGCTATCGCGAACGCGCGCGCCGTTATCGCGAATGCGCGCCGATGTGCCCACAAGTGAACCAGACTGTCCATGACAAAAGGTTGGTGCTGACCACACTCCTGATCCTCTAAAATTAAAGAATAAAACATCCATGAAGCCGCCCCTAAATGACATTATCTTACCAGAATCACATTTGCTGCTTTTTAAATATATACCAACCTTGCCCTGGTGACAAAGTTTGCTCGAGACTAGTGCACTACACTAGGCATTATTATAATATACAACATTTTATGGAACAGGAGTATGATGTCATTTAAAAAGTGGGTACAAATCTCTTTAGTGGCCACATTCAAAAAATCAGACAGATGACACGCATCACTCTTGTTTGCCATGGCAAGATGGGATATATGATGTGAAATCTAGCAGGCGTGACTCTGTGACTCTGATCCCCAGGGCCTCTCCTCTACCCATGTCTATCATTCAAATGCATCATTAATGGTCAGTGATGAGCCACACATCTAACATAAAGTTGATTTTACCCCTTAAGATATGGCCTGAGCCCATGGTCTTTGTCCTACCTAGAAACACCCCTGTCGCTGTGAAAATGCTAATTATCTAATTTTGTCCTTACGTTTTGGGGGTGATTTTGGGCATGTTGTCTCCCCTGTTGGAGCCCGGCCAATGGAAGCCTCCTTTTGTCCCCTGTGGTGTTTTTCTCTTTGCCTTTTTTCTGTGGAAAACATTAAAATACAGTATATTATTTAGTACAGAAAAGTAGCCAAGACAGAAAGAACAACTTTCACATTATAATGAACTACATTAAAACTTGCATTATCTTCTTCTGGAGCCCTCACAATAACAAATCACCATTAAATGGAATCCATCTGTAATGTACAGACACATATTGTCATAATTACATGTACTTACTTTTTTTGATAATGGTGCGGTGAATGGAGTCCAAATGTTCTTGCTCTCTGTGCTTCAAATCTGACCATCGTTTTCTGATTTGGTCTTTCGTTCGTTTTACCCCATAATCTTCTTCCAATACTGCAGGGACCTTCTCCAGAACCCAGTCTTTATGGCTGTTGGGTCTATCATAGTTCTCCATTTTGCAATCATAATCGTATTTCTCAAAGATGCGCACCATCTCCACCATCTCCCCCTTGCTCATGGGGGTGGCCTTGTGCTTACTCCACTGCGGGGCCTGTTCGTATTCGTTGACTGCGCCATCATCTTCTCCCTCACACATGTACCTCACAGAATGGCGCAGGAAGAAAAAATAATGTGGTCACGCCCCAGCGTCATGACGCACGTAGAGCGGAGCTTCACGAATGCGTAGGCTATATAAATCAAAAACGAGCGGTCGAGGTCCCGCACGCATGAACGAATCCATTGTTGCGACTCCACGTTAAGGCAAAGGAATACACTGAACGAAGGTAGGTGAATACATTGTGACACTAGTGGTTACTGCATGATTTAGCTTAGAGAACCAAACACACATTGTATAAGCATGTTAGGAACTCAAAGCAAGCACTTATTGGTTGTATTGTAAACTTTATTGCAGAGATCTGATCAAAAACATGCCAAAACCTAAGGGTGGAAAACTAAATTCACGTCAATTGGTCAGTGCTTTTATCGAACTCTACAGATCGCAGACCTGTCTGTGGCAGTCGAAACATAAAGATTATTCAGATAAAAATAAAAGACAGGCAGCAATAGCTACATTGGTGGCAGAAGCAAAGACTATGTACCCCAGGGCCAACGCAACACAAATTAAAGCTAAAATTGGGAGCCTGAGGAGCACGTTTCTCAGAGAGCTAAAGAAGGTTGAGGGATCGAAAAGATCGGGAGCTGCAGCAGATGACGTGTATGTACCCAAACTGTGGTACTTCAACAGCCTGATGTTTTTAAAGGACCAAACTGAGCCAAGAAAACATCTATCCACACTACCCTCCCTATAAGCAGAGGCCACAGATACTGAGGCAGAACCAACAGAGGAGGAGGAGGAGGAGGAGGAGCAGTTTTCAACAACTGGCCATTCAAATATACTATGATGTTAATGTGTTGTTATGATGGCAACAAAACTGAAATGATGCTCCTTTTTCACACACAGGACCTTGGCAGCCAAGAAGAGGCTGGGCCCAGCAGCCTGTCAACCCAATGCCAAATCCCTACACTAAACCCTCCTCGAAAAAGGGCCAAGAAGAGGCAACAGCTAGATGACGCCACTGCTGAATTTCTAAGTAGGGCCACATCGGTCATCACCTCAGCACCCGATAGTGCAGAAGGGTTTGGCTGTTTCATTGCCAACAAGCTCCGAGAAATAGAGGCAGATCAAAGGGAGTTGTGTCAGGGGATGATGGTACAGCTCCTTAGCAAGGCCAGGAAACGGGAGCTAACCCCTAATTCCCATGTCTGTGATTTAGATCACACACCTCCAGCTAATCAACAACAGGCCTACCAACCACAGCCAGCCTACCAAACCCAGACAAGTTACCAAGCCCACCCAGCCTACCCACACCAGCCAACCTACCCACACCAGCCAACCTACCCACACCAGCCAACCTACCCACAACAGCCAACCTACCCACAACAGCCAACCTACCCACCCCAGCAAGCCCAACCACCCCAGCAGCATGGGGGTCAGTGGCCAACTCAGAGCCCAGATTTTAGGGGCTACTAATTTGGCCACCAACATAATGGTTTGGTACATATTTTGATGTGTTATTATTTTTGTTTAAAAATTTGTACCATTTAGATCCATTTTAGGGATAATTTTATGTTTAGCTTCAAAAATGGAACGACAAATGTGCGAAAACATGTTTCTTTCTTTTTTTATTGATTTTGTATTATTGTGATGGGAATGACAAAGAAAAAAAATGGCCTCAGCTGATGGGGAGAGAAGTGTGGATAGTGTTGTTCTTGGTTCAGTTTGGTCGGCAAAAAATATCAGCCTGTTGAAGTACCACAGCCTGGGGACAGACATGTCTTCTGCTGCTGCTCCCCATCTTTTGGAGTCCATGATCTTCTGGTGCTCCCTATATTGTAATTCTCAGGTCCCCAAGTTTGGATATTTACCAAAAAATTTTTATGTATGCCCTGGGGTACAGAGGCTTTGCAAAGTCCACCATTTGTTCTATTGCTGCCTTCCTTATGTTTTGGATTTTTCCTATTTTAGGAGATTTTTTTTTAATAAATGGATGATGTGAAGGTGTCTTGAATTATTTGTGTAAAGTCAAATGTCAGTTTGTGAGTAGGCAGGTCCTTTGCTCAAATTAAAGGGAGACAAATAGAGTAGTTGGTACTTTAACCATCAAAAATAATATGGGATAATGGGGTATTTAGAAGTTGACACACAAAATAATCTTGAAATTTGCTTGATTCATCTAAACAAAATACACTAATCAAAAGTAAACTAATTTGTTTTTAATCCATCCGTATCACCAGCAAAGCAGGTTTTAAGATTATTGTCATTACAAAGAAAAGGATAATATGCGCTGTTTTTCGAGATTTCGAAACTAGCCGCGTCACGAATGTTCTTTTTCTAATACAAACGCTAGTTTTACTAGACAGAAGGCTTCCGGCTGCTCTTTACTTCGGAGCATGCGCAGTTTAACTTTGGACAATAGTCCGATGGTTTGCTGTACACACGATCGGATTTTGCACCATCGGACTTTTGTTGCCTGAAAGTTGGTCCGTTCGCAGACCAAACTTTTTGTCCGATGAAAGCCAAAAAAGTTGGTCCGATGGAACGTACACACGGTCGGACAAATGAGAAAAGTGTCGGATTTTGATGTTGGTTGGGCAAAAGTCCGACCGTGTGTACGGGGCTTTAGACTGCAGTGCATTCCATCCAGAGTTCAGGGTGAGTTTGGGTAGGTTGCACCGGTTTTGTGGATCTGTCAAGTCAATCGCAGTAAATTACGATGTTTTACAAAATTACGACGAGTAGTGTGTCGAATAAACGTAAAATGTATTTTAACAGAATTACGAATGCAAAAAATCTACAAAAGAACGTTGTTACAATTAAATGAAATTAGACACGAAAATACGAATGATCATAAAGCAACGAAGATTTATTTCTTACAAAAATACAAACGCGGCATGATGGAAAATATAATGTAAATACGAATATCAAAACAACGAAAAATAAACCAACGTAAAAACAAATGAACGAATAAATTAATTGTAAAAATACGAACGAGGGAGAATACAACATTTAACGAAAATACTAATCTCGAATCAACGAAAAATAAACTAACATAAAAAAACGGAAACGGAAAAAAAAGTGTTACGAAAATACTAAAGAGTACGAATATGGTAACTAACGTCTTACGAAATTACGACTCGTTACGAATCACGACAAACGAACAGAAACGAAACAGAAATAAACTAAAATTTTTGTTGTGCACATGTCTAGTCTACACCTTCCACCATCCCAACGGCAAGAGACAGAGAGGCGGAACCTTTATTGGCTTTATAGACAGATTGACATCATTCATATGAGGACATCTGATTCGTTAGTCCATATATGGCTTTCTTCTTGTGACGTCTGTTCTTGCCATGCTGCTTCACATTTCACAGTCTTGGGGGCCATCTTTCTTCAGTCGATGGAAGGGGCCGGAATGAGTGAGGAGTAACAGCTATTTTCACTTACCACTAGGGTTATCCCGATACCGATACTAGTATCAGTATCAGGACCGATACTAAGCATTTGCCCGAGGACTTGTACTCGAGCAAATGCTCCCGATGCTTCGCCCGATACTTGTACTGTCAGCGGTGATCAGTGCATGGGGAAGTTAGAAGCACGGATCACCACTGTATAGATTTAAAAGTAATTTCTCGGCTTCTCCCCCCCCCCACGCAGCTTTTAGCTGCTTTAAAATCAGTGGTGATTGGTGCTTGTAACTCCCCCACACACGATCACCGCTGACTGTCCCGTGTCCTCCTCCAGCCACCCTCCGTTTTGCTGCAGTCTCCCTCCTTCCATGTCCCCCGCCGTGTTTCTCTCTCCCTCCGTGTATCTCTCTGTTTCCCCCCACCCGTGTTTCTCTCTCCCTCCGTGTATCCCCCCGTGTTTCTCTCTCCCTCCGTGTATCCCTCCATGTCCCCCCGTGTTTCTCTCTCCCTCCGTGTAGCCCTCCGCCCCCCCTGTATTTCTCTCTCCCTCCATGTATCCCTCTGTGTCCCCCGCCGTGTTTCTCCCTCTTTCCGTGCTCCTCCTCCACCCCCTGGAACTGTCAGGAGGGAGAGAGGCAGTAGGAGCCAGTAGGAGCCGTTAAATCCGACTCCTTACTGCTTCGAATGGACAGAGTCAGTGATTACTGACTCTGTCTATTCACATAACTGAAACATCGTAAACTGTGATTACAATGTTTCAGTTTATGAATGAAGAGAAGACGCTGTCTTCTCTCCATTCATTTTCAGCGCAGCTGATGCTGCTGAGAAAGGGACTGGGGAACATGTGTCCCTAGTCCCTTTTTCTGTCTCAAAGGGGAGATGTCAGAGGTCTGTTAAGACCCCTGATATCTCACTAAAGCCCCCCAACATGGCTGAAAAAATTAATAAATAATAAAAAAATTATTGTAGAAAATAATAAAAAAAGAAAAGATTATTTTAAATAGCTTGTTACAAACTGAGGCTGCATGCTGCAGGGAGGGGGGTTATGTCCGGAGGGACCGCCCCCTGGGCGGGGCTGTTCAACTCTGTTAAAGTAACATGTATTTAAATATCTAACATGTTCTGCCTAGTCCTCTCCTGTGAGGGAACATAATGTCAGGAACATAACCCACTTGTCAAGACTTGAGAAGGCTGTGTCTGTCCATAGACGACAGAGAAATGGATTTTATGTACAAAAAATCATATTTTATCTAACAGCATTGCTTTCAATTCCAAACCATGATACCAAGCAATGATAGTTTTCATGGTATTTATCACACAATGATGCATAGACCCATCAGCCGTAATGTTATGACCACTTGGCTAATATGGTGTAGGCCCCCCTTTTCCTTTTGCTACCCAAACAGCCTTGACCTTTCGTGGCACAGACTCCTCTAGACAAAGCACTACACTGCCTTCTTCCGTTACTGAATCCTGGTTTCATAGGCATGTGCAGGGGTTGTCCCTGGGCACAACCTAATCACTACGTGCAGAATCCCCCTGCTGCCCAGGCTTCCCCAGGTAAGTCATGCACACACAACTGGCAATCTACATGATGGAAAATAAAATTGTAGTCATCAGACCAGGCAACGTTCCTCCATTGCTCGGTGGTCCAGTTATCATGCCCATGGGCACCTGACCGGTCTTCAACGACACAGCCCAATACACAACAAATTGCGGTGCACTGAATGTTCTGACACTTTTCTATTGGAACCATCATTAACTTATTCAGAAATTCAAGCCCCAGTATTGGATCGTACTACACAGACCAGGCTTTGCTCAGACCATGCATCAATGAGCCTTGGCCGCCCATGACAAGACCAGGACATCCTGCAAGAGCTGCAGTTTTGTAGATGCTCTGACCCAGGGGTGCTGTGGCACCCTGTGGTCCAACAAAGAGTCCACAGAGGTGTCGCAGCAAAATGACACAAACTACAGTCTGTCAGGACATGGACAGGCAGCTTCAACAGCCTCATTGCAAGGTACTGCAGTACCATGAATTTTGGTGTGGCTCAATTTAAAAATAATGCCAAAAAAAGCACTTGGGCACTTGGGCTTAGACCAAACTTCTTATGTGACTCAGACTGGTGTGCTCTAAATGGTGTCTTGACTACATAAAGGTTGAAAAACACAGACATTACAATTTGACAGTGTCAAAGTTGCTGAAATCCTTATGCCTGCAAATTTTTATGCTTTCAATCAGTGGCGGCCTGTCCATAGAGGGCACACGGGCACCACCCCCCCCCCCCCATCCATGCATCTGGCCGACTGATCTAAATGTGGTGCATGGATTCCTATGGGGGTGAATTTTTAAGGCACATGATTAGAGCCATAGGCTCTGTCCTGATCCCACCCTGTTGTGTGACTATAGCAAATACATTTTTGCTATTTTCACACTAAAGTCTATCCCCGACAATCAGGAGCCAGGTCACTTCTTGACAACTCGTGAGAACTGTTTCCCGATTGGCCTCATCAGGTGATCCTATTCGATGCCTGTCACTTCGTTGGAAGAGGAAAAAGAGGAGAGAAGATCAAAGCCCGGACATACAGTACGCTGTAAGGAGGACCGGACACTGGAACCACCGCTCCAAGCACCTTGGGGCAGCTCCCCGTACCTCAGGGAGAAGGAGGAGAGGAGATCAAGCCATAATTGGGTAAGTGGCAGGGCCACCGGGGGGTGGTCTCATTGCCGCACCACCGGCAGCCCTAGGTGGCGGGGGGTGCTGGCAGTGCCACCCCCTTAAATCAAAAATCCACCAGCCACCACTTCAACACATCTGTTTCAGGCACAACATGTTCACTTCTTGCCTAACACATTTCAAGGCAGCGCTTCCTCATCAGAAATAACTAATAGCTTTATTGGCCAGGGCATAATCCTTCATGGCATAAGTCTGTCCCTAAGGCCCCCCCCTTTCACACTGGGGCTTTGGCGGTAAATCGCCGCTATTTTTAGCGGCGATTTACCGTCGTATATGCAGGGGTATTCAGCAGCGATTTGCAGGCAGTATAGCCACAGTGCCCAATGATTTCAATGGGCAGGAGCGATATACACACCGCTCCAAAGATGCTGCTAGCAGGGCTTTTTTTTACAGTCCTGCTTGCGCACTGCTCCAGTGTGAAAGCCCTCGGGGCGTTCACACTGGAGAGACAGCAGCGGGTCTTTCAGGGTGCTTTGCAGGCACTAACTTACCGTTATAGCGCCTGCAAAGCACCCCAGTGTGAAAGGGGTCTAAGAGCCAGTTCCTCAGACTATGTCGGAATTGCACCATCCTGAATATTTATTATTAACAGGCATCCATGTTGTGAACTAGATTTATTGATAGAGGCTATAATTCCAACAAGCTGGACAGTGTTATTTCTGAGATTGCTGGTCTGGATAGGACAGCTGTTAAAGGACAAGCCGAGAATTGAGAAGGATTTGGTCAGAATTCAGCTGTGATGTTGGGGGTGGGCAGGACCCAGCAGCTATGAAACACCAGCCAATAGGATGGGATCTGGGCAGGCTCCTACGTGTATGTGGCCCCACCTAAACCCATACCACCCAACTTTTTGAGATTGGAATGAGGGACACCTATCTGCAAAAGTATGCAGACGTAGGACACACACCCTGCCACTCCCCTAAAGGAGAATTGTACAAAAAAACTAAATTGGTTAAACCCACAAGTGCTTTTTTTTTACACTACTATTCCTTTATGTTGGCTTTCGGAATTTACAAATGCAGCAATTAAGATAAGTTGATGAAAGCAGATGAAAGGTTTAGCACTGGAAAACACTTTTTGATAGATAAAAAGTGCATTTTGTATACAGCTATATAGATCAGACCAAAAAGAGGGAAAAATGAGGAGGAATGAGGGACAGAGGGACATTGCTCTAAATCAGGGACAGTCCCTCGAAATCAGGGACAGTTGGGAGCTATGCCTAAACCCCTTTTTTGAACGTTCCCCCAGCTTAGTAGTGTATTTAGGTTTTGTGCTGCCCTAGGCCTAACTAAACTCATGCACCTCCTAATTTAAATATGACCCACCCCTTATTTTCAAGGCCACACCCCTTTCTGTTTAAGACACACCCTGAAATTGGGGACACTAGTTCTGGGGGGGGTGGGGCATTGGATTCCTTTAATTTGCATACATTTACTCTCACTTCCTGCTTGGCTATGGGGCAGGAAGTGAAGTGAAATCTCTGCAATGGGACAGGGATGGTAAAAAATAAACTGACAGGGACTATAACCCTCCCTTACTCTATCCAGAATGAGGACTAAGGACTAAGAAAAGGACTAAGAAGATATAACCATGCCAGCGGTGCAGAAGAAAACATATAGCACAGTGAGAAAGGTTTGTATTCTAGGATTGCCCTAGTCCTGGGCTTTGTTGGCTTAGGCCAGGATACAGAGTTGCCCCAGCTACAGATAGAGGGCTATCCTGTAGTGTACACATGACAGTGTCCTGTAACAGCTCTGATGAACAAGAGTGAACCACAACTGCGGTTAGCAAGGATTTCAATGCACTTCTCTATGTGAGAATTCAGTATTGTATCCCAGGCGTCACTCCAAACAGAACAGGAGTTTGGGGGTTCTCTACATCATCTCTCTCTCACATAAAGGAATGCGCTGAGCCACTAGTGGTGGACGCATCACAACATGCCTAGCGTTAAAAGAATACAATACACGTGAAGATTCCAATGCACCTCTGTATGCAAGCGATTATCAGTACTGGACCCCAGGCGTCACTCCAAACAGAGAACAGGAGTTTGGGGGTTCTCTATATCATATCACTGTAACATAAAGGAATGCATTGGGCTACTAAGGGAGCAGGTATGAAATACCATTGAGCCTTAGCATGAAAAAGTTGGAACGAACATGTTCAGCATTTTAGGGCGGAAGCCCGTATACAAGTAACAATGTATGTCAAGCACATAGCATATGAGAATACTGTATGCAATAGCAATTTACTTAAGAGAGACAACTTTAGCGTAATCAAATTGAAATGTCCCTTTAAGATATTCCTCAGTGGTCAGCTGAAAACACAGCAAATAATCCCAAGCAGCAGAATAGCATTAGATAAGCCAATTTTAAATACAGTACTTGTAAAGGCTATATGTAAAGCGGGTAATTGTAATAGTACTTATCCATTTTGCAGGGATGAGTGTTTCCCAGAGTATTGCAGCAGCAATGGGATTCTTCAATGGAGGGTCTTCTGCAGGAAGATATCTAAAATGTGTCTTTAGGTACAATGGACTGAAAACAGCGCCGAGGTGTACAAAAATTTAAGTGACAAATAATGAAAACACTGGGCTAGATTCAGGTACGGCCGCGTAAAAATGTGCGGGCGTAGCGTATCCCATTTACGCTACGCCTCCGCAACTTTTACGGGCAAGTGCTGTATTGACAAACGAACTGCGCATGCACCAAGCCAGAACGTAGCCCAGTGTGCATGCTCCAAATCACCTCGGAAATAGTCAATGAAAATGACGTGAACGTCACTTATGCAAAGCCCTATTCGCAAACGTTTTACGTAAACGACGGGAAAAATTACGCCGGCACGCCGTCCATACATAACATTGGCTGCGCCTCATACAGCAGGGATAACATTACGCCGGACCTACGCTAACGCAAACAACGTAAAACAAATGCGCAGGCCGGGCGTACGTTCGGGAATCGGCGTATTACGCTCATTTGCATATTTTACATGGGAAAGCCACCTAGCAGCCAGCGTAAATATGCATCTAAGATACGATGGCGTAAGTGCCTTACGCCGCTCGTATCTTAGCAACATTTAAGCGTATCTCAATATGAGCATACGCTTAAATGTGCGATGGCTCAGAGTAGGACTTACGACGGCGTATCTACTGATACACGTTCGTAAGCCTACCTGAATCTAGCCCACTGTGAACAACAGAAAGAATAGGTTTAGTGCACAATTATGAATAAACCATAATCCATAACTCCATAGTCCAAAAACTGAAGAAGAATGTTCACAATTAATATTCTCCCAGGTGTAAATGATCCCCAAAACGTCCCAAGAAAGAGTGATGATAGAAATCGCCTCCACCACAATCATACAGTGCCTCTTACTGGAACTATATGATCTCTTATTTACAGGAGATCATATACAGCGTATAATGATGATATCCTTAAAACATATCTCCAACACGGGACAATCACAGTGTTGGATGGCCTCAAACATTATGCAGATAAGGAATATGTAGGAAGGAAAAGGGAACTCACATAGCATAAAATCCTTGAGCTTTAATGGATAATAAAAAGATGTACACTTACATCAATTCTGTAATAAAAATAAGCCGGTCGGCTCCCCGTCATGCAGCCTGTATCTTCCGGGTCTGTGCCTCTGCAGAGGCGCATTGCAGGCGGTATTACCACAGTGTCCCATTGTTTTAAATAGGAAGGAGCGGTGAAGGAGTGATAAACACGCCGCTCCTCTCACCGCTCCTAAGATGCTGCTTGCAGGAGATTTTTTTTCTCCCACCAGCACATCGCCTCAGTGTGAAAGCCCTCGGGCTTTCACACTGAAAATGCTGGGCCAGGAGTATTGCAGGCGTTATTTATACACTATTTTTAGCGCTAAAACGCCTGAAATACTCCTCAGTGTGTTTTGTTAGTGTTTATAGCAATTAAATAAAAAATATATTCCAGTGCTGTTTACTGCACTCACAGTGCCCACATGTATTGTCAACAAATGGATTTGTTACATCACATGACAGAGAAATACGTACAAATTTTCAGGTTTATATAAGGGATTTAATCGTGACTCATGTTATGACACCTGCAATACTTATGCCGCGTACACAGAACCGTTTTTCGGGTTCTAAAAAAATTACGTTTTTAATGGTCTAGAAAAAACTTTTTTTTTTAAACCCGACCATTAAAACGGCCTTGCACACACAAAATCTTGAAACACTTGTGATTGGCATTGTGAAAAATGCTCTGGAGCCCACACACGATCGTTTTTAATGACATAAAAAAAACCTACATTTTTTTTTATTTTTTTTTTAAATTGTTTATTTATTCATAACAGAAGACTGGTCCACATGACCTACAGCAATGATATAACAGATTAGCATCACAAAACATAATCACCAAAGAGGTAAACATGCAGAGATTCCAGTTTTAGTTGGCATTTAACATGTGCAATACCATACTCCGCCAGGGGCTGGAAGTGGGCAGCGGAGGTATCACCCCCCGCCTCCACCGCGCCCCCGCCAAAGCCCTCATAGCGATCTTGTGTGATCCATGTGCATTCGTAAGGTGCTTCGGGTCACTGCGGTCCTGCGGACCCAGCCTCCCTCATTTTCCGTTAACTAAGCGTGAGAAGAGATAATAGGAGCGCAGCAGATGTCCAGAGGACAATAGTAGAGGGAAAAAGAAGAGAAGCGAGAAAGAAAAGAAAGAAGGGGGTAGAGGGGAAATGAGGGAGAGAAGAATGGGAGGGGGGGGGGGAACTCGCGGGCATGGACAGCTGTCACCTCCAGGCGGGGCCATCGAAGGGGTGGCCGGCCGGGCAACCCGTCTGTCCTCGTGTCATGTACCCCGTCGGGGAGCTCTAACTACCTCTCCTAAGGGCCTGGCCCTCCTCTGAGTATGTAAAAATGTTCCACAATTGCCAGGTCTGGGAGTAGACTTCACTCCTATCCTGTTTTGTCAGGATAAGATCCTCCATCTTGTTAATCTCATCCACCTTCCGTAGCCACATGGCTACCGTTGGTGGGTGCGGCGATTTCCAGCAGAGCGGGACACATGACTTGGCAGCATCCATTAAGTGGCGAATGACAGATGTTTTGTATATGCGTGTGGGGGTATCGGTCACATGCAGAAGAAAGTACGCTGGGTCATCAGGAATTGTGCGGTCTGTAAATTTTTGTGAGATTCGTCTGATCTCTTTCCAGAACATCTGCAAGCGCGGGCATGACCAGAAGACATGCAGCAGTGTCCCTTCGTCCGACTGGCACCTCCAGCAGAGGTCTGATACTGTCGGGAAAAGTTTACTCAGCAGGACGGGGGTCCTGTACCACCTTGTCAGGATTTTGTAGTTGGTTTCTTGTATTTTAGTGCAGACCGACGATTTGTGAGTGAACGTCAGAATCCGCTGTCGCCTCTCGACAGAGAACTGACAATCCAGGTCTCGTTCCCACCTATCAAAACACGGAATCCGATATCCCTCCACTGGCGCAATTAATATTGTGTGCATCATGGACAGGGCATGTGGTAGCGTGCCTGTCTCCGAGCATAGCTCTTCCAGGGTCGTGAGTGGTTGGTCTGTGGTGGTGGGAGGCGGGATGGTTCTCAGAAAGTGGCTAAGCTGGCTGGCTCTCATAAAATCCAGCCGGTATCGGCCCCTTTCGTCCATCAGCTCAGCCACTGTCTTCCACCGACCCGACTCTCCAAAATGTGAGGCTTGGTAGATACCAGAATCCCATAGTGCGCGGAACTTATCATCGCCATTCCCAGGTTCGAACAGGGGGGTGCCCAAAATTGGGCGCATCGGTGAAACTGCCGATGATAGGCGGGTCTGTGACATTAACCGCGTGCATACCCTAATGGTATTACCTATAAGGGGATGACGGTGTACATCCTTTTGTGTCAAGGAGTGACACCAGGGAGCGCGTCGCAGTAGAATCCCACATTGCGCCTGCTCCAGTCGTGGCCATAGTTTGGTCGACTCATGTCGGCACCAGTCAATAAGGCGATTCAGGTGCGCCGCGTGGTAGTACGTCCGAATGTCTGGTACGGCTAGGCCACCGAATTGTTTGGGTAGGGAGAGGACTGTTTTGTGTATTCTAGGATGTTTTCCCGCCCATAGGAACGTTCCAAACATGGATTGGACTTGTTTGAAATATTCTGGTGGGATATGTACAGGGAGGGCCTGCAGTAGGTATAGGAATTTTGGTAAAATGGTCATTTTGAGAATATTGCATCTACCAAACCAAGAGTGAAGACCAGTGGTCCATTGGCTTAGCAACTTTTGTACTGTTTTTAGCAAGGGCAGAAAGTTAAGTTTAAAGACCTCAGATAGTTTAGAGGGGATTCGCGTTCCTAAGTACGTCAGCGCCACATCCGTCCATTTTAAACTAAAACTGTTTTGAAGGCGGGATAGCTGGGATTTAGGCGTTCCCACTCCCATTGCCTCAGATTTGGACAGGTTTATTTTTAAATTGGACAGTTTCCCATAGGAGTCAAATTCACGCATCAGGCCCGGCAGGGATGTCAATGGGTTCGTCAGGGAGAACAACATATCGTCGGCGTAGGCCGAGACTTTACATTGATCGCTCCCTACTGCTATTCCTGTGATGTCGGGTCACATCCGTATGCGTCTCAAGAACGGCTCTAGGGACAGTGCAAACAGGAGGGGCGATAAAGGGCAACCCTGTCTGGTCCCGTTGGCAATCGGGAATGGGTCTGATAGTGTTCCGTTTGCCTTGACCCTAGCCGTCGGATTTGTATAGGCCGCAGTTATCCAGTTAAGCATCGTCCGTCCAATGCCTATGTGTCTCAGGGTGGAAAACATGAACTGCCAGCTAACCCGATCGAACGCCTTTTCGGCATCTGTGCCTATGAAGACACATGGGATCTTTGTAGTGTTTGCGACATGTAGCAAGTTCAACACCTTGGACATGTTGTCCCTGGCCTCCCTGGTTGGGACGAAACCCACCTGGTCTAAATGTATGAGGCCTGGGATATATCGTTGGATCCTGGACGCGATTACTTTGGTGAATAGCTTAACATCAGTGTTTAGCAGCGAAATTGGGCGATAACTCCCGCATTGCCCCGGGTCCTTACCTTCCTTGTGAATCACAGCAATCTGTGCCTGCAGGGTGTCAGTGTGCAGTTTTGCTCCTGAGCCTAAGGTGTTTAGTAGGCTCACCAAGCGGTTCCCCAGATGTGGGAGGAGGTTTTTGTAATACGAGGTGGTAAGTCCTCCTGGGCCGGGGGCTTTGCCGGGTTTGGAGTGTTTCAGTGCCGTTTGGAGTTCAGGTAGGGATATCGGTTTGTCTAATAGCTCTCTTGCTTCTAAGGTGAGGGCCGGCATATGTGATGCCGCGAGGTACTCTAATGCCTGGTCCGAACTAGGGTCTGGGGGTGGGGAGGGTAGGTTGTACAGGGAATGGTAAAAAGACCTGAATTCTTGCGAAATCTGTTGGGGCACCGAGATCTTGCGACCCCCGCGCGACATAATGTGCGGTATGTACGATGCCATATTTTGTGTTCGGATCGCCTGGGCAAGCATTCTCCCGCATTTGTTGCCTGATTCGTAAACATTACGCCTACAAATTTGTAACGCAGCCTTGGCTTTGTACTGGAGTATGTCAGTGATTTGTTTACGGACTATATTCAAATCTGAAGACACCTGTATTGTCGGAGCCTTTTTGTGCTGGGCCTCCAGGGCCCGCAGTTTAGCCAGTAGTGAGTCAAGCGGCTCGGTCCTCTGCCTTTTCAGACGAGCACCATGCTTGATAAGTTCCCCCTCTCACCACCGCCTTATGGGCTTCCCACACTATACCCGGGTCCATATCCTGCGTGGCATTGGAGTCAAAGTAATGTCCTATTTCTTTCACTACATCCGTCATGGTGTCTGGGTCTTGCAGCAGGCCTTCATTTAGCCTCCAGGGGTGTCTCTGGGCCGTTTGGGCATCCCTCAAACCATAGACTAGTGTGATCGGGGCATGGTCCGACCACGTGATTGATCCGATCGAAACATCCTTAACCGCCGCAAGGTGTCTATGGGGGATCATGTAGTAGTCGATGCAGGAGTAGGATCGGTGGGGCTTTGAGAAGAAGGTATAGTCCTTCTCACCTGGGTGGAAGAGGCGCCAGACGTCCACCAGTTGTGCAGTATGTAATGCCGTATGGATGCGCTTGCGAGCGTCTCCTGGAATAGAGGACATTCCAGTAGAGGTATCTTCTGTCGGTATGAGGGGGACGTTAAAGTCTCCACCCAAAATTAGTTGGCCCTCCGCGAAGCGCGTCAGATGGTCTATTTGTCTCGTCAGAAATCTAGCTTGTTGATCATTTGGAGCGTATAGGTTCGCGAGTGTAATCAGTGCAGTCCCAATGCGGCCCTTCAAGAATAGGAAGCGGCCCTTATCATCCAGCCTCGCATCCACGTGTGACCACGGGACTCTAGCGGACAGGAGTATAGAAACCCCTTTAGTTTTAGCCGTGGAGTTTAGCGAGTGGTAGACCGTGGGGTAGAATCTGTTCCTAAGTGTGAGCAGGTTACTATCTCTGAAGTGCGTTTCCTGAAGCAGAACAACGTCCGCTTTCAGGCGGCGCATGTCATGTAGGAGCATTCTCCGTTTTTCGGGGATGTTCAGGCCTTTGGCGTTCAAGGACACCACAGTCAATGTGTCCATGCCCGCGAGAGAGGGGGGGGGGGAGTGGACTCTAGGGGTCCGGGGGGTAGTGTGGAGATGTGAGATAGGTAGTGGTCCTGTGAGCACGCAGGGCCAGGAAGGTATAGAGCAGAGAGAGGAAAGTAGTGCAGTCTCCCTTAGGGGGAGGAGGAAGTGAGAAGGTTCAGAAGCTTACACCAGGGCGTGCAGCTCTAAGAAGGATCTAAAGTAGCCCTAACGGCTATTGCGCTCGCCGGCGCCTCCTCACAGAGAAGGCGTCGGGGTACCGAGCGCCGGCCTATACGGGGTATCTGGCGGACAGGGACTTAGGTCAGGCTACCCGGCCTACCCCCCATCTTATAAATCTATGGTGCGTAACACGTAACAACAGAACCAATAATCATAATAACATTTTTACGTTTTAAGGAACAAACAGAGCAGCAAGCATAGTATCTTGAGTGAGTAGATCAGAGCGAAACATAAGTGCACACAGGAGCATAATGCAAACAGCAGCAGCCATGGGCTGTCAGGAGCAACAGAGAGCGTATGACTGGTCCCAGACAGCAGGTCTCCCCCCCCCCCTCCCCTCAAAAACACATTAAGCATCCCACCCTCCCCCCCGCCACCCTCCTGATTGTGGGGGACTCATGTTCTTGTCTTTCCTTTTGTCAGTTCCCTGGGGGATGGTCTCCGGCCCCGGTAAGGTGCGTCTCCGCGGCAACAGCTGTCAGATCGTTAGCTCTTGGGATAGCACCCGTATCCTAACGCAGGCATAAAATGTGGCAACTGGGTCTCAAAGTGGTTCCAGGAGTTCCTCGTTTTGATCCCCCACCCCAATAGCAACCCACCCCACCCCAACAGCACCCCACCCCCCCCCCTCCGGAAAAATCTTCATGGTGGGCTATATGTTAGGGCTGCTGGATCCTCCACACCATCCCCGCCCCCCACAACAACTCAACCCAGGGGGACGATGGGCACAGGGGGCATCAGCCAGGCGGCAGGCGGCTAGAACAGGCAGCTACGGGGATAGGGGCCGTGGGTGTGCTCGGGGCCAGTGCTGCCTCAGAGGGAGTCTAGCGGCCAGGGGGTGCACGGGAAGGTGCCGTGTATGGTGTAGTGGCGACGGTAGGAGGGATGTAGGAGGGATGCGGCGGGTGGAGAGGGATCGTGGAAAGGAGCGACAGGGAGCAAGGGAGGGTAAACACGGCCCAGGGCCTACTCACGCAATTCCCCCCGGGGCGCAGACCGGTTCCTCTGTCTTCCACGGTGCTGTCGAGGATGTGGTGCTCCGCGGCGGGCCGAGGGGCCAGATCTTCCAGGTGGCCTAGGAAGCAGCTGGAGCCAGTTAGGGACCTGGATGGGTTCTGCCTCCATAAAACGGAAGAGCTCCGGGAGGTCCGCTGCTGTCTGCAGGATGTAGGACCCGGATTCCCCACGGAAAGTCACTGACAGTGGGTATCCCCAGCGGTAGGTTAGATTCTTCTGCCTGGCCAGATCCAGTAGTGGGCGCAGCAGGGCCCTGCGGCGCAGCAGGGCCCTGCGGCGCAGCGTCGCCCTGGAGAGATCCGGTAGGATTTTGACCCGTGTGCCCTCATGCTCCACCTCACCACGGTCCCAGGCTCCTCTAAGGATGGCTTCTTTCTGGGCATATGTATGTAGCTTACATATGATGCCTATCTGCATCCTCCGGTCTCGGGCCCAGGGCTCTGTGTGCGCGATCCAGGATGATCGTTTCCTCCGGTGCTCCCAGTACCTCCCTGAACAGTCTTGTAACCACCTCCCCCAGGTTCTCTCCGTCCTCTCCCTCCGGCACTCCCCGCACCCGTAAGTTTTGACGGCGGCTGCGGTCCTCAATGTCTTCCAGGTGGAGCTGGAGATCGATGGCCGTGTCGCGATGTGTGTCCCTCGATCGTTCCAGCGCCACTACTCTGGCCTCCAGTGAAGACAGAGACACCTCCCCGGACGTCACTCGCTCCGACAGCGCGGAGACCTCCCCGCGAACCTCCTGGATGTCGCGGTTGTGAGTCTCTTCCAGCCGGAGGATGAGGGACTCAATATCTGAGCGCGTGGGGAGGGCCTCAATGTCCGCGCGTCGGCAGCGCTAGCAGCAGAGACCTGATCTCCTGGTCCTGCATCTCAGCGTCAGGTAGCTGTACCGTGGGTGTCTCCGCTTCGGGACGGTCTCTGTGTGTCCCCGGGAGCTCCGTCGTTGATGTGGTCGCTTCAGGTAGGTCGGCGGCTGCAGATACAGCGTAGGCCTCAGCCAGGGATCCACCGACCGTGCCTCGTGGTGCGGTCAACTGGGCGCCGGGGGACTTGCCCTGTGAACTGCTGAAATATTTGTAAATTTCCCCCGACTTCGCTCCTGAGGGTGTCTTGTGTGCTGTTGCCCTGGTGCTGTATCTTCTCGCAGGGTTCATGCCGGTTTTTAGCTGTGTTTTTGCCATTTTAGGGGGATCTTGGCTGGGAGCTCAAAGAAAAAGCAGCTTCACAGATCCATGTCCAGGCCACGCCCCAACCTACATTTTTTATAACCCGAAAAACGGTGGTGTGTACGTGGCATAAGTCAAATTTAGTGTTGAAACTAAAAAACTTCTCAACATTCCAACTCGGCAAGTCGTCCTGAAGACAACTTCAGAGCCGATTAGCAAAATGACTTCTGTATAGAAATCAATGCAAATCGTCCCGAGGCGCCCCCAAAGTCGTACAAGAGCCTCTTTCTAAGTTGGAGCGACTTGTGTCGCTCCTATTAAAACAGTTCTGGGCAATAGAATGGTAGGCAACTTGTCAGGCGGCTGAGCCGCCTGACGAGTCGCCCCAGGGTGAACTGGCTCTTACTTTACATAGGAAACATAAAAATAAATCCAATCTAATTGGACAAAGGTGTCAACTTTTTTTATTACATCCAAAAATGTAAACTGTTATATTAACTATAGAGATGTAAGAAAGAGGTTGATGCAACAGTGGTAATAATAAGTCAAGATTACATAAAGTTATATTGCCATGGAATCTGTCCATCATCAAAAAGGAAGAATGGATTTGTAGAACTTGACTACTGGGATGAGTGCCAGTCACATGACCTTGGGGTTCATTTGAAACCAGTTCCGGAGATTCACTGAACACATTCTCCTTTAGCCTTAGAAAATTGTGGAGCGCACAACACGGCAAAACCACATTGACTGCATATTCAACTTCCATATGTATAGAAGTTAATAATACATGCCATTTGGCTGTACAGATACCAAAAGCACACTAAACCATTCCGCGAGCTCTACTCGGCCGATAATTAAAAATATGTTTCCTGGAAGTGAGACCATGCCTCGTGTAGGGTCTGAGGAGTTAGGTGGATAACGCAAATGCCTCATCTCCTAGTACTACTAAAGGCAGATCCGGCCCAGCAGAACCAGGCAGAGGACTTGAATGTGGCACATCAAATTCCCCATATTGGAATCGCTGACCCATCACAGAATTACAAAATATTCTGGAATCTCCCGAACTTCCATAGGCTCCAACATCCACAGCTATAAATCTCATATTGGCATCACTGAGTCCCAGTAGAACAATTGAGAAATATTTTTTGTGGTAGAACCAGATTTAGGTGGCTTGATGAGATGGATATATTTTCCATCTAATGCCCCAATGCAAGTTAGGAATTTAGTTTTCTCCCAGAACTGCACTATTTCTTCCCACAGACTGGATGTTGGTTCTGGCATCACTGAGTTTTTCAGTTCTTCCCACAGGACAAGATAAGTGTCATGTACAATTGTTGACACAGTAGAGATTTCCATTAAAAATTGATGGTAAAAGGAGGTGAAACTGGCACCAGTGGCAAGATATCTGCAATACATAATTGAGAACAATTCAGAAAGAATGAAAAAAGTAAGAAAAATAATTACACATATTTTAAGGAGTTAAAGCGGAGTTCCGCCTGGTAAAAAAAAAATTCAGCAGCTACAAAGATTGTAGCTGCTGACTTTTAATACTGTCCTCGGAGCCCGAAGACGACCCGTCCCTCAGCTCCGGGTGCAGGTGTCGGCATCCTTACTGAGGGGAATGGGAAGTGAAGCCTTGTGGTTTCACAGCCTGTTTCCTACTGCGCTGCACATTCTGAATGGTCCTTGCTGCCTTTGGGACCTGTGTGTCTCCCAGAAGGCAGTGGGGGGGGGGGGGGAGGAGAAGGTTTTGGATATTGCATAGTTTGCCGCACAAGATTGTGGAAATCTTTCCCTGATAGTGGGAACAAATACTTGGAATTTGACAGGTATCTGCTCCCCCCTTCAAGGTGCCAAATGTGGCACCGGAGGAGGGGGGGGGGGGAATCTGAGCAGAGGAAGTTCTATTTCTGGGGGGAACTCCGCCTTAATACAGGCAAATAAAATATCATGTGGAGGTACCTTACATAATCTAACTTGTAATGATAACTTCTGCTTTTGTGTTTGGAGCTTTACTTACATAGTTATGATGGAAAACAAATCTGCTTAACCACTTCCATACCAGGCACTTACGCACCTTCCTGCCCAAGCCAATTTTCAGCTTTCAGCGCTGTCACAATTTGAATGACAATTGCACGGTTATGCTACACTGTACCCAAACAATTTTTTTATAATTGTGTTCCCACAAATAGAGCTTTCTTTTGGTGGTATTTGATCATCTCTGTGGTTTTTATTTTTTGCACAACAACAACTAAAAAAAAACAGAAAATGTTGAAGTTTTTTTTGTAAATAAGTACGTTTTCTTCTTCAATTACGGGCACTGATATGGTGGCACTGATGGGCACCAATGAGGTGGCACTGATGGGCACCAATTAGGGGGCATTGATAAGCGGCACTGATAGGCAGTGCTGGTATGCGGCACTGATGGGCACTCATAGGCAGCACTGATGGGCACTCATAGGCGGCACTGATGGGTGGCACTGTTGAGTACTTATGCATGGCACAGATGGGCACTGATAGGTGGGCACTGGGCATGGATGGGTACTGAGAGGTGGCACTGATGGACACTGAGGTGTGGCACTGATGACATTGCTGGGCATCACTTATTTATATACACATTTTTGACAGTGCCCATGTTGCCAGTCAGTGCCCATTTGTGCTTTTTTTTACATGTGGATGGCCATGTGGGATGTACCTGTCCATCCACATGTTGCCCCCTTCCCTCTTCCTGTTTACATCGTGATCATGTGGTAAAGATACTCCGCCGGAGGATCTTTACCGAAGATCAGAGATGCGGGGCATCAGACTGACACCCCGCATCACTGATCGCCGTGCTGCGCGCCCCCCACGGGCGCGTGTTGGTATGTTATCCTGCTGGACGTCAATTTACTATTGACGAGGCGGGAAGTGGTTAAATACTATGATGTTTCATATTTTCAGGAAAAAATACATTCACAATTTTTATAATTTTAATAAGGAAAACATTACAATGACCATACTAAACATGTTCTTTGTTGGGACAGGAACTGTAAGCACCACCATCAGTTTTGGCCTTCTCGCACTTATGAGATACCGATAAATACAAGGTAAGGGACAAAAAATAAATTTCTCTTGGTGGGCTGAAAATGAATGCCATCAATTACATATATCTTGAGTAAGGGCAGTGATGCCTGAAACATCGTTGCTGTGAGATATATATTTATATATATATATATGCACGCACATACATACACATATATATATATATATATATATATATATTGTGTGTATATATATATATATATGGAAAACCTACCTTAAAGTCACTAACAGCTGTTCTTCCACACTAATGCTTTGTCTCTTGTTGGTCCTGCTCATCAAAGGTTGCCTTGACATCCTTGTAAAATTGTAGAACTTGTCTTTGTGAGTCCGCAGTTCTCCAAACATGAGGGCAAAGTAGCCGATAGATAGAGGCTGGGAGGTCAAGGGATGCACCCAGTAACGACGAGGACGTTTCCTCCGCTGGATTAAATCCATCTGTCTTCTCCTTTTCATCCTCATAAGCACCAATATGAGCATTGCAATCAGATTGCTGATATAAGAAATTCATAGTCAATGATCACAGGTTGATTTCCTCTCACTGAACACAGACACAGGCACTGAAATAAGATATATTTTCTGCTGGTAATCTACCCAATATTGTTATATATATATTTCTTCTGTTTATCCACTTTCTCTTTTAAATAAAATATAATGTTATGTATTTCTTATGAATAAAAATGGATCTGTATGGGATATCTGGTTATTGTACATATTATGTCCACTAGATGGCGTGTTCACCTTGCGTGCTTTTCAAAATTTTGATTCGTAGATTTTTTATGCAATGATTTATTTTATTTATGGGAGAGTGTAAAGCCCCGTACACACGGTCGGACATCCAACAAAACTTCCCTTGGATTTTTGTCCTAATTGATTTGTCCGATCACACCCATAGCATACACACGCTCGGACTTTTCTGCAAACTTTTCTAAAACTTTCCCATCATCACGTGGTTGTTCTGCTCTTTTCTGCTCTTTACTGCCACCCTTTGGTTAACTTCTGCTATTGTTGGTTGATTTTAACATTGGTTCTGAGCATGCGCATTTGTAATTTGTCCAAAAGTCCGATGGTTTGCTGTACACACGATCGGACTTTGCACCATCGGACTTTTGTTGCCTGAAAGTTGGTCCGTTCGCAGACCCAACTTTTTGTCCGATGAAAGCCAAAAAAGTTGGTCCGATGGAACGTACACACGGTCGGACAAATGCGAAAAGTGTCGGATTTTGATGTTGGTTGGGCAAAAGTCTGACCGTGTGTACGGGGCTTAATACTACCTTTTTTATGGTTCAGTCTTTTAATTTTGGCAAGTAGAGAGCTTTCCTCCTCGTCTTTTATAGTATGTTTTCCACGAATATACTCCCTTGGTGCTCTGAGAACAGCGGGACAGATTTTGTAATTGCTTCCGGTCTTTGGACGCATGGTAAACCGCATGAGAGTGGTTCACTAGCTTCCGGTAGGTTATTTGACAGCCATGCGATAAGCTTTTTATCCCTTCCGGTCTGTGGAATGCATGATGAACCGCATGAGGGCGGACTGACCACTGCCGGGTTTGTCATGTCCAGTTTGAGAGCGGACTGACTACTTCCGGCGGGTCACTTACGGTTATGTTATTACATTAGGATGTGCTTGGCTGCTACGCCTCCGCTTACACAATATTATTGCGAAACATGTAAGGCAGTACCTTACAATCTAAGCACGCCACGATTTATGGACCTTTTATGAGATTCTTTGCCTGTTATCTTTTTGCGGAAATGTGAGTGTACTATATAGATATATATTTTTTTAAATAAAATAGTGGTTTTAAAGCAATATTACACTATTTTGGTGCTCTTACATCTTTTGAGGTAAAAAGGCCACAGTATATTTGTCTATACATCCACTTACCTGGAGAAAGTGCTTCCTGGACTTTGATTGCATTTTCCATAACCAGAGTTGGAATGATGCAGTTAAGGATGCTCACCTTTATCACACACGCTTTCCCTGACTGAGTGAACTTCTTCTGGTAATAAGGATTGCCTCTACACACTGGCGGTGGTGAGTGCATTCAACCCCTTTTTCACACTGCTGGTTAGACATGTGCACTGCAGAAAAATGTGTTAATTTTAGTTTTTTTGTTTCATTCTTTTTTTATTTATTTTTTCGGAAATTTTGAAATTCGTAAAATTTGAAAATTCCGAATTTCCGAAAATTTAGCATTTCCGAAATTTTTCATTTTCGTATTTCAGAATTTAGGAAATTCGGAATTTCAAAATTTCGGTCTATTCGGAATTTTAAAACTCGGAAATCGGAAATTTGAAAATTCGGAAATTTCGGAATTAACGATTTTGTCAAAATGTGTTAAAAAACGAAATTCGGAACTAAACGAATTGCACATGTCTACTACTGGTGCTGGGACTTCTTTTCCAACCTGTCATCCATCATTGTTGGTGGTTTCTGAATAGGTCTGTTCATCACAGAGCTTATATTGCCAAGATTTTTCTATTGGCGCTGCACTTTTATATATTAGTTAAATAAACCTGCATTGGCAAAACACTATTTTACTGTAAAGTAAGATTAACTTTAAAAAAATGACCTAGTCTATTTTGGTTCAAGTGCATATAATAGGCCCCTTTCACACTGCCACACTGCGGTTTGGCCGCAGGGCTGGTGCAGCGCAGTGTACCTGTACCCACAGTTTCACATAGACTTCTATTATTGTCCCACATTTTTGATGCATTCTCTGAAAGTTTACCAAAGATGCAGCATGTAGGACTTCTGGTGTGCTTTCAGAAAAAGCACCAAAAACTTGGGATATACAGGTGATGCTCGAAAAATTTGAATATTGTGCAAAAGTTAATTTAATTCACTAATGCAACTTAAAAGGTGAAACTAATATATGGGATAGACTCATTACATGCAAAGCAAGATAGTTCAAGCCGTGATTTGTTATAATTGTAATGATTATGGCTTACAGCTCATGAAAACCCCAAATCCACAATCTCAGAAAATGTGAATATTGTGAAAAGGTGCAATATTCTAGGCTCAAAGTGTCCCACTCTAATCAGCTAATTAAGCTATAACGCCTGCAATTGGGTTTCTGAGCCTTTAACCCTTTTTACTACCCCCAGCCGTAAATTGACGGTGACACGATAGTGCTCTCGTTCTGAGAGTTGTCGAGCCACCAGGGGGTGCATGCGATCCCGTTGCTTTACTCGGAACCCGATGCGCGTGGCCGGCGGCGCGATGGCCGCCGGGCACCCACAATTGCCCAGTAACTGAGCAGGACTGTGTAAACTCAGAGCTCCACGTCCTGTCAGGGAGAGGAGACCGATGCTGTGTCCCTTGTACATAGGGAAACAGATCAGTCACTTCCCCAGTCAATCCCCTCCCCCTACAGTTAGAATCACTCACTAGGGTACACATTTAACCCCTTGAATGCCCCCTAGTATTAACCCCTTCCCTGCCAGTCACATTTACACAGTGATCAGTGCATTTTTATAGCACTGTTTATGTATAAATGTGAATGGTCCCAAAATAGTGTCAAAAGAGTCCAGTGTGTCCGCCGCAATATCGCAGTCATGATAAAAATCACTGATCGCCGCCACTACTAGTAAAAAATAAAATAAAAATGCTATAAATCTATCCCCTATTTTGTAGCCGCTATATCTTTTGTGCAAACCAATCAATATACGCTTATTGCGATTTTTTTTTTACCAAACATAAGTAGAAGAATACGTATCAGCCAAAACTGAGGAAATTTTTTTTTTTTATATATATTTTTGGGGATATTTATTATAGCAAAAAGTAAAAAATATTGCTTTTTTTTTCAAAATTGTCGCTCTTTTGTTTATAGCGAAAAAAAACAAAAAACAACACAGAGATGATCAAGTAGCACCAAAAGAAAGCGCTATTTGTGGGGAAAAAATGATTAAAACTTCATTTGGGTAAAGTGTTGCATGACTGCGCAATTATCATTTAAATTGTGACAGCGCTGAAAGCTGAAAAATGGCTTGGGCAGGAAGGGAGTGAAAGTGCCCAGTATTGAGGTGATTAAATGGTCTCTCAGCCTGGTTCAGTAGGAATCGCAATCATGGGAAAGACTGCTGACCTGACAGTTTTGCAGAAAACCATCATTGACACCCTCCCTCACTTTTCTGAATCATTGGGTGCTTCTCCCTGGGGTGTCCTACTGATTTTTGAATTTGAATGGATCTGCCTACACAGCTGCATCATCCATTCACATATTCATTCCCAGGAATCTGTGAATGGAAATTGTCCAAGTACCATTTGCCACTGTGGCAAAGGGACTTACAGGTCGTAATGGAACACAAGTGCTGTGGTGTCACTGTGTTTGTAGTCCATTGTTTATTTTCTCCAACCATTTAACAGATGGTCTGTACCTCTGTGCAGACTTGTAGCTTGGATGTAAATATTGCAGGAGGGGAGACTGATCACTGTTGCAATGCTCTGCAGGCATTAGTACAAAAATGTAAATTTTTTAAACATTTTATTAACGTGGGAGCTTTAATTACAATTATGGAAAAAGTGCACTGTGCCTTTAAAGTTATAATCCTGCACGCTAGCCATTCTAACTGTCCCTTCATCAGTCACAGTTCTCGCTGCCTTTAGACGAGAGAGTTTCTAGAGGTACCACCAGTGGCGGCTGGTGCTCAAAAAAAAAAATATTGCAGCCTCACTGTGCCCATCACATGCAGCCACTGTGCCATGCCACCAAATGTAGCCACTGTGCCATGCCACCAAATGCAGCCACTGTGCCATCAATTGTCACCACTGTGCCATGCCATCAAATGCAGCCACTGTGCCATCAATTGTCACCACTGTGCCATGCCATCAAATGCAGCTACTGTGCCCATCAATTGTCACCAATGTGCCATGCCATCATATGCAGTCACTGTGCCATCAATTGTCACCAATGTGCTATGCCATCATTTGCAGTCACTGTGCCATCAATTGTCACCACTTGTGTCACTAATTGTGCCATGCCATCAAACGCCACCACTGTGCCATCAATTGTCACCAATGTGCCATGCCATCAAAAGCAGCTACTGTGCCCATCAATTGTCACCACTGTGCCATGCCATCAAATGCAGTCACTGTGCAATCAATTGTCACCACTGTGCCATGCCATCAAACGCCACCACTGTGCCATCAATTGTCACCACTGTGCCATGCCATCAAACGCAGTCACTGTGCCATCAATTGTCACCTCTCTGCCATGCCATCAAATGCAGTCACTGTGCCATCAATTGTCACCTCTCTGCCATGCCATCATATTCAGTCACTGTGCCATCAATTGTCACCACTGTGCCCGGCCTGTGCTCATTGTTGCCTCTGTGCCCCATGATGCCACTGTGCCCCATGCTTCTACTGTGCCCCATGCTGCCACTGTGCCCCATGCTGCCACTGTGCCCCATGCTGCCACTGTGCCCCATTCCCTGTAAAAAAATCACTTACCTGACGCTTCCATGTCCTCCCTCGATGTCTTCTGCCGCCCTGGAGAAGCTTCAGCCAATCAGGTTCCTGAAAACCAGAATCCGGGAACCTGATTGGCTGAAACGGCTGTCAGTCTAATGCAAGGACCGCAGATTGTCTGCGCTCCGAGCATAGACTTCCGAGAGCCGGAGGGCGGGACTGGAAAAGCCTATCAGAGCCACTGGCTTTGATAGGCAGTTCCCCTCAGCCAACCAGCTGTCGCTATTCGGGTAACCGGCGTCCCATGTCCGGTTATACGAATAGACCAGGCAGCTGGCAACAGTAACACACGTCCAATGCATAGCATTGAACGTGTGTTACTTGCGAGAGGGGGTGGCGCTGCAGCGCCCTCTATAGACGGCCGCCAGAACTTCGGCTAAAATGTCAAAATGACATTTTAGCCGAATAAAAGTTCTTAAAGGGCCCGTTTTTTTTTTTTTTAATTCTTTTTTTTTTTTTGTGACTGCGGGAGGGGGGGCGGCGCCCGTGCGCCCATATGGGCGGGCCGCCACTGGGTACCACAGACACAATATCGTAGCCTGCATTTCATGAATGTGCTGCAGAATGCAGGCCATGGTATTAAGCAATAATCCAAAGTATAAAAGAGAGTAGATGGTGTAATTCTCTCCCTGTAATTAATTGACTTCTAAGGCTCCATTCACACTAATGCTTTTTTTTATGCATTTTGCAGAAATGCAGGGACATTTTTAACATGGTTTCCTATGGAACATGTTCACATCAATACTTTTTTTGTGCCTCTGCGTTTTTGGAAAGGGTCAGGGACTTTTTTTCCTGCAAAAAGCAGCGTTTTGCATGCAATAGAATTCAATGGACCTGCATCCAAAAACGCAAGTACAGCGTTTTTACCCCGATTTTGCCGCGATTTGCGGTTTTCTTTTTTTTTTTAACCTGTTTATAGCTGGTTGTTAAAGTAAATGTAAAAAATTAAAATTAATAAAAAATAAAAAAAACGCAAATCGCGGTAAAAATGCAAGTCAAAAAATGCAGCAAGCACCGCAAAAAGCACTGCAAAAACGCTCAAAAACAACATGCATGCATAAGAACTTATTCTTATAAATGGTGTGGTTAGCAACCAGGGTTCATTATCACAGGTGATCACCTGTGATAATGAGTGAATACATGTGAGAAGACATGATTAACTGCGAGAGCTGCCAGGCTCCCATTGCTTTCACTGGTCCACTGTTAATCACAGGGAACCCCCGCTGGGTCTCCTGCATGTTATCACTAACGGCCACGTTATTTGCTGCAGCCAGCTAGGCCTCGTACATGTGGTATGAAAATCAGAGGGGGATTGGCTGTTGTCCTAAACCAGTGATGGCGAACCTTGGCACCCCAGATGTTTTGGAACTACATTTTCCATGATGCTCATGCACTCTGCAATGTAGTAAAGCATCATGGGAAATGTAGTTCCAAAACATCTGGGGTGCCATGGTTTGCCATCACTGTCCTAAACTCTTACCGTTAGCAATCGCTGAAATGTCAATATTCTCATTTTTTTTAATGGGATAATAATGAAGCTGCTTTGCATGTAATTATGCCAAACGTATTTTAAAAGGCATTTGTTTATACGATCTGAAAATCGCGAATCGACTTTCAACAAACTTCTACTAACGCAAAATTGGCAGAAGGGGCCCAAAGGGTGCTGCTTGAGAAATTAACTTCCTCTTTATACACTCATAGTACGTCACTATGTTCGTGTTTGTCAAACGACAATTTGAGTACCATTAGTATGCAAGACAAAATCCTGGCACACGCCCTTTTAACTAAAATAAGCTTAATCGTCTGTGTGTACGAGGCTTTCTCTTACTCTTACGTTTGAGTGAACTGTAACCAAAGGTGGTTAAGTCACATTTTTACCACCTCCCCACTCACCATTAACCTGGATGCTTTGCATTATATCTAGTAAAAATGATCCCTCCTGTTATGTTTGGTGGCCAGTGGCCGAATGCCATCTATTCCAGTAAATGGGGCCATGTCACAACTGGGAGTCAAATGCTAGCCCCCACCAGTGTGGATCAGGGTTTCCATTAAAAAGGGCTGTAAAAATGCAGTCATTCAGGAGATGGCAGTATTCCTTCCTCAGCTGCATTTGAACTGCTCTGTGAAAAGCAATCCGCCGAAGATAATGGATCACTTTTTACTAGGGCTGTTACTGATCAAAATGTTTGTGTTCGATTAATCGTTTTTTTTTTTAATCGATTAATCGACTAATTTCGATTAATTACAACGCACATAGAGATTCCCAGTGCAGCTCCCAACAACTGGAATAATGGATATAATGGATAGCAGGATACAAAAAAACACACAAAGGCAGCGCTCGATGGGAATAGCATTGAAACTTTTATAGTCTTCAAGTAGGTAACCAAACAAATATTGCACTGGAGATAAAATCGATGTAGCTACATAAACTGTAAAAATGGTGCGAGTAATACCAAACAGTACCAAAAACAGTCATAATAACATGTAGCCAAGTATGATACTGGTATAAAAATGTGTACAACGATACTACTGCTGAATCCAGATGAGGAGAAGTTAACATCAGTCCGTCGGCATGTAGATGTACCATGAAGGGAATTATCACAACTCCCAGTGGATGGCTGTAGAATTCCAGGTTGATAGAGGGACCTGTAACAGCCTTTGCATGTGGCAGATAGTAAGGTCCCCCCGGCATGCAGATATGAAGGCACAGCAAAGGAGCCCTTCAGATGGACACAGTAAGCCCGGCCAGTGTCCATGACATTACCGGATCTCCAACAGAACTCCCTGAAGGCCCAGAAGCCGGCAGAGAGATGAGTACCAATCAAAAGAGTTTTAATCGATCAAAAAGATTTTGATCGATCAAAAAAATTAAAGATTAATCGATCGATTAAAAGTTAATTTGCACAGCCCTACTTTTTACAGACCAATGGAAGTTTAAATGAGCCCATCCTTGTACTGGGTCCTGTTGAAAATGGCAGTGTACGTTCAAAGTAATGGAAAAAAAATATTTTTAAAAGATATCATCCACAAGTTTGGGTTAATAGACAAGGACTCATAAAGCCCCAAAGTTAGCTCATGGCCTAAAGAAAAGCATTCTGACTGTGTTTTTAAATTGGTAATTGTCTTCGATTTTACATGTTTTTGCTTTATTAAAACAATGGAATTTGAAGAACATTTTATAGTCATTAATTATTTTAGGAAGGGGAATAGGAAGGAGTCAAAGTTTTGTGAGGGAATCTGATGTGGGGGTTCACATAGAAAATTGTGTGGCATCATTTATAGATGACCCCTCATTCACACAAGATGCTATTCCAAGGGTTTGTGTAAATTACCTTTTCAGAGGCTGTCCAAGCTTTTGATCTTGGGTTGTGAATAGGTTGTTTTGCTGAGTACAGGGAAAAGCATCTGAATTGGACATGTTACTATTCAGATCATTTACATCTGCACACAAGTTTCATGAACACTATAAGGCCTGGTTCACAGCTATGCATTTTTTAGTGCATTTTCAGTTTTTCAGAAACACACTACAGTCCATTTAACATGGTTTCCTATGGGTCACGTTCACTTCGGTGCATTTTATGGAAAGGACCAGGGACTTTTTGGATCAAAAACGTGTATTAAAAAACGCAAAATGCACATGGAGTATGCAAACAGCAACCCTTTCTAGTGCTTTTTGCATTTTGCAGATTTGCACTACAGTCCATTTAACATTGTTTCCTATGCAAAAAGCACTAAAAATGCATAGTTGTGAATCCAGCCTTATGCCACGTACACACGATCACTTTTTGTGATGAAAAAAAACGACGTTTTCAAAAACGTCATTTAAATTGATCGTGTGTGGGCAAAACATTGTTTTATGTCTTCAAAAAAACAACCAAAAAACAAATTCGAACATGCTTGAATTTTTTGTGTCGTTTTTCAAAACGTCATTTTTTTGTGTCATAAAAAGTGATGGTGTGTGGGCAAAACGACGTTGAAAACGACGTTTTTAAACCCGCGCATGCTCAGAAGCAAGTTTTCCTGACAGACTCCATGGCAGCCTACGTGCGGGTTAATCCCGCTTCCTCTCCAATGCTATAGGACCCCATACCCTATAAATTTGAGAGAGACTGTAGAGACTGTGTTCCTTTTTTGTCCTCCTCATGGACCTACATTACGTTTGTTCCTGTTGGCGTCCATTTGGAATATTTCCCGAATGTTTGGCATATCTTCCATGCGGTACAGCTCAGGGCTGAGCTACAAGTGGGCCTGTGCATTTCTTTGGCAGTATACACTCCATAGAGAAGAAAGGAACTGCCGCTCCAGCTGAGTGCACTAAGCAATCAGTGTCCTCTCAGAAGCCTGGGTGCAGGCAATGCATGGAAACAAAGCTTGAAAGAAAAAGGTGAATACAGGCTGACAATCAACTTAACCCTTTTACGTTCTTTCCTCTCTCTATACTCTACTCTCTATTTTTCTTTGCTTCTTTCTCATTCATACTCCTCCCTGTCCTCGAGCTCACCTTACCAGTTCTTTTGCATTTAATAAGTCGTTTTTGATGTAAAGGTATAGGAGGAAAAAAAATCCTTCCACATTAGTACATAGGATTGATCTATCTTAGTAGTAAGATTCTGGACTTTCTCAAGACGTTGTAACCGATTGTTACACCTTGTGGCCTTAGGTTTTTTTTCTGAAGTTTTTCTTCAGTTTTGTGGATTTTGTTGTCCTCAGAAATCCTCTCGGCACACAGACCCTTTGACTATCAGAAGACGTTCGGATAGTTTGACGACTTTGAGGTCAAGATTTAGGTTTAGGATATGGGTTCCCTTTCGACACAGTTTGTTCCCATTAGGGGTGTCGAAACGGAATTACAGGTCTATTGCCTGTTCCATGCTACTCATCTCTAGTGTTGAGCAGAATATGCCATATTCGATTTCGCGATATATCTCGAATATATAGTCGAATATTCGAGAAATATTCGCTAAATACGAATATTCGTGATATTTTTTGGAAATTTAATTATTGCGAATTTTCGCTATTGCGAATTTTCGCTATTGCGAATTTTCGCTATTGCGATTTTTCGCTATTGCGAATATTCGAGAAATGCGGAATGGAGCACTCTGATTGGCTCAGAATATTCGTGATATTTTATAATACAAAATAATTGCGAATATTCGAGAAATGCGGAATGGAGCACTCTGATTGGCTCAGAATATTCGTGATATATTACAATACACAATAATTGCGAATATTCGGCAAATGCGGAAGGAGCACTCTGATTGGCTCAGAATATTCGTGATATATTACAATACACAATAATTGCGAATATTCGAGAAATGCGGAAGGAGCACTCTGATTGGCTCAGAATATTCGTGATATATTACAATATAAAATAATTGCGAATATTCGAGAAATGCGGAATGGAGCACTCTGATTGGCTCAGAATATTCGTGATATATTACAATACAAAATAATTGCGAAATTTCGAGAAATGCGGAATGGAGCACTTTGATTGGCTCAGAATATTCGTGATATATTACAATATAAAATAATCGCGCGATATCGCTATTGCCGAATAATCGCATTGCGATTTTTCGGCAATATAAAATGAGCGCTGCAGCTACTCGGCCCAAGGTCTCTAATCATACCAGCAATGCTTTTAGACGTCGATTGGGATCTCTAGGATGTGATCTGTTCTAAAAAAAAAATTGAAAAAATTCGAATATTCGAAATAGCGAATATTTGCCGCGATATTCGCGTTATTCGCGAATACTCGAATATGCAATATTCGTAGCGAATATTCGCAATGCGAATATTCGTGAGCAACACTACTCATCTCCTATGGAAATTCATATGCAGACTGTGATAGACTTATATTTTTCTTACAGAACGTTAGCTTGGGTCTTTGTCCTCATCTTATTTTCTCATTCTATTGTTATACTTATTTACAATATTATGTCTTATCTGTTTTTTATATATCGCTATCCCCTTTACTGAATGTATTTGGGGAAAGGTATATTACTCTATTTGAAGAATTACACTGTATGTATTCCTTTTTTTTTTTTGTTCTTTTCTTCACTTTTCTCTCCGCTTCAAGATTGTACTGAGAGCACTGATTGTATTTTTTTCTAATATCTATTTAATTAAACTCGAAAGAAAAAGGTGAACAACCGCACTTCCAGCGATGGAATGGAGGATCCCACGGTATGCCTGAAGATGGACGCAGCAACGGCTGGCAAGGTCTGAACATTTTTCACTTCCTCCATGGCAGTCGCCTCCGTGTTTATTTGTTTGTTTGTTTCCCTTTATTTCCTGGTACTCTCCGGTACCTCTGTGTCCCCTCACGGCGCATGGAATGCTTTTGCGTTCCAGGGTGCCACGGTGCTTCCGGTTCGCGGGCACTGCTGCCGTTCTACGCAAGTGCGGAGCCTCTGTGATAGTGAGGCCTGGCTCGCGTGTGCACGCAGTGGCGGATGGTCCGGCGACCATGCAGGCGCCGTCAGGCTGTCTTCACGGTGCAGGCGCGAGGTGGAGGGGGCGGTGACGTCACCAGGTCGGGGATTCGAAGGCCTGCCTCCTGTCAGTGTGGGTATTTCCGCAGACAGTGAGCAGTGACTTCCCCCAAGTCTGCACCAGGATGCCCTATATGTTAAAAAAAAACATGCGCAGACTGTATGTATTTTTTGCTGACGTCCTGTCCAGAGGTTATGGACAGGTCACTGCCTTTATGCAGCCAGCCCTTGTGCACCGGGTACTGCAGGCAAGGGGAGGGGGCCGAGGTTGCATTCTCAAGGGTTTGAGATTGCCTTTGGTGTCCCCCCCCCCCCCCAATTTTTTCTTTTCAGCCCTTTCAAAGGATCGGACCAGCAATTTGTGGTTCAGGACGTCCGAGACCTTGCCAGACCACAATTTCTCCATTTATTGTCCAGTCCTAGACGAAGTTTGCCGTCTAGTCAGCGGAGAAGTCGCATTTCCCCTGCTACTGGAGAAGTCGCATTTCCCCTGCTACTGGAGAAGTCGCATTCCTCTTGCAACTGGAGAAGTCGCATTCCTTCTCCAACTAGAGGAGAAGTCACATTCCTCCTGCAAGTGGGGAAGTCGCATTCCTCCTGCAACTAGAGGAGAAGTCGCATTCCTCCTGCAACTAGAGGAGAAGTCGCATTCCTCCTGCAACTAGAGGAGAAGTCGCATTCCTCCTGCAACTAGAGGAGAAGTCGCATTCCTCCTGCAACTAGAGGAGAAGTCGCATTCCTCCTGCAACTAGGAGACTCAACATTCCTCCTGCAACTAGGAGACTCAACATTCCTCCTGCAAATAGGAGACTCGGCATTCCTCCTGCAACCAGGAGACTCAGCATTCCTCCTGCAACCAGGAGACTCAGCATTCCTCCTGCAACCAGGAGACTCAGCATTCCTCCTGCAACTAGGAGACTCAGCATTCCTCCTGCAACTAGGAGACGCAGCATTCCACCTGCAACTAGGAGACTCAGCATTCCTTCTGCAACTAGGAGACTCAGAATTCCTCCTGCAACTAGAAGTTGCATTTCTCATGCAACCAGAAGACGCAGCATTCCTCATGCAACCAGGAGACGTAGTATTCCTCCTGCGACTAGAAGGAGACATAGCGTTCCTCCTGCGACTAGAAGGAGACGTAGCATTCTTCCTCTGATTCACCACACTCACTGCCATGACAGCCACTCTGATTGCAGAGTCTGCTGGAGATATGGGACATGAGTCCCGGAAGGCAAGTCTTTATATGACCAATGTTATGCCCAGGCAGTTGAGGGAAAATAAGACAGATCCAATAAAGTATTGAGTCTCTGGTGAAACATGTGGTAGAGAAACCCCTTAAGTAATGGGATACATACCACACACGGAGCCAGTCTATCCTTCTACATGGCTCCTTGGCTAAATGCAGCCTAAAGGATTTTGATCCTTCCAGCCCTACGCTGCTTCTCTGGATTCTTTGGACAGAGAGTTGGAAGTTGATGAGAGGTTTTCAGAGGATTCGATGTCTTTCTGGTACTAGTCAAGATGGTTAAGGAGGCCCTTGTGTGGTTAGACCATTCCATTCCCCAGCTAAGCAATGGAGTTCTTTAAGCATCCGGGGGAAGAACACTCCTTCTTGCTTCTTACAGGAATTAAGGATATCATCTGAACGGAGTATGGTGGACAAGAAAACGTATTCATCAAACAAAATATTCAGAGTATACCCCTGCAAGACAGAAGTGGAGTCTCTGTCATACTCCCCACTCATGGTTGCACTGAAGTCGCAGGGAGCAGTGGTACATGTCTGAAGGGACTGAGGTCCCCAGGGGGTATATTTCCCCCCTTCCCCTCTTATAGCAGGAGAAGAAGGTTTGTTGCGACCAGTGTCAGTCCTGACTTACCTAAACAGTGTATAAAATCTGAAAGAGTCAAAGGAAGACTCTGTCGACTACCTGTACAGCCAGACCACCGGCTATTCTCAATCGACTTAAATACTTATCTCCATGTTCCAGTGACAAAGGAGTTTCTCAAATACCTCCAGTTTCAAGTTGGACAAGAACATCTACAGTTCGTCTCCCTTCCTGTGGAGCCGACCACCTCACCAAAGTCTTCTCAAGAATTCCTCTGGCCATAATGGCCCTCATCAGAATGAGAGGGGTTCATTGTGTCTCTACTTCGACCTCCTGTTGCCGACGCAGAACAAAGTAAGCTGCTGGTTCACAGGGAGAAGGTAGTCTCCACCTTGGCCAGCTTTTGGATGTTTCATAGGTCAGGGTAAAAGGCCACCTAGGACCAATCCAGCACCTAGTGTACTCTGGAGCCCAGCTTTGTTTTTTCCTATGGTGGAAAGCACCATCCCACTCCCAGTGGGGAAGATCCCGGTTTCTCAGAGGAGAATTTTGTCATCTCTAATCTCTTCACGACCGAGGGCCTCACAGTGCCAAAGCTTTTCGGCTCAATGGTCTCCAAGACCCCTATGGTCACGTGGTCCCTGCAGACGTTGCATCCTTTTTTCTTTTTATGTTTCCTGCAGCTACATATGCCTAGGGGCAACGGTCAATTTAATTCTCCGGTTGGGGAGCCCTCTGCAGATCGGATCTTGCCCTAGCCAAGCTAGGTATACGTTTTCTCAACCCGGACTGGAACACCTTGGGGATTCAGGCAGCTTGGTGTGCCCTTCAGTCTTTTTCTCCAGTTCCCAGAAGAGAAAGTCAGTATCATTAAGAGTGATCAACACCACGGTGATCTCCTATATGAAGAATCTGGGAGCACATGGAGGGAGGTCAAGTCCATTATGTCTTGGGTCCAGAAGAACCTATCCTGCATGTCAACGGCTTACATCCCGGAGTCCAGAACGCCAGAGTGGTCTTCCTGACACGTATTCGGCTGGTCACCGAGTGGTCCCTTCGTGTGCAGTCATTCAAGCGAATTCTGCCCCTGGGAAGTCCTTCCCGAAGTGGTCCTGTTCTCTAGTCTTTCCCTGCAACTTTAAGCTTAAGAGGTATTACACTCTGAATCGTGCAGCTAGGCCTCTGGAATGGATGCCCTGACAGATCGATTGGTTTCCAGAAGACATGCGCCTTTTTTCCTTTGATCGACTCAAATCTATGATTGCCTTAAGGTCCCATAAGAAGCAGGGAATCGTCCTACCTCAACTTTTGGATCTACCAGTCCACTAGAATTCATCCTCTGGACATAGATAAAATCTTGGGGGTATGCTTGCGAGCTACTTCCTCAGTCTCAGACACTCTGTCTAGTTGTTCGTCCTGCATGCTGGCAGTTGAGCCTCGAGTTGAATGATTGTGGCCGGGATTGTCTAGTCAGTCCAACAAGCTTATAAAGGCGAGGACCCGGTTCCTTCGGAAGTCCACGAGGGCACATTCCACTAGGCGTATATCGGTTTAATGGGCAACAGTCCAGCTTTTGGTTCCAGAGGTCTTCTGTAGGACGGCCTTGTGGGCCTCCATTATTACCTTTTGTCGATCTCTGTAGAGAGCCTGCCCTGTTAACTTCTATGGTCTTTTGTTTGTAAAACTTGTCGGTTGACAGGTCAAATCAAGTGTATTTCTGTTCATCAAAAACGATGGTGTGTATGCAACGTCGTTTTGGAAAATGAAGTTTGAAAAACGTTGTTTTGTTTCGTCACATAAAACATCGTTTTTTTTCATCACAAAAAGTGATCGTGTGTACGCGGCATTAGTGGTGAGGTCCACTCCAGCAGACACGGGACTCAGGCAACCTCTTAACATTTTTTTAACACATCAGAAAGCATAGCATAGCAATGTGTTAGCAATAATGAATAACATTTCAAAGTGCATAAAACTGTATATGCCTTTAACTGAATCTTGCGTGCATGAGCTCCAAGTGCTAAAATAGATGTTAAAAACGCATGCATTTTGCAGAAAATTTAATGGGAAATTGAAAAAACATTCTGTAAAAATAAAGTATGTAAGATAGCAGCATTTGGTTTATTGCTACAAAAACATATGACATAGATGAAAAAACAAGTTAGACAGGTTTACATTTATATCACCAATATAATATGTGTAAGAAATGTATACAAGTATAGGAAGATATTAAGTAGCACAAAAATATGTGCAAAAAGCACAGTAAGGCCATGTACTGTATACAGTTTGAAATAAAATAGATGCATTCAGAGAACATAGCGCTCCCTGGGTATATTGCCACTGACTGACAGGGAAGACGTTTCTAATATTTTATTGTAAGTCATATGTTGCCTCTGTTTGGCACATGATGGGTGTAGCACTCCTTGTCCCATGGCCATTAAGATGTTCAGTCCACAATAATAAATATTGCCTTGGCGTAACTATTCATTTTTTTAATGAAAAGAACATTCAACTGTAGGCCCCTTTCACACTGGGGCGTTTTTCGAGCGTTATTCAAGCTCTATTTGAGCGAAGCCTCATCTGCAATCCCAATGTGCTGGTAAATCATCGCTAAGACCCTAACGTTATAGGGCGTTTTTGCAGTGCCTCAGTGTGAAAGGGTAAGGCATTTTTATAGCGCTTTCAATTCATTTCAATGGAGAGGGGCATATTTGGAGAGTTTTTTTTCAGCACCCAAAAGCTGCTCCAAAGATGCTGCTTGCAGGACTTTTCTCAATGCCCTGCCAGTGCAACGCCTCAAGGGTAAGGCGTTTTTACAGCACTTTCAATTAATTTCAATGGAGAGGGGCATTTTTTGGAGTTTTTTTCAGAGCCTAAAAGCTGCTCTAAAGATGCTGATTGTAGAACTCAGTGTGAAAGGGTCAATTGAGATGCATAAAGAGCGTTTTATGAGCGTTTTAATAGCGCTATTTTTAATGCTAAAACGCTGTAAAAACACTTCAGTGTGAAAGGGGTCTAACTGTTATTTTATCTTACTGATGTGACTTATTTTTCTGCCTCCCCAATACAAACCTCAATAAAACTCAAACTTATTGTCACCATGAGACTAGTGCTGTGTTTTTGTCTTTTGTTTTTTAGAGGCTATTGCTGTTTTAAAGTACAGTAAAACCTTGGTTTGAGAGTAACTTGGTTTGAGAGCGTTTTGCAAGACAAGCAAAATGTTTTAATAAATTTTGCCTTGATATACAAGCGATGTCTTGATATACGAGTAGTGTCATGTCACAACTGAGTATAAAAAAGAAGAGGAGCCTCTAAGTGTAGCAATATGGTTACATTTATTGAAGTTAAAACATTTAGCAACTTATTGCTACACTTATGCTGCATACACACGATCGGTGGGCCCCATCCATTTTTTTTCCCCATCGGTGAAAAAACTTAGAACCAGTTTTAAAATTATCTGAAAAACAGATAGAAAAAAACGATCGTCTGTGGGGAAATCCATCGGTGAAAAATCAACGCATGCTCATAATCAAGTCGACGCATGCCCGGAAGCATTGAACTTAATTTTTCTCAGCAAGTCGCTGTGTTTTATGTCACCGCATTGGACACGATTGGATTTTTAACCGATGGTGTGTAGGCAAGACTGATGAAAGTCAGCTTCATCAGGTATCTAATGAAAAAATGCATTGGTCCGTTTTTATCGGATGAACCGATTGTGTGTACAGGGCATTAGAGGTGCCTCTCTTCTCATTTATACTCTGTAAAAAAATGCTTTGATATACAAGTGCTTTGGATTACAAGCATGTTTTTAGAATGAATTATGCTCATAATCCAAGGTTTTACTGTACAACTAAAGGCTCCTGTAATAAAGTCAGGAATTTTTCTCCCACCGACCACCAACAGCGAAACAATTCATTTTTCTTCTACTGACTATTTACGCTGGGCATTTCTGCCACCATTAGTGGGGCATTTTTTCGTTCATCCACTGACCACACATGCCAAGGCATTTTTTCCCTTCCACTGAGCATCACTGTAAGGAGCACTGTTACATAATCTTAAAGTGTTTCTAAAGTAAACATTTATTTTTCCTTTAATGCATTCTTTGCATTATGGTAAAAAATGTTAGGTAGCATGTTCGGTATGCCCCTCACCCTCCCCTATACTTACCTTAGCCCTCACTTGATCCAGCACTGTGTCCATCTGTAGCTGCTCTCTCCCTTCTCCCTGCTGTCTGTCAAATCCTGTGACTGGGGAGGGGGGGGGGGGGGGGTTGAAGCTGCACTATCTGTGCCTATGCAAGATATGCCCAAGATGCTCAGCCTTTCTGGCTGCATGAAAACAGGCAAGTGTGAATAGGCGCTAAAAAAATAAACAAATAAAATACCCCATGGGTAATGCTTTTGTGAACTGAGGCTTTAAGAGCCAGTTATATGAGCATAGCACCTATTCATCTCAGTTATATATTAGTTATTTGGTTTGTACCAGGGATACCAGGGATGAAGCTATGCCAGCCCTCTAACTATAAAAATAAAGAAGGGAAAAGAGCAGCCATATGGGTTGACTTACTAATGGCAAATAGAATGTGCACTTTGGGAAGTACAGTTTCTCCAAAGCTCAGTAAATGAGCTTAAGCTTACTTTGCAAAGAATACCCAATCACGTGCAAGGAAAACTTAAAAAAAAACAGCATTTTTTGCTTACACATGATTGAATGATGGAGGTCAGCAGAGCTTCAACCTATTTTGCTGCTCTTTTTTCTGAGTATTGGGAGCTTTTTGTCTTTCATTTTATTTTGTGGTTGATATTTGATTCTAGCGGTCACTTTTAGCTGCTGTTCTATTCATCTTTTTATTTATTTTTTTGCTGCAAGGACTTTTTTCAGAGTGTAGGTATTAATTTTTTTTTTGGGGTGTATATATATATTTTTATGTTAAATTGATAGAGCGTTTATGTTAAGTTAAATGCTTTTTTGAAGCAAAACATCTCTTAAAAGCTAATTGACCCTGTATTGTGTGAAGGTCTATTGATAATGTGTATTGCAAGTTAACAGACAGCCTAAAGATCAGGTGTCTGAGTCATCAGCTGTAGTTAATTAGCTCATGTAAATTAGGTCAGGATGTCTGTCAAAAGATGTATTGAGAAGGATGTGTATTGAGGCTCATTAGGTAAACATTGTGTGATGTTGTGGGTGGAGTTGGGTCATTGTTCATTTGGTTACTGCAGTATCCTAATTGTATATAAGAGCTGTATTTCTCAATAAAGGGCTATTCCTGTTGAACCTCAAACAGAGCTGTGTGTCTCGTTAATGGGGGAATTCTTAAGGGTTGTGTTCACCAGATTGTGGGGTGTCGATAGCTGCCTTGTGTTCAGGAATGGAATATCCTAAACGGCTTTAACTTCTGTCCCATTTGGGGTGCCGTTACAGGTTATATTTAGGGGTTATTTCATTGGGGGAGGAGCATGTGCAGCTCAATTTACATGCTGCAGAATGCTGCAAGCAGATAGGTGTATTTTATTGAGACTTTGCATGCCTCTTCTGTAATAAATAGCATGCCAGGCTGCAAGTTTTAGGAAAATGCCTTCAGTGCCATGTTAAGTAAAATAACATTTGAAAACCTGCATAAAGGTTAAGCTCTTGCTGCCCAGGTTACCCATACAGACCCTGTACATCTGCATCCATAGGCATACCTTTCTGTGCTGACAGCATGCTCACTGTGCATTCCCAGCACAGTGACTAAGCTGTCAAAGCTACCGGTCTCTAGTGATGATCAGGGAGCAGGCAGGACAGTGGTGACATGAGCAGTCAGACCTTCCGACCACAGGGCATTGTAGCTCAGTTATTAGGATGCCGGGGTTGAGTGAAAAGGGGATAATTAAGGTCGTTCTAAAGTCTATTTTTTTCACCTCAATGCATTCTCTGCATTAAAACGAAAGTAAACCCATTGGTTTAATAGTTTAAAAAAAGTTACATTCCCGGCATGCTGGAAATGCTAACTGTCACATTGACTATGCTCTCAGCTTCCTTGGCTGAAAATGATAGACGGGTTTACTTCCACTTTAAGGTGAAAAAAACGTCCTACTATGTGCTAAATCACCCCCTCCCCCCTTCACATAAACACTCACCTGTTTTCCCGATGACCTGACTACAGGACAATTCCAATCACTTGCTAGTCCCACAAGAGATACTGAGAGCAGCGGGAGCCATAGGATCCTGCTGTTGTCAGTCAAAGTTCTGTGGGAAGGGATCAGAGGCATGGCTTGTGTTTATGGACTCCAACAGCCTGGCTCGGAACTGTGCATGCATGGGTGCCCCCATAGAAAAACAGCTTGCTAAGGAGGCACCTGGAGGAAAGAGGAGTGGACAGCGCCAGCAGAGGACTGCCAAAGAGGAGGTAAGGGACCACTCTGTGAGATATTGTAAGTATAACCTTTTTTAATTTTAAGAAAAAATAATCTTTCATATCACTTTAAGTTTAAAGTATACATTTTTACTTTCCTGAACACAGATCTGTGATGCATGACTAGTCTGGAGATAATCCTGGCACTATATCAGTAATGAGGCAGCTGTGATCAGTATATCCTGAGCATCCTGAGAAAAGCTAATGTACATGTGTTGTCAAAGTAAAAAGTAGAATATAGTTAAGGTAGTTATATGTAAACAACTGTAATTTAGAAGATGAAAAGTTTCTGAGCTGTAAGGTCCATGGTATAGCAGATATTACGTCCAACTTTCTTCATATTTCTTGTGCTTTCTTCATGCGTAGCTCTCATAGCTTGTTAGTTCTTCTAACCTCTGTAACATCATCAAGCGGATTGCATTGTACCTATGACAGAGAAATATCCTGTGAGTGTTTTTAGATGGTAACTATACTTTGTGTGCCAATCATATTAACCACCATCAATGTGTCAGTAAAATCATTTACCTGCTCTGAGCAAATAAATAGAACATGAACAAAATAAATAATAACTCTTATGGCCCATACAGACGATCCGAAAATCTGACGACAGAATAAATTTTTTTGAAATGATGTCATGTGTTGTAGTGTATTTCTATTGTATTTTCAGACAACTGTATTGATAAAATGAAAATCGTATAATCTGGTATCATACGAGAACATTTTTCATGTTTTTCAGATGGGATATTATCGGAGGAACTGTCATGATCGGCTCTCAAATGCTCCATACTGGAACAGAATTATAAATGCTTGGTATGATGGTACCTTACACCAGATAAAATACATTCATCCCTAGGAATCAATTCGCATTTTTGCTGGAGAGGTTGTTGAGAAGTGGGCGCAATGACCCATATCTGGTGGTCTTGCCCTAAAGTTAAAATGTTTTGGTCAAAAATCAGACAAAAAATTACAGAAATAATAAATATGAATATCCCTGAGGACATTTGGGTCTGTGTTTTGCACGGGGCTCGAATGCCAACTAAAAAATACTTAAAGACATTAATCCCAGATTTTCTCAATGCTGCAAAAAGTCAGATCACGAGTAATTGGCAACAAGAAGAGAGTTCTACACTAAGAGGATGGGGCAAAAAGCTTGACAAAATATATTATAATGAATACCTAAGATATAGAGAGGAGAACACTTGGGCAGATTTTGAAGAAAAATGGGATGCTTGGAAAAAATATAAGTCTAAGATGGGATATGCAGAAATGATGGAGGCTTAAATAACAATGTGAGAAGGAATTCCAAAATAAGTAGAGGCTTTGTAAGAAGATAGGGAGGAGGTCGGGGGGGGGGGGGGGGGGGGAGAGGGAGACGGGAAAGGGGGAGGAGTGGGATAGGGATGGGGGGAGATAGGGATGGGAAAGGGGATAAAAAAAAAAAAAAAAACTAGTTCCACATATTATGCAAAACCTAAGGCGAGACATAATCATTGAACATAACCATGAGCAGGTCTCAAGCTATGGTTAAGTCTAAAGTAAAAAAAAAAAAAAAAAAAAAAAATGCTTCATACCAACAATCCGATTATCGTACGATCACTTCAAAAGCAGTATTTTTGCATCATGTGTATTGGCCATTAGGCAGGCCACACACTGTTCAGCAGGAAACCGTCAAGATTCAAACTGTACAGTAAGTGGGAAGGTTGAATATACAACTTGGGTACAACTTTCTCCTGTCAGCACCGTCTGTGTTGACAGGGAAAATGTGCGCAGTGTATGGCAAAGCCTTAGTAGGGCTGTCTAATTATTTGAATATTAGCCAATAAAGCTTCTAATTTCAAACATCCCTTGCAATAACTGGCCTGCTTCTGTTTTGTGATAACAACAAGTCTCCATCAGCCTGAGCTGCTAGTATATACAAAGAGAAGTTACAAATTGTTGGAAATTCTCTAAGGAAGCAACTTTTACATAAAGCAAAACAGGATTGTAAAGTATCGTATGTGTGTTGCTGTCACTGGTAAGAATCCAGTTTTGAAATTAAACTTTGAGATTAAAGACTGAATATCGGAGGTCTGATCAACTACTGTCACCAAATTGTCTTGAAAAACATGGTGCCTCCTGTAAGGTGACAGGTTCCAGGGGTCTGAAGGTGATTAGGTGGTTTTATAGTTGTTCACTATAATCCCCACACTGACTTTGAAAACACAGAGAGAAAGTAGTTGGTTTGGAGGAGACCAATTATTTATCCCTGTTCTCACTTAGTGGTTTTGGACCTTTTCTATTGCTGTTCCTACCCAAGCTTCAGATACTGCAAGTACAATGCAAACACTCCAGTTGTGATTCATTCATTCGACTGGGGTGGGGAACAATGAACCTGTACCTTGGTTGGTAGCTATATACAAACCCTTTGTTTAAGCTCCAGGAAAAAAAATAAGGTTTGTATTGAAATATAACTGAATAGGATTTTTGACTTACCATAAAACCTTTTTTTTACAGTACATTAAGGGAAACAGCATTATCTTGATGATTTCCCTGTTGTTGGTCAAGCAGGTTCCCCCCTTTGTTTTTACCTTTTGAAGCTCTTTACTAGTATCACTAACTTTTTTGGCATCCCGTTGACAGTTGAGAAGACCATTCTACTGTTTCTCTTTTTTTTTTGGAGTCACCATTAATACCTTAGCCCTGGAATTTAGGCTACCTGAAGCCAAGATTGCTAGATTAAAATTGTCTATTTCCATCCTGCTTTTTCAGGCAGAAAATGTTATTGAGGGAACTTCAATCCCTGCTCGGTCTTTTAGCTTTCGCTTCAAAAATCATGCCAGTGGGTTGTATATTCTTCCGTCATCTGTCTCTGGTGATGGCCAGGCTTAAATCGATTTATTTTTCCCACATCCGCTTATCTGCAGACCTGAAAGAAGACTTGTCAGTTTGGTTCTAATTTTTTGACCAATACAATGGTAGATTGATCTTCCTTTTTGCAGCTGACTTGGAGCTTTTCGCTGGCTCACAAGGGTTTGCGGCCATATGGCGCACCCATTGGCTATGTGGTTCTTGACCAGATTCTTGGATTGCTCAGAAAGCCACAAAAAAACATTGTTTTGTTAAAGCTCTTTCCTATTGTAGCATTGTTCGAGCTCTGGAGTCCTTATTTTGTTAACAAAAGAATTATTGGCCAAACTGATAACAAAGGAGTACTTTTTGCCATACATTGTCTTCAAAATCTCTCTCTGTTATTAAATTAATTTGTTATTTTGTATTGCTATGTTTAAAACATAACATATGGGTAAAAGCTCAACACATTCCTGGTAAATCTAACATAATTGCGGATGCTTTATCTTTGCAGATCTCATGCTTCCGGCAGATTTTTTCTCAAGTAGATCGCGAGGGATGTGTTTGTCCGGACCATCTTTAAAAATTGATCTAGATGCTTTAACCATGGGGATTAGAAATTCTCTCTACCCTCACACCTGGTCTGACTATTCGGCTGCTTAGAATATGTGGTTGGCGTTCTGCAGAACCTTCAATTTTCATTGTTACCAACACTCGGAGGGTGTTTTGGCTATTTTATGCATTTTGATGCACGACCATTTGTCCCACAGGCACATAATTAAAATTTGGGCTAGAGTTTCTTTTTCAAACTCCATAACTTACTACCATTGAATGTATTATTTTTGGTAAAACAAGCCTTGAGGTTACAGAAAAAGCACTTACGCTCCTGACAAGTGTAGGCCCATCTCTGTTGAAACGCTCAAACTGCTTTGTCTATCTACATGTCAAGTATGACATAATCAATTTGAGGAGTTTCTTTTTCAAGCCATTTTCTGTTCGCCCTTTTTTGCTGCGCTTAGAGTGTAGGAATTGGTACCGACACTCTGCGTTGAGATTTCAAGATGTTGCTGTTTTGGGTACTGGCATTCATTTATTTATCCATCACTCTAAAACAGATCTAGGTAGAGGATGTTTGGTTCAGCTTTACCCATGCGGTCATTACAATGTAGTCATTACAAAGTATCTGGGAATCAGGCCTGGCACGTCAGGCAATTTCCCAATACATCTGAAGGTTTACCTCTTACCAAATATCAGTTTTCTTCCGTGCTTAAAAAATGTTTGTGGGTGATAGGTCCTTCTGACGTCTTGTTCTCGACACATTCTTTCCACGTTGGCGCTGCCACAGAAATGGCCAGAATAGGCCTAGATGATGCAGTAATAAGATTGGGTAGATGGGAGTCTGATAGAATTAACGTAAATATTCACCCTAACCTTTCTATTTAATTTCTTCAGGTTCAAACAGGACTGTATGGATCCTTTGTCACTCCATTGTTTTTTGGGCATGTATGAGAGCATCTCAGCGTTGCTACACAGAAAACCTATTACATCCCACAGACTAATTTTCAATTTACTGGAAAGGTATTAAAGGTTTGCGTTGGAGTCAATTATTATTTCATCTTTCTCAGCTTTGTATACACTGGCTTCCACCTTTAGTATTCATAATTCATGCAGGAGGTAAGGATATTGGCCATCAAAAATCTCTTGATTTAATGTTCACAACGCTTTAAACTTTGTTTTCCGTTTTGTACATTTGTTTTTTCTGAGATAGTTTTCCACCTTTTCTGGTTCTCCTCACCCCAGTTAAAGCCCTTGGAGAAAGTGAGAAGGGGGATCAACATATCATAACATATTTCATATCGTCACATTGACCTAGAGGGTGGTATCCCTGGTTTGTATAGGTCTGACTCTATTTATTTGTCTGAAGTGGGGAACGATCTGTTCAATCTAGGCCTTCAATTCTGTGTGGAAATGGCCGCAGCTGTTGGGTAGGCCAATTCTGTTTACAACAGGGTTGACTGGTAGGGACTTTAAAAGTTATGATATTTGCTTGAGTCCTATACCTGAGAAGGTTTTCCTTATTAAGAGTGATTAAATTGGTTGAAAAAATTGTAAATTTAATTTATACCAATAAAGCCGTTATTCAAGCCATACTGTTGTTTTTTTGTGTGCTAATTTGTTTGGGTAAGTTCGGGGTTTAAGGGGGTTTTGTGGCCGGCGATCCCATTTGTGACTGCAGTTCTGCGAATGATTGCTAAAGAGGCCTTTGCTGACAGTTTCCAGAAACTTTATGAAGGTTGCTAAACATTCGTTGTGAAGGACGGTGAATATTTTGAAGGCCAATAAAGGTAATTTGTTTGTATCTTCTGTCTTGTTTGTTTTCTGATACCTTTCACTAAACCTTTTAGACACACCTCGTAATAGAAGTTTATGGCCTAAGCGCAGCTAACCCGGGAAAGTCGCAGGTGAACTGCAGAACATCAGGGCTTGGAGCAGTAAAGGTTCATTTGCATTTGAATTTTGTGTGCTTTCAGAAATCGCACCAAACCTGCTGGATATAATAGTAGTCAATGGCTAAGCGCAGCAAACCGGCAGAAAAGCTGCAGGTACACTACATTGCACCCACTGTAAGGGTAAAAAACAGTGCATCTGTGTGAAAGCAGTCCTATACTATTATGCCCCGTGCATTGCTTCCCACTGACCTAAAGATCTCCTCTTCTTTCCTGCCGCTGGCACCACTCTGGAGACCGCTACCCAGGATAAGAGGTGGAGTGCAGTTGCTATCACTCCACACAGGAGCCAGCACTTCAGGGGAGGTATTGGCTTATGCGGCTCTTGCTCCCTTCTACAGCTCAAACTTTACAAGTAGTCCCTTTGCATTGCACTCTGTTTGTTGCTCTGGGATGGCGACTCAGCAAGGCCAGACCGCGACCTACCAGTCACTTGACAATGATCTATTGGTAGATCGTGAGCTACGGGTTGCTGACCCCGGGTCTAATATATACTGTACAGTAAATCATGCAAGGCTTGATTTTTCCAAAGCACTGAATATAGTGCAACCATCGCACAATAATACACGCAAGAAATTTAACATGTGGGATATCTCCTGCCTGTAACAATTTATAGTGGACCTACACTAAAATGCTAGGACAGTTTGTGCATGTGGCTAGGACAGTTTGTGCATGTGGCTAGGACAGTTTATGCATGTGGCAACCCTCCTGCACCATCACCTGATTTAAAAATGCTGCATTAGGGAAATTTAAAAAAAAATACATAAAATCATAAACACTTATGCCCTGTACACACTGATGAAAACGGTTCGATGGACCGTTTTCATGGGACGAACTGAGATCGTGTGTGGGCCCCATCGTTTTTTTTCCCATTGGTGAACAAAAAAAATAGAACCTGTTTTAAAATTTTCTGATGGTTAAAAAACCAATAGAAAAAAACTATTGTCTGTGGGGAAATCCATGCATGCTCAGAATCATGTCGACGCATGCTCGGAAGCATTGAACTTCATTTTCCCTGCACGTCGTTGTGTTTTAAATCACTGCATTGGACACGATTGGATTTTTAACTGATGATGTGTAGGCAAGGCTGATGAAAGTCAGCTTCATCGGACATCTGATGAAAAAAAACAGTCCGTCTTCATCGGATGAACCGATCGTGTGTATGTAAGTACCTTACTTCCATACTTCTGTCCAAAACTGTGATCTTCTTTTGTGAGAATTGGGATTTTCCCAAGATCCCTCTGTGGCTCATGATTTTGACATTAGGCACTTGTATTTAGTGCAAGGTCTGCTTTGGAGATTGGTGCGTATGTGGGTGAAAGAGGGCGCTAATGTCATTGGGAAAGGTGACTAGATAGACTAGCCAGAGGGTGCTGGGTCTAATCTTGGAAATGGCTGACATACCTATACTCCTGGATATACAAAACTTTATGTAGCAATCACATATCCATCGGATTTTACAGTACCAATTTTAATTCAATATCTATGTAAACTTTTTATTCATTAACCTTTGTTCTTTTATTTCTATCATGAATACCGAATGACACATTTACTAGTGTGTCTAAACTGTACTAATGCCGGTACGCCAGTTTTACAAGTTTTCTTAATGCACACTAGAAATAACCTGTCAAGATCAGTTGCAACATTTACGTTCCACTGGATTTCTAGTGGGCAAAGGTTGTCCGTCATCCAGATACACAGATTCGATTGGTGTTTCAAATCTGTATACCAATTGTAACGGTATGACCCGTGACAGACTGAGATACTCCTATGTCTAGGGTCACATTATGTCCACTAGGGCCATAGGGTGACAAAGAATCATAATTCATGTATTACAGAAGATGGGACATTATATAATAATTCATGTTTGCAGGATGTCTTGAGATATCAAAAGCTGTTGGCTATTCAATCTGGACACACATGCTTTTGAAAGGTGTTAATTCAGGTCTGCAAGACAAGTGACTCATACCTCTGTATAATAGGCTATTGAAATGCCTTGAGACATGTCTTGAGGTGTTGGCTATTCACTGTGAAAGACACATTCTGTTGAAAAGGTGTTAATTGCACCCACTCCTGGAGGACTCTTTTCATTGTGTTATTCTAAAGGTTAATTGAATCCTATTGATACAGGAATGTATTAATGCTCAGGTGTGATAGTAGTTTGTTTTGATTTCATTATCTACAGGAATGTCATTCTCTCTGAGTTAAGTCTATTGATGATGCGGTGCCGACATGTCTGCAAGAGAATTAGCCTCAGTGTGTGAATAGGGGGGTGGGGACAGTATTGTCCTGTCATTAACTGTATTATGCTGTACTGGATATATAAGCAAGCTAAGAAAACCATTAAAGTGTTCATATCTTGGAAAACAAGTGCAGAGCTGAGTCTCGTCTTGATTATGGGAAATGATATGGATCGTGTGTGCAGGATTGTCAGAGTGTGTCAGATAAGCTTGTCGTGGTTGGATGGAAGGTCGTAAACGGTGGTGACCGTTACACCAATGATTTAAGCCATCTTGCTATGTGAGGGCCAGCATAGGCATTGTGACTGCTCAGCGTCTCAGCGTCTTACCACCACGCCCAGCAAACTCACGACTGGCTCATCACTTTTCTCCTACATAAACCAGAGTCCCCAGCGGCCAGACACGCCCCCCTGATGACGTAATTCATAACGAAACATATGTCGGTCGGCGAGATCTGGCTCCTTCACACATCCAGCCTAACTTGCAGCGCCCGTTGAATTAGCACCCAGCCTGACATAGCGTTTTGCACGGCCGTGCATCTCAGCGGGTCTCCATCCAAGAGACAGTCTGCAGCGGTGCCAGGCAGGCACTTTCAAAGTAAGAGGCCATTTGGCTGTATGATGTGTATTTTTATATTTTAATAAAAGGCATTACACTATGGGATCCCCATTGTTTGTTTCCTTTGAGTTCCTATTGAATCCACCTGGCTCCAGTCGATGCCATACAGTGAGCAGGCACTTATCCTGCAAAGCCCTCATGACCTACTTTCTTGAAAGAGGTCCCAGTATTGTGGTAAGCGCATAATAGCACTCTGAACACTTTGGGTGGAATTCCTAAACAAGTGGTGAAGGCTAATTAATCACACCTGTCGAATTGTGTGGACTTTATTATCACAGTTTCTCCAATCACCATATTTTCTGCTATTTCACAGAAGTCACCAGCATATTTAATCTATTCATTTTTATTTTTATTTCACTTCCTTATTTTTTGCAAGTTTTGTACAATAGTGGGGAGCACCCCACTTCCCACTTCTTTTTTTGTTGTTGTTGTATTGTGCATTGTGTTATGTTCAACCATTTGCCACTGCACTTTATTATTTATTAATTCTTAACAATTGAGACACGTCTAATGATTGCACCAACATCCAATGTTTTCAATCTATGTTGTTTTGTACTCGTATTGGTTGCAGTCAAATACAGGTAGACATCTGACTACCCATTAGGGGTATTACTCTAAGGCCACGTACACACGATCGAATCTATCTGCTGTAAACGGTCTGACAGACCGTTTCAGCAGACAGATTCGATCGTGTGTACGGGCAAACAGATGGATTTGGCCAGCCGCCAGATTTTAAAGCATGCTTTAAAATCTGTCTGCTGGGAACCCGTCCGTCCGATATGTCTGCTGGTTAGTACGCTAACCAGCAGACATATCTGCTCGCACATGCGTCGAGTGGATTCGACGCATGCGCGGAAGTAATTTACTTCCTGGTGCGGTGACGTGCCGGCGGGGATTTTGGTTTGATCGTGTGTACAGCGATCAAACCAAAATAGCCAGCAGACAAATCTGTTCAAATTGGTCTGTCAGACCGATTTGAACAGATTCATTTGCTCGTGTGTACGGGGCCTTTGTCTGCTGAGATATTTGATGCGATCCAATCACACTTCCCACTCCCATCCATCTGTCAGCCATTTCCAAGATTAGACCCAGCACCCTCTGGCTAGTCTATCTAGTCACCTTTCCCAATCCCATTAGCGCCCTCTTTCGACCACATACGTACCAATATCACAGTCTACCACTGTTTTTTGAGGAGCAGCTCATCACTTATTTTACCACTCCAATCCTATTCCCTTGTTGGGAATTGTATTTGCACTACACAATATTGGCGTGGAAAACACCCCATCAAGCTGCTTTGGAGATTGTTTACAGTTCTTCATATGAGACTTTCCTAGCTCTGACCATGGTCACCTCCCTGCTCAGAGGGTTTATTGACCTTTATGACTCTCTCTCTCTCTGTGCATGTCCTTGACTGTTTTGCGAAGTGCAGTACAAAGCTTCAGAATAAAAATTAGTTGTGTTAAAGTGTTATTAAACACACAACAGTAAAATTCATGTATACATGCAGTAAAGCATGCTTGTTATACTCACTGAGGAATCTAAGTAGTTAATCCTCCGCATTGTGTAAAAAGGCTGTTTGATTCTGGCTTCTCTGATCCTCCCCTCCTTCCACTGTCCCCTGATAATTTCCTGATAACAGAGTCTATGGAGTCAGGCTGCACATTCCTGGGAGATTGCATGTGATTGGCACAGAGCCAATCAGCACTGTCCAGACAGAGGGTAAGGAGTCTTGCAGTCTCATAGGACAGTCAGAAAACTCCACCCACAAGCTTTAACCAGTGCTTGGCTGGACACTGATAGAAGTCACAAGACTGCTCTAACTGCTGATGAGAAAAGGTATTTAGCAGTTTATATTTACTAAAATAATTGCATTTCCATGTTTTGTGTATTGTGGGAGACCAGACATAGTGAATGCTTGGTCCTGGGTTTAGTAACACTTTAAAGGGTTTGTAAAGGTTAGTTTTTAATTTTCTAAATTGGTTCCTTTAAGCTAGTGCATTGTTGGTTCACTTACCTTTTCCTTTGATTTCCCTTCTAAATGTTTTTTTTTCTTTCTTTTCTTTGTCTGAATTTCTCACTTCCTGTTCCTCCTCAGTAAGGTGTTCAGTAAGCTGTTCTAAATGACCGCTCGGATGATGGTGGAAAGCTTACTGAGGAGAAACGGGAAGTGAGAAATTCAAACAAAGAAAAAAAATCATTTAGAAGGGAAATGGAAGGAAAAGTTAAGTGAAGCAACAATGCACTAGCTTAAAAGAACCAATTTAGAAAAAAAAAAAAAAAAGACGAACCTTTACAACCCCTTTAAAGGGGTGTTCCACCCAAATGTAATGTTTATTAAAAGTCAGCAGCTACAAAAAGTGTAGCTGCTGGCTTTTAATAAACAGACACTTACCTGCTCCACGTTCCAGCGACGCGCCGACCAGGGCTCCGCTCCTCTCCCCCCCTCCCCGGCCGGCGTCTTCGGCTTCACGGCCGGGCACCCACTGCGCATGCGTGAGCCGCACTGCGCATGCGCGCGCGGCCTGCCGCTGATTGGACAGGCGATTGTCTAGGACCTGTCAGTGTCCTAGACGATCGCTAAAGGGAGGGGCTGCAGTAAGGCGATTAAGCCTAATCGCCTTAACCAGCCCCTCGGCGGAAGCAGGAAGTGGGACAGGAAGTCCCACTCCTACTGAAGCCTCCACTCCCCCCCCAAAAAAATTACATGCCAAATGTGGCATGTAAGGGGGAGGGGATTAAGCGGAAGTTCCATTTTTGGGTGGAACTCCACTTTAAGTTTGTTTGGCACGGTACTCGGCAAAACAGCTGAAGTGCAGCCAATTGTAGGCTGGACTAACATGGGTTCTTAAAAAGCTGTCTACAGAACATATCCTTTTTCATAATATATATGAAAAGGAATGTAACTATACCAAATAACTCAATAATCAAACATCACTATTCATGAACACATAGCGTATATCTTACCTTTTAGACAGTTTGTTTATTTCTCTATCCTCCTCTTCCTTCAGTTTTTCAACAAAGCTGCACAGTACAGGCATTTCAAACTTAATGTATTGGGCCACCTACCATGAAAACAGAATTATGGAAAAAAATAGATGAAGTTCAAGTGTAACATTTATTGAAGGGGAGGCACAGAAGGGTCAGCATGATAATAATGCTAGTAATACCATATATTGTAAAAGTTGCTTTTTCTTTCACTACACACTAATTAATTAGCAAATACATGGTGATCCTGTCAGTTTCTCTTCTTCTTTCCTGTTGCAATCTAATCACACCAAGCACAGCAGCAACTCTATGCTGGCTTGGTCAGTTTGTGTTCTGTGGTCCTGTAGCCAGCTTTTCTGCCATACCCCCAACCGAGCCATGTACTACTTTTACCGTTGTCCTACATGGCGTTCTGCTGTTCGTCCTTGGGTGATTACCCTTCCATGTGCTTCTGTGGTTGTTTACAAATTGGCCACTTTCCTCTGTATTTGGTAGACATTACATTAAAGAGGTTAGAACACTTTAGGAGGTTAGATCACCAAGAGGTAGTTTAGAGCATAGTGCCGCTAAGGAAAGCAGGGACCTGCTGTTAAAATATATGTTGAAAATGCCCAATGCCCAACTTCCACCATACTGGTGCATACCGTATGTGAGCTTGGCTAACTCAGGGTAAGACATATTATCCCAAGTGGGACTAAAGCTAGTGAAACCTGTCACTGCCTGAAGGAGTTTAAGCTTAACCCAGACCTTTTGCATAAGAGTATATGTGGGGTATAGTCTATCAGGTTTCCTTAATTTAAGAGACTCTAGGCCTTCCGGAATATGCTGGGAGTTAGTATAGTATCATACTATCGATAAAGTAGATGTGGTCGGGATGGGGGGGTTATACATCATATTTGAAAATGTTGCATCTGGGCTATCAAGTAGTACAGCCAAGGGTTAGGGATGTATACACGACCCATATCTTACTATCTTTGAGCCATTGTAGATGTTCCAGTTTGAGTCTGGGTGTTTTGTCCTTCCAAAGTAAAGTAGAGATGATGTAACTGAGTAGGTAAAAAATTTGTAAAGGTCTTACCACTGGGTAATTATATAAAAAAATATAACAGTTGGGGCATGAAAATTGTTTTTATAAGGTTGGTTCTGATGGATACAACTTTTTTATGACTCCCCAAGTGCAAGGGTACAGGTGATTGGATGTGTATCGCCCCCTTTTTCATTGACCAGGGGGACAAGGCAGGGATGTCCCCTCTGTTATATCCCTGCTTCTTTTTGCTCTGGCCATTGAACCATTGGCTGAGGCTATTCGCTCTTCTACAAATGTTGTGGGATTTCGCAGATCTACAGATGAAGATAAGATGGCACTCTATGTGGATGACACTCTAGTGTTTTTGGGGGATATGGGTCCATCCCTGTCCGCAGTTATGTCCTTAATTTACTTGTATGGATCCTTTTCAGGATTTAATATTAACTTGGACAAATCTGTTATGCTACTTTTGGACCCTGCACGTTTGGAGCATCCACACCATGCTCAGCCGATGGTCCTGGTTACATCATTTAAATATTTGGGAGTGGTAATTACATTAAATATTACAGAATTCACAGACAAGAATATACTCCCTCCCTTTGTCAAATTTAGACAATTAAGCAAAACATGGAGTAAATTCATGTTGTCCATGGTCCATTGCAATACCCAATCCAAAATTATACTTTATTGCATCACAATTACGACATTGGCATGGCTGGGAGGTAGTGGACATGTAGGACCCTACACAGAAGATAATAGTATCCCAATTTAAAAAATGCCCTTTAGCCCAACTAATAGGAGCTCATCAATGTTATAATAAAAGAAAATTACCTACTCTCTACTTGATTCATAAGCAGGGTAGTTTTTAAGGCAGGGCAAAAGGGGGAGCTGCCCTGGGCCCCATCATTGTTGTGGAGCCCAACGCAGCTGCCTTATACTTGCAAACCATCCCAGTTTTACTTGCCTTGAAGTTTTAGTGTCATGCTGTGTCCCAATATCTCAGTGTGAAGTTCTGTTACTAATGCTGTCCAACTCTGCCCTATTGCCGTGTGCAGATGACTACCCTACAGACCCTGTGTTTACATGTAAATAACCTGCATTGATATGCAAATAGTGGTGGCATTAATATGTAAATAGCAGTGGAACGGCTGTATTGATATGTAAATAGAGGCTGCATTCATATGTATATCATGCCCCTCTGAGGTCATATCCACCATCACCTCTGCTGAATGCTGCCCACTAGGGAGTTAAAGGGGCATGTTTGGAAGTCCTGCCTACAACTGTGGTCATTAAGCCTAACATCAGACTTTTCTGCAAAGGTAAACAAACTGCTGGTGCCGCATGGTGCCACAGCACCCTGCATTTTGGTGTATGTGAATATGCACATCTCAGCAGATGCATGAGGATGTCATTGACAATTAATGGCACTGCTGTGTATTTACGAAAGGGCAGCACGTTTCTCTGGTGTCAGGAAAGCGATTGTGCATGCGTCCCTGACACACACAAATATTAACGCAGGCTAAATGTCTTAGTTACATTGGTGGTCAGTGTAAGTCTTCTCATTACATTGGGGCTTGGTGTACAATCTTTTCATTCACACTAGTGGGAAGTAGGAATGTCCCCCTTAAATGGGTGGTTAGTGCAAAAGCTCTAATTACATTAGTGTTCAGTGTAAATCCCCATTACATTGGTGACCAGCGTAGCAACTCCTCTTTATATTGCTAATCGGTACAATAATCCAAACTTGCATTTGTGGTCAGTTTTGAATCCTCCCTTAATTGGTGGTCCATATAGAAGCCCCCTTTAAATTGGCGGTGAGTGTAAATCCGCCTTACATTGGTGACTAGTGTACATTTCTCTTTACATTGGTGGTAAGTGCAGAATTGCCCTACACTAGTTGTCAGTGTAAATCCCCCTTAACATTGGTGGTCGGTGTAGAAGTGTCACCTTACATGGCAGTCGTTGTATATTCCCTCTTACACTGGTGGTTGGTGTAAATACTCCTATTGCATTGATGTCAGTGTAGAAATCCCTCTTTATATTGGTGGGTGTGCTATACATTTAGCAACCATTCAGTCAGCAGTAATGATGTGCACTAACCTCTTGCAACCAGTCATTGAATGGTAATAACGTGCAGTAACCTCTATCAACCAATTAGTGAGTGGTAAAGATGTCCAGTAACCTCTAGCAACCAATTAGTGAGCAGTATTGATGTAAAGTAATCTCTAGCAACCAAACAAGCAGAAGTCATGTGCTGTAACTTCTAGCATATAATCAGGGAGCCATAATGTGTGCTGTAACTTCTAACAGCCAGTCAGTGAGCAGAAATTATACACTGTAACCTCTGGCAACCAATCGCAAATGCTGCTTGATCTGATTCAGTAAACTGATTTTGAGTCTAGCTGCTATTTATTGTATGTTTTTAGAGCAGGTGGAAAGCAAAATTGCATGGAGGGGGGCCCAAGAAAATGTTTGCCCAGGGTCCAACCAATATTAAAGACGGCCCTGTTCATAAGGTATGGGAAGCAGTGCAACATATTACTCAGCATAAGGGCTATACGAAACATATGCCTATATGGGATAACTACTACCTTTTATGAATTGAATAGACTTTTGGAATTTTTAGATTGGGAAAGCTTGTATCAGTTATAAGAAGGGGATGCTCTACTTTCTTTTATTTTAATATATTAAAGCGGAGGTTCACCCAAAGTGAACCTCTGCTTTTCGGAACTCTCCCCCCTCCGGTGTTACATTTGACACCTTTCAGGGGGAGGGGGAACAACGCAGTGCGACTTGTGCATGCGCAGTAGGAAACCGGGCAGTGAAGCCGCAGCACTTAACTTCCAGATTCTCCCACCGAGGATGGCAGCGGGGGAAGCTGAAAGCCGAGCTACCGCTCGGCTTCGGCTGCCGACATCGCGGGCGACCTAGACAGGACATTTTTTAAAAGTCAGCAGCTGCTGTATATGTAGTTGCTGGCTTTAAATTTTTTTTATTTTTTTTAGGTGAACCACCGCTTTAAAGACCGCTATCAGTTAACGAATAAACACTTCTACCAATATCTTCAAATATGCCACACATTACAAATCCAAAGCTCAAAAATCCAATTGCAGTATAAAGACTCTAAAATACTATATAAGGCAATTTTGGTTACCTGCACAGAACAAAGATTATTAGGAGACCCTAATCTCAATTTACAAATAATAAAAAACACTGAAAAACATAAAAATAGTTTTGCCCGTTGGCACGGAGACAGAGGATCTAGAAAACGATGAACTGCACATATGCCCTGAAAACACTTCCCAGGACATCTCTCTCACCCTCTCAAAGGTTATCTCGGCTTTTTATTATACACAAGGCTCAATATACCCCACAAAAACTCTATGCTTGGGAAAAATATATAACACCATTATGGCCACGATGCTCTTTATTTAATGGTTCTCTTATCCACATACTCTGGCGATGTCCAAAGCGTCATCATTACTGGGAATTTTTTTTTATAACCCTAAATTTATTATGCTCCACTGAGAACACCCAAACTCTCTGGTTATAAGGGGTGATTTTAATGTTAGTCCAGAACCATTGCTTGAAACAACACTGGTGTCCCTCTCACTCCCACATCTTCCTTAAACATCTTTGCAGATCCCTACAGACTCAGTGTCTGATAAACAGCTGGCGAGTGCTTCACCCCTCCGACAGCAACTACAGATACTACTTGAAGGTGCATGCTGTATATACCTGTATAGGTCTTCTCTGTGTGGACCATCTAACTCTGGAGCTGCTGCAGGCTTTGTCCATTGGGAATATAAATATTTCTGATCATGCCCCAGTGACGGCCACACTAGCCTTGCTGCCGGATACCCATAAGGCCTGGTCTTGGCAACGGAATGAATCCCTGTTGGAGTATGCGGAGGTGGTTTCTGGGGTCACAAATGTCCTGATCCATTACTTTAAAGAAAGTAACACAGAAGGTATAAATAAGGGGATGCTCTGGGAGGGTCATAAGGCAGGGGTGAGAGGCGAACTGATCTCTTTGGGCTTTAAGCTCAAGAAAGCCAGTCAAGCTGACTTCAACAGGATACTCCAGGCCCTCCAACAGGCGGCACTTCAGCATAAACATGACAGAGATCCAGAGGTTTTGACAAAACTGACTGAATTGAGAGAACTATTCCTACACTTACTAGATCGACAGACACGTAAACAATTACGTTACATGTCGCATAAATATTATGAGCACAGCAATAAATGTGGCCAAATGCTGGCAAGAGCTCTCAGGAAGAGACGTGCACTGATGTATGTACATAAGTTGCGCCTATCCTCTGATGAGCTCTCAGTCAGGTCCTCTCAAATTGCCTCAGGGTTTTCGTGATTATTATGCTACCCTTTATAACTTAGGCTCTGACCAGACCCCAGATTCTCAGGCAGCGAAACTGCTGTGTGGGGCTGTTTTTCAGCCTACTGTACTGGCAAACTCCATATTAGTGAAGGAAGGATGAATGGAAAAATGTATTAAGACATTCTTGATAGAAATCTGCTGCTACTAGGATGATTAAGATGAAACAAGGGTGGACATCTCAGCAAGACAATGATCCCAAACACAAAGCCAAGGAAACTCTCAATTGGTTTAAAAGAAAGAAATTAAAGCTGCTAGAATGGCCCAGCCAATCACCTGACTTGAATCCAATTTGAAGACTGTTTGTGTGGACGGATGGACCAGAATCAAACTGAGCAATCCATGCAACTAGTTTCTCATACAGGAGGAATCTTGAAGCTGTCATTGCCAACAAAGGATTTTGTATGAAGTATTAAATACATTTCAGTTGGTGTGTTCAATACTTTTTTTCTCTGTCAGTCCATTTTATTACACATAACTTAATTTCTGAACGTATTAGGCATGGTTTCATGGTGAAAATTTCGGCCCGGATTCACAGCCAACGGCGCATCTTTGTGCGGGCGTAGCGTATCTTCTTTACGCTACGCCAGCGCAACGTTGAGAGGCAAGCATGCTATTCACAAAGAATATGCGCTCAACGTTGCACCGGCGTAGCGTATATTTGTCGGCGTAAGCCAACGCAAGTCAAAGTAGGTGGAAGTGGGCGTGTTATATTAAAATGAAGCGTGACCCCATGCAAATGATGGGCTGAGCTTCAAAAAACGAACTGCGCATGCGTCGTCTCTCTGGGACGCATCCCAGTGCGCATGCTCACAGTCACGTCAAAATAGCTGCCTAAGATATGTCAATACACTGCCTACGACGTGAACGTAACCTACGCAGGCCCTATTCACGTAGTAATAGGTAAACAACGTAAAATACGACGGCTGTTCCCTGGTCCATACCTTTGAATGGGTTGCGCCTCCTTTATGAGGAATAACTTTACACCGGACGTAATCCTTACGCAAATCGCTTAAAACATGCGCCGGACGCAAGTACGTTTGTGAATCAGCGTATCTTACTCATTTGCATATTTAATATGGGTACGCCAAATGCGTCCAGCGTAACTATGCGTCCACAATACGCCGACGTAGGCAAGTTATGTCGGGCAGCTGAAGCCTTGCTTTTCGACATATCTAGCTTTGTGAATCGGCGCAGAGATGCAACGGCGCACATTTGTACTTACGACGGCATATCTTTAGATACGTCGGCGTAAGTCCGACGTGAATCCGGGCCTTCATGTCAATAGGACCTTTAGAAATATATTTACCTAGAAAAATGGTGATGTGCTCAACACCTATTTTACCCGCTCTACATCAGTGGCGTAACCAGAGTCATGGGCGCCCGGGGCAGATTTTTTTTCCGCCCCCCCTTATATAAACATGATATCAGGGCTGCAGTGTGAAGCTCCCTATTAAGCTATGGACCGGGCCGGGCCAACACTCTACTCCAACGGAGTCCCAGCCTCAGCCTGTGGAAGAGGCAGGGTGTGCGCTGGGGAAGACTTTGGACAGGCTCTGCTAAACCATTCTCTCCCTGCATCACATCCCAGCGACGCTTACTTGCTTGGCTGAGCAGGAGTCCCTGCAGGCGCCGCCGGACTGCAGAGCACGTCACCATCTTGGAGCCTCCGCAGCGCGCGCCGGTGTTATGCCAAACAGGGCATCCCCTGCATCCTTCCAGGCGTGCCTGTGCCGGCCGCTGGGAGGTACCGGCGGGGGGCTGCGCGCTCAGTGGAGGAGCCGCTCACTATACTATCCGCAGAGCTGCCGGTCACAGGCGCCCCCCTCAGCTCAGCGCCGGGGGCAGACGCACCCCCTGCCCCCCTGGTTGTTACGCCACTGCTCTACATAACTGCTACTCTCTACTCAAAAAGAAAACAAATTTCTGTTTGTGTTGCAGTTGAAGTTTTCCTTCACTTCCCATTTGGTAAAAAAATGTTAGTAGGACAGAAAATAAGGCAAAATCTCTCTTTATGGCATATCCCAGATGGCACTAAAAACCTAAGTCTTTATTGTAACCTAGGTGTTTATTGTATTGTTTATTTAGACAATATACTGAGTGTTAAAGCGGATCTAAAGTCTGCAATATATCATACAGGCTCCCATGGGTAGATCCAAAAATTGTAACAGATTGTGTAAGAAAAGCTTACATCGTGAAAATAAACTGGATATTCAGCACTTTCTATCTAGTCAAAAGCAGCCAGGCCAGTTTTCTGCCTTCCGTATTCATTTTAATAGACTGATGTAATCAGACTTCCTCCTCTCAATCTGCCTATCCCTTCCAATTAGCTTTACAGAACAAATATCCATAATAAATCTCGAACACTGACTAATCTGCTACTCAACTTAGGTATTTCATCAGAAATTAGTTATGCGGTTGTTCATATTAATGAGCAAAGCAGCAGGTATTTATATTTTTAGGCACTGATTGTACTTTTAAAGGAAATGTGTCTTTTTCTAACCACTTCAGCCCTGAGCCTCGTTTTGAGATATATATATATATATATATATATATATATATATATTCTAACACTCTAGAAAATTAAATGGGGGTCGTTAATTTATATAATTATAAATTATATATACAATAATTTCTGTATTTGTGCAGCGATCTTCCAAGCACACGTTTTTGGAAAAAATACACTTTTTTTAATAAAAAAAATAAAGATTCCAGTAAAGCCCAATTTTTTTTTATATTGTGAAAGATAATGTGACGCCAAGTAAATTGATACGCAACATGTCATGCTTCAAAATTGCGCCCGCTCGTGAAATGGCAACAAACTTTTACCCTTAAAAATCTCCATAGGCGATTTTTAAAAATTTCTACAGGTTGCATGTTTTGAGTTACAGAGGACGTCTAGTGCTAGAATTATTGCTCTTGCTCTAACGATCGTGGTGATACCTCACATGTGTGGTTTGAACACCATTTTCATATGCTGGCGCTACTCACGTATGCATTCGCTTCTTTCTTATTTATTTTACATTTTATTTAGTATTTTTACACTGTTCTGTTAAAAAACGAAACTGTGTCACTTTTATTTCTATTACAAGGAATGTAAACATCCCTTGTAATAGAAAAAAATCATGACAGGACCTCCTTAAATATGAGATCTGGGGTCAAAAAGACCTCCGCCGCTACCGACTACTCCGGGAAGTGGCGGATGGCACCGGAGCACGGCGGGAGGGGCCCTCTCCCACCACCGATAAAAGTGATCTTGCAGCGAATCCGCTGCAGAGACCGCCCGCTAAAGAAGAGAATAACGGGGCTATGGCAGTTAGCTCCTGCCATAACAACGATATTTCTCTTTAAACAGCTGACGTAAAACGACGGCGGGCGGTCGGCAAGTGGTTAGTTGAACTTTCATTCTGACTCTGACTTGCCAAATTAAACTATATCCAATCTGAATTTAATCTGAAGCCTCCCCAGCTACTTATTTACAGGTTTGCTGCCTCCTCCAATGTTTACAGCCTGTCCCACAAAAATCTTCTCAGTACCCTTTAACCGGTTCCCGAGCGGTTAAAGGTATACGTCGGCAGAATGGCAGCCTTGGGCGAATCGCCGTACTCGCTGCGATCGGATTTGTTACAGAACCGATCAGTCTTCAACTCCAGGCCAATGATTTCTGGCCTGGACCTGCTGATCGGTTCTGGCAAATGAAATGCTTCCCCTGCCTGTAAGTGTAAACACAGGCAGGGAAAGTGATGTCATCTCCGGTCCTGGAATCCTTTTTGGTTCCAGAGAGAGGACATCTAACAGTGAGTTGCACCAACACTACACTAACACCAGTACACCTAGAAAGACATTTGATCACCAGATCACCACCCACCGATTAACCCCTTCACTCCCTGTCACTGTGTCACCAAGTGCAGTTTTCAGATTTTTTACTGATCACTGCATTGGTGACTCTAATCAGCATTAGGGCAGCTAGTAGTAGGCCCAGGTAGCTTTGGGGGAACACCCCTAATAAAGGTTTAATCCCTTGATTGCCCCCCAGTTAACTTTTACTCCCTGTCACGGGTGTCACTAATATAGATCATTATTCTGATCGCCGTATTAGTGTCAGCAGTTAGCCTGTTAGTTGGTTCGTTTTTACCGCCAGGTTGTTAGATCACCTATCGGTTTTAGCGTCAGAGTCAGCATTAGTCCCAGGCAGTGGCAGATTAGTGCCAGTATCGGTAACACCCACGCATGCGCCATACACCTCCCTTACTGTAGTATCTAAATAGATCAATATCTTTGATCAGATCTATACTAGCATCCCCAGTTTAGGATTCCAAAAATACAGCGTTGGCAGGATCAGCCCAGATACCTGCTAGCACCTGCGTTTAGCCCCTCTGCCCAGCCCAGCCCAGTCCACCTACGTGCAGTATTAATTGATTACTGTAATTTTTACAAAACACAACACACATAACTGCAGCGTTCGCAGAGTCAGGCCTGATCCCTGTGAATGCTAACAGTTTTTTTGGTAGCGATTGAAGTAGGCTCTTACAATCAGGTGCTCTTTTTGCCTGTGAGTCGCACTAGTTGTACCTATAAATTTAGAGGTCAAAATGTCCAAACAGAGGTACACTAGTAAAGAGGCCTACAAGTTGCTGAGCATGACAGATGAGCGTGAAGAGGACGTTTTCAGGCTCAGCATACGAACCAGTAGACAGGAGCAGCGCCTTGACAGACAGCTCTGACTAAATAGTGGTCCCTGTCAAGGTCAGGCGTACCTGACCCCATTCTTCTGCTGTTGTTGAGGTGCAAAAACCGCAGGGCTCTTGTATTAAGGAGAGACAGTACTAGTGTCGCTCATCCTTCTGGTGAACTGGCAAGCACCAGCGATCTAGTAAATCTAGTTCGTATTCAAACCAGCACTGGAGTAACACGTGGTGACATGGCCAGTCCCATAAGTGCAGTTGAAGCTGGTGTGGTGGCTATCACAAGTAGTGCCCCGCAGTGACAGAGAATTCAAAGACAGGTCCATCGAGCCCACAGTGCCCTTCCAGCTGCATATGCCAATTCTAATTGGGAGCCCACCACTTCTGCAGCTCTTGTACTTCCCCCATTTACTGGCCAACCCGGAATTCAGGTGGCTATGTGGCTATGCACGCCCTATGGTCATGTATTGAGCGGGAGACTACCCTGGTCATGCACAAACAGTTGGTTCCCCACCTAAGGGGAGGCTCTATATGTGGCCCACTATCTATTGTAAGTGTGCAGGGGTGGGGGATGAGCAAAGTAGGGGAAGCCCACTAGTGCTGGTCCAACAATGTAGTACCAGCTAGTGCTAGATGAGAAATGTGTGTGTGTGAGGGGGGGGGGTATAGGAATAAAAGACAGCTGAGATAAGGGAATGTACTGGGAAGAAACCTATGCTATACCATGTGTGCACAATTCCCAAGATGCTTTATTATCCAATAACACTGGAATAAATAATCAGGGTCAACCAGTAAAAAGGCGGACCATGCCCCGAGACCATATGAATCAATCCCTAAATAAAATGAATAATCAAAACCTCAATTCACGATAGACATATACTCAGTGAGTGATAGGTTTTAAAGAAAAAAACATACTTATCCACATATGTATACAAAATGAAATAAAAAAATGGAAAATGTCCACATATATAGTAAATGAATTACAGAGAAATGGTGCACAAATTAGTTTGATAAAATGAATAAAAATAAACTAGTATAAACAGATAATGTGCACAAAGTCCACTTGTGGTGAGAAAAGTGAATCCAATTTCAAAAGTGAAGAAACGGATCATGCGTTGAAGATGAAAAATAAATTGTAAATAAAAATCCACCACCACCGAAGGGATGAAGGATAGGCTTCTTCTTGTGGCCAATGGCGACCCTAGGGGGGGGGGCAGAGGGGATCCTGACCCCCCCAACATTATGCTGTGCCCCACCATGTGCCCACCCCCAAAAAAAATCTTGTATTTTGCTCAGGCCACCGCTGGAGTAACAGTCTCTCCTGAGAGGGAGAGCCTCCCCAGTCAGGTCTGTGAGGCATTTCTCCCCTCCCTCTGCTTGCTGACACTGCATAATACGAGCGCTCACACAACCACAGCCGCCCGATCTGCTCCTTTCCCTGCATCCTCATTGGCACAGAGAAGAGCGATTTGCAGAAAGGACTCCATGAGCACTGTGGGGGCCCAAGCCTTAATCGAAGTTACTGAAAAAACAGACTGATTTCTCCCGTCCTTTGGACAGGAGAACCAGCCTGTAAATTCCGAGAGTGGTGACTGCAAGCTGAGCCGAGTGTCAGTCTATGACACTCTTTTACAGCCCAGCAAGTCCAGCCATCACTCTCCTCACATACGAGCAGGGAGGAATACAGCTCCTCCTCCTTTTAGTCCCACCCACACTATCCCTGTGTGCTGTATCTGAAGAGAGGGGATGTGTAGGCGGGAAATATGAAAATCAGCAGCACTCCTGGCTGTGTGTGAATAATGCCTGAGATTCTAGCCTGGACCAAGGGTAAGTGTGTGCACTGAACTGCATTATCTCTATCTCTTCTCTCCTCCATCTGTCTCCCTCCCCCTCTCCTGCTCTTTCAAGACATTCACAATTTACTTTCACTTTCAGGCAGGTAATATACGGTGCAAATTTCTTTCTTGCATCCACAGATTGCAGGAAGGAAACCCGCATGATTCCCCCATCAACACAGACAGTGCTGACAGGGGAATATCCCTCCTGCCCAGCAATTGTATTCTCCCGACAAACAGTGATTATCACTAGTGGCTATACAGCAGCCACTAGTGATACTCATAAGAGAATCTGCTTATTAATAGTTCAAATCTCAGCTAGTTCCTGCTGAACCAGCTGAGATTTAAACTGTCTATGGCTGGTCTTAGCTCTTAGGCAGACCATATATTGATCACTTTTTTTTCATTCACACTATTAGGTTGAATAAAAAATAAATAAAAAATAAAATGATCCAATTTCCCCATCTACACATTATAGGTGGATGGGGGAATCCTCCCAGTGTGGAACAGTGCTGGAATAACCAGAGTTGCTGTCCTGTCCCAGCTATTCACAGCGCTGGTCTCTGTCTCCATGGCAGCAGCGGCAGCACATTGGAACCCAGTGCTGGTTACTTAATGGGGCTGATGTACAGGAGGGCCAGCACAATTTGTTGTTAGAGATGGGCTAAGTATGTTCAAAATTCCACATGCCAGAGCCTGCCAGGAAGCCCACACTGCACAGTGCTAATCACAAGCAGTGAGACATTTCCCGATCCGCTGCTCTGCACAGATCAGGAAATGTCTCACTGCCTGTGATTTGCACTGTGGAGTGTCGGCTTCCTGGCAGGATCAGGCATGCGGGATTTCAAACACACCCAAGCCCATCTCTATTGGTTGTAGACAGTTGAGCTCCCTGCAGGTTTCTTAGCAGCAGTGGAGCCTTCTCTGACAAGCCGATCGGGATGCAATCCAGGTGATGCTCCTACTAGTCAAATCCTAGTGTTAAATATCAGCGATTTTATTCATCAAAGCTCACACTTTACAGGCATAGAGTCCACATGGCTCCTGAACATACAGTTGATTATATATATGTGGTTGTACTCTTAATGCTAATTAATACTGTGTTTATTATTCTATCTGACTGGGAGCATCACCTGGATCACATCCCGATTAGCATGTCAACAGAGCAGGTTATACAGCATTACTGCTGCTAGGTGACCAGCTGGGGGCTCGGTTTTCTATAACCAATAGTTCCAGCCTTCCCCTGCATGCACCCATAATGTCACCAGCAATAGGTCCTCCCACTGCTTTAGACCCTTAGATTTTCTTGGTGTGCTGGTGACATTTATCTCTTGTTTTCTGCCACCCTGGGGGGCCCACAGTATAGTAGGAAGGGAGCTCACGGCAGAACATGTGAAAGTTGTGGGATCATATTAAAGGGCCCGAGGATATATATATATATATATATATATATATATAAAATTGCATTTTATAATTGGCCCCCCTACTTTTGTTCCTGTCCCCCCATGTGCCCCCCTAAATATGAAAGCTGGAGATGCCCCTGCTTGTGGTACACATCAAAGATAATGGGGACCCTTACCAGATATGGTGGACCTCCTAATAGGAAGGTCGTCTGCAGATATAACCCTCTGCGGGGTCTTGGGTCAATCTGAGATGCCAATACCCCAGGGCTCCTGGCATCCTCCTCACTGCATAAGCCACTTCTCCGTCCAGTATTTAAAAAAAGGTCCCTCTTTCTGATAGAGAAGCTAAAGCACTCTCTCGGACCGGAACGGGGCGTGTGGAGGGATAAAAGAAGGCTCCAATAGTGTGTTATCCTTAAACACAGTAACGTTTATTCAAAGGTTCAAACGTAATACGATACAAAAAAGTTTGGTTTAAAAGAGTTTGCCGGCAATGAAATACTAAGCCAAACACCCGTGCACGGGCCCTTTTTTTACATACTGGATATCTGGTAACGGTCCCCATTATCTTTGATGTGTACCACAAGAAGAAGCGTATCCTTCATCTCCTTGGTGTTGTTGTTTTTTTTAATCTACAATCTAATTTTTCATCCGCAACGCATTGTCTTTTTCTTGGCTTTTGAAATTAGACTCACTTTTCACATCACAAGTGGACTTTGTGCACATTATCTGTTCATACTAGTTTATTTTTATTAATTTTATCAAACTAATTTGTGCACCATTTCTCTGTAGTTCATTTACTATATATGTTGACATTTTCTATTTTTTATTTCATTTTGTGTACATATGTTGATAAGTATGTTTTTTTTTTTTCTTAACACCTCGCTCACTGAGTATATGTCAATCGTATATTAAGGTTTTGATTATTCATATTTTATTCAGGGATTGATTTAACACTTTCCCATATAGCACAACTATCTCCTTTGGCACGTCAATCACCTTTACCCTCAGCTTCTTTGTGGTTGCCTTATAGGGGCGTTTGGAGTCGTTATTATGTTGGAATACTGCCCTGCAAACCCAGTCTCTGAAGGAAGGAGATCATGCCCTGCTTCAGTATGTCACAGCTCCCTAGTGCCGGCAGCACTCATGCAGCCCCAGACCATGGCACTCCCCCCACCATGCTTGACTGTAGGCAAGACACACCTGTCTTTGTACTCCTCACCTGGTTGCTGCCACATGGCCATGCAGACCAATTTGATGCAGTGTGTGGCTGACCCCCCACCCTTTCAACCTCTGCAGCAATGCTGGCAGCCCTCACGTCTATTTCCCAAAGACAACCTCTGCATATGACACTAAGCATGTGCACTCAAATTCTTTGGTCGACCATGGCGAGGCCTGTTCTGAGTAGAACCTGTCCTGTTAAACCCCTATATGGTCTTGACCACCGTGCTGCAGTTCAGTTTCAGGGTTTTGCAATCTTTTTATAGGCTAGGCCAGGGGTCTTCAAACTACGGCCCTCCAGCTGTTCAGGAACTACAATTCCCATCATGCCTAGTCATGTCTGTGAATGTGAATGAGTTTCGCAATGCCTCATGGGATGTGTAGTTCCACAGCAGCTGGAGGGCCGTAGTTTGAGGATCCCTGGCCTAGGCCATCTTTATGTAGAGCAACAAATCTTTTTTTTTAGATCCCCAGAGAGTTCTTTGCCATGAGGTGACATGTTGAACTTCCAGTGACCAGTATGAAAGAGTGAGAGCGATAACACCAAATGTAACACACCTGCTCCCCATTCAAACCTGAGACCTTGTAACACTAACAAGTCACATGAGAGGGAAAATGGCTAATTGGGCCCAATTTGGACATTTTCACTTAGGGGTGTACTCACTTTTGTTGTCAGCGGTTTAGACATTAATGGCTGTGTGTTGAGTTATTTTGAGAGGACAGAAAATGTACACTGTTATACAAGCTGTACACTCACTACTTTACATTGTAGTAAAGTTTAATTTCTTCAGTGTTGTCCCATAAAATTATATAAAATATTTACAAAAATGTGAGGGGTGTACTTACTTTTGTCAGATAATGTGTGTGTGTATATGTATGTGTGTGTGTGTCTAATATATATATATATATATATATATATATATATATATATCATTGTTGCGGTGAGTGCGCATTGCTGAAAGGTGGTGGATTCACTTTAACACTCTGGTGTGGTGGAAGAGCATTTGAAGACCTGCTAAGAAGTCATCATTAATGAACTTTAGCCTCACTTTTTTCACCTATTTAGTTCACGGATTTATAGACTTTTGCTTCTTATTTGTACACATTTATATATTTATTTATATATTTTTTGTTACACTTTGTTTATTGCTTATTCACATATAGGGTGGTCATTCACTCATGTATTCATCTAAAGTATATGTTTGTTCATGCACCTATGTAAGCGCTGCTTTATACAGTTGTTGATACATTGTTTACACATAAGTAAACATAAAAATATAAACATATATATATAAAGTGGGATTTCACATGCCTTTTTGCCCTGCCCCTTTCCTTTATTCCGTATAGGTCTTCCAATCTATAGTTGATGTTATATCGAACAATACGATGAATCACTATACTAATCTTTGCAACATTAACATATTCATATGAACAATTATTGTCATGACCTCAGTTAACAATTATTTAGTTTACTTATGCTTTGTTAATTTTTTTGACTCATTATTTTAAATAATGTATAAGACCTACTGGTATAGAAGTAGTCTGAATATTAGTGTATCATGCAATGAGATATGTAATATGTGACAAGCAATTACACAACACTTGTTTGGGTTGTTTACCCAATTCGGATTGCAACAATGTTTCCATAAGTAATAAATGTCTGAATCTCTTATATTAGTAGGAGCTGCGCAACATGGATTGATATGGTGTGCATATAATTGTGCACCTTGTCAAACTCTGACCAGCCACTCCACCATCCTACTTATTATCCTTTCCATACCCTCAGGAGATACAGCCATGTTTCTTCGATTGGACTAATGATAGACCAGATTTGGTCATATTTCAAAATGGGCATATATTTTCACAGGTTAGACCTTGGCCATGCCTTTTAAATCACAATTGATACGCAGCTGATAGGCAAAGATTGAAATGCCTTTAAATTCAACAATTGCAAGGGAGCTTTCATGTCCTGATGAAGTTCTGGGAGGAAAGAAACATATGAAGACAGACCTACACATGAATCGACCCCCCCACTCCCTGAAGCACTGCATCCTTAGCCATTTGAAAGGAAATCCAATGAGATATCTAGTATGGCACCCACTTACACTAGATGGACTGTAATTGCTGGGCTGCTGGTTGCTGATTTCTGCCTGGAAGTCACAGACTACCTGCACCCGCTACTTATTACACAGGTGAATTGACAGTGGCACAATTTTCAATTTAGATCTTACTATGGGAATAACGCACCTGCAGGACCTATGCGTGACATTGTACGGCACTATCCAGGGCCGATCCTCCCTATAGGCTCATTATGCAAGCTGCTTAGGACCCCACGAAGCTGCGAAGGGCCCCCCAAATTACTAGAGGCCCCGTCTGGTGAGAAGTCATTTTTGCCCCCTCACCCCGCTTCTAAACTCGCTGGCTGAGTCATTTCTGACAGCAGAACACTCCCTCCCCCCGCTTCTCAATTTTCTTTAATGTGACATGTCACTGTTGTCAGCGCCCTCTGCTTCTCATCTTTAATGTGCCATGTCATTTTGCTTAGGGCTCCAAGGAGGTCAGGATCGGCACTGGCACTATCAGCTGTATTTCCAGTGGATGAGGGCATTACCTCATTATCCAGTTATCACTCACGGGGAGTGTTTAATTGTGATCAGGTGACCAGGTTATTTTTTTTTCTCTGCTAATCAAGGGGAGTGTTTTATTGTGAACAGGTGAGTATAAAGACTCTGTTAAGCTCCCAAAAGGAGCTGGCTCCCAGTTGATGGTTCTGGCTTACATGTGATTTTTTAAACAGAAGTGTGATTTTTAAACACAAGTGGGAAGAGTTAAAAAACAGGAGTTTGCTTTTAACTGTTTCTGCTTGCAAGTGTCATTTGTTTCTGACACTTTTTAAACAGGTTTTTTATTTCTCTCTGCTAAGGGGAGTGTTTAATTGTGATCAGGTGAACAGGTTATTTTTTTTCTCTGCTAATCATGGGGAGTGTTTTATTGTGAACAGAAGTGTGATTTTTAAACACAAGTGGGAAGAGTTAAAAAACAGGAGTTGAAAACAGGAGTTAAGACAGGAGTCTTCTAAACTGTAAGTAACATCTTAAACTTCCTACAAGTAATTATATTGTAACTGGGAAATGTGTGCTAGCAGGGTTGAAGGTTTTGCTCAGTGCACAGTGTGTCACATGTATGCAAAATTGGTGCAACAGCTCCAGGATGGATACCGCTGTGACAGATGTGAGCAGGTTGCCCTTCTGGAAGCTCGCATTAGAGATCTGGAGGAGCAAGTTGCAACACTGGGCAGAAAGGACAACCTTCAAAGGGGTCCTCTGCTTGCTAAACAGGTGGTCAGTAGGGTTAATGTCGAGGGTGGAGGGGCAAGTCAGAATTATCAGATAGGAAGATGGGTTAATGTAGTTAGAGGGAGTGGAAGGGGCTTGCAGACAAGGAAGGCCAATCCTGTATTTGTGCATCAAAACAAATTTGCCAAGTTGGGTGAAGATGTGGAGGTTGCTAACACAGAGGTGGCAGCACTAGATGTTACTGCTACCCCTAACAGCCGGGAGAGCAACCCATCTAGTAGAAGTGGTGAGGGGAGTGCAGGTAGGCCTAGACAGTTGGTGGTAATAGAGGATTCTATAATCAGAAGGACTGATAAATAATTTGTCTCCAGGATCGCCTCAACCGAATGGTTTGCTGTCTCCCTGGTGCCAGGGTTCGGCATGTGGTGGACCGGGTAGATAAATTACTGGGAGGGGCTGGGCATGACCCAGCTGTCTTGGTCCATGTTGGAACCAATGACAGTATACATGGAAGGTGGAGGCTCCTTAAGAATCAATTTAAAGAACTAGGCTGCAAGATGAAGGGAAGGACCTCCAAGGTGATATTCTGTGAAATATTGCCTGTGCCATGCGCAACACAGGAAAGGCAGGGGGAGATTAGAGAGCTGCATGCATGGCTAAAGACCTGGTGTAGGAAGGAGGGATTTGTGTTTCTAGAGCACTGGGATGACTTTTCTTTGGGGTGCAACCTATATGCTAAAGATGGTTTGCACTTGAATGGAAGGGGGGTCTGCTGTGCTGGGGGAGAGGTTTAGGGGAATGCTGGAGGAGTATTTAAACTAGACTTGAGGGGGAGGGTGAACGAGAATTACATCGGGCACACAGGTCAGTTAGGGGTCAGACATTAATGGAGAGTGGAATGGGGATAGATGGAGGTGGGGTTATGGCAGGTGACAAGAAAGTTCCCATGTTGCAAACAGCTATTGGAAATTATAGTGCCATTTGCACTACTAAAAATTATATGAAAAACACCAGCGAAAAATGTAACAATACATTTAAGTGTTTGTTCACCAATGCCAGAAGCCTTCCAAGCAAAACAGGTTGGAAGCTCTGGTGTATGAGGAGAGCTATGATGTAATCGGTATTGCTGAAACTTGGCTTCAATCCTCACATGACTGGGCTATTAATATTCCTGGCTATGCTCTCTTTCGGAAAGACAGGGTAAAAAGGAAAGGTGGAGGCGTCTGTCTCTATGTGAGAAGTGACCTCAAAGCAAGCGTGAGGCCGTGTACACACGGCAGAGAACCTCGACGGGCAGAACACATCGTTCCGCCCGTCGAGGTTCTCTGCCGGCTGTCGAAAACGGCGACCCGCCCGTCGGGAATGGCAACCAGCCATTCATCCAGGCGGGGCGTCGAGCAAAAAGAGAGCGTGCTCTCTTTTCGCTCGACGGGATTCCCGACGGGCGGGGCGAGCGCTCTGTGTACACACGGCCGAGGTCCTCGCTGGAATGCAGCTTCCAGCGAGGTTCTCGCTGGTTTCCAGCGAGAACCTCGGTCGTGTGTACGCCGCCTGAAAGAGGACCTGGTTGATAGAGAGTGTGATGACGTTGAAGCATTATGGGTGGAACTGCATACAGATGTGCGTAGTTCAAAGTTAATCATTGGAGTTTGTTATAGACCACCCAATGTTAATAAGGAGGTGGAGACTGGGCTCCTTGCACAGATGGAAAGGGCTGCAAGGGCTGGGACGGTGATTATAATGGGGGATTTTAACTACCCAGAAATTGACTGGAATAATGGAATTTCTGGGACAGTTAAAGGACAAAAATTAAAATAACTATTGCAGGACAATTTTATGGTCCAGTTTATTGAGGCCCCAACTAGGAATGATGCTCTGTTGGACTTGGTAATTTTAAACCATGCAGAGCTTATTACTAATGTTCAGATAAAGGAACACCTGGGTAGCAGTGATCATAACATGATTCATTTAATATTAACTATAAGCAAGAAATACATACAGGAAAGATAAAAACACTTAATTTCAAGAAAGCAAATTTTCAAAGCATGAGGACTGCTCTCCAGGGCTTGGACTGGGAGGGAATATTGGCACAGATGAACACAGAACAGAAATGGGAATTCTTCAAAAAGACTCTTTGGAACCTCACTGCAAAGTATATTCCCATGGGCAATAAGTTTAAAAGGCTAAAGATCAAACCTATTTGGCTCACGGTCAAAGTTAAAAAAGCTATAAACAATAAGAAAATAGCTTTTAAAAAATATAAACATGAAGGAACACTAGTGTTGTTTAAATGTTACAAAGAATATAATAGAATATGTAAAAAGGAAATCAAGGATGCAAAAATTCAAAATGAACGACAGATTGCAAAAGATAGTAGGACAAACCCCAAAAATTCTTTAAATATATTAATAGTAAAAAGGTCAAGTCTGAGCATGTAGGCCCTTTACAAAATAATCTAGAGTGGGTGACTGAGGACATAGAGAAGGCAAATTTATTAAATGCTTTCTTCAGCTCTGTGTATACAATGGAGTATGGGGGAGCTCATGTCCATAATGGGGGTGGGAGTGACACAGCCCCAAATCCACAATGGCTTAAAAGTGATATGGTCCAGAAATATTTAGACAGAATAAAGGTGGATAAAGCACCTGGACCAGATGGCATCCACCCACGGATCCTAAAAGAATTGAGCTCTGAAATTTCAAAGCCACTGTATCTAATATTTAGGGACTCATTAATGACAGGAATAGTACCACTGGATTGGCGTAGAGCCAATGTGGTGCCTATATTTAAAAAGGAACAAAGTCTTTACCAAGTAACTATAGACCTGTTAGTTTAACTTCTATAGTTGGGAAGATACTGGAACGTTTAATAAAAGACCACATGGATGAGTTCTTGCTGGAAACAAACTATTTAAGCAGCAGACAGCATGGATTCATGAAAGACAGAAATTGCCAGACAAACCTGATTTCCTTTAATGAAGAGGTAAGTAAAACCCTGGACAGAGGCGTGACAGTGGACGTGATATACTTGGATTTTGCAAAAGCGTTCGATACAGTTCCCCACACACGGCTCATGTGTAAGGTAAGGTCTACAGGATTAGATATATCATTTTGTAAATGGATTGAAAACTGGCTGAAAGACAGGATTCAGATTTGTGGTTAATGATTCTTACTCTGAATGGTCCAAGGTTATCAGCGGTGTACCCCAAGGTTCAGTGTTGGGTCCCTTACTTTTCAATATATTTATAAATGATATTGGGTCTGAGATCAAAAGTAACATTTCTGTTTTTGCAGATGACACCAAGCTATGCAGTGGAATAACGTCCTTGCAGGATGTCTCCAATTTACAAGCCGACCTCAATGCTCTGTCTAAGTGGGCGACTATGTGGCAGATGAGGTTTAATGTTGATAAATGTAAAGTTATGCACTTGGGGGCTAAGAATGCTAGGGGGAGTTCAACTGGGGGTTCTGCACTGGAGAAGGATCTGGGGGTTTTAGTTGATCATAAGCTCAATAATGGCATGCAATGCCAAGCTGCGGTTTCCAAAGCGAGCAAAGTCCTTTCTTGTATTAAGAGAGGTATGGACTCCAGAGATAGAGATATAATTTTGCCCCTGTAAAAATCTTTAGTAAGATCTCATCTGGAATATGCAGTCCAGTTTTGGGCACCAGTTCTCAAAAAGGATATCGGAGAACTGGAGAAAGTGCAGAAAAGGACAGAGGCATGGAGGAGCTCAGCTATGAGGAAAGATTAGAAAAACTGAATTTATTCACTCTTGAGAAGAGGAGAATAAGGGGGGATATGATCAACATGTACAAATATATAAGAGGTCCATATAGTGAAATTGGTGTTGAGTTATTCACTTTAAGGTCAACGCTGAGGACAAGGGGGCACTCTTTACGTCTGGTGGAAAAGAGATTTCACCTCCAAATACGGAAAGGTTTCTTCACAGCAAGAGCTGTGAAAATGTGGAACAGACTCCCTCCAGAGGTGGTTCTGGCCAGCTCAGTAGATTGCTTTAAGAAGGGCCTGGATTCTTTCCTAAATACACATAATATAACTGAGTACTAAGTTCTGTAGGTAAAGTTGATCCGGGGTAAATCCAATTGCCTCTCGGGGGATCAGGAAGGAATTTTTTCCCCTCCGGTAGCAAATTGGATCATGCTCTGCTGGGGTTTTTTGCCTTCCTGTGGATCAACTGTGGGTATGGAGTTGGGTGTATGGGATGTACTGTGTTTTATTTTGTTTGTTTATTTTTATTTTTTATGGTTGAACTGGATGGACTTGTGTCTTTTTTCAACCTGACTAACTATGTAACTATGTAACGGCTTGATCCCTTGTTATATTCATACCACCAGGATCATCAGAACTTTGTTTCATCCATCTAGGTGGGATTAGGTCTGGTTCATTTTAGGATTCAACTACAAAGAGGTGATCATTATCCAGTGGCCTGACCTGGTATTGGGTTACTGCATTTGCCCAATGTGGCTATAAGGTGCAGAGCCCTATACTTAGGCAATCAGGCAATTACCTGGTCTGGATTTATCATTGGGTAGGGGTTGGATTCAGGTGTAGTCATCAGGGGTACCATCTAGGGGGGTCTGTCACAGTTTCCTGGTTCCAGCTCTGGCATGATTATAAGGGGAAGGGGGGTTCTTAGCAGTCCCACATATGTGCCGAGGTGTGATAGGGGATGGGAATGGGCTCATATGTTGTTCTATGTTTTGATGGGTGGGAGGGTTAAAGGGGTTTTTGCATTTTTCTTGGTGGATATGGGATTATATGTGAAAGAGGAGGGATAATTGCTTGAAAGCTGAATTTTGATGCCATTTTTTAACAATATATTTTAAGGAGATAACCCATGGGTGTGCAGAAATATTAAAATTTTATTTTTTTGTGAGTTTTGCATTTTGTATGCACATGTAACTTGTCAGGCTCCGAGTTTTTCTTTTCTTTTTAATATTGGTACACAGGCCCAATTCATCATATGCCCTTGTTCTTTGCTGCAATGGCCAGGCATAGGTATGAACATTGTCAGGGGTTAACTCAAGGGGGATCACATTCCCTGGGAAAAAGGTAGTTCACACGGCAGGATATATAGTTATATAGTTAGTCAGGTTGAAAAAAGACACAAGTCCATCCAGTTCAACCATAAAAAAATAAAAATAAACAAACAAAATAAAACACAGTACATCCCATACACCCAACTCCATACCCACAGTTGATCCAGAGGAAGGCAAAAAACCCCAGCAGAGCGATGATCCAATTTGCTACCGGAGGGGAAAAAATTCCTTCCTGATCCCCCAAGAGGCAATCGCATTTACCCCGGATCAACTTTACCTACAGAACTTAGTACTCGGTTATATTATGTGTATTTAAGAAAGAATCCAGGCCCTTCTTAAAGCAATCTACTGAGCTGGCCAGAACCACCTCTGGAGGGAGTCTGTTCCACATTTTCACAGCTCTTACTGTGAAGAAACCTTTCCGTATTTGGAGGTGAAATCTCTTTTCCTCCAGACGTAAAGAGTGCCCCTTTGTCCTCAGCGTTGACCTTAAAGTGAATAACTCAACACCAAGTTCACTATATGGACCTCTTATATATTTGTACATGTTGATCATATCCCCCCTTATTCTCCTCTTCTCAAGAGTGAATAAATTCAGTTTTTCTAATCTTTCCTCATAGCTGAGCTCCTCCATGCCTCTTATCAGTTTAGTTGCCCTTCTCTGCACTTTCTCCAGTTCTCCGATATCCTTTTTGAGAACTGGTGCCCAAAACTGGACTGCATATTCCAGATGAGGTCTTACTAATGATTTGTACAGGGGCAAAATTATATCTCTCTCTCTGGAGTCCATACCTCTCTTAACCACTTGACCACTGGGCACTTAAACCCACTTAATAACCAGACCAATTTTCAGCTTTCGGTGCTCTCACATTTTGAATGACAATAACTCAGTCATACAACACTATAACCAAATGAAATTTTTGTCCTTTTTTCCCACAAATAGAGCTTTCTTTTGGTGGTATTTTATCACCTCTGCGTTTTTTTTTTTTTTTTTTTTCACTCTAAATGAAAAAAGAACGAAAATTTTGTAAAAAAATGAAATTTTCTTCATTTCTATTATAACATTTTGCAAAAAAGTAATTTTTCTTCATAAACTTGGCCTAAAATGTATACTGCTACATATCTTTGGTAACAAAACAAAAAAAATTTAGATATTATTTAGTCTGGGTGAAAGTTATAGGGTCTAAAAAGCTATGGTACCAATTACTGAAAATTGATCAATTTGATCACATCTGATGTACTGACAGCCTCTCTCATTTCTTGAGACCCTAACATGCCAGAAAAGTACAAATACCCCCCAAATGACCCCTTTTTGGAAAGAAGACATTCCAAGGTATTTAGAAAGAGGCATTGTAAGTTTTTTGAAGTTGTAATTTTTCCCACAATTCTTTGCAAAATCAAGATTTTTTTCATTTTTATTTTCTTTCCACAAAATTTTCATATTAGCGGGTTATTTCTCACACACAGCATATGCATACCACAAATTACACCCCAAAACACATTCTGCTATTCCTCCCGAGTATGGCGATACCCCATGTGTGGGACTTTTACACAGCGTGGCCACATACAGAGGCCCAACATGCAGGGAACGCCATCAGGCGTTCTGGAGCACCCAGACCAATTCTGACATTTCTCTCCTACATATAAAAATCAACACTTATTTGCTAGAAAATTACATAGAACCCCAAAACATTATATATGCTTTTTTAGCAAAGACCCTAGAGAATACAATGGCGGTTGTTGCAACTTTTTATCGCGCATGGTATTTGCACAGCAATTTTTCGAACACATTTTTTTTGGAAATAAAACAGTTTTGTGCTTTTAAAAAAAAAAAAACATTACATTTAGCCCAATGTTTTTGCATAATATGAAAGATGAAGTTACGCCGAGTAAATAGATACCCAACATGTCACCCTTCAATATTGCACACGCTCGTGGAATGGCGCCAAACTTTGCGACTTAAAAATCCCCATAGGTGACGCTTTAAATATTTTTACTGGTTACATCATTTTAGTTGGAGAAGAGGTCTAGGGCCACAATTATTACTCTCGCTCTAACGTTTGCAGCGATACCTCACATGTGTGGTTTGAACACCGTTTTCATATGTGGGCGGGACTTGCGTATGCGTTCGCTTCTGCATGCGAGCTCACGGGGACAGGGGCGCTGTATGCCCAGAGTATTGCGGAGTATGCCCAGAGTATTGCGGAGTATGCCCAGAGTATTGCAGAGTATGCCCAGAGTATTGCAGAGTATGCCCAGAGTATTGCAGAGTATGCCCAGAGTATTGCAGAGTATGCCCAGAGTATTGCAGAGTATGCCCAGAGTATTGCAGAGTATGCCCAGAGTATTGCAGAGTATTGCAGAGTATGCCCAGAATTGCCCCCCAGAGTATTGCAGAGTATGCCCAGAGTATTGCGGAGTATGCCTAGAGTATTGCAGAGTATGCCTAGAGTATTGCAGAGTATGCCTAGAGTATTGCGGAGTATGCCCAGAGTATGCCCAGAGTATTGCAGAGTATGCCCAGAGTATTGCAGAGTATGCCCAGAGTATTGCCCCCCAGAGTATTGCCCCCCAGAGTGTTGCCCCCCCAGAGTGTTGCCCCCCCAGAGTGTTGCCCAGCATTGCAGAGTATGTGCAGCAGGGATGGCTGAGCAGGGAGGGATGGATGGATGGATCTGTGACTACATTTCTCCCTCCCCTCTCCTCTCACACTGTACCGATCGGTACAGAGAGAGGAGGGAGGAACCGGCGTCATCAAATGACGCTGGTCTGTTTACATCTGATCGCGCCATCATTGGACGGCGCGATCACGTGGTAAACCGCCGCTATCAGCGGCGATTTACCGTGATCCGTGACCCGCCGGGTCCTCTGGACCCGGCGGTCACGGACATTCCCGTGTGCGCGCCCCAGGGGGCGTGCGGGAGCGCGACTCTGGAATCACGTTATATAACGTGATCCCAGAGTTAAGCAACCACCTTGCTGCCGTTATTTTTCGGCAGGTGCTTGCTAAGTGGTTAATACAAGAAAGGACTTTGCTTGCTTTGGAAACCGCAGCTTGGCATTGCATGCCATTATTGAGCTTATGATCAACTAAAACCCCCAGATCCTTCTCCACTACAGATCCCCCCAGTTGAACTCCCCCTAGCATGTATGATGCATGCATATTCTTAGCCCCTAAGTGCATAACTTTACATTTATCAACATTAAACCTCATCTGCCACATAGTCGCCCAATTAGACAGAGCATTGAGGTCGGCTTGTAAATTGGAGACATCCTGTAAGGACGTTATTCCACTGCATAGCTTGGTGTCATCTGCAAAAACAGAAATGTTACTTTTGATCTCAGACCCAATATCATTTATAAATATATTGAAAAGTAAGGGACCCAACACTGAACCTTGGGGTACACCGCTGATAACCTTGGACCATTCAGAGTAAGAATCATTAACCACAACTCTCTGAATTCTGTCTTTCATCCAGTTTTCTATCCATTTACAAACTGATATATCTAATCCTGTAGACTTTACCTTACACATGAGCCGTGTGTGGGGAACTGTATTGAACGCTTTTGCAAAATCCAAGTATACCACGTCCACTGCTACGCCTCTGTCCAGGGTTTTACTTACCTCTTCATAAAAAGAAATCAGGTTTGTCTGACAACTTCTGTCTTTCATGAATCCATGCTGTCTGCTGCTTAAATAGTTTGTTTCCAGCAAGAACTCATCCATGTGGTCTTTTATTAAACGTTCCAGTATCTTCCCAACTATAGAAGTTAAACTAACAGGTCTATAGTTACTTGGTAAAGACTTTGTTCCCTTTTTAAATATAGGCACCACATTGGCTCTACGCCAATCCAGTGGTACTATTCCTGTCATTAATGAGTCCCTAAATATTAGATACAGTGGCTTTGAAATTTCAGAGCTCAATTCTTTTAGGATCCGTGGGTGGATGCCATCTGGTCCAGGTGCTTTATCCACCTTTATTCTGTCTAAATATTTCTGGACCATATCACTTTTAAGCCATTGTGGATTTGGGGCTGTGTCACTCCCACCCCCATTATGGACATGAGCTCCCCCATACTCCATTGTATACACAGAGCTGAAGAAAGCATTTAATACATTTGCCTTCTCTATGTCCTCATTCACCCACTCTAGATTATTTTGTAAAGGGCCTACATGCTCAGACTTGACCTTTTTACTATTAATATATTTAAAGATTTTTTTGGGGTTTGTCCTACTATCTTTTGCAATCTGTCGTTCATTTTGAATTTTTGCATCCTTGATTTCCTTTTTACATATTCTATTATATTCTTTGTAACATTTAAACGACACTAGTGTTCCTTCATGTTTATATTTTTTAAAAGCTATTTTCTTATTGTTTATAGCTTTTTTAACTTTGACTGTGAGCCACATAGGTTTTATCTTTAGCCTTTTAAACTTATTGCCCATGGGAATATACTTTGCAGTGAGGTTCCAAAGAGTCTTTTTGAAGAATTCCCATTTCTGTTCTGTGTTCATCTGTGCCAATATTCCCTCCCAGTCCAAGCCCTGGAGAGCAGTCCTCATGCTTTGAAAATTTGCTCTCTTGAAATTAAGTGTTTTTATCTTTCCTGTATGTATTTCTTGCTTATAGTTAATATTAAATGAAATCATGTTATGATCACTGCTACCCAGGTGTTCCTTTATCTGAACATTAGTAATAAGCTCTGCATGGTTTGAGATTACCAAGTCCAACAGAGCATCATTCCTAGTTGGGGCCTCAATAAACTGAACCATAATATTGTCCTGCAATAGGTTTTGAAATTTTTGTCCTTTAACTGTCCCAGAAATTCCATTATTCCAGTCAATTTCTGGGTAGTTAAAATCCCCCATTATTATCACCGTCCCAGCCCTTGCTGCCCTTTCCATCTGTGCAAGGAGCCGAGTCTCCACCTCCTCATTAACATTGGGTGGTCTATAACAAACTCCAATGATTAACTTTGAACTACGCACATCTGTATGCAGTTCCACCCATAATGCTTCAACTTCATCACACTCTCCATCAACCAGGTCCTCTTTCATGCTTGCTTTGAGGTCACTTCTCACATAGAGACAGACACCTCCACCTTTCCTTTTTACCCTGTCTTTCCGAAAGAGAGCATAGCCAGGAATATTAATAGCCCAGTCATGTGAGGATTGAAGCCAAGTTTCAGCAATACCGATTACATCATAGCTCTCCTCATGCACCAGAGCTTCCAACTCACCTGTTTTGCTTGGAAGGCTTCTGGCATTGGTGAAGAAACACTTAAATGTATTGTTAAATTTTTCGCTGGTGTTTTTCATATAATTTTTAGTAGTGCAAATGGCACTATAATTTCCAATGGCTGTTTGCAACATGGAAACTTTCTTGTCACCTGCCATAACCCCACCTCCATCTATCCCCATTCCACTCTCCATTAATGTCTGACCCCTAACTGACCTGTGTGCCCGATGTAATTCTAGTTCACCCTCCCCCTCAAGTCTAGTTTAAATACTCCTCCAGCATTCCCCCAAACCTCTCCCCCAGCACAGCAGACCCCCTTCCATTCAAGTGCAAACCATCTTTAGCATATAGGTTGCACCCCAATGAACAGTCATCCCAGTGCTCTAGAAACCCAAATCCCTCCTTCCTACACCAGGTCTTTAGCCATGCATGCAGCTCTCTAATCTCCCCCTGCCTTTCCTGTGTTGCGCATGGCACAGGCAATATTTCACAGAATATCACCTTGGAGGTCCTTCCCTTCATCTTGCAGCCTAGTTCTTTAAATTGATTCTTAAGGAGCCTCCACCTTCCATGTATACTGTCATTGGTTCCAACATGGACCAAAACAGCTGGGTCATGCCCAGCCCCTCCCAGTAATTTATCCACCCGGTCCACCACATGCCGAACCCTGGCACCAGGGAGACAGCAAACCATTCGGTTGAGGCGATCCTGGCGACAAATTATTCTATCAGTCCTTCTGATTATAGAATCCCCTATTACCACCAACTGTCTAGGCCTACCTGCACTCCCCTCACCACTTCTACTAGATGGGTTGCTCTCCCGGCTGTAAGGGGTAGCAGTAACATCTAGTGCTGCCACCTCTGTGTTAGCCACCTCCACATCTTCACCCAACTTGGCAAATTTGTTTTGATGCACAAATACAGGATTGGCCTTCCTTGTCTGCAAGCCCCTTCTACTCCCTCTAACTACATTAACCCATCTTCCTATATGATAATCCTAACTTGCCCCTCCACCCTCCACATCAACCCTACTGACCACCTGCTCAGCAAGCAGAGGACTCCTTTCAAGGTTGTCCTTTCTGCCCAGTGTTGCAACTTGCTCCTCCAGATCTCTAATGCGAGCTTCCAGAAGGGCAACCTGCTCACATCTGTCACAGCGGTATCCATCCTGGAGCTGTTGCACCAATTTTGCATACATGTGACACACTGTGCACTGAGCAAAACCTTCAACCCTGCTAGCACACATTTCCCAGTTACAATATAATTACTTGTAGGAAGTTTAAGATGTTACTTACAGTTTAGAAGACTCCTGTCTTAACTTATGTTTTCAACTCCTGTTTTTTTAACTCTTCCCACTTGTGTTTAAAAATCACACTTCTGTTCACAATAAAACACTCCCCATGATTAGCAGAGAAAAAAAATAACCTGTTCACCTGATCACAATTAAACACTCCCCTTAGCAGAGAGAAATAAAAAACCTGTTTAAAAAGTGTCAGAAACAAATGACACTTGCAAGCAGAAACAGTTAAATGCAAACTCCTGTTTTTTAACTCTTCCCACTTGTGTTTAAAAATCACACTTCTGTTTAGAAAATCACATGTATGCCAGCACCATTAACTGGGAGCTTGACAGAGATTTTATACTCACCTGCTCACAATAAAACACTCCCCTTGATTAGCAGAGAAAAAAAAAATTACCTGTTCACCTGATCACAATTAAACACTCCCCTTAGCAGAGAGAAATAAACACCTGTTTAAATAGGATTCTTAACCACATCCCACCCTGCCATTGCATATATATGGCCTGGTGGGCACTTCCTCCTTCTGAATGGACATTTAGGAATGTCCCTCAAAAGGAGGGAGATTGCGCGCATGCGTACCCGTGAAACGGCGCGATCCCAATGTGCTCATGTCCCATGGATACGGCGCATCTCCTGATAACATGACGGCAGTGTCCAATCACAGCTGTCATGTGATGTAAAAAGGAAGCCGGTTGCTAGGTGATTGGCTCTCCTCTCCTCACACAGAAGTTGTCAGTGAGGAGAGGAGTGCGGATTATTGCAGCCGGTCAGAAATCAGTGAGTATGAGCTGTTTTTTACAGCTTTTTACACACCTGATCACCAGCCTAGTGTCCCCACAGTGTAAACACACAAATTCCCCAAAATAGTGTCCCCAAAACACTGTCCCCACATGGTAAAAACACCTGTCCCCCACATACTGTATGTAACAGTAAAACCCCAATGATCATCTGCACACATATTTCCGTGATCATCTGTGCACATCTGTACATGATCATCTGCGTACATCTGTCCGTGACCACATAAACCAATTATTTTACACTTAACGGGAACAGAATACATTTTGGCTTAAATTTATGACAAAATTTGATCTTGTTGGATTTCTTTTAAAATAGAAAGAAGAAAATATTGTTTTTTTTCCCTCCAAATTTTCGCTTATATTGCAAAAAATAAGTCGCAAATAAATACCACCAAAAGAAAGCTCTATTTGTGCGAACAAAATGATAAAAATGTCATTTGGGTACAGCGTTGCATGACCGCACAATTGTCATTGAAAGAGCAAGAGCGCTGAAAGCTGAAAATTGGCCTAGTAAAAGGGGGGCGAAAGTGCCCAGTATTGAAGTGGTTAAAATCTGACTTGTAGCCAGGTTTATTTATTTTTTTAACCCCTTCCATACAGGGCATTTTCACCCCCTTCCTGCCCAGACCAATTTTTAGTTTTCAGCGCTGTTGCACTTTGAATGACAATTGCGCGGTCAGGCAACACTGTACCCAAATAAATCGTTATGTTTTTTTCCCCACACAAATAGATTTCTTTTAGTGGTATTTGATCATCTCTGCGGTTTTTATTTTTTGCGCTATAAAGTAAAGAAGAGCGACAATTTAAAAAAAAACACAATATTTTTTTATTTAAAAAAAAAATATTGTGATATGTATTAAATAAAAAAACTTTTTTTCCCCTCAGTTTAGACCGATACGTATTCTTCTACGTATTTTTGGTAAAAAAACCCGCAATAATCGTATATTGATTGGTTTGCGCAAAAGTTAAAGCGTCTACAAAATAGGTGATAGATTTATGGCATTTTTTTTATTTATTTTTTACTAGTAATGGCGGCGATCTGCGTTTTTTTTTTGTGACCGTGACATTGCGGCGGACATATCGGACACTTTTGACACGTTTTTGGGACCATTCACATTTACACAGCGATTATTGCTATAAAACTGCACTGATTACTGTGTAAATGTGACTGGCAGGGAAGGGGTTAACACTAGGGGGCGCTGAAGGGGTTAAAATGTGTCCTAAAGTATGTTCTAACTGTAGGGGGAGGGGGACTCACAGGGGGAGGAGATTGATGTGTGTTCCTCTGTACTGGGAACACACATCAGTCTCCTCAGCGCTGACAGGATGTGGATATGTGTGTTTACACACACAGATCCACACTCCTGACGTGATTTCCGGAAATCATGGGTGCCCGGCGGCAATCGCAGCCGTCAGGCACGCGCGCGGGATCGCGAGTGGTGCCGCGGGTGCGCGCGCCCTAGAACGCCTTGAAGACAGGAAGTTGTGCAACATCCAGTCTCATCGGCGAGGGGATGACCATAACGTCATTCCCCTATGGCCAGGTATTGAAGTGGTTAAAGGTTGCATAAAAATAGATAAACAAAAACAGAAAATAAATCCTTGCCATCCAGGCACTAACATTTGCAGGTTCCTAACTCACGGGTACAAGACTTCTCCCAGCCACCCACAAAACAACCATCATGCAAACCCTTTCTCTTATAAGGCAGAGTTCCCATAAGCCGCTCTCTCAGGTATTTGGCCAAGGGCCAAAAGCAACTCTTTGCTCCAGTCCTGCTTCATTTATACCACCTGTTGGTGGACACAGGTGGACAGCAAAATCTGGAACCAACCCTGTCAAGGTGGCTGGTAAAACCCAGACTGGATTCCTGGATTTAGATCTCAGCAAATTAACACAATTCTTTTGTTAATGTGTACCAATATGACTGAAAAAGTTTTACATTTGGAAACCATGACAAGTTTCCACCTAAATAGTCTGGCAAGGTATGCATTTGAGTTGGCCACAATATGTTGTAGAGCATAAACATTAGTTTGGTTTACAATCAAATTTTAGAGGTCTTACTATGGACACTATGGGCCTGTGCTCTAAATCTTGGTGGCTGTGGTTGCATAATGCTACTAGTGCTGGCAACCTCACCAGCTGTTACTGCAATGCTGGTGTCTAAAAGGCCAGTATGTATTAGTCTGCTGGTGCTTGCCAGATCACTAAAAGGTAGTGCAGTGTTAGTACTAGTATTCTGCTGCATATGAGCACTTCAACAACCTGCCGGGTACAGCTGATCTTAGGGACTAGGGATGAGCTTCGAGTTCGAGTCGAACTCATGTTCGCTTCAAACATTGCCTGTTCGCCTGTTCGGCAAACAACAAACAATTTGGGGTGTTCACGGCAAATTCAAAAAGCCGCGGAACACCCTGTTAAAGTCTATGGGAGAAATCTAAAGTGCTAATTGTAAAGGCTAATATGCAATTTATTCTCCTAAAAAGTGTTTGGGGACCTGGGTCCTGTCCCAGGGGACATGTATCAATGCAAAAAAAAGTTTTAAAAACGGCCGTTTTTTCGGGAGCAGTGAATTTAATAATGCTAAAAGTGAAACAATAAAAGTGAAATATTCCTTTAAATTTCGTACCTAGGGGGGGTGTAAAGTTAGCATGTGAAATAGCGCATGTTTCCCATACATAGAACTGTCCCTGCACAAAGTGTCATTTCTGAAAGGAAAAAAAGGCATTTAAAACTGGACTTGCGGCTATAATGAATTGACGGCTCTGGCAATTCAGAGAGAATTCATTCATTAAAAAGTGTGGGGGTCCCCCCAAATTCAATTACCAGGTCCTTCAGGTCTGGTATGGATATTAAGGGGAACCCCACCATCAATTTAAAAAAACTGTGCGGAGTTACCCCAAAAATCCCCTTATCCGAGCACGTAACCAGAAAAGAGGGGGGGACAGAGTGCACCCCTCCTCTCCTGAACCGTACCAGGCCACATGCCCTCAACATGGGAAGGATGTCCCCACAACCCTTGCCCGGTGGTTGTGGGGGTCTGCGGGCGGGGGGCTTATCAGAACCTGGAAGACCCCTTTAACAAAGGGGACCACCAGATCCTGCCCCCCCTATGTGAATTGGTAATGGGGTACCCCCTACCATTTCACGAAGGAAGTGTAAATAGTTGTAGAAAAAAACACACCGTGGAAAAAAGTCCTTTATTAATAAAAAATAAATAAAAAAATCCAGCGGTGGTAATCCACTCGGTCCCGGCTCCCTGCTCCAACGTTGTCTGTATCCAGCGACGGGTGATCTCCTCTCTGGTCCAGCGATGAGAAGATCATCTGGGATCCAGAGCAGCATCGCCGGCCTTCTCTCTTCGTCGGACACAGCCCGGCGAATGAGCGGCTAGAGCTTTGACATTTCTTATATTTGTGAGGTGGGGCCACCATCACGTTACCCCGTCCTCCTCTGACGCACCCTCTGCTACATTACTGGGGAAGTCCAGGCTTTCCCCTTGCGTCAGAGGGGGGCGGGGTCACGTGACGGTGGCCCCGCCTCACAAATATAAGAAATGTCAAAGGCGAAGAGAGGAGGCCGGGGATGCTGTGCTCTGGATCTTGGACGATCTTTTCATCGCTGGACCAGAGAGGAGATCACCCGTCGCTGGATACAGACAACATTGGATCAGGGAGTCGGGACCGAGTGGATTACCACCGCTGGATTTTTTTAAATTAATAAAGGACTTTTTTTCTGCGGTGTCTGTGTGTGTTTTTTACAGCTTTTTACACTATCTTCGTGAAATGGTAGGGGTACAATGTACCCCATTACCAATTCACATGGGGGGGGCAGGATCTGGGGATCCCCCTTGTTAAAGGGATCTTCCAGATTCTGATAAACCCCCCGCCCGCAGATCCCCACAACCACCGGGCAAGGGTTATGGGGATGAGGCCCATGTCCCCATCAACATGGGGACATTCTCCCCATGTTGAGGGCATGTGGCCTGGTACGGTTCAGGAGAGGGGGGCCGCACTCTGTCCCCCCTCTTTTCTGCGGCCGGCCAGGTTAACGTGCTTGGATAAGGGGTCTGGTGTGGATTTTTGGGCGAACTCCACGCCATTTAAAAAAAAAAAAAAAGAAAAAAACCTGAAGGATCTGAAATGGATATATGACAGCGGGGTTCCCCTTAATAACCATACCAGCCCTGAAGGGCCTGGCAATTGAATTTGGGGGGACCCCCACGCTTTTTAAAATTTTTTATGAATGAATTATCTCTGAATTGCCGGAGCCGACAATTCATTATAGCTGCAAGTCCGGTTTTAAATGCCTTTTTTTCCCTTTCAGAAATGACACTTTGTGCAGGGACAGTTCTATGTACAGGAAACATGCGATATTTTACATGCTAACTTTACACCCCCCCTAGGTACGAAATTGAAAGAAATATTTTACTTTTATTGTTTTACTTTTAGCATTATTAAATTCACTGCTCCTTTTTGCATTGATACATGTCCCCTGGGACAGGACCCTGGTCCCCAAACACTTTTTAGGACAATAACTTGCATATTAGCCTTTAAAATTAGCACTTTAGATTTCAAATGTTCTAGTCCTATACTTTAACAGGCTTCTAAAGTTCACGCATACATTTGGTGTGTTCACAAGTTCTGGTGCGAACCAAACAGGGGGATGTTCGGCTCATCCCTATTAGGGACCTCTTCTACATTGTCTGAGCTAGGTGTCAAGGTGCCGCTGCTTTCTACAGGTTCATATTCTGAGCCAGATTGTGTCAGTGAGGATTCCCCTTCGTTCTCATCTGACATGCTCAGAATCTTGTGGGCCTCCTCACTAGTGTACATTTTTAATTAGAGATTAGAAATTAGAGACTTGTGCACTAGAAATAAATTTAACCCCTAGTGCTACGAGAGATCAGGCCTGAACTTGCTAACACTGCGGTTTTGTGTAGAAGGTATCAGAGGTGGCAGTGATCAGAAAAACTATTATGACACTGACAACTTCCTGTAGACCACATATTTGAGTTTGCCACATTTTGCTGGTTGGAAGCTGAAAAGAAGGAAATTTGAGTGGGGAGTGAAAACAGTTCTGCTTTTGACTGCTGCGATTGCTGTGGTTGTATTTTTAGTTTCTCTGGGGTCTTTACTTGCAGCTTTTTAAAAACCTTTTCTGTCGCTTTTTAAATAGCCTTTTTTCTTTCCTCCCTTCAGTCTGCTAATTAAGGGGAGTAGTTAACCGGTCACAGGTGCTACAGGTACTATACAACTTTCTATACTACTCACTTTGAGCTTGCCCACCTGTTTGCTTGCTGGAACTTTGACAAAATTTGACTAAGGCTGGCCATACATTATACAATTTTCTTCTATAGATTTTCTTTAGATTTACCAAAACCATATAAAATGTGTATGCAATCAGGCATGCTCTTGTACTACACAGTTGAAGGTAAATCTAAAGAAAATTAAATAAGAACATTGTATGGTGTATGGCCAGCTTTAGTGGTGAATTCTAATCTTCTAGCCTGTAAGTAACATCTGAATTTTCCTGTTAGTAATATTAATATTGTAACTGGGATAATGTGTGCTAGCAAGATTGAAGGTTTTGTGCAGTGCACAGTGTGCCGCATGTATACAACAATGAAGCAATAGCTCCAGGATGGATACATCTGCGAGAGATGTAAGGGGGTTGCCCATCTGGAAGCTCACATCAGAGATCTGGAGGAACAAGTTGAAACACTGGGCAGAACTCACAAACCTGAAAGGGGTCATCTTAGCAGGGTAAAGGTGGAGGGGTAAGTCAGGATTATCAGGTAGGAAGATGGGTTACTGTAGTCAGGGGGATAGGGGCTCACAGAAAAGGAAGGGCAGAACTGGGCTTGAGCACACAAACAGATTTGCCATGTTGGGTGAAGAAGTTGGGGTGGCAATCTCAGAGGTGGCAGCCCTAGATGTCACTTCTACATCTAAATAGGGAATTCTATAATCAGAAGGACTGATAGAATAATGTGTTGCCAGGATTGCTTTAACCGAATGGTCTTCTGTCTCCCTGGTGCCAGGGTTCCACCTGTAGTGGACCGGGTTGATAAATTACTGGGAGGGGCTGGGCATGACCCAGCTGTCTTGGTCCACGTTGGAACCAATGACAGAATATATGGAAGGTGGAGGTTTCTTAAGAACCAATTTGAAGAACTAGGCTGCAAGTTGAAGGGAAGGACCTCCAAGGTGATATTTTCTAAATTAATTTTCTGTGCCATGCACAACACAGGTAAGACAGGGGAAGATTATAGAATTGAATGCATGGCTAAAGACCTGGTGTAAGAAGGGGGGATTTGGGATCCTAGAGCAGTGGGCTGACTTTTCTTTGGGGTGCAACCTACTGTATATGCTATATAAGATGGTTTGCACCTAAATGGAAGGGGGTCTGCTGTGCTTGGGGGAGAGGTTAATGGGAAGGCTGGAGGAGTAAACTAGGATTGAGGGGGAGGGTAAATTTGATTATAATAGGGCAGATAGGTCAGACAGGGGTCAACCCCCATTGCTGGGTGGAATGGGGAAAGATGTAGGGAGGGCTATGGCAGGTGATATGAAGGTTTGCATACTACAAACAACCATTGGAAATAACCATTGGGTACTATTTGTACTAAGATAAAAAATATGCAAAATAAGTGTGCAAATGCAATGCAATGCCAGAAGTCTGTCAAACAAAATAGGTGAGTTGGAAGCTGTCACGTACCTGGTTGTAGAGTGCAACGTGCAGGGAGCGACCTCTCGTAAGCCTCTGACCCAGGAGTCCCTGATAGAGCAGACAGGGGAACCAGAGTCAAGAGGGGCACAAGCGCCTAGTGGTAGCTGGTGGCGGACCAGAAGAGGACGGAGACAGGTCCTGGCGGGGTCCTGGCAGGGAACCACAGAACACAGGAACGGTGCTGTAGCGCTTGCTGTGTAAGAGCCCAAGGATTGGTGCACACTGGATCAGATGGCAGATCAGGAAACCGGAACAGGTCCGAAGGGGTTAATGCAGGCAGATAGCAGATAGCAGAACCAGGGGGTCAAGCAGAATCGGTGATCAGGTCAAGCCGGGGTCAAGGGCAGGCTGCAGGCAGAGGTAGGTCACGGGAAGCCGGGTCAGATGAACAGAGATCAGGCAGGTTAGTAGGTGCAGGTTCTTTCCGGAAACGCTGTAGACTGGTCAGCAAGATGCACCAGGACCAGACAGCTTAAATGGCATCCCTTGGCGCCAAAACAGTGTCAGCGTGCGCGCGCGCACCCGCCACGTGCGTCACACGCACGGGCGCGAGCGCCGCGCACATGGCCGCGCGCATCGCGCACACTGACGCGCGCATGCGTGCGCAAATGGGCGCCAGCGCGCGTGCGTCGGGATTGGCTGGATCTTCCACCATGACATTGCCCCCCCCCCTACGGGCAGCCTCCGGATGCCCAACTGTGCCAACCTTCTTGGATGCGCCCTTTTAAAGGCCTGGACCAGTCTCTGAGCGTGAATGTTGGCTTCTGGTTCCCAGGAATTCTCTTCCGGACCGTAGCCCTTCCACTTTACAAGGTATTGTACCTGGTTACGTCTCTTCCGACAGTCCAAGATAGATTCCACCTCGAACTCCTCTTCGCCGTTAACAAGCACCGGCTTAGGGGGACCGACATTCCGGTTGGTGAAGGGGTCCGGCACTGTGGGCTTGAGCAGTGCCACATGGAAGACTGGGTGGATCCGAAAAGAAGCAGGTAATTTTAATTCGTAGGCCACTTCATTAATTTTTCTGAGTATCTGGAAGGGACCCACAAACTTAGGGCCTAGTTTCTTGGACAGGCAGGCTAATCTTAGATTCAAAGTGGACAGCCAGACTTGGTCTCCTGGTGCCAAATCAAGTTCTCCTCTCCTCCTCCTGTCAAACACCTCCTTATTATACTCTTGGGAATTTGCCATTGTTTCCCGAAGTAATTTGTTGTTGGTGGCAAAGAAATCCAAGGTTTCTTGTGCAGCCGGTACTGAGCATTCCGGAATATTGTTAGATAAGAATAGAGGATGAAAACCGTAGTTGGCGAAAAACGGGGACTGTTTAGTAGCTGAATGGACTGAATTATTGTAGGCGAACTCTGCAAGGGGCAGCAGAGAGGCCCAATCGTCCTGTGAGAAACTGGAAAAGCACCGCAGATATTGCTTGAGCGTCTGGTTGGTGCGCTCGGTCTGGCCGTTGGTCTGTGGGTGGTATACAGATGAGAAAGAGAGTTCAATCTTCAGTGCTCCACATAGCGCTTTCCAAAATCTAGAGGTAAACTGCACCCCACGGTTCGATATGATGTTAGCGGGTACGCCATGAAGTCTCACTACCTCTTTAATGAATATCTTTGCTGTCTCAGCAGCGGAAGGTGTCCCCACCATCGGCAGAAAGTGCGCCATTTTTGAGAGCCTATCAACCACCACAAAGATGGTGGTATAATCTTCAGATGGAGGTAACTCAACAATAAAGTCCATCAAAATCATCCTCCAAGGCTTCTCTGGAACAGGCAGTGGTTTAAGCAACCCCCAAGCTCTGGTTCTGCTACCTTTATGCTGGATACAGGTGGTACAGGATTCTACATAATTTTTACAGTCCTTAAGTAATTGCGGCCACCAGAAGGTACGCTGAAGGAGCTCGGATGTTTTGTGTATCCCAAAGTGGCCTGCTAGCTCATGGTCATGGCAGGACTTGAGAACCGCTATTCGTAGCTGTTGTGGCACAAAGATCTTGTCCTTGTTCCAAAGCAGATCGTCTCTTAACTGAAGATTAGGGTCTGGGGATAAGGAGATCTCTGAAGAGGCCTGCTTAATTTGAGAAAGAAGATCTCCTTGCAGCATGAGGAAATTGCCAGGAGCAAGAATGGTGTCCGGGGATGGTATTTTTCGAACCAGGTCTGTAGGTTATATGAAAAGAAAACCGAGTAAAGAACAGCGCCCATCTGGCCTGACGTGGCTTGAGTCTTTTGGCAACCTTTAGATATTCTAAGTTCTTGTGATCAGTATAGATCAGGATAGGGTGTGCAGCACCCTCGAGGAGGTAGTGCCATTCTTCAAGAGCTGCCTTAATTGCTAGCAGCTCCCTATCCCCGACGTCGTAGTTCCTCTCCGCTTCTGATAGTTTGCGGGAGAAAAACGCAACTGGGTGTAAAAGGGATTTGGACCCCTGTCTCTGGGAAAGCACCGCTCCGACCGCCACCTCGGAGGCGTCCACCTCCAAGATATAGGGTAAGGCTGGGTTAGGATTTTTCAGGATGGAGGCAGAGATGAAGAGATCCTTTAAGGTGGTAAAGGCGGTAAAGGCAACTTGGGCTTCGGGAGACCACAGGAACCGGGTGCCTTGCTTGGTCAGACTTATAATAGGGGCAATTATGGCAGAGAAGCCCTTGATAAACTTTCGGTAGAAGTTTGCAAACCCCACGAAGCGCTGGACCGCTTTCTTATCGGTGGGAGCGGGCCAATCTGTGATAGCAGTGACCTTCTGAGGGTCCATCTTGACACCTTCTATTGAAATTATTAATCCCAAGAACTGAATGCTCACACGTTCAAATTCGCATTTCTCGGCTTTAACGTATAGGATGTGTTGGCGGAGCCGGGCTAGAACCTTTTGGACATGCTTCCGATGGTCTGACAGGGAGGACGAGAAAATCAGGATGTCATCCAGGTAGATGATGACGAACAGATCGATGTAGTCTCTGAAAATGTCGTTTACGAAATGTTGAAATGTGGCGGGGGCGTTGCAAAGCCCGAAGGGCATAACTAGGTATTCAAAATGCCCAAATGGGGTGCGGAACGCGGTCTTCCACTCATCGCCATCTCTAATGCGGACAAGATTATATGCTCCACGGAGGTCAAGTTTGGTAAAAATAGTGGCTGCTCCAAGTCTTTGAAATAATTCGGGAACCAGAGGAAGGGGGTACCTGTTTTTGATCGTGATTTTGTTCAACTCCCGGTAGTCTACGCAGGGGCGTAGGGAATGGTCCTTTTTTTCCACGAAGAATATGCCGGCCCCTGCAGGGGATGTGGAAGGGCGTATGAACCCCTTTTCGAGGTTCTCGTCGATATAGGATTTTAGGGTGCCCAACTCCAATTCGGTCAAGGGGAATATCCTTCCGAACGGGATTTCTGCTCCAAGTAAAAGTTCGATTGGGCAGTCATAGGACCTATGTGGTGGCAAAGTCTCTGCTCCTTTTTTGCTAAATACGTCCAAAAAACTGTGGTAGGCTTCCGGGACTAGCTGGCGGTTTTCCACTTCAGATTCTGAACACAGCAGGGGGGACAAGGTGCCCGCAGGTTCCTGGAGGCAATGTTGGCGGCAGTAAGAGGACGGGAAACAGATTTTTCCAGACTCCCAATCAATCTGAGGGTTGTGGACTTTCAACCATGGCATGCCCAAGATTACAGGAAATATTGGGGACACGATTATGTCCAAGCAGAGCAATTCCCAATGATTGTTAGAGATGAGTGCATACAAGGGGATTGTTTCGTGCTTGACAGGACCGGACCTGATGGCTGATCCATCGGCTAAGTGAACGGCGAGCTCCTGGCACCTAGGTCGTAGGGGGATTCCATGACGGGTGGCAAAGGAGGCGTCCATGAAGCCGCTGCAGGCGCCAGAATCAATAATGGCGGGAACCTGGACGTTCCTTCCTGGGAGCTGCAGAGAGATGGGGACAGCCAGGTGAGTATCATTATTACATAAGGCAGAGGAAAGGACAGGTGGACGGACTGAGCACTTACGGAATTTGACGGGACAGGTGTTTACATAGTGCCCGGATCCTCCACATTATAGGCAAAGGTTATTGAGTCGGCGCCGCTGGCGCTCTTCCGGAGTCAAGGATGGCCGAAGAAGACCCAGTTGCATTGGTTCCGGGATATCGGAGGAGGCTGGTACAGGATTTGGAGGAAGCAGGTGTGGAGGGCCTGGCACACGTGGCATCATCCACATGGGACGTGTGGGGCCGGATGTACGTTCAGCACGCCGCTCCCTCAACCGCCTGTCAATCTGAACAGAAAGAAGGATGAGAGCTTCAAGCATTGCAGGGACTCCCACTCGGGCCAGTTCGTCCTTCAAGGATTCAGAAAGACCCATGCGGAACTGGTGACGCAGGGCAGCATCGTTCCAGTTGGTATCGGAACTCCACTGTCTGAATTCTGCCACATAGTCCTCTACTGCCCTGCGCCCCTGCTGTAGAGCACATAATGCCGCTTCAGCAGTAGCTGCTAATTGCGTGTCTTCATAAATGAGGTCCATGGCTTCGAAGAAGGTGCTAAGGCGGTTAAGACTTTCTTCCATGCGCTCCAAGAGGCGGTGTGCCCATGTTTGAGGTTCGCCAGATAGTAATGAAATGACGAACCCCACCTTTGTGGTCTCCAGTGAAAAGGTTCTAGGTTGCAGAGCGAAAAAAAGTTCACAAGCATTACGAAAAGCTCTGTACTTGCTGCGATCACCGGAAAATCTTTCCGGGGTGGGAACTCTGGGTTCTGGTGGCAACATCACCACGGAGGGGGCAGCAGAGGTTCCAGAAGCTGTAGTTGCTGCTGCGGCCAAAGTCTGAACACGCCCCTCCAGACGGGCATAACCTTCTTGCAAGTTCCTTACAGCCGCGGTGAGGCCATCCAAATGGCGACATAAGTCCTCCATGGGAGACGCTATCTGCGTGGGCTCGGACATGGCTGACCAGTACTGTCACGTACCTGGTTGTAGAGTCCAACGTGCAGGGAGCGGCCTCTCGTAAGCCTCTGACCCAGGAGTCCCTGATAGAGCAGACAGGGGAACCAGAGTCAAGAGGGGCACAAGCGCCTAGTGGTAGCTGGTGGCGGACCGGAAGAGGACGGAGACAGGTCCTGGCAGGGAACCACAGAACACAGAAACGGTGCTGTAGCGCTTGCTGTGTAAGAGCCCAAGGATTGGTGCACACTGGATCAGATGGCAGATCAGGAAACCGGAACAGGTCTGAAGGGGTTAATTCAGTCCAGACTGGTTTAATGCAGGTAGATAGCAGATAGCAGAACTAGGGGGTCAAGCAGAATCGGTGGTCAGGTCAAGCCGGGGTCAAGGGCAGGCTGCAGGCAGAGGTAGGTCACGGGAAGCCGGGTCAGATGAACAGAGATCAGGCAGGTTAGTAGGTGCAGGTTCTTTCCGGAAACGCTGTAGACTGGTCAGCAAGATGCATCAGGACTAGACAGCTTAAATAAATGGCATTCCTTGGCGCCAAAACAGTGTCAGCATGCGCGCGCGCACCCGCCGCGCGCGTCACACGCACGGGCGCGAGCGGCGCGCACACGGACGCGCGCATCGCGCACACTGACGCGCGCATGCGCGCGCAAACGGGCGCCAGCGCGCGTGCGTCGGGATTGGCTGGATCTTCCACCATGACAGAAGCTTTAATGCACGAAGAAAACTATTATTTAATTAGTATTGCTGAATCTTGGCTTCATTCTTAACACGACTGGGCTATAAATATTCCTGACTATACTCTCTGTTGGAAAGACTGGGTAAAATGGAGGGGTAGGGCTGTCTGTCTCTATGTGAGAAGTGATCTCTAAGTGAGTGTGAGGACCAAGTTGATGGAGAGTGTGATGAGGCTGAACCATTATGGGTGGAACTGCACATGGTTATGCATACTACAAAAGTAATCATTGGAGTTTGTTACAGACCTCCCACTCTTAATGAGGAGGTTGAGACTCAGCTCCTTGCACATATAGAAAGGGCTGCAAGGGCTGGGACAGTGGTAATAATGGGGGATTTTAACTATCCGGAAATTTACTGGAGTAATGGCACTGCAGGAACAGTTAAGGGGCAAAAATGTATAAACCAATTACAAGACAATTTTATGGTCCAGTTCATAGAGGCCTTGACTAGGAATGATGCTCTCCTGGACCTGGCGATCTCAAACCATGCAGAGCATATTACTAATGTTCATATAAAAGAACATCTGGGTAGCAGTGACATCACTTTCAGGACATGATGAAGGAATAGGTTCTGGTTGAATGGCAACTCATAGAATATAGAAAACAAAAAAGTGGGGGGATAGTAGGATGTTTCTGGTACTGTCACAAGACAATTTAGTTAAAAAGTTTTTAGTTTTATTAAACATTGTGATTAAAAAAAAACATACATACACATTAAAAAATACAGAATGTAAATGAAGTCCTCTCAAAGGTCATTACACTTAAAATTGAGAGGTCATTCAAACCTAGGGATACCACCAAGGGCCATGTGGACATTAAAGAAGTCATACTCTCAACATGTTTCGCAGTTCAGGAGAGAGAACACACACAATTGAAAAGGGAGGACACTGAAAATAATGACGGAAAAAACATAAGCACACATATAGAGAAAAAATCTAATCACAACATTACATCAATTCTGAAGTTGCTTAAATATATTGGAAACAAGGACTGGTATTTACCCCGGAGGCTGCAACAAGGCTGACAAGCACAGAGAGGGCACTATGAATCACCAATTCCTGGTGAGCATGGGAACAGGTTCCAGGCATCCTAGGGTATTCCATAGTGTAATTGTATAGACTTTAGTGGTAGTAAAATGGGTCAGTCAACATAAAGTATATACAGCATATATATTTTTTGTCCTTTTTACTTCCCCTTTTATCCTTCTTTTAACCCTTCCAAGTGGAATATACCTAAAATAGACCCCTTTTCTATATATGTTGTTGTTTTCTGTTTTTTTTTTTGGGAAATAAACAGTGATTTATGTAAGGATTATTTTTGCTGATGCAGCGCTGCCCCGCAGGAGCCGCTGGTTTGATTTGGGATCGGCGTGTTACCTTTCTTAGTCTGTCTAGGGGTATGATGAAAGTAAATGATGTGCGCAATAATAGAATGTCCAAGCAGCAAGATGTCGTTTTCTGTGCTTTTATTCTCACGCCAACACGGCAACAGGTAACTTCAGGTGAATAAAGGAGAAGATGATGAAGAGAAGAAGTTGCAGAATCAGGCCTTAGTTGCGCAGAAACAGTCCTGCTTCAATGATACCCTTTTTTACACGTCCCCACTCCAGCCGGAGTGGGTATAGCGCACTCGGACAGTCTCTCTCACAGAACTGGCAGCCGAGATGCTGCTCGGAACCCTGAGAAGGGAAATTAACCTCTGCCACAGGCTCTTGCTCTAGAATGCGACTTGACGGAAACAGTTCCTTCTCAGTAAGCATTAGCCCAAATTATCTCCAGATAGTTATTGACTTTTAGGTCACTGACTGACAGGTTGCCATATAACAAACTCCCAGTGTCCAGTTACCTTGATCCCTGATGGCTCGTCAAGGCCCTATTGAATTGCCTGCCTCCGGGCTCTCCTCAGACTGACTCCACACCGAACAGCTCAACTCGATGGGATCTTCTTTTAGGAGTAGGGTCCCAGTAAGTCACTGGGGCCCCTTACAGCTTTGGTTGCTCCAGGCCATGAGGGCCCAGAGTCAGGAACGCGTAGCAAGTGCGCCCCGGCGCCCCCAGTAGGCCATATCGCCGGGGCTCGTGATGCGCGCACACCCCAAAGGTGGGTGCCGCACCCAAGGTCCAACCTCGAACTCCCAACGCCAAAAATGGCGTCCTCCAGAAGTATCCTCCCCCAGCATGCCCCGCGAGGGAAAAACTCCTCTAATTGTCTGCTGGCAAGAAGGCGCTCTCGCTGGTCTCCACTGCTGCCACCTGTCGTTTCAAGATGGAAAAGCATCATTGGAATGCAGAATGAAACAACAGGACAGCACGGCACTAAACTAGCACAATTACATGGATGAGAGCTGAATAAGTCTCTCATCCCCCTCTAAATTTGAATAGCGTCCGTACTTGGAAGTACAGGGGCACTACACTGATTATCTTTTTCATATATGTTTAAAGCGGTGGTTCACCCTAAATATACTATGTCCCATGCGATCCAGCATACTGGCGTCAGCGCCAGTATGCTGTTTTTTTTTTTAATTGCTCCACTTACTGTGTAATCATTAATTTTCATTTATCTCCCCCGTGGTGGATGGCGCCGCTATAGCCCGTCACGGCTTCCGAAAATAGCCGATTTAGGCGCCGTATTTCTCTGAGTCCTATTTCGGCTTTTTTCGGAGGGAGTGACGCGCCATAGCCATAGGACTCAGAGAAATACGGCGCCTGCGCAGTCAGCTCCTAGGTCTGTGTGCAGGCGCCGTAAAGCGCCGGAAATACCCGAGTCCTAAATCGGCTATTTTCGGAAGCCGTTGACTGGCTTTTACCAGTGTAGAAAGTGTAGGGTTTGTTCCTACAATTCATGCACGAGTAGAAGGAGTACTATGTGAATGTCTACTGTTACACATAAACAGCATTGTATTAAACTAGGGATGAGCCGTGTTTAGATGGTCAGCCTGGCTCGCCCATCCTAAATGTACTGTAACTGTCTGATACTCCCCCTACACTGCAGCTTCCTCCCGCTTCTAACTTTCCTTCTCTCATCCTCTTTTTTTTTTCCCCCTCTCTATCCACCCATACACCTTTAGGCAACTTTACATACCTACCTAGCTGGTGCCCTCCCCCCCCCCCCGTCTGGAGTTTATACTGATTGCATACAAGTCAGAACTTTTCCCTGCTAAGCTTCGAATGTTAGACTGATTATGTCTGGTTTTAATTATTTTTCTTCTCTTTGGTGCATTTTGCTCCAGTCGGAACATCTGATGTGTTGTAATAAATGTATCTACTGTTTTTTTTCTTCTTGAAAATATCAATAAAGACATATTTGAAATAAACTAGGGATGAGCCGAACACCCCCGCATTCGGTTCGCACCAGAACCGTCGAACAGACCGACCGTTCGCGTGAACATTTAGAACCCCATTGAAGTCTATGGGACTCGAACGTTCGAATTCAAAAACGCTCATTTTAAAGACCAATATTCAAGTTATTGTTGAAAACGTCTTTCAGAACCCAGGTCTTGCCCCAGGGAACATGTATCAATGAAAAAAAGTTTAAAAAACGGTCGTTTTTTCAGGAGCAGGACTCCTGAAAAAATTACAGTTTTTAAAACTTTTTTTCCATTGATACATGTTCAGTCGGGCAAGACCCGGGTTCTCAAAGACGTTTTCACAGGCAAATTATAGACACCCAGCAGGTACAATATTTTAATTTTTTTTAAGTTAAGCATCATTAACCACTTGCGGCCCCGCTCATCGTCAATTGACGGCAGCTTAGGGGATCTGAATATCCAAGCTGCCGTCAATCGACGGCATCGTTTTCTCCGGCCACTGGGGGGCGCGTCCCCGAGATGCCGATGCGCGTGCCTGGCGGTCGCGATGTCCGCCAGGTACCCGCTGATCGGCAGTTTTAGAGCAGGGACGTGAAGCTCTGTGTGTAAACACAGAGCTCCACGTCCTGTCAGTGAGAGGAGACAGATGCTGTTTCTCTTGTACATAGGGAGACAGCATCGGTCACCTCCCCCAGTCACCCCCCTCCCCCACACAGTTAGAACACACCCAGGACTCACATTTAACCCATTCCTCACCCCCTAGTGTTAACCCCTTCACTGCCAGTCACATTTATACAGTAATTAGTGCGTTTTTGTAGCACTGATCGCTGTATAAATGTGAATGGTCCCAAAAATGTGTCAAAGGTGTCCGATGTGTCCGTCGCAATATCGCAGTCCTGACAAAATTCGCAGATCGCCGTATTACTAGTAAAAAAAAAAAAAAATTGGCAGAATTCTATCCCTTATTTCCTAGCCATTATAACCTTTGCGCAAACCAATTACTATACGCTTATTGCGATTGTTTTTTTTACCAAAAATATGTAGAATACATATCGGCCTAAACTGAGAATTTTTTTTTTTTTTTTTTAAATTGGATTTTTATTATAGCAAAAAGTAAAAAATATTCTGTGTTTTTTTTCAAAATTTTCGCTCTTTTTTGTTTATAGCGCAAAAAAACAACGCAGAGGCGATCAAATACTACAAAAGAAAGCTCTATTTGTGGGGAAAAAAAGGACGTCAATTTTGTTTGTAAGGCACGTCGCACGACCGCGCAATTTTAATTTAAAGCGACACAGTGCTGAAAGCTGAAATTTCGCCTGGGCAGGAAGGGGGTATATGTGCCAGTAAGCAAGTGGTTAAAATCACTGCTCCAGGAGCAGTGATTTTATTTATGCTTAACCACTTAAGACCCGGACCAAAATGCAGGGTGGTTAATCGCGGAGGTTAAATGTGCCTATGTGTAGTATGTGTCAGTGTAGTGTTGTGCAGACTTACTGTGCGATGTGATCTCTCCTCAGCGGTGGTTGAAAAAAACGCCATGGGGAGAGATCACATCACTTCCCCCTTCCTGTGTTTACACAGGAGGAGGAAGTGCACTGCAGGGGGAGCGCGCGCATTGGCTGAGAGCGATCCGGAGGGGGCGGACAAAAACGAACCGCCGCCCTCTCTGCACGGATCGCTCGGCCAGGTAACCGGACCACCGTATGTTTTATGCTCATACTTCACGATCAATTGTGAGTAGTATTTTAATTATGTTAAATTTTATTTAAACGTTATTACGCCATGATCTGGTCTCTTTTGTTTACATTGTGATCTACGGATTGAATAACTGGTACGCTCCTGAGGGTTCATTATCTGAGGGATTGCCATTATCTGTCTACCCTTGCTGGATTCCATCTGTGGATCATTATATATTGCCACAATATATCTGTCATCTGGTAAGCTGCTTTCCATGTGGTGGTCTTCACTGAAGTCAAGTGCACTTGGGTGCTGTTCGTTTTGAATCACATTTCACTACCTTGGATTTCTCAATCCATTATTATGGACTGGTTTATCGAACTAATAGTTGGTGCAGTTCTTTTTTCGTTTTAATCAATATTTTGTGTGGCCACCATTATTTTCCAGCACTGCCTTAACCCTCTTGGGCATGGAGTTCACCAGAGCTTCACAGGTTGCCACTGGAGTTCTCTACTACTCCTCCATGATGACATCACAGAGCTGGTGGCTGTTGGAGACCTTGCGCTCCTCCGCCTTCCATTTAAGGATGCCCCACAGATGCTTAATAGGGTTTAGGTCTGGAGACATGCTTGGCTAGCCATCACCTTTACCCTCAACTTATTTAGCAAGGCAGTGGTCATCTTGGATATGTGTTTGGGGTTGTTCATGTTGGAATACTGCCCTGCAGCCCAGTCTCCGAAGGGAGGGGACCGGGCTCTGCTTTAGTATGTCACAGTACATGTTGGCATTCATGGTTCCCTCAATGAACTGTAGCTCCCCAGTGCCAGCAGAATTAATGCAGCCCCAGACCATGGCACTCCCTCCACCATGCTTGACTGTAGGCAAGACATACTTGTATTTTGTACTCCTCACCTGGTTGCCGCCACACAAGCTTTACACCATCTGAACCAAATAAGTTTATCTTGGTCTCATCAGACCACAGGACATGGTTTCAGCAATCCATGTCCTAAGTCTGCTTGTCTTCAGCAAACTGTTTGTGGCATTTCTTGTGCATCATAGTTACATATTTACATAGTAGGTGAGGTTGAAAAAAGACACAAGTCCATCATCTTTAGAAGAGGCTTCCTTCTGGGATGACAGCCATGCAGACCAATTTGATGCAGTGTGTGGAGTATGGTCTGAGCACTGACAGGCTGACCCCCCACCCATTCAACCTCTGCAGCAATGCTGGCAGCACTCATACGTCTATTACCCAAAGGCAACCTCTTGATATGACGCTGAGCATGTGCACTTAACCTCTTTGGTCGACCATGGTGGGGCCTGTTCTGAGTGGAACCTGTCCTTAGTCCTATTAAACTGCTGTATGGTCTTGGCCACCATGCTGCAGCTCAATTTAAGGGTTTTGGCAATCTTCTTATAGCCTGGGCTTTACTTTATTTATTTTAGTTTGACTCTTTTTTTTTGATAACTTTTATTCCTATTACAAGGAATGTAAACATCCCTTGTAATAGGAATATGGCATGACAAGTCCTCTTTACAGTAATATATGGGGTCAATAAGACCCCACATCTCACCTCTAGACTGGGAAGCCTGAAATTATAAACAAAAATGAACCTGGGTTTGATCGTAGTGGTGAGTCGGTAGAAGCACCGGAGGGCAATGGGAGGGGGAATGATCAAGAGGTGGAACAGGCGCTATGATCATTCTTATGGTGTAAGGAATCGCTGGCTAAAAAAGATGATATCTGAATGATGCCTGTAGCTACAAAGTCAAGGATGTCATATGAAGTCCGGCGGGCGGGAAGTGGTTAAAACAATTTTTTTTTAACACAAAGTTGTCCATTTATACAATATTTCTAACACATAGCATGGACATACCAAAAATGACATCCCAAAATAGTACTGACACTAGTGTTGGGGGTCATTATTGCATACATTCACACCAATTTTGAGGGTTAATAATGCGTTCACTAGCACCAATGTTGGGGGTTATTATTGTGTCCGCGACACCAATCTTGGGGTTAATAATGCATTCACTGACTCAAGTGCTAGTAGTTATAAGGCTGGGTTCACACCGGTACGACAAGCGCTCTGACATTGGGAGCTAATGTCGTATGACGTGTGAAAATCAATGTTTCCCTATAGGAGCCGTCTTAACTGGTCCGACACAAGTCAGTCCAATTTTGAAAATGCTCCCTGTACTACTTTGGTCTGAGGCCCCGTACACACGACCGAGTTTCTCGGCAGAATCCAGCGAGAACCTCGATGGGAGACGTATTCTGCCGAGAAAACCGGTCGTGTGTACACTTTTTGCCGAGCAACCTGTCGGGAAGCTCGTCGAGCCAAAAAGAGAGCATGTTCTCTATTTCCTCGTTGTTCAATGGGAAAATTTGGCTTGACGAGCTTTTTGACTGCCGAACTAGGAACTCGACGGGCGGAACGATGAGTTTAGCCAGACGAGATTCTCGGTCGTGTGTACGCGGCCTGACTTTGGTCCTACTTCAGCCCATTGAATGTCATTGAAGTCGGATCAAAGTAGGATCCTTGTCCTTACAATTCGCACTTGGGGACTGTTTTTTCCTGGGGGTTATTATTGCATCCAATGACACCAATTTTGAGGGTTAACAATGCGTTCACTTGCACCAATGTTGGGGGTTATTATTTTGTCCATTGACACCAATACTGGGAACTAATTATTGCATCCATTGACACTAGTGCTGGAGGTTAATATTGTGTCCCATAACACTAATGCTGGGGGTTAATATTGCACCCACTGACACTAATGTTGGGGATTAATAATGCGTCCACTGACTCAAGTGCTAGGAGTTATTATTGCATCCATTGACACCAATGCAGGGGGTTATTATTGCATTCACTGGCACAAATATTGGGGGTTATTATTGCGTCTATTGACACCAATACTGGGGTTTTTATTTCCAATGCAGGGTGTTATTATTGCACCCGCTGACACCAATGCGAGGGGTTATTATTGCACCCACTAACACCAATGTTGGGGGTTATTGTTGCACCCACTAACACCAATGCAGGGGGTTATTATTGCACCCACTAACACCAATGTTGGGGGTTATTGTTACACCCACTAACACCAATGCAGGGGGTTATTATTGCACCCACTAACACCAATGTTGGGGGTTATTAATGCTTCCACTGACATCAGTTTTTGGGGTTATTTCTGCTTCCACTGACTATAGTGCTTGGGGCTTCTTTTATTGCAGCCATTGACACCCAGTGGTGCTGAAAAATTGGGGGGGGGGGGGAAGGGGCAACAAACAAACATAACCCCCCACGTGGGAGACACAGACGGTGACCAATAGGGGCTTCCTGATTGGCCAGGAGGAGAATGAGTGAGACAAATATGCTATTGTCACGCAAGTGGGTGTGCTCAGGGCGCAGTGCTCTGCGCTGCAAGCCTATTAGCCTCTGGCTCTAATCACATGCTTAAAAAAAAACATGCAATTTTTTGAATGGCACCCATGCTAAGAGGCCGACCTCCTGTGTTCAGAATGCAGCAGGCCAGCCACTTGGTGCAGTACTCGTCAGCAAGTGGAGCTCATGGGAGTAGCAGTGTCTATTCCAGTGATTTCTAGATTCTAAGTTTTAAGCCCCTCCCACTGTTAGCGCAATTTTTCCATACCCACAATTTGTCACAATCCTGTCACAATTTGTCACACCGCCTAACTTTTCTCCTCTGGATGCCCAAGGCTGAACTTCCCCCAAGAGAAAAAAATATCTACGGCCCTGGAGCCAATTAATCTACCAGCAGGAAAGGCAAATCCACTTTGCACTACAAGTGCAAATTACAAGTGCAAAGTGCACTTGAAACTGCACTGAAAGTGCACTTGGAAGTGCAGTCACTGTAAATCTGAGGGGTAGATCTGAAATGCGAGGAAGCTCTGCTGATTTTCATGTGCAAGCTAAAATGCTGTTTTTTTATTTTGCTTGCATATCCCCCTCGGATCTACAGCGACTGCACGTCCAAGTGCACTTTCAATGGAATTTCAAGTGCACTTGTAGTGCAAAGTGGATTTTTTTTTAGCACATAACCCCCCACAATGTATATAGAGGGAAAAAGGGAAATTCAAATCTACGAAAATAAATTTTTCTTAAGACAAAAAACATCTACCAACTTACATCATGTGAGACCTCTACTCCAAGATCCGTCTCCATTATGAATAACTTTGCAATCTTCTCACAGGGACCATGTAGTATTCTGCAAATCAGGGGAAACTCTGTCTCTCCTAATTTAGTTTTTTCTGTAAAAAATAAATAAAATTCACTGGTGAATATTTATCTGAATACTGGCAAATGATTAAAGGGTAACTCCACTTTTGAGGGGAAAAAATAGCAAATAAAGAAAAATTAATATAGTGTATACAATTGCGACATAAGTCATATTGTATTTAAATGGTCCTAAAAATCACCTTTCCTTTTCAATCTGCAGCCACTGTAATTTTCTGTAATATGGCTACCTGGGGTTGTTCTGTACACAGAGTACAGACCACCCCCAGAAACATAATTTCCTGCTTGTGTGATTGGCTTACCAATTTTCCCTGAAGTCTGCCTAAAATACAAATCAGATTTCAGGCATCCCCTGCAACAAAAATGTCATTTTTCGTGAGACCCTTCCAGTAGGGGTACGTCTAAAGGGATGTAGGCCCAGCAGATTTTCTCATTAGAGCCCTGCAGGTGCACTTCCATTAGACCCATTGAGCACTGAGGCTCAGAGGAACACACAGGGATTATTTCAGAATAACAAAAGGTAGGAATCTGCAACAAAGGTTGTTATAACCCTTGCAATTTACATAGATTACCCAGAGGGAAATTATTTTTTTTCAAAAGTTACTCTTTATGTGTTCTTCAATATAAATTTCTAATTGTTTATTCTGCTCTCAATTACTTATCCTCAAATGTAATTTATGAGTCCCGCAGCTATAGGTACACCCTTTTAAAGAATGAAAATTAAGAAGACTTATGCTGCGTACACACGGGTTGAAAAAAATTACGTTTTTTTTTAACCACTTGACCACTGGGCACTTAAACCCCCTTAATAACCAGACCAATTTTCAGCTTTCGGTGCTATCACATTTTGAATGACAATAACTCAGTCATACAACACTGTAGTCAAATGAAATTTTTGTCCTTTTTTTCCCACAAATAGAGCTTTCTTTTGGTGGTATTTGATCACCTCTGCGGTTTTTATTTTTTTCGCTAATAATGAAAAAAGAACGAAAATTTTGTAAAAAAATGAATTTTTCTTCATTTCTATCATAACATTTTGTAAAAAAGTAAATTTTCCTCATAAATTTGGCCTAAAATGTATACTGCTACATATTTTTGTTTAAAAAAAAAAAAAAAAAAAATTGGATATTATTTAGTCTGGGTGAAAGTTATAGGGTCTACAAGCTATGGTACCAATTTCTGAAAATGTAACAATTTGATCACACCTGAAGTACTGACAGCTTCTCTCATTTCTTAAGACCCTAACAAGCCAATAAAGTACAAATACCCCCCAAATGACCCCTTTTTGGAAAGTAGACATTCCAAGGTAGTTAGTAAGAGGCATAGTTAGTTTTTTGAAGTTGTCATTTGTTCCCACAATTCTTTGCAAAATTAAGATTTTTTTTTTTTCATACCATATTGTCATTAGAACAGGTTATTTCTCTCACATGGCATGTATATTCCACAAATGACACCACAAAATATATTTTGCTGCTCCTCCTGAGTATGGCCATACCACATGTGTGAGACTTTTACACAGCGTGGCCACATACAGAGGCACAACACCGAAGTAGCAACTTCAAGCATTCTAGGAGCATAAATTACACATCTAATCTCTCAACCACCTATAAGGCCTCGTACACACGAGCAGACAGATTTGTTCAAATCTGTCCATCCGACAGATTTGAACAAATCTGTCTGCTGGGATTTTGGTTTGCTCGCGTGTACACACGAGCAAACCAAAATCCCCGCCAGCAGAGAGCGCGCTGACGTGTCGGTGACGTTGACGCCGCCACGTCACCGCACCAGGAAGTAAAACACTTCCGCGCATGCGCCGAATCCATTCGGCGGCGGTGCGGCGGCGGTGTGGGACGACATGTCTGCTGGTAAGTGTACTAACCAGCAGACATGTCGGGCGGACAGATTCCCACCCGATAGATTTCAAAGCATGCTTTGAAATCTGTCGGGTGGCCAAATCCGTCGGCTCAGCCGTACACACGATCGAATCTGTCTGCTGAAACGGTCCAGCGGACCGTTTCCAGCGGACAGATTTGATCGTGTGTACAAGGCCTTACACTTTTGAAGGCCCTGGAGCACCAGGACAATGAAAACGCCCACAAAGTGTGACCCCATTTTGGAAAGCTAACACCCCAACTTTTAATCTATGAGGCATAATGAGTCTTTTGAACAGTTCATTTTTTTGCAGATGTTTTTGGAAAATGTGGAAAAAAATGAAAACGCATTTTTTTTACACAAAGTTGTCCATTTATAGGATATTTCCAACACATAGCATGTACATAGCAAACATTACACCCCAAAATATATTCTGCTGCTCCTCCTGAGTATGGCAATACCACATGTGTGAGACATTTACACAGCCTGGCCACATAGAGACCGAAAACACGCCTCCAACTGGGAAAAATTGGACTTTATAGGCACAGAAATTCTGTGCCTATAAAGTCCAATTTTTCCCAGTTGGAGGCGTGTTTTCATGCCTCTTCCAAAAATCCATATTATCAAGGATGTGGCACATTCTCATTAATGGGTGAATGATTACCACCCCAGGGCAACCGTAATCAAATCAACTACACATAGAGACCGAACAATTTTTTTTTAGGAGTGGCCGAATTTTAAATAATTTGTCAAAAGCAGGGTCATTTCGGGGAGGGCACTGGGTGTTATCATTATAGTGGAGGAAACGTAGAATCATAAAGTATCGGGATCTGGGCATACGGGATGAGAAGACTGGCATGTGGTGGATGGCTTTGGTAGACCAATAGGAGTACCCTTTGTTTTTTTTTGAGAGGCCCATATTGAAGGTTAGGCCTAAGAATATTTTTAACTCCTCTACGGTCAGGTTTCTCCACTGAAAGGGGCGGGCATAACTGAAACCAGGGTTGCTTGCTATAAACTGCTCAGCATAGAGGTTGCTCTGGGCCACAATGGTTGACAATAATTCTTCTGTAAAAATCAAATTAAAAAAATCAAGCATGTCAAAATTATCTGTGTTCACCTGGACACCTGGTTGGGCGGTGAAAGGGGGGATATTTGATTCTCCAGAATTAGAAGGCAGCCACAGGGGGTTTTGAAGGCCATAGGGAAGGCTGGCATGGCCCCTATCCCGTTGGGGCGGAGAGGACACCCTACTGGTGCCTGACCTTTGTTGCACTGCTCGCGAGGTGGACGGCACTGCTCGCGAGGTGGACGGCACTGCTTGCGAGGTGGACGGCACTGCGCTGTTAGTAGTAGGCTGCTGCTGCTCCACGCCAGAACGCCTTCTTTTAACGGGCACAGGTTCCTCCTCTGATTCCGTATCAGACCCGCTTCCTGTTACGGGCTCATAGGCCGAATCTGAATCGGACAGAGACTCAGACTCAGACTCCTCGCAGCTCCTATCAGTCATGCTAAGTTTCTGGTAGGTCTCCTCGGTGCTAAAAAATGTTTTTGCCATACTGGTGACTAGTGAGGCTGCACTGCAGAACACTGGTGGGCACTGGTGGCACTGCAGTGGTGCAGGTGTAACTGATGGGCAAAGGTGGCACTGGTGTGGCTCTGGTTGCACTGCTGTGGCTCTGAGGTCATTGATTAGCAGGCGGCACTGGTGGGCACAGGCGGCACTGGTGGGCACAGGCGGCACTGGTGGGCACAGATGGCACTGGTGGGCACAGGTGTGGCACTGGTGTGGCTCAGGTGACACTGGTGCGGCACTGGTGTGGCTCAGATGACACTGGTGGTGTGGCACAGGTGGCACTGGTGTGGCACAGGTGGCACAGGCGGCACTGGTGTGGCACAGGTGGCACTCGTGGGCACAGACGGCACTCGTGGGCACAGACGGCACTGGTGGGCACAGGTGGCACAGATGGGCACATGCGGCACTGGTGTGGCACTGGTGTGGCTCAGGTGACACTGGTGCGGCACTGGTGTGGCTCAGATGACACTGGTGGTGTGGCACAGGCGGCACTCGTGGGCACAGACGGCACTCGTGGGCACAGACGGCACTGATGGGGCACTGATGTGGCAGTGTTGTTGCACTGATGTGGCAGTGTTGTGGCACTGTTGTGGCAGTGTTGTGGCACTGTTGGGGCACTGGTGGGGCACATGTGGCACTGCTGTGGCACTTCTGGGGCACAGGTGGCACAGCTGTGGCACTGCTGGTACACAGGTGGCACTGCTGGTACACAGGTGGCACTGCTTGGGCACAGGTGGCACTGCTGTGGCACAGATGGGCCACTGCTGGGCACTTACTTGTGGTCACTATTCTCTCTCCTCTTCTCTCACGCTGCAATGGTGTGAGGAGAGGAGAGAGATGACCTGCAGATGACCCACACTGCCCAGGTTTGTTTACATTTGTGATCGCGCCGTCATTGGACGGCGCGATCATGTGGTAAGGAGCTGCTGCCATTGGCTCCTTACCAAGATCACTGACGCTGTGGGTCCCGTGGACCCGGTGAGCACCGGTGATCGCGTGTCACTCTATCGGTCTACTTCCCTACTGGCCTCATAGATCTATTCCATCGCCCGGTTGTCTCCTTTCCCCTCATCTAATCCCAACATCTACCATTGTCATGGCACTACCAAGCTATGTCACATGTAAGTTTTCAATCCAATATTCTATTTGGTTATTCTGTTCCCCACCTATTGAGAAGTGCTCTTTTCCCTAGCCATGGTTTTCACATTTCCTCAAACTCCTTAAGATTACCTCTTTTTATATAGACTGCTCTTTCTTTACAAATTGACTAGTTTATTACCCTGACCCATTCACTTACTGCCGGTGGCGTTGTTGCTTGCCATCTCATGGCTATTAATTTTCTGGCTTGAAACAAGCATCTCAATAATGCAAGTGTAGTGCTTCTTTTCTCCTCCCATTCCTTCCTGTAGCCCAGTACACATAGTGTGGCCTTCATTTCCAACGGTGTTCCAAATATATCTCTCAAAGTGTTGAGCACACCTTCCCAGTAGCGAAACAGCTTTGGACAGCGCTACATCATGTGCAGGCCTCTGACATCTGAGGCATTTATCATCTGATCTTTTACCAAACTTAAACAGACGCTTAGGCGTGTAATAAGCTCTATTTATCAGCATCAGGTGAGAGATTTTCTGAGGGGGTGAAACTGAAACATTTGATCCCATCTCTAGTATCCTCTTCCACTGATCCTGTTTTATTTCCCCTATATCTTCTTCCCATCTCTCTCTTACTTTAAGGAGGTGTGAACCAGTATTGATCTTTTTAGTTATCTGTACATATATTTCAGATATGAGACCCTTAACCACTTAAGACCCGGACAATACGCTGGCAAATGACCCAAGGGGTTTTTGCGATTCGGCACTGCGTCGCTTTAACAGACAATTGCTCGGTCGTGCGACGTGGCTCCCAAACAAAATTTGCGTCCTTTTTTTCCCACAAATAGAGCTTTCTTTTGGTGGTATTTGATCACCTCTGCGGTTTTTATTTTTTGCGCTATAAACAAAAATAGAGCGACAATTTAAAAAAAATGCAATATTTTTTACTTTTTGCTATAATAAATATCCCCCAAAAATATATAAAAAAACATTTTTTTTCCTCAGTTTAGGCCGATATGTATTCTTCTACATATTTTTGGTAAAAAAAATCGCAATAAGCGTTTATCGGTTGGTTTTCGCAAAATTTATAGCGTTTACAAAATAAGGGATAGTTTTATTGCATTTTTATTAATTTTTTTTTTTTTTACTACTAATAGCGGCGATCAGCGATTTTTTTCGTGACTGCGACAATATGGCGGACACTTCGGACAATTTTTACACATTTTTGTGACAATTGTCATTTTCACAGTAAAAAATGCATTTAAATTGCATTGTTTACTGTGGAAATGACAGTTGCAGTTTGGGAGTTAACCACAGGTGGCGCTGTAGGGAATGTGTACCTAATGTGTGTGTTTACTACTGTAGGGGGGTGTGGCTGTAGGTGTGACGTCATCGATCGCGTCCCCCTATTACAGGGATGACGCGATCGATGCTCCGGCCACAGAGAAGCACGGGGAAGCCGTGTGTACACACGGCTCTCCCCGTTCTTCCGCTCCAGGGACGGATCGCCGCACTGCAGCGGCGATCGGGTCCGCGAATCCCGCGGACCCGGTCCTGGAGCTTCGGACCGGGTCGCGGGCGCGCGCCCGCGGGCGCGCGCCCGCGACCCACGGCTGGGTACTAAAACCAACGTATATATACGTTGATGTGCCCAGCCGTGCCATTCTGCCGACGTAAATCTGCAGGAGGCGGTCCTTAAGTGGTTAATTGGTCCACCTTTAACTAAATTTTTGAATAGGGGCGTTTTGTTCTACTCTAGGGCTTGTGTCCTAAATTGGGCTTCAAGGGCGTGCCTGGAGATAAGTAAAAAATGAGTGTTGCGGGATATTAAATTCCTCCCCCAAGTCCTGAAACTTCCTATAGCTATCACCCTTATACAGTTGGCTCAACCTTTTTAATGCCGCACTTTTACCATTCCCCCACCTTTCCTATCTGAAGAATTTCCTGTAGGTTAGAGTTATTCCACAGTGGGGTATACTCAGTAAATCCAGTGTACCCCATCAGTTTTTTGGCCTTTTTCCATATTTTAATTATAATTTTTATTGTTGGGGTCTTATATTTAAAGGAGTCTGCTTCTAGTACTTTAATGACAGAATCATGTGGGGCACCATTCAACATTATTCTCAAATTAGGGGTGTCCCCCCCCGGTATATTACATCCTTTTAAATGTTGCAATTGTGCCGATAAATAATAGCTCTCAGGGTGGGGAACCGCCAGGCCCCCTTCCACTACCGGGAGCTGCAATGTACGAAGTCCAATCCTGGATTGTCCCCCTTTCCATATTAGTTCTCTAAAAAGCGATTTGATTTTGTTAAACCATTTTCTACAGATCAAAACCGGACAGTTATGCATTATGTACAACAATTGTGGCTGCCAAATCATCTTGATTAAGCTTGCATCTGCCAGCCACTGATAGAGGAAGCCGTTTTCAAATATAGATTGTTTGTTTACATTTTGCCAATAGGGGGGTTAGATTTTTATCTATAAATTGATTAGGGTCTTTCGTCGCCCGTATCCCCAGATATTTCAATGAGTCCACCACCTTCAATTGTGGCATTCCCACTACCCCAGCTTCTCCAATTGGGTCTACCGGTAATATCTCTGATTTTCCCCAATTTATCTCTAGACCCGTAAAACTACCAAACTCCTCTACTATACTCATTGCTCTTACCAGTGATTGTTCCGTATCACCCAAGTAGAGGAGAATATCATCGGCATAAAGCGCAATTCTTTCGTCTCCCGTCTTCCTTTGAAATCCAGTTATTTCAGTACTTGACCTTATGGCAATCGCCAATGGTTCCATCGCCAAGGCGAAGAGCAGGGGCGACAAAGGGAACCCCTGTCTCGTCCCCCTCTCTAATAGAATCTTTTTCGAAAACTCATTATTAATTCTAATTTTGGCACTGGGACTGTCATACAGCATTTTTCCAGCCAATACATTTTGGACCAAATCCGAACTTTCCCAACACCTTCCAGATATATCCCCATTCTACACTGTCAAACGCTTTTGTCACGTCCAGTGACAGTACGGCTCTCGTTCCCTCAGACTCCGTTGGGGTTTGTAAATTTAAAAACGTTCTTCTTGCATTCATGCTAGTAGATCTATTAGCTATGAAACCCGTCTTGTCTGGATGGATCCATTTTGAAATAAGTCTATTAAGCCTTGCTGCCAAGACTTTAGCCACTATCTTGGCATCCGAGCACAAGAGGGAAATTGGTCTATATGCAGCCGGATCTAAAGGATCCTTGCCTTCTTTTGGGATAACTATAATGGTTGCTTTCAGCATTGACGCTGGGAGTCTACCCTTCGTGGCCGCTCCATTTAATGCTTTTATGAGCTTTGGTAGTAATATTTCTCCGTAGTATTTATATATTTCGGTCGGGAGTCCGTCTGGACCTGGCAACTTTTGATTTGCCATATCTGCCACTGCCTGCTGGATTTCTATAAGTGAGATTGAGGTTTCTAACTCCTCTCTTTCCGCTTGTGTAATAAACAGGAACTCCAACCTCCCCAAAAACCGCTCCATTTCTCCTTCCATCCCCACCTTCTGTGCAGTATATAGCTTTTCAAAGTACCCCTGGAAGGTCTGCACTATCTCTGAGGTATCTGATGTTATTGCTCCTCCCGCAGCTCTAATGGCCCCGATATCAGAGGGTAGGGAGTTTGACTTCACCAATTGCGCAAACATCCTTCCAACACTTTCCCCCTCTGCAAAGGAGGACTGCCGCACAAAGAGTCGTCTAGTTTCCACTTCCCACATGATTACCATCCTATATGCTAATTGTTTCTCTAGCCAAATTTTTTTATTCTCTGCCGTTGGATCTATTACGTAGTTATTTTTTGTCCCCAGTACTTCTCTATGGCTATTTTGCTCTCCTTCTCTCCCTTTTTTTTAGTTTGGGCACTTGCTGGATCAGGAAACCCCTCAGGTATGCCTTCAGGGTATCCCATAGTATTCCCGTCCCTGTAGAGCCTTCATTTAGCACTACAAATTCCGTCAGTTTGGGCAAAATCTCGTCTGATTCTTTTATTAGCTCGAACCAATAAGGGTTAATCTTCCACTCTCTCCAAGTTTTTTGTCCTTCTAAATTTATTATTAGAACCATTGGGGAATGGTCCTACACTCCTCTTGGCAGGTAATCTACCTTTCCCATAACCCGTAATGCGCTCTCGTTCCCCAAGACCATATCTATCCTGGAGAGTGTGGAGTGCGTGCTTAAATAGCAAGAGTATTGCTAAACGCCCGGACTCCCCACTCTTCACATATCGATTAGTCCAACTTCTTCCATAAATTGGCTCAGTCGGCTTTTCCCTATAGAGTCTGAGTGCAACGGTATAGGAAACCTATCGACCCTTGGATCTAAGACCTCGTTGAAATCACCTACTACTACTACTGGTATTTCTCCCTTACCCAGCACAAATTCATTTAATCTTAACATTATGGGCCAGATTTAGGTAGAAGTTACGCGGCTTATCTAACTTCTAACCTACGCCGTCGTATCTGTTTTCTGTATTCAGAAAACAAGATACGCCGGGATTGAGTTCAGATACGAGCGGCGTAATTGTATTTCGTCGTCGTATCGGAACTGCAATTTTAAAATGGGCGCTCGGGGCGTTCCTGCTGATTTACGCCGAGAATATGTAAATCAGCGAGATACGGCAATTCATAATCGTACGCGGGCCCGACGCAGTGACTTTACGACGTTTCCGTAAGAGATATGCGGCGAAAAGAAAAACATGCCCCCTAGGTGGCGTATCCTATGTTAAGTATGGCCGTCGTAATCGTGTCGAATTGAAAAAGTTTAACGTCGTTTGCGTAACCCGTCCGTGAAATGGGGATTGACGTCATTGACGTTCACTGACAGAATTTGGAGCATGCGCACTGGGATACATTGACAGTCGACGCATGCACAGTACGTTCGCCGCGGGCTCGCGCCTAGTTTAAATACTACACGCCCCCTACCCGCCCAATTTGAATTCCGCCGGCTCATTTTCGCTACGCCGCCGCAACTTTAGGAGCAAGTGCTTTGTGAATACAGTACTTGCTCCTAAAGTTTCGGCGGAGTAACGTAAATGACGAACGTTACGTCAAAATAAAGATCCGCTCTCCTACCTGAATCTGGCCCTATGTCTATTTTAAAAGGTGGAGGAATATAAATATTTGCTATTACGTACATTCTGTTATAAATTGTACAGTGTAGAAAGACATAACGACCGTTCTCATCTATACTGGTCTGCCTGCAGGAAAACCCCAACCCAGCTCTCACCATAACTCCCACCCCTCTCAGATATGAAGAGTGTACTGAGTGGAACTGAGTTGGATATTTTTTACTCTGGAACTGTTGGATTTTCTCCTTTGTTAAAGCGGAGCTCCACCCAGGAAAACAAAATTTTCCCATGTTGTTTAAAAAAATGAACTAAAAAAAACCTGAAAAAAAAAAATACTCACCCGAAATACCTGTTGCTATGCGGAAGTCCGTAATCTGCCTCTTCCACTCCGCGGTGCCTTTTCTTCTTGTCCTTCTCCTTGTGAATGGGGCGCGCTGCTTTCTGGGAACTGTGTGTGTTCTCAGAGAGCAGCGCGCCCATTCACAAGCCAGTGTGAGACTCACGCAGGCGCAGTAGGAAATGGGCAGTGAAGCCGTATGGCTTCACTGCCTGTTTCCCATAGTGTGAATGGCGGCGCGGGACCCGGAGCGATCGTGGGACCGGCATCGGGGGGCCCATCAGCGCGGGCAAGTAGGACAAGGTAAGTGTCCTTATTTAAAGTCAGCAGCTACACTGTTAGTAGCTGCTGACTTAAAAAAAAAAAATCGCGACTGGAGCTCCGCTTTAAATGTGTTTCCTGCAGGCAGATCAGCTCTACCCCGTATCTTTCCATCGTAGAGAGTACTGCTGCTCTCTTAGCTACTGACCCCAGGCCTCTGACATTCCATGAACCTATAGTTAATGTCTTACTCTGCATTCAGAGGTGTGGAGTTTATCATAAAAAGTCGAGGATATCGACCCAAGCAGAGAAAGAAAAGAAGGTAAGCCCTAACGAGGAAAAACCTGAAAAAGAAAACAAACAAAACAAAAAAAAAGTATCTCTCTGTAATTTATGAGTCCCGCAGCTATAGGTACACCCTTTTAAAGAATGAAAATGAACAAGACTTATGCTGCGTACACACGGGTTGTAAAAAATGATGTATTTTTTTCATGTCATTACAAACGATCGTGTGTGGGCTCCAGAGCATTTTTTGCGATGTAAAAAATGGCCATTAAAAAATTTGAACATGCTCTAATTTTTCACAATGTTTTTAATGTCGTAAAAAATGGTCGTGTGTGGGCTTTAACAACGTGAAAAAAACACGCATGCTTAGAAGCAAGTTATGAGATGGGAGCGCTTGTTCTGGTAAAACTACCGTTCATAATGGAGATAGCACATTCATCACACTGTAACAGACAGAAAAGCGCAAATCGTCTTTTACTTACACGAAATCAGCCCAAAGGGTTGCGCCATCCGCATGGAACTTCCCCTTTATAGTGCCGTCGTACGTGTTGTACGTCATCGCTAGAGCAGAGCAGTTTTTTTCACGATCGTGTGTAGGCAAGGCCGTTTTAGCGATCGGGTTGAAAAAAAACGTTTTTTCTAAACCATTAAAAGTGACATTTTTTTACAACCCAAAAAACGGTTGTGTGTACGCGGCATTATACTTTATTTGACTCTAACAGAGGATGAGGGAACTGATCTATACAAGTCAGTTTGTGGTGGGTCAGGCTTCTTTGTATGAACCATGTTTTATGAACTTATTTTCCCTATGCATGTGTTTATTTCGACACTCACAAGGCTTCCTATTATCACCTGTGTGATAGGAAACTGTATTTTTACTGTCTGCTGCAGTTAAATAGCAGGGCGAGTCCATAGGCACCAAGAACACATGAGCAGGCTCCCATTTCATGTGTTGATTGGAGATGGACGATTGGAGATGGACAATTGGAGAGGGTTAGTGTAATGACTGCTGTTAGGCAAATACTCAATAAAGTTCAGCATTAGTTACTGTAAGGGCTCATGAACAACATGTACAGCAATGTGAATTACATTCGGTTGTGTACTGTGGTGGCATTTATTGTGAATGACACCAAAATGCACCTCCAGAATGCAAGAGCACTCCAACAAAGCCCAGCACAACACATGGGGGGTTATTTACTATAGGCAAATCCACTTTGCACTACAAGTGCAAAGTGCACTTGAAATTGCAGTGAAAGTGAACTTGGAAGTGCAGTCGCTGTAGATCTGAGGGGGACATGCAAGGAAAATAAAAAACAGCATTTTAGCTTGTACATGATTGGATAATAAAATCAGCAGAGCTTCCCCTCATTTCAGATCTACCCCTCAGATTTACTGCATTTCAAAGTGCACTTTCAGCGCAATTTCAAGTAAATATCCCAATTTGAAAAGCGTATATTGATTGGTTTGCGCAAAAGTTATAGCGTCTACAAACTATGGGAAAGATTTATGTCATTTTTATGGCTTTTTTTTACTAGTAATGGCGGTGATCTGTGATTTTTTGCTGTATTGCGACATTGCGGTGCACAGGTCGGACAGTTTTGACACATTTTTGGGACCATTGACATTTACAGAGCGAACAGTGCTATGAATATGCACTGATTACTGACATGTAAATGTCACTGGCAGGGAAAAGGTTAACACTAGGGGGCGATCAAGGGGGTTAACTGTGTTCCCAATTGTGTGTTCAAACTGTGGGGGGATGGGACTAACTAGGAGAGATGACAGATCGTGGTTTCTACTTTGGTGGTTCCTAGCCAGTTAAATCTTAAAGTGGAGTTTCACCCAAAAATCAACTTTCTGCCATACAGCTTTTGCTGACATTTGCAGTATGCTGGATTTTTTTTTTGTACTTATCGTTTTAGCAGGGTTTCTTCTCTGGCACCGAGCGGGAATTCCTGCGGGGAGTAGGCGTTCCTAAAACAAGCGTAGTTGATTGACGGGCTTGGATAGTGCGTCACGCCTTCCGAAAATAGCCGAAGTGACGCTCGGCTGTTTACGGCGCTATACAGCGCCTGCGCCTGCCGTGTAGAGCTGACTGCGCAGGCGCCGTATATTGCCGAGCGTCACTTCGGCTATTTTTGGAAGGCGTTACGCGCTATCCAAGCCCGTCAATCAACTAAGCTTGTTTTAGGAACGCCTATACCCGGAAGGAATCCCCGCTCGTGCCGGAGAAGAAACCCTGTTAAAACGATAAGTACAAAAAAAATAAAAAAATCCAGCATACTGCAGATGTCAGCAGTATGCTGGAGCTAATGGCAGAAAGTTGATTTTTGGGTGAACCTCCGCTTTAACTACAGGCAAAAATACTAGTGGTATTCTACATCAGAGACTTACAGTGGCACTGTAGTGACTAATTTATCAGCCAAACTGTGAGCAGATTGTCAGTCTTTGTTTTTTTGTTTTTTTACTCTTGGCAGCAAAGCAGACATTTGTTTATCTGCTAACACAAGAATAAATAAGGGACACTGGATTGAGATTTTCTAAGGATCACTGGGCACACTGGCTCTGGTTTAACAAGACTCCCATACTTGCCAACTGTCCCAAATTTTCCGGGACATTCATGGGATTTAGACCTTTGTCCCGGTCTTATTGATTCCCGTGGAATGTCCCTGGAAATCGTTTTTTTGTACCCATTTTCTTATTTTTCCTGTTTTCTTCCCCGATTTTTATTTATTTTTTCCCTGCCACTAGAGGTCTGCTGCACTGGTCAATTCTGACTCCATCGCCATTTTACAGAAGACCAGCTAGTAGGGGAAAAAACAAGAGGCGGAGCCCGGGTGGCAGTGAAAGTGACTGCAACAGAAATGGAGCTTAATTTCTATTGGCCGCTTTCTTGCCACCCAGGCTCCGCCTCTTGGTCCTGTAAATGACGCGGAGACGAACTGACCATCCAACTTTCACTGGCTGCCCGGAGAGTAAGTGACAATCTGAGCAAGTAAGGGCCATTTCACACTGGTGCGTTTTTGCCGCGTTTTTGCCGCGATTTCGCGCTAAAAATAGCGCTATTAAAACGCCCCCCATGCCCCCCTCCATTGAAATGAATTAAAAACGCGGTAAAAACGCTGTAAAAACGCGGTAAAACGCGGTAAAATCGCGGTGTTTTGCCGCGATTTTAATCGCGGAAAAAACACCGAGATTTTACCGCGATTTTACCGCGTTTTAACGCGTTTTTACCGCGTTTTTAATTCATTTCAATAGAGGGGGGCATGGGGGGCGTTTTAATAGCGCTATTTTTAGCGCGAAAACGCGGCAAAAACGCGGCAAAAACGCACCAGTGTGAAATGGCCCTAACTCTCCGGGTGGCTGCACACCGAGGTGCATGAATGGGGGGGTTTGTACTCCTGGGCGGGAAAATTGTTCTGGGGGGTCTCTACAGAGATGGAGGGGGGTGAATTGTCCTGGGGGAGGGTCTGTACAGATGGAGGCTGGTGAATTGTCCTGTGGGGGTCTGTACAGATGGAGGGGGGTGAATTGTCTTGGGGGGGTCTGTACAGATGGACAGGTGAATTGTCTTGGGGGAGGTCTGTAGAGATGGAGGGGGGTGAATTGTCCTGGGGGGGTCTGTACAGATGGAGAGGGTGAATTGTCCTGGGGGGGGTCTGTACAGATGGAGGGGTGAATTGTCCAGGGGGGTCTGTACAGATGGAGGGGGTGAATTGTCCTGGGGGGTCTGTACAGATGGAAGAGGTGATTTTTCCTGGTGGGTCTGTACAGTTGGAGGGGGGATTAATTGTTCTGGGGGGGTCTGTACAGATGGAGGGGGTGAATTGTCCTGGGGGATCTGTACCGATGGAGGGGGTGAATTGTCCTGGGGGGTCTGTACAGATGGAGGGGGGTCAGTGGTCATGGGGGGGGTCTCTACTCCTGGGGGTGAATTGTCTGGGGGGGGGGGTCTGTACAGATGGAAGGTGGTGAGTCGTCCTGGGGGGGTCTGTACTCCTGGAGGGGTGAATTGTCCTGGGGGGGTCTGTACAGATGGAGGCGAGTGGTTCTGGGGGTCTGTACTCCTGGGGGTCTGTACAGATGGAGGGGAGTGAGTTGTCCTGGGGGGTCTGTACAGATGGGGGTTATCTTGGGGGGGTCTGTACTCCAGGAGGGTATCTGTACAGATGGGGGGTCTGTACAGATGGGCTGGTTTGTCCAGGGGGGTCTGAACTGATGGAGGAGGGGTTGGTTTATCCTGAGGGGGTCTATACTGATGGAGGGGGTCTGTACTACAGGGGGAGGGGGGTAACGCCATGTTTGTCCGCACCGGGTGATACCAACACTAGTGATGCCACTGGTAACTAGGGACACCTGATGTAAGGACGGACTGTTCTGGGGGCACCTGGTGGCAATATAATAATATAAATAATGTGCTTCAATCATCCTGACACCATAACAACCATGGGCCAGATTCACGTACATCTGCGCATTATTGGACCGGCGTAGCGCACCGCCTTTACGTTAGACTTGCGCAATGTAGCCGCACAATCACCCTATTCTCGTCGCTTTTACGCAGAAAATGACGCATGCGTAACGTTATTTCAGAGGCGTAAGGCGGAGTAATACAAATTGGGAAGGACGTGGGCGTGTTACATTGAAATGAGCCGTGACCCCATGCAAATGAAGGGCCGGCCGGCTCGCGCATGCGCGCTTGAAGCAGACCATGTCAGCACCTCTGTGCGCATGCTCACAACTCGGGAACGGCGCAATCAATGAAATTGGAAATGGACTAGGGCAAAATCATGAACTACGCAGACAGCATAAATAGACACACACAAACGCACTTCCATTGCAAAAGTACATCCCTTTGTTTCCCTTCCCATATAGCAAAGTGCTTTTGTTCCGTTGTTAGTTGCGTTGTGATTTGTATTTGTCAGATTTGTGTACTGTGTGAGCTAGTGTTTGTTAGAAGATATTTGAAAGTGATTTTTGCTAAGTGTTTGTGAGAGTTTTTGTTTGATCTTTTTCTGTTTGTTTTTTTTCTTGCTTGATTGTTTCTGTTTGTTTTTGTGACTGCTTTTTGCTGAGTGTTGGTGAGAGTTTTTGTTTGATAGTTTTCTGTTTGTTTGTTTTCTTGCTTGTTTTTGTGACTGATTTTTGTTGACTGGGAGTGATTTTTTGTCAGAGTATGACTGAGAGGAAGAGGAAATAAAATTTTTCTTTGAGGGAGAAACAAATTCTTGCCCGGGCCATTTCCGACTATGGGCGTTTCCTCCACGGCCCGGACAGTGCCAACACCACCCCGGCCAGGAGGAGAGAGATTTTGGACATGATCACTGACCAAGTGAATTCAGCGGGGAAGGGGGAGACACGGAACCGGTCTGGGATTGAGAAAAAGATAAATGACCTCCGGTGTCTGGTCAAAAAGAAGCTGGCCAAAATGCTTGCCCATGCCAGGGCCACAGGAGGGGGCCCACCATGCCGTGTTAGGCTGACAGCGGAGGAGCGTGCGGTGGCCCAGACCTTTCATAGGCAAGAAGTGGAGGGCCTGCCCGGCTATGACTCAAGTCATGAAGGCGTGATGCCAGGTAAGGTTTTTTTTTCTATCAGGTGTGTAGCATGTGTGGGGGAGGGGGTGAAAGGGAATATGTGGCAAGTGTGTGGATCCTCCAACCTGTGAATGTTTTGTGTCATCCACAGATGTGCAGGAGGGTGCTGGGCCATTTGGCCTGACCGCACCATCCCCAGGACAGCAGCCTAATGAGGCCCCCCCGACAAGGCCGGAGTCCGCGGAGGAGGTTGAAGAGGAGGAGGAGGAGGAGTTTGAGGAGGAGGACCCAGAAGACCAGGGGGGTGGCCGATCTCCTGCCCGCCACTCTGAGAAGGGACCAGTTCCTCCAGACCCGCCATCTGGGACAGGTCAGCCAGACCTTGGGGCGGATGGAGGAGAGCCTGTCCTCCATCAAGGATACGCTTGGGAACCTGGACTGCCACTCCCGGGCTTTTACAAACTGCCTTAACGAGCTGCAGACTACATCAGCAGGCGTTGGGCAGGATGTGAGGGCCCTCACCCAGGCTATGCAGGCCAACACGGCAACACTAGGTGCTGCCCTGGACAGAATAGCCGTGGCCTTGGAGGGCAGGCCGCCAGGTGGGCAGAGAAAAGGGGCTGCTCCTCCTTCCCCGGTTTACCCCCTCCCCCATGAGTCTCCCCAGAGGAGGAAGGCCGGGGGCGCCTCAGGCGTGGCTTACGTCAAGGGCACTAATTTGTTTTTCCCCTTTTTTTTTGGCCCTTTTTTTTTTCCTGGAAATTTTTTGATTTTGCTGGGTTTTTTTTTTTTTGGTGTTTTTTTTTTTGGGGTTGTGAATGCTGTTTGAATGTGGGGGTGACATTCCTGCCGGAAAAGGGGTGTCACCCTCAATTTTGGTGGAGAAGGGTTCCCCAGGGAGAAGTGATCCCCAGGTCCGTGTGAATGGTGTATGAATGTACAGTGACATAATTGGAGCCTTGGCGTGGCGTTGCTGCTCACCAGTCCTGCATGGTGGACTGGTGCCAATCCAATTTGATGAGGATGTGGGGTGTGTGTGCTAGGGACCACAGTGGTGTGCATGCATGCATTCTCATTGTGCCATGATTAATGTGTGTGTTTAACGTGCAAAGATGCCTAATGTGAGCTGTCTCCTGGCTGCTCTTCCCTCGGAAGACGGGGTAACCTCGGTTAGGGGGGGATTGTCTGGTTCAGGGGTCAGGTCATCACGTAGGTCAATCTGCAGGCCCTTTCTCACTGCGAAGTTGTGCAGCAGGCAACAGGCACCGATGATATGGCACACGAAGTTTGGGGAATACAACAGAGTACCCCCAGACTTATCCAGGCATCGGAAACGTGACTTCAGGAGGCCAAAGGTACGCTCCACCACTGCACGTGTTTGGGCGTGGGCTTGATTGTATCTTTCTTTTCCTGGGGTTTGGGGGTTCCGGATAGAAGTCATGAGATGGGGTCCCAGTGGATATGCAGAGTCACCTGTAAGGGAAAAGACAGGAGGATGTTAGTCATGCATGTGCCCCTTGTGATGTGTGCATCATGGGGGGGTACAGTCATGCCTGCCACCCATGTCACTCACCAACCAGCCAGGTGTCCCCATACATGTTCTGATCGAATTCCATTCGGATGGGGCCCTGATTGTATATGTACCTGTCATGGCTGGACCCTGGGTGTTTGGCACGGACGTGCCATATGTGGCCTTGGGCATCGACTATCACCTGTACGTTGATGGAATGCCAATGCTTCCGATTGCGGTACATGTGCTCTGTCTCCTGGGGGGGCTGGAGTGCCACATGTGTGCAATCAATGGCCCCCACGGTGCGTGGGAATCTGGCAAATCTGTCATTGCCTTCAGCCGCAGGTCCTCAGTGGTGGGTTTGATGATTTGGTTGGCCATGCGTCTGAGGATTGCAGGGACAACTTGGTGCACACGTCTGCTCACGGAGGATTGTGCCATCCCAGCCACCACTCCACTTGTACGCTGCACTGCATGTGAGCGTTGTGTTGGGCTGGTGATGTCCTCCTGCAGGGTTGTGGTTAATTCCAGGATGGCATGAGGGGTGAATCTAAAGATGCGATACACCTCACAATCACTCATGCCAAACAGGTCTATGCGTGTGCGGTATATCCTCTCCTGTGCCATGCTCCGTGCCCTCCTCCTTCTTTGCTCATCTAAAGTCAGTAGTATAGCTATGCACGACGATGCCCCTGGCATGTTGGCATACAGATTGTTGTGCAACACGTGTGACTGCTGAGCTCCTCACTAACAGTGTTGCTTTATCTGACATGTAGACGATTTTTCTCTTTTTAGACCAGCTTTTATATGGTCTAATTTTAGACAGGACATTTTGCTGTTGCGCACACCGCGTAGCGTGCGCTGCCCCAACGTTCTTTTGTGGATCCCCGTAAGTCCCTCATTAGCATATGTGACTAGGAAATCAATGGTTTGTCTAGCGCAGTTTTGTGCGGACGGATGTGCCTGTCTAACGAAATTACGCTGGACAAAAAAAAGTAGATTTCTTGCGTATCTCGTTTTGGGGATGCCGTGCATCGAAACGCATGCGCATAATTAGACTTACGCCGCGCATCTCCTGTTACGACGGCGTAATCGCTCTGTGAATCTGGCCCATCATTTTTTGAGGAGCGCGGCGGTCCAGGATTTTTCTTTTATCCCATGCAATTGTGCACAGCCAGCACCCTCTTGGTTCGTTGGGACGGAAGCAACCGGGATTAATAGTTTTTCAGAGCGGTATACCTTTCTAACCTTACCTCCTGTCTCATGAAGAAAATACAGTCCAAACTCTGAAGAGCTGTTTTCCACCTAAAGGGAATAAAATACATACATACTATTAGTAAGATTAGAACTTAATCCCCTTTTTAAAGTTTAAAACATCTAAAACATCTCTCTAGTTTCAGATAAATTAGATAAGGGTCAAAGTGTGTATCAGGGTTTTATTACTTTCTGTGTCCACAAATGGAGAGATTCAGACAGTAAACCTTCCGACCACAGTTGTAACTATTGCAGGAATTCAAATTCAAATGAGCTTTATTGGCAGGGCAACATACATTTTAGCATTGCCAAAGCAATTGACTTTGTATGGTAAGTGGGGTTGGTAATGGGTATGTAGCGCTCACCCCCGAAGGAGCCGCTGGTTGATTTCGGGGTCGGCGTATTAAGTTACCAATTACACTTGTCTAGGGGTGAATACTTGTGGAAAGTGAATATAGTGAGTGTCCAGACATCAGATTAAGTTTTCAAAGTTTTATTCCAAGGCCCAACATGGCCAACATCAACATGGCACACTATAGAGAAAAGTTGATGAGCGGAAGAAAACTGCTGTATCAGGCCTTGGATATTATAAAGAGCAGCTTGCTCTCAGTACAGTCACACTTAATTGTCGCCACTCCCGTCAGAGTGGGTAAAGTGCCCCGGACAGGCGTTTAACTTGGGCCTGGCAGCTGAAAGGTCACTTGCAATAGTCACTGGGAGGAATTAGGGCCTCTGTCACAGGCCTGAGGAATTTCAATACTTTTCAAAGGGGTAGAACTAATGGATCCTCCCAGTAAGTCACTTCTCTAAGGTCATCAAAGGACAGTTGAAGTATACCTGTCATGTAGCGATGACCGGTTTCCCGGTGGTTCGCCTAGGCTTTGCGGACAACCTCTGCCTTTGGGTCTCCTGAGCCAATCCCCCACCGTACAGCTCCCAGCTTAGGATCTGGGACCCAGCAAGCCGCTGGGGCCCCCTTCGATGTCAGGGTGAAGCTCCGCTTGGTGCGCAGCTTCGGCCAGGCAGGCCTCGGTGGCGGGGCCCATGGATGCGCGCACCCTGTAGGTGGATACCGCACCTGGAACGCTGGCCCCGCTTAGAACGTCTCCCCTTCTCGAAGGCGTCTGCCACAGATATACTCTCCCCCCAGCATGTCTAGAGGGAAAATCCTCCTCTGATTGGCTGCTGGGAGAAAGTGGGTCTGTCAGAACCCCTTCCAGCGCCAACTGTCACCCAGGGGTAAAAACACCTCTCCTAGCATGCAGACTGGCCTAGAAAGCAGTTCTAAACTGACAGCAGCCTAAACTTAACCAATTTGTGAGTGGGAGCAACTTAACTCTCCTATTCCCCACTAACTTTAGCGTAACGCTCCGCCAAATAGGGGGGGGGGGGGGCACTACAGGTAATATAAAGGGGAATGGGGATGAGTCCATGTAAAGTCCACAGTTTTCCATGTCCCTCTCAGTCTGTGACATGCTGTCACATATTGCACAGCTAGTTTCACAATTGGCTTCTCTTCTCCCAGTAGAATTTGAGGTTTCCTCTTCTCTTCTATAGAACTGAAGTCTGGGGTGAGAGCAGAAAGTTTTTGGAAGTGAGTGTCCCTTACTGATGAGTACTTGGGGCACCACAGCAGGAAGTGGTCCTCGTCCTTTAGGACCCCCTGGTCACATTGCTGTCTACTTTTCCTGGGCTTGTAGGTCTGTCTGTGCTGTCCTAGTTTGGTTTCCAGACTGTGGACACCCAGTTTGTACATGCTCAGGGTCTGTCTTTTGGGTATTGTAACACCTCAAGGTATGGAGCCAGTTTGTAGTCTTTCTGCAGTGACTGGTAAACAGTTCGTTCTTGGAGTTTGTTATTTAATTTCTCTAGTCTCCAACATATATTTTAATCAGTCAGTATGTTTTTTATTTGAGATTTTATCAAGCCTGATTGTTGGGAGTTTGGGATAGACGAGATGCTAATGAGTTGTTGCAGGCCGCATGGCTTTGACTGCTCCTTATTGGTCAGTAGGGCCTTATGGTGGTATGAGTTAGGACTGCTGTTTTGTAGGTGTTCCCTCTTCTGAACTGTGAGAAGTAAAGGAAATCTGCCAAGCCCAGACCAGCAGGCACTGTTGGAGGATCTCCAATGGACTTGGAGGAGGTGCTTGCAGAATTCCAGATGGAATATTTCTGTCGGCTGTAGTCCCATTTGGATTGGTCTGGGTAGGTGACAGTACCCCAAACTTGGCGTGATGACTTTATCAAAGATTCTAAGCCAGACTCTTAGGCCGCGTACACACGGAGGGACATGTCCGCTGAAACATGTCCGACGAACCGTTTCCAGCGACATGTCTCCTCCGGATTTTACACACCGTCGGACGAAAATCCCCTCGGCCAGGGAACGCGGTGACGTGGCGGTGACGTTGACGCCGCCACGTCACCAAACGAGGAAGTGAAATACTTCCACGCATGCGTCGAATCCATTCGACGCATGCGTGGAGATTTATGTCCGCTGGTTAGTGTACTAACCAGCGGACATATCCGACGGACATGTCTCCGGCGGACAAATTTCAAAGCATGCTTTGAAATTTGTCCACTGGGAAAACATGTCCGCTAGCCCGTACACACGATCGGATATGTCCGTTGAAACGGTCCGTCGGACCAGTTTCAGCAGATATATTCGATCGTGTGTACGCGGCCTAATGCCGCGTACACACGATCATTTTTTGTGATGAAAAAAAACAACGTTTTCTGTGAAGTAAAAAACAACGTTTTTGAAACGTCACTTTTCAAAGACGATGTTGCATACACACCATCGTTTTTTTCACAAAAGCTCGCTTCATAACTAGCTTCTGGGCATGCGCGGGTTGAAAAACGTTGTTTTAAACTACGTTTTTGCTACACACAGTGACTTTTTGTGAAACAAAAAACAACGTTTTGAAAAACGACACAAAAAATTCAAGCATGTTGGAATTTTTTTTTGGTCGTTTTTTTGAAGACATAAAACAACGTTTTGCCCACACACGATCAATTTAAATGACGTTTTTTAAAACGTCGTTTTATTTCATCACAAAAAACGACCGTGTGTACGCGGCATTAGTGGTGGTTTTAGGTGGTAAAGCTGTCTTCTGATGGCATAGAACGCTTCCTTGTATATTTTAGGGTCTCTAAGTTTGATGTTTGTGCTGGATCACACTCTAAGGAACATAACACTAATGCCGCGTACACACGACCGTTTTTAATGACGAGAACAATGCATTTTTTTTAATTGGTTGTGAAAAACAGTCGTGTGTAGTCTCCAGAGCCTTTTTCGTGATGAGAAAAATGGGCATTAAAAATTTAGAACCTGCTCTATTTTTTCTTGTCGTTTTTCACGTCGTCGTTTTTCACGTCGTCCTTTTTCTCATCGTGAAAAACGGCCGTGTGTAGGCTTTAACGACGGGGAAAAAAACATGCATGCTCAGAAGCAAGTTATAAGAAGGGAAATTTGCATAATCAGCCCAAAGGGTTGCACCATTCTAATGAAACTTCCTCTTTATAGTGCCGTCGTACATGTTGTACGTCACTGCGCTTTGCTTGAGCATTTTTTATCAAGGCAGGCTTGAGAGGAATCACGATGAGAAAAACGTTGTTTTTTTCCATGACATGAATAACGGTCGTGTGTACGCGGCATTAGGCTGGCTTGAAACTTCCTTATTTGTTATTTTCTATGTTGAGGTATGTGTAGCTGTTTGAATGACAATTGCACGGTCATGCAACACTGTACCCAAATTAAATTTGTATATATATTTTTTCCCCACGAATAGAGATTTCTTTTGATGGTATTTAATTACTGCAGTGTTTTACATTTTTTTGCTAAAACAATGGAAAAATATTTGAAAACAAAACAGTTTTATAGTTTGTTATACATTTTTGCAAACAGGTCATTTTTCTCCTTCAGTGATGTGAGCTGATGAGGCTGCACTAATGGGCACAGATAGGCTGCACTGATAGGTGGCACTGATCAGTGTGACCATAAAAACAATCCATCTTCTATTGCACCGAAAATATATTGACAGATTATGTCCCAATGGGGATCATACTTGCATGCCCAGGAACAAATAGGCTGATTGAGGTGACTTGTGCTCTTGTTCTCAGTAGTGGAGCTTGAGTGGGGCGTGAGGCACTAGCGGGACATAATCTGTCAATATCTGTTCGGTGCAATTGATGATGGATTGTTTTTATGGTTGCTAAACTTAAAGCGGAGTTCCACTCAAAAATTGAACTTCCGCTTAACCCACTCCTCACCCCCTTACATGCCACATTTAGCATGTAATTTTTTTGGGGGGGAATGGGGCTTTAGGAGGAGTGGGACTTCCTGTCCCACTTCCTCCTTCCGCCGAGGGGCTGGTTAGGCGATTAGCTTAATCGCCTATCATCAGCCCCTCCCTGTAGGCGATTGCCTAGGACACGCAGAGCAGCGCCGTTCGCGCATGCGCAGTGGGTGCCCGGTCGTGAAGCCGAAAGCTGTCACGGCCGGGTGCCCACACTTACAATGAAGATGCCGACCGGGCGGGGGGGGGGGGGGGGGGGGAGAGGAGCGGAGCCCCGGCCAGCGCGTCGCTGGAACCCTGGAGCAGGTAAGTGTATGTTTATTAAAAGCCAGCAGCTACACTTTTTGTAGCTGCTGACTTTTAATAAACATAAAAATGGACTGGAACACCCCTTTAAGTCTCCTTATTGGTTATTCACAATATAGGCACACCATGATTTTGATTCACCTTTTTTACATATGTGCTAATTTGAAAGGTAATGAAAAATGATGAAACTTTGGTGGAGTTAGAATTGTGATCTTGCCAAAGGCTTTTCAGGTTACGACTAGAAAAGTGTAATTTATTTTTATATGAAGTGTAATGTGAAAGAATCTGCTCAGACTAGTAGAGGAAAGAAATATTTTAAGGATATGATGTAAAGTGTAAGACAAATAAAAGAAGTGAACCTGACTGAAGTAGAGCTAATTACAGATAGCAGTGTGCTGAAATAATGTAGGCATAACTATATTTAAACATACAGATGTATTTTAGTTTACAAAAATGCCAATAGTTAATTCTTAGTGCACTGACCTTAAAGGGGTGGTTCCGCCGAATTTGCATTTTTTTTAAAAAGTCCTTTCTTCCCTTATGCTAGTATACCATAATGTACTCACATATCCCATCGACCTAGGCGCCAGTACCGAGATTTGCGGGGAAATATATATTTAGATTTCAGTGTGATGGACGTTTCCATCTTGACTGCGGGCACTTTGAAGCCCAGCGTCGCCGTCTTCCGGGATGCGGCGAATGCTGGAGTCCCAGCATTCACCGCTCTATCCCGCGCATGCCCAGTGTTGATGGCGACCCGCGCCGTCAACACTGAACAGTTACCAGGACAACGACGCTGCGTCCTGTGAAGGACTCGCCCCTTCACAGCGAGTGATCTTTTCAGCTGCTCAGAAGGCACCGAGGACTTGAAATGGCGCTGTCGAATCCTCCCTCGTCACATGACTCGCTGCAGGAGTCATGTGACCTGCCCTAAATAACGCGAGATTAGCTCACAAGATGTGTATATTTCTTTTCCTGAAATCGTGAGCCTGCAATCCCAGCAAGCTTAGCGCACAGGAAAGAACAAAATCAACACGCCCATCCCCGCTCAGCCAGACCAGGAAGTGACTCCAGACTAAGGTACAGAAACGTTTTAAAATTTTTTTAATGGCTAAAGTTTATTAGGCGCAATGTGCCCTTGTGTGTAGGGTAATGTAGCTAGATAGGGAGAACTACCCCTTTAATCTTAATCCATTCAGTCAGACCAACTAAGTGGATTTATAAAACTGGAGTAGAGGTGAAACAGCAGTTGTTGTAAGTAAACAGGTTTCATTTTTTTCCCAGGAAAATAATAAGGAATCTGAATGACTACTGAAGGAAATTTTTTCAATTCAATTTTTGCTCCAGTTTATAAAATTAATCTATATATTCTATATTCTAATACCAGTATTCTCAATTTTTTTTACAAATAAATATCTGAAAAGTGTGGCATGCATTTTGTATTCAGCCCCACCTTTCGCTGGAATTACAGTCTCTACCAGTTTAGCACATCTAGAGAGTGAAATTTTCACCCATTCTTCTTTGCAAAATCAGATTGGATGGGGAGCGTCTGTGAACAACAATTTTGCCACACATTCTCAGTTGGATTTAGGTCTGGACTTTGACTGGGCCATTCTAACACATGAAAATGCTTTGAGCTAAACCATTCCATTGTAGCTCTGGCTGTATGTTTAAGGTTGTTTGCTTGTTGCAAGGTGAACCTCCGCCCCAGTCGCAAGTCTTTTGCAGACTCAGGTTTTCTTCTAAGATTGCCCTGTATTTGGCTTCATCTATTTACTCATCAGCTCTGACCAGCTTCCCTATCCATCCCTAAAGAAGAAAAGCATCCCCATAATGCTGCCACCACCATGTTTCACGGAGGGGATGGTGTGTTCAGGGTGACGTGCAGTGTTAGTTCTCCGCTAAACACATTGGGCCAGATCCACGTACATCGGCGTATATATACACCGACGTAGCGCATCTCCTTTCCGTTACGCCGGCTCAACTTAGAGACGCAAGTACCGTATCCTCGTCGTATTTGCGCCCAAATTTGCAACGGCGTGACGTAAATTTTGAGGCGTAAGGCGGCGTAATTCAAAGTGGGAAGGACGTGGGCGTGTTCCCCCATGCAAATGAAGGGCCGGCCAGACTACGCATGCGCATGATGCGGACTATGGCCAGCGCCTCTCTGCGCATGCTCACAACTCGGCCCGGCGTAATCAGTGAGATTGGAACTAGGCCCGGCGTACTTAGTGAGCTACACCCAGGGCATAAATAGGCCCAGACAAACGCCCTTCCATTGCAAAAGTACATCCATTTGTTTCCCTCCCTGAAGCAAGGTGCTTTTGTTCCGTTGTCTGTTGCCGTTTGTAGGTTTGTGTCGTGTCGGTGTGTTTTTTGGATCGTGTGTTTGTGAGAGATGTCAGAGAGGAAGAGGAAGTCAAACTACTCCCAGCAGGAGAAGGCCATTATTTTGAGGGCCATCACCCAATTTGGTCGGTTTCTTCATGGGCCTGAGAGTGGCAACACCACCACGGCCAGGAGGAGGCAGATCCTGCAGGACATTGCAGATGATGTGAATGCGCTGGGGGTGAGACCAGGACCCGCAATGAGATCCAAAAAAGATCAATGATCTCAGGCGCGTGGTCCGTGGGAAGCTGGCAAAGATTTCAGCTCATGCCAGTGGCACTGGAGGGGGACCTGCATGCCCTATCAGGCTCAATGCTGAGGAGCGTGTGGTTGCCCAGTGCTTCCACAGGCAGCAAGTGGAGGGGCTGCCTGGCTTTGACTCCATTAATGGGGTCTTGAGGACAGGTTTTTTTCTATCTGGTGTGTAGCATGTGTGGGGGGGGGGGGGGGGGGAATATGTGACAAGTGTGTGGATCCTCCAACCTGTGAATGTTTTGTGTCATGCACAGATGTGCAGGAGGGTGCTGGGCCATCTGGCCAGTCCGCAGCCTCCCCCCGACATGAGTCTGAGGCAGGCCCCCAGCCAAGCCCGGAGTCCTCTGTGCAGGGGAGTGGCCCCAGCTCACCTCATGAGGAGGTTGAGGAGGAAGAGGTGATGTCGGGGATTGAACGACTTCTCCATGTGGAGGAGTCTCGCCCTAGGGCTGGCAGCAGTCAGGCCTCCATCAGGGGTAGCCCCTACCACTCCTCCCCAACAGGGCTTCCCCCCCAAGGGGCTCCCCTTCTCCCAGGCCACAAGCCTCATCAGGAGGCAGGAAGGCGACCCGCAAGACCAGGTGGGTGGCAGAGGTTCTGCCCGGAAAATCTGAGGAGGGACCAGGCCCGTCAGACCCGCCATCTGGGTCAGGTCACCCAGACTTTGGACAGGATGGAGGAGAGCCTGTGTTCCATCAAGGAGTCCATGCAGGACATGAGCTGCAACTCCCTGGCTGTGATTACCTGCGTCCATGACCTGCAGACCACCACAGCAGGCGTGGGTCAGGACGTGCGTGCCCTGACCCAGGCTGTCCAGGCCAACACGGCAGCCCTCAATGTGGGCCTCACGTGCCTCGACGTGGCCTTAGAGGGCAGGCCACCAGGTGGGCAGAGACCAGGGGATGCTCCTCCTTCCCCTTATTCCCCACCCCATGAGTCTCCCCTGAGGAGCCGGGGCTGTGGCCGCCCCAGGCGTGGGTCACGCCAGCGGCTTTAGTTTTTTTTTTTCTGTGTTTTATGTTTATTTGTGTTTTTACAGTGATTATGATTTGTTTTCTTTTTGTGAATGATGTTTGATTGTGGGAGTGACATTCCTGCCGGAAATGGGGTGTCACCCTCGGTTGTGGTGGAGAAGGCATACCCAGGACCAGGGAGAAGTTATCCCCTGGTCCGTGTGAATGGTGTATGAATGTACAGTGACATAATTGGAGCCTTGGCTTGGCATTGCTGCTCCCATGTCCTGCATGGTGGGCTTGTGCTAATCCAATTAGATGAGGATGTGGGGTGTGTGTGCTAGGGACCACAGTGGTGTGTATGCGTGCATTTTCCTTGTGCCATGATGAATGTGTGTGTTTAACGTGCAAAGATGCCTAATGCGAGGCATCTCCTGACTGCTCTACCTTCAGAAGACGGGGTAGCCTCGGTCAGGGGGGATTGTCTGGTTGGGGGGTCAGGTCATCAGGTATGTCAATCTCCAGGCCCTTTCTCACGGCGAAGTTGTGCAGCATGCAACATGCACCGATGATCTGGCACACAAAGTTTGGGGAATACAACAGGGTACCCCCAGACTTATCCAGGCATCGGAAACGGGACTTCAGGAGGCCAAAGGTGTGCTCCACCACTGCACGGGTACGTGCGTGTGCTTCATTGTATCTTTGCTCTCCTGGGGTTTGGGGATTCGGGAATAAAGTCATGAGATGGGGTCCCAGTGCATATACAGAGTCATCTGGAAGGGAAAAGACAGGAGGATGTTAGTCATGCGTGTGCCCCTCGTGAGGTCTGCATCATGGGGGGGGGTCATGCCTGACACCCATGTCACTCACCAACCAGCCAGCTGTCCCCATACACGTTCTGTTCGAATTCCATTGGGATGGGGCTCTGACGGTATATGTAGCTGTCGTGGCTGGACCCGGGGTGTTTGGCACAGACGTGCCATATGAGGCATTGGGCATCGGCTATCACCTGTACGTTGATGGAATGCCAGTGCTTCTGATTGCGGTATAGGTGCTCTGTCTCATGGGGGGGCCGTAGTGCCACATGTGTGCAATCAATGCCCCCCACGGTGCGTGGGAATCCTGCAATTCTGAAGAAATCCTGCATTGCCTTCACCCGCAGGTCCTCAGTGGTGGGTCTGATGATTTGGTTGCCCATGCATCTGAGGATTGCGGGGATAACCTGGTGCACACATCTGCTAATGGAGGATTGTGCCATCCCAGCCACCACTCCATTTGTTCTTTGAAAAGAGCCACTGGCAGGGAAATGGAGTGTTGCCAGTACTTTGACCAGTGGCTGCACTGCTTGTGAGCGGTGTGTTGGGATGGTGATGTCATCTTTCAGGTGGTTGTGGTTAATTCCAGGATGGCAGTAGGGGTGAATCTGAAGATGCGATACACCTCAGAATCACACATGCCAAAGACGTTTATGCGAGGTCGTTAGATCCTCTCCCGTGCCCTCCTCCTCCTCCGTGCCCTCATCCTTCTACGTGCATCTAAAGCCAGTAGTATAGCTATGACCATGGATGCCCCTGGCATGTTGGCATACAGATTGTTGTCCTGCAAGTGTGGCTGCTCAGCTCGTCCCTAACGGTGTTGCTTTAGCTGACCTGCACACGTCTGGTGCAAAGTTATAGCTGCTTTTATAAGGGGTAACTTTAGATAAGGAGTGACTTTTGTGGATCACCGTATCTCCCTCATTTGCATATTTGCATAGCAAAACAATGGTGTGTCTAGCGTATTTTTGCACCCACGATGCGCCGGTGTAGAAAAATTACGTCGGTCAGAAAAATCAAGTTTGGGGATACGGCGCATAGATACACCGGCGCATATTTACACTTACGCCGCGCATCTCGAGATACGTCGGCGTAAGTGTTTGGTGGATCTGGCCCATAGTGTTTTGCTTTTAGTCCAAAAAGTTCAATTTTAGTCTCATCTGACCAGAGAACCTTCTTCCACATGTTTGCTGTGTCCCCCATATTGCCTCTTGCAAACTGCAAATGAAATTCTTATGGCTTTCTTTCAAAAATGACTTTCTTCTTGCCACTCTTTCATAAAGGGCAGATTTGTGGAGAGCACGTCTAAGGCCATGTACACACGATCAAATCTGTCTGCTGGAAACGGTCTGCCAGACCCCCTGATAAAGGCCGGCATATGGGCGAAGTCGTGGGGGAGTTGAGGCGCCTAGCTGACAGCCTGGCCTCCTCAGGTCCATTACCGGATGCGCTGCAGGATGTGGCTGGAAACCGTGCAGCAACAGTCACCAGCCTCGGGGAGCTGCAGGCAACAACGGCTGAACTTGTGGGGGAGGTTAAGGGCCTAAGAAATGATCTACAGGCCCAGACAGCTTCCCTGGAGGTGCCATATGAGGTATTTGGCATCGACTATCACCTGTACGTTGATGGAATGCCAGTGCTTGCGATTGCGATATATGTGCTCTGTGGCACGGGGGGGCTGGAGTGCCACATGTGTGCAATCAATGACCCCGATGGTGCGTGGCAATCCGTCAATTAGGCAGAAATCACGCATTGCACTCTGTCGTAGATGCTCCTGGGTGGGTCTGGTGATTTGGTTGGCCATGCGTCTGAGGATTGCGGGGACAACCTGGTGCACACATCTGCTCATGCTGGTCTGTGACATCCCAGCCACCACTCCACTTGTACGCTGAAAAGATCCAGTGGCAAGGAAATGGAGTGTTGCCAGTACCTTGACCAGTGGCTGCAGTGCATGTGACCTGTTTGTCTTGCTGGTGATGTCCTCTTGCAGGGTTGTGGTTAGTTCCAGGATGGCAGCAGGGGTGTATCTGAAGAGGCGATACACCTCCAAATCACCCATGCCAAAGAGGCTAATGCACGTTTGGTATATCCTCTGCCGTGCCCTCTCACGTGCCCTCCTCCTCCTTCTACGCGCCTATTCCTCTGCCTCTTCCTCTGCACACAGTGCAACCAGGCCTGACCCTGGCATGTTGGCATATGAATGTGTTGTCCGAAGTGTGATTGCTCAGCTCGTCAGGAATGGTGCTGCTGTAGTTGCTCTCCAGCTGACATGCACAGGTCTGGAGAAAAGCTACCCCTGCTTTATGAGGGGTAACTTTAGGCAAGCCATTCGTCTTACGCGCACCGCGCGTAGCCTTTGCCGAACGCGCGTAGTTTTGGGAATCAGCGCATCTCCCTCATTTGCATATTTGAATACAAAATCAATGGGAGCGCACAATGTTGCCCACGTAAATATGCGTTTGCTCTGCGCAATCGCAGAATAGCTAGTACGGGCAGGAAAAGCCTTCTTTCTGGCGTATCTGGTTCTGTGGCTGCGGCGCATAGATACGGCGGCGCATATTTGCTTTTACGCCGCGCATCTCCATATACGCCAGCGTAAGTTGTTTGAGAATCTGGCCCATATTCTGTACTGGTATACTATAATCCATGTATTCCCCTCTCTTCCTATTATCCAACCCCTGTCCACCTTTTTTGTTCCTTTCTTGGTGGTTCTCTGCTGGCAGCTTATAAAGTAGTAAGTGGAGCATACGTCCATGCGCAGTGACACTTTATTTATATAACTATTTTATGCCGTAAAAAGCAGAGGAAATACGCCTTTGGTGTAAGACTAAAATACTTCTGCTTCAGACAGGAATTATTCAGGAGCTTGTTTTCACTTTGAGGGACTGTTCACACCGGAATGCTATGCGGGAAAGGTGTGTTCTGTACGCTCTTCCCGCACCGCACATGCTACACTTGCGAGATGCATGTGAGAGAGCCGTGTTAATGGCACTCTAAACACATTTTGCAAATGCAACGCATTTGCGGCCACCAAACCATATGGTACCGCAGTACCATGAGGTTTGGTGCAGCGTGATCTGAAAAAGTAGTGATTGCACTACTTTCTCCACACTCTAATATGTTTGTCAGCCCTCTGAAATTAATGGGTTTTCAGAACCACACAGGAATCTGTGCCTTCTAGTATTAGCTGGCCCTAAAACCTTTATTCTATTTATTTATTTTTATGTTGGACTTCAACAGCAGCTACAGTCTGGTTGATTGCTAATGACAATACCAGCACTTTCTTTTAGATACAACCAGGAAAATGCACCTTTTATGTGTTTTTTTTTTCTTTTATATTTGTTATATATATAGAATAAATGTGAAAATGTGATCATGCTGGAAAAATGGGAGGTTGATTAACTAAGCAAAATAAACGATGAACTTGTTTTTCTTAATTATAAATTTCTCTTCATGCTTACCCTGAATTTTTTAAGCAGCAGGTTTAAAACCTGGGATGTGTTCATCATGCTGGTAACACGCACATTTGTCACTGAACTGTACGCTGGAGTAAATACAGAAGTCTGAAAGGAAACATAGTGGAAATCTGTCATTTGACCTCTTCCCACAATACCACTTGTTATTTTATTGTTTATAAATTGATGTATTGTTGTAGCACATTTTATGCACATTGCAAGCTTCTGTCAAGGAAAAAGAAACTGAGAGGGGCAGCCTTTATACTTCATGATCCTAAATGTAGCATGATACAGTAAATTATATTAGCAATAATAACATATATAGGATAAACATAATTACATTTACTTATGGTAAGTTACACAAATACTGTACACAGAGATTCTATCATATGTGTAAAAAATACATGATAACAAACATTAAAAAGAAAAAACTGTCTGGATAGACACATGATAGCTGCAATGTATAATATCCAGGCATCTGATATGTATGTACAATCTAGGTCAACGATTCCATAAATAGTAAAGAAGACATGTGTTTGTAACTTCAAAAAGTCTGTAATGGCAGCTTCCATATTTCTAACCTGCCAGGTTCCCTATAACTGCCTTGTTTCTCCAAAGTAGTTGATTCAATGTCAGAAACTTTACTAGTTTCTATACAGTACATGCTGACAATGAAGGGCCAGATTCACGTACATTGGCGCATATTTTGACCGGAGTAGCGCACCTCCTTTACGTTAGACCGGCGCAATGTAGAGGCGCAAGTACCGTATCCTCGTAGTATTTGCGCAGACATTTGCGCCGGTGCAACGTAATTTCCGAGGCGCAAGGCGGAGTAATTCAAATTGGGAAGGGCGTGGGCATGTTCCATTTAAATGAGCCGTGACCCCATGCAAATGAAGGGCCGGCCGGATTGCGCATGCGCACATGAAGCAGACCATGGTCAGCACCTCTCTGCGTATGCTCACAACTCGGCACGGCGCAATCAGTGAGATTTGAACTAGGCCCGGGCAACTTAGTGAGCTCGGCACAGTGCTTAAATAGACAGAGAGAAACGCCCTTCCTTTGCAAAAGTACATCCATTTGTATCCCTTCCTATACAGCAAGGTGCTTTTGTTCTGTTGTTTATTAGCGTTTGTTTGTTTGTGACATGTCTTTGAGATATTTGGTGACTGTTTTGGATAGTGTTTTGCAGAGTGATTTTTGTCTATTCTGTGTTTTCTTTGCTATGTTTTTTTTTAAATTATATTTTTGCTGGGCATTTTTTTTTTTTGCTGGGCATTTTTTTTTTTTTTTGGTTCTGTTTGTGAATGATTTTTGAATGTGGGGGTGACATTCCTGCCAGAAAAGGGGTGTCACCCTCATTTGTGGTGGAGAAGGGTTCCCCAGGACCAGGGAGAAGTGATCCCCAGGTCCGTGTGAATGGTGTATGAATGTACAGTGACATAATTGGAGCTGTGTCGTGGCGTTGCTGCTCACAAGTCCTGCATGGTGGGCTTCTGCTAATCCAATGTGATGAGGATGTGGTGTGTGTGCTAGGGACCACGGTGGTGTGCATGCATGCATTCTTATTTTGCCATGATTAATGTGTGTGTTTAACGTGCAAAGATGCCTAATGTGAGCTGTCTCCTGGCTGCTCTTTCCTCAGAAGACGGGGGACCCTCGGTTAGGGGGGGATTGTCTGGTTCGGGGGTCAGGTCATCACGTATGTCAATCTCCAGGCCCTTTCTCACTGCGAAATTGTGCAGCATGCAACATGCACCGATGATCTGGCATACAAAGTTTGGGGAATACAACAGGGTACCATGGGGGGTGCCGGATAAGAGTCATGAAATGGGGTCCCAGTGCATATGCAAAGTCACCTTGAAGCGATAAGACAGGAGGATGTTAGTAGTGCATGTGCCCCTTGTGATTTCTGCATCATGGGGGGGGGGGGGGGGCAGTCATGCCTGCCACCCATGTCACTCACCAACCAGCCAGCTGTCCCCATACATGTTCTGTTTGAATTCTGTTGGGATGGGGCTATGATTGTATATGTAGCTGTCATGGGTGTCATGGGTGGTGTCATGTGTTGGGCTGGTTATGTCCTCCTGCAGGGTTGTGGTTAATTCCATGATGGCATGAGGGGTGAATCTGAAGATGCGAGACACCTCAGAATCACTCATGCCAAAGATGTCTATGCGTGTGCGATATATATCCTCTCCCTTGCCCTCCTCCTTCTGCGCTCCTCTAAAGTCAGTAGTATAGCTATGAGCAAGGATGCCCCTGGCATGTTGGCATACAGATTGTTGTCCTGCAAGTGTGGCTGCTCAGCTCATCCCTAATGGTGTTGCTTTAGCTGACATGTAGACGAATTTTAAGTCTAATTTTAAGCAAGCTTTTATATGGCCTAATATTAGACAGGACATGCAGCTGATGCGCACAGCACATAGCCTGCGCTGCACAAACTTACTTTTGTGGATCGCCGTAACTCCCTCATTTGCATATTTGCCTAGCAAATCAATGGTGTGTCTAGCGCATTTTTTGCGCGCACGATGCACCGGTCTATCGAAATTACGCCGATCGAAAAACAATAGATTTCATGGGTACATCATTTTGGGGATACGGCGCATCGATACGCAGGCGCATATTTCCAATTACGCAGGCGCACCTCCTGATACTCCGGCGTAAGTGCTTTGTGAATCTGGCCCGAAGTGTCTGGAAGCAGGGCAATCCAAGTCCCTCTGCATCATCAATACAAGTACACAGACAATAAACAGCATGTAAAAATCAGTTGGCTAATGCAATACTATATATCACAGGCAATTTAAAGTTTCTATTCAGATATATACAAACACATCATAAGTAAAGGCCAAATCCAGGCAAAACTTTATTTGAATGGCACAGGGAAGGAATAAAACTTTTCTTAGGTGTCCCTGATAAGGAGATTATTCTAAAGCCGCGTACACACAACCATTTTTCATGATGAGAAAATATAAATTATAATATAATAAATAATTATAACAAATATTAACCACTTAAGGACCCCCGCACGCACATATACGGCCACAGAATGGCACGTACAGGCACAAGGGCGTAAATTTACGTCCCCGCCTAAGTGCGGTTCGGGGGTCCCATCGGGACCCCCTCCGCGGCGTGCGGGGGTCCCCCTGGCTCCGGGAGCGATCCGGGATCAGCGGGCGGATGTCGGCGCTTACCCGCCCCCCCGCGATCGCTCCCAGCCAATGGGAGCGCGCTCCCATCCTGTCAGTTCCTCCTCCTGTGTTTACACAGGAAGGAGGAAATGATGTCACCTCTCATCGCAGCGCTGTTTCCCAGCGCTGCTGATGAGAGAAGACATCACAAGTAAGTGTGCACCAACTCAACACTGACACACACTCACATAGGCATATTAACCCCTTGTGATCGCCCCCCCCCCACCCCCCTGTCACAGTGTCACTGAATGCAGTGATCTAATCACTGCATTTAGTGTCAGTGTGACAGGCAGTGTAAAAAACAGTTAGTGTTAGGTTCAGGATAGCCCCCCCCCCACCCCCCCTAATAAAGTTTTAACCCCCTGATCACCGCCCTAGTTAACCCTTTCACTCCCTATTGCCAGCGTCACTAAGCGATCATTTTTCTGATCGCTGTATTAGTGTCGCTGTTCCCGCTAGGTAGCTATTTTTTTTATTGCGATTTTTTTTTTTACTAAAGACATGTGGCTAAATAAATTTTGGCCTAAATGTTTGACTAAAATTTAGTTTATTTGATTTTTTTTTAACAAAAAGTAAAAAATAGTGTTTTTTTTCAAAAATGTCGCTCTATTTTTATATATAGCGCAAAAAATAAAAATCGCAGAGGTGATCAAATACCACCAAAAGAAAGCTCTATTTGTGGGAAGAAAAGGACGCAAATTTTGTTTGGGAGCCACGTCGCACGACCGCGCAATTGTCTGTTAAAGCGACGCAGTGCCGAATCGCAAAAACACCTTGGGTCATTTACCAGCGTATTGGTCCGGGTCTTAAGTGGTTAATATATTTATATTAAAAATGATTATTCCCCCACAAATCGCTATTGCTCAATTTTGCAAGTGATTATAATTTATTATGGCTGTTTTCTAGCTGATCTAAAACCATTTCTCATTTCTTGAGGTGCTAAAATGTCAGGGCAGTACAAAACCCCCCCAAAAGACCCCATTTTGGAAAGTAGACACCCCAAGGAAACTGCTGAGAGGCATGTTGAGTCCATTGAATATTTTTTTTTTTGTCCCAAGTGATTGAATAATGACAAAAAAATAAATAATTTTTTTTTTACAAAAAGTTGTCACTAAATGATATATTGCTCACACATGCCATGGTTATATGTGGAATTGGACCCCAAAATACACTCTGCTGCTTCTTCTGAGTACGGGGATACCACATGTTTGGGACTTTTTGGGAGCCTAGCCGCGTACGGGACCCCGAAAACCAAGCACCGCCTTCAGCATTTCTAAGGGTGCAAATTTTTGATTTCACTCCTCACTACCTATCACAGTTTCGAAGGCCATAAAATGCCAAAATAGCACAAAACCCCCCAAATGACCCCATTTTGGAAAGTAGACACCCCAAGCTATTTGCTGAGAGGCATGTCGAGTCCATGGAATATTTTATATTTTGACACAAGTTGCGGGAATATGGCAAACTGATTTTTTTTGCACAAAGTTGTCACTAAATGATATATTTCTCACACATGCCATGGTTATATGGGGAATTGCACCCCAAAATACATTCTGCTGCTTCTCCTGAGTATGGGGATACCACATGTGTGGGACTTTTTGGGAGCCTAGCCGTGTACGGGATCCCGAAAACCAAGCACCGCCTTCAAGATTTCTAAGGGCATACATTTTTGATTTCACTCACACAAATCTTGAAGGTTTTTCTTTCAGTCATTGGTTTTTGGGGTCCCGTACGCGGCTAGGTCCAGTACGCGGCTAGGCTCCCAAAAAGTCTCACACATGTGGTATCCCCGTACTCAGGAGAATCAGCAGAATGTATTTTGGGGTGTAATTCCACATATGGGGGGTGTATGCTTCGCCCGTGGGTGTAAGCGTTACTGGCACTAACTAGCTACCTAGCGGCACAAGCAGCACTAATACGGCGATCAGAAAAACTATCGCTTAGTGGCGCTGGCAATAGGAGGTAAAAAGGGTTAACTCTAGGGGCAATCAGGGGTTAAAAACGTTATTTACATTTTTTTGGGGGGTACCTAACGCTATAAAAACCTGGCGGGCGAACCTCAAAAAATAACTAGCTACCTAGCGGCACCAGCGACACTAATACAGCGATCAGAAAAACGATCACTTAGTGACGCTGGCAATAGGGGGTGAAAGGGTTAACTCTAGGGGCAATCAGGGGTTAAAAACGTTATTAAAAAAATTATGGGGTACCTAATGCTATAAAAACCTGGCGGGCGAACGTCAAAAAATAACTAGCTACCTAGCGGCACTGGAGACACTACTACAGCGATCAGAAAAACGATCGCTTAGTGATGCTGGCAATAGGGGGTGAAAGGGTTAACTCGAGGGGCAATCAGGGGTTAAAACCATTATTAGAAAATGTATGGGGGTACCTAATAAAGGTTTTAACCCCTGATTGCCTCTAGAGTTAACCCTTTCACCCCCTATTGCCAGTGTCACTAAGTGATCGTTTTTCTGATCGCTGTATTAGTGTCGTTGGTGCCGCTAGAAAGCTAGTTATTTTTTGAGGTTCGCCCGCCAGGTTTTTATAGCGTTAGGTACCCCCTTAAATTTTCTAAATAAAGTTTTTAACCCCTGATTAACCCCTGATTAATACTTTTTGTTTGATAGTTTTCTGTTTGTTTTTTTTCTTGCTTAATTGGTCGTGCTTGTTTTTGTGAGTGATTTTTGTTGACTGGGAGTGATTTTTGGTCAGAGTATGACAGAGAGGAAGAGGAAATTAAATTTTTCTTTGAGGGAGAAACAAATTCTTGCCCGGGCCATTTCCGACTACGGGCATTTCCTCCACGGCCCAGACAGTGCCAGCACCACCCCGGCCAGGAGGAGAGAGATTTTGGACATGATCACTGACCAGGTGAATTCAGCGAGGAAGGGGGAGACACGGAACCGGTCTGGGATTGATAAAAAGATAAATGACCTCCGGCGTCTGGTCAAAAAGAAGCTGGCCAAAATGCTTGCCCATGCCAGGGCCACAGGAGGGGGCCCACCATGCCGTGTTAGGCTGACAGCGGAGGAGCGTGCGGTGGCCCAGACCTTTCATCAGCAAGAAGTGGAGGGCCTGCCCGGATATAACTCAAGTCATGAAGGCGTGATGCCAGGTAAGGTTTTTTTTTCTATCAGGTGTGTAAAGTGTGGGGGAGGGGGTGAAAGGGAATATGTGGCAGGTGTGTGGATCCTCCAACCTGTGAATGTTTTGTGTCATCCGCAGATGTGCAGGAGGGTGCTGGGCCATCTGGCCTGACCACACCATCCCCAGGACAGCAGACTAATGAGGCCCCCCCCGTCCGCGGAGGAGGTTGAAGAGGAGGGGGAGGAGTTTGAGGAGGAGGAGTCCATGTCAGGCACTGGACTATTGTTTTTGGAGGACTCTTCCCCTCTGGCTGGCAGCAGCCAGCCCTCCCTAAGGGGGAGCCCCCCCCTCCTCCCCCAACATGGCTCCCCTCCCAAGGGGCTCCCCTTCTCCCCGGCCACAAGCATCAGCTGGAGGCAGGAAGGCGACCCAGAAGACCAGGGGGGTGGCCGATCTCCTGCCCGCCACTCTGAGAAGGGACCAGTTCCTCCAGACCCGCCATCTGGGACAGGTCAGCCAGACCTTGGGGCGGATGGAGGAGAGCCTGTCCTCCATCAAGGATACGCTTGGGAACCTGGATTTTGCTGGGTTTTTTTGGGGATTTTTTTTTGGGTTGTGAATGCTGTTTGAATGTGGGGGTGACATTCCTGCCGGAAAAGGGTTGTCACCCTCAATTTTGGTGGAGAAGGGTTCCCCAGGACCAGGGAGAAGTGATCCCCAGGTCCGTGTGAATGGTGTATGAATGTACAGTGACATAATTGGAGCCTTGGCGTGGCGTTGCTGCTCACAAGTCCTGCATGGTGGACTGGTGCCAATCCAATTTGATGAGGATGTGGGGTGTGTGTGCTAGGGACCACAGTGGTGTGCATGCATGCATTCTCATTGTGCCATGATTAATGTGTGTGTTTAACGTGCAAAGATGCCCAATGTGAGCTGTCTCCTGGCTGGTCTTCCCTCAGAAGACTGGGTAACCTCGGTTAGGGGGGGATTGTCTGGTTCAGGGGTCAGGTCATCACGTAGGTCAATCTGCAGGCCCTTTCTCACTGCGAAGTTGTGCAGCAGGCAACAGGCACCGATGATATGGCACACAAAGTTTGGGGAATACAACAGGGTACCCCCAGACTTATCCAGGCATCGGAAACGTGACTTCAGGAGGCCAAAGGTGCGCTCCACCACTGCACGTGTTTGGGCGTGGGCTTTATTGTATCTTTCCTCTCCTGGGGTTTGGGGGTTCCGGAAAGGAGTCATGAGATGGGGTCCCAGTGGATATGCAGAGTCACCTGTAAGGGAAAAGACAGGAGGATGTTAGTCATGCATGTGCCCCTTGTGATGTGTGCATCATGGGGGGGTACAGTCATGCCTGCCACCCATGTCACTCACCAACCAGCCAGGTGTCCCCATACACGTTCTGATCGAATTCCATTCGGATGGGGCTTTGATTGTAGATGTAGCTGTCATGGCTGGACCCTGGGTGTTTGGCACGGACGTGCCATATGAGGCCTTGTACGTTGATGGAATGCCAATGCTTCCGATTGCGGTACATGTGCTCTGTCTCCTGGGGGGGCTGGAGTGCCACATGTGTGCAATCAATGGCCCCCACGGTGCGTGGGAATCTGGCAATTCTGTAGAAATCTGTCATTGCCTTCAGCCGCAGGTCCTCAGTGGTTGGTTTGATGATGTGGTGGGACATGCGTCTGAGGAGTGCAGGGACAACCTGGTGCACACATCTGCTCAGGGAGGATTGTGCCATCCCAGCCACCACTCCACTTGTACGCTGAAAAGAGCCACTGGCAAGGAAATGGAGTGTTGCCAGGACCTTGACCAGTGGCTGCACTGCATGTGAGCGGTGTGTTGGGCTGGTGATGTCCTCCTGCAGGGTTGTGGTTAATTCCAGGATGGCATGAGGGCTGAATCTGAAGATGCGATACACCTCACAATCACTCATGCGAAACAGGTCTATGCGTGTGCGGTATATCCTCTCCCGTGCCATCCTCCGTGCCCTCATCCTTCTTTGCTCATCTAAAGTCAGTAGTATAGCTATGCGCGACGATGCCCCTGGCATGTTGGCATACAGATTGTTGTGCAACACGTGTGACTGCTGAGCTCCTCACTAACGGTGTTGCTTTCTCTGACATGTAGACGATTTTTCTAATTTTAGACCAGCTTTTATATGGTCTAATTTTAGACAGGACATTTTGCTGTAGCGCACACCGCGTAGCCTGCGCTGCACCAACGTTCTTTTGTGGATCCCCGTAAGTCTCTCATTACCATATTTGACTAGCAAATCAATGGTGTGTCTAGCGCAGTTTTGCGCGGACGAAATTACGCCGGACAAAAAAAAGTATAATTCTTGCGTATCTCGTTCTGGGAATGCCGTGCATCGAAACGCACACGCACATTTAGACTTATGCCGCGCATCTCCAGTTACACAGGCGTAATCGCTCTGTAAATCTGGGCCAAAGGATTTTGCAAAGAATACATTGAACTTAGTTTCACCCATGGACAATGACATATTGTGAGTTTCACTACATTATGCAAAAATTACCCTAAACTTTGACAACTTTACTACACCCCAGGCTCTTATTGATATATAGCTTTCAGGTCAGAATATACTAAATAATATAGAGAGTTTTATGGGACTACATCTTTGGATACTAGCCATTATGGGATTAAGAACTACTGCCATAGACTGCCAAAATAAATAGTCATTTGAATTTGTCAATATGTGTTCTCTTCTTGCTTACCTTATGATCATAGAAATGACCATTAATGGAGAACCTGTGATTCCTCAATCTCTGCACCTCTTCAGGACTGTATTGCTTTGAACGTCTTTGAACAAAGCTGGCATCACTTCTAGTCCGCTTCAGCTGAGGTGTTGTTTCTTCTTCATCTGGAAGATAATGGTAATATTTAAATTGGTAATCATTAAATTGAGATCAAAAGCTCAAATAGAAAGCTGAAAGTGTATAGTATTTATTATAAATACATCTGGAAACAACATCTTTGCACCAAAGAAAACTTGCATGATCTTTGTTACTCTAGTTTTCCTGTTTCTGCCTTGAAAGGCTAAGAAAGCATTTGTATTCATGCATGTGTGGACACACGTGTACTAGTGCACATACAGTATGTGCGAGTGTATTTATGTATATGCGCATGTCAGTGTGGATATATATGTGTGTGTGTGTATATATATATATATATATATATATATATATATATATATATATATAAATGTTCAATTAATTAATTTAATTTTTTTTATTCGTATCAATTTTTCATGTTTTATTTGGCTTCAGTACTTTAATGGTTTATTCTTCTAATACGCTCAAAGTTTTTAATGCTGTAATGTTTTAACGTTCTGCGGTTTAATGATTCAATTATCTAATGCTGTAATGCTTCAAAAAGTTTTAATACTTCTATTTCACGTCTCCTGTCTGTAGTAATAATATGCAACTTGATATACTGTATTTATTGGCGTATAACAATCACTTTTTTTTACCCTGAAAATAGAGGGCACACTGTGCCTGTGTGTTATACGCAGGGGGCTGTGGAAAGTTTTTTCCCTGAAACTTCCCTCTCAGGCCGCGTACACACGATCAAATCTGTCTGCTGGAAACGGTCTGCTAGACCATCCCAGCAGACAGATTCGATCGTGTGTACGGGCGTGCCGACGGATTTGGCCACCCGACAGATTTCAAAGCATGCTTTGAAATCTATCGGGTGGGAACCCGTCCGCCCGACATGTCTGCTGGTTAGTACACTTACCAGCAGACATGTCGTCTCGCACCGGCGCCGAATGGATTCGGTGCATGCGCGGAAGTGTTTTACTTCCTGGTGCGGTGACGTGGCGGCGTCAACGTCACCGCCACGTCACCGACACGTCAGCGCGACGTCTGCTGGCTGGGATTTTGGTTTGCTCGTGTGTACACGCGAGCAAACCAAAATCCAAAGAGACAGATTTGTTCAAATCGGTCGGTCCGACCGATTTGAACAAATGAATTGCCTCGTGTGTACGAGGCCTTAAAGATAGGGTGTGTGTTATATGCCTGTGTGTGTTATACGCCGATAAATACGGTATATATTATAGATTTTTTATATGTGTGTTTTCATCTACAACCATCTACAACCACATCCATGCATTTGCATATACCATATATATATATATATATATATATATATATATACTGTATATATATATATATATATATATACACATATATGTACATTTGGTTTTTACCTCATTTAGAGCGCTGGGATGTGGACACCTTTTAACCTTTTAAGCATAGGATAATTTAACCATTATCCATTATGTGATACAACTCCCTATCTGTTGTTCTTCTATGTATGAATCTATAAATCAATTACACTATGTAGACATTTGTTCTCATTCTCCAAGGCTCTGATAAAGAGGGAACCCTTCGAAACTCATTAGCCTACTACTAAGCATCTGCCCTTGCCCACTACTCATTTTCAATGAACATTTTGTAACCTAGTCTCTATGAATATGTAGTATTTTATTTATTTATCTACTTGGTTTTAATAAACTGTATTCATTTGATCCATGCATTAGATCACGTGCATTTTTCCTCTTTTTTCACTTGGCTAAGAAAAAAGAGCCCGATAGAGAGACATCTCAGTAGGTAAAAGTGAACCTTTGCTGAATGAAATATAGGAGTTTCTTTTTCTTACCCCCTTTTGACAATGCTTGTTCCCTGGCTGTTATGTTATGGGATGTGGAAACAAGGCTAGGTTACTCAACTATGCAAGAAACCATAGGAACTGAGGTGCAGAAAAATGTATAAAAATTTGAAATATTTGACTGTAGCAGGAGGCAGTTTGTTCACTAAGGGCTGGAGAGTGGTACAATAATGAGTGTCTGCAGGCAGCAGTGAAGCAGGGTGGAGGTTCCTTGCAAGTTTGGGGCTGCATTTGTGCAAATGTAGTTATAGATTTGGCCAGGATCAATGGTGTCCTCAATGCTGAAAAATACAGGCAAATACGTATCCATCATCTCATACCATCAGGGAGGTGTGTGATTGCCCCCAAATTTTTTTTTTGCAGGAGGACAACCCCAAACATACAGTCAATGTCAATAAAAACGATTTTCAGCGTAAAGAGCAAGGAGTCCTGGAAGCGGTGTTTAGCCCTCCCAGAGCATTGATCTAATCATTATCGAGTCTGTCTGGGATTACATGAAGAAGTAGAAGGATTTGAGACAGCCTACATCCACAGAAGATATGTGGTTAGTTTTCCAAGATGTCTGGAACAGCCTACCTGCCGAGTTCCTTCAAAAACTGTGAGCAAGTTTACCTAGAAGTATTAAAAAAATTATGCTGTTTGACAGGCAAAGGGCTGTCACACCAAATATTTATTTGATTTGGATTTATCTTCTGTTCATTTCCTTTTCATTTTGTTAACTTAAAAATACACTATTAACAAACACACACATATACACAGTGGCCCAGATTCACGTAGGGCGGCGTATATTTGTGTGGGCGTAGGCCATCTCATATACGCTACATCGATGTAACATAGAGAAGCAAGTACAGTATTCACAAAGCACTTGCTCCGTAAGTTTCAGCGGCGTAGCGTAAACTGGCCAGCGTAAGCCCGCCTAATTCAAAGAAGGAAGGAGGTGGGCGTGATCTATTTAAATTAAGTGTGACCCCATGCAAATGAATGGCCGATCGAGCGGCGCATGTGCGCGCATGCTCAGAATCATGTTGCATATACTCCCTAAGATACGACGGCTCAATGCCTACGACGTGAACGTAACCTACACACAGCCCTATTCATGTAGTACTACGTAAACGGCGTACGCAACGTAAAATTTGACGGCGTCGTTCCCTGGCCCATACCTTTACATTACCTGCGCCTGCTATATGAGGGGTAACTTTACACCAGACGTAAGCCTTACGCAATCGCGTATATGAAGCGGCCGGGCGCATCTACGTTCGTGAATCGGCGTATCGTACTCATTTACATATTTAAAATGGGAACGCCGAATGCGCCCCGTGTGTAACTATGCGCCCACGATACGCCGGCATAGGCAAGTTACGTCGGACGGCTGAAGCCATGTTTTTCTACGTATCTCGCTTTGTGAATCGGCGCAAGTATACGACGGCGCACATTTGTCCTTACTATGGCGTATCTCGAGATACGCCAACGTAAATCCATCGTGAATCCGGGCCAGTACCTATATATGAGTATATTCTCTATAGGTGTGTATGTGTAAGTATATATGTATATACTGTTTACAGGGCCCAGGATCTTCTTAAGCTTGGTCTGACCCTCTGGTCAAATTGCTCACCCACCTCCATGATGTTTCATAGGATCACCTAACATCACTGATGTTCTGATGCTGACCATCCACATAGTTTGAGCATAAGCCTCCCTGCAGCTGTGAATGTCTTAACCTAAAAAAGACAGGTCCAGTCTACTTTCTTCCTTCTCCTAGTGGAACCAACAGCTGCAGCAAGTATAAAATAAAAACCCCTACCTTTCTGATAATGCTGGAATTAGACTCATCTGAATTCCGAAGGCTTTGGAGCCTGAAATTGAAGCTATACATATTTATATATAAAAAAAACATATAAGAAGATTACTTACATCTATCACAAGAATTGTTGTTTTCCTCTTCTATATTTTCTTGGTTTTCTGCAATAGGTAACGCTATGCTGAAAGAAAATAATTGAAAGGTAATGAATGCAAATTAGAAAACTTAGCACATTTATACATACTGATAGATAGAAAGTCCATTGGTTGATGTTTACCAGTGGTTCACACATGTGGTTTTTAGTATGTTTTATATTTTGCAAAAATTAACTACAGTCCATTTAACATGGTTTCTTATGGATTTAATTCACATCTGTGAGCTTTGAGCTGGTGTGTTTTTTGGAAAAGGGCAGGAATCTTTTTTTTCTTGCAGCAGATTGCGTTTTGCGTGTAATAGATGTTAATGAACCTGCAGCAAAAAACGCAAGTATTGTGGTTTTAATGCATTTTGCCTGGTTTATTGTCTAATAGGAAAGTACGACAGTTCTGTTCATGGAATGCGACTTTGATGCAACTTTACACTCCCTGTCACTTAAGTCGCATCAAAGTCACATAAAAGTAGTGCAGGAACCTTTATATGTTGTAAGCTCTAACGAGCAGGGCCCTCTGATCCCTCCTGTATTGAATTGTATTGTGACTGTACTGTCTTCCCTGATGTAAAGCGCTGCGCAAACTGTTGGCGCTATATAAATCCTGTATAACAATAATAATAATATATCCAAAGTTGAATGTTAGGGTTAGGGTTAAGAGCTAGGGTTAGGGTTAAATGTTAGGGTTAGAGCTAGGGGTAATCATTATGGTTAATTACCATACCAATTACTGCAAATCCTAACCCTAATGATTACAGCTAACCCTAATCCTAATGATAACCGCTAACCCTAATGATAACTGCTAATGATAACTGCTCATGATTACCACTAATCCTAACTAACCCTAACATTTAATCCTTAATCCTGACGCTAGCCCTTAACCCTAATCCTTACATGCAAATGCAATTTGACACATAAAGGTCCTTGCACTAGGGAAAGCCTATTTAGAGGTAAGCCAATGAGGAGGGAGTTGACCAGGGAGTGTATTAGAAGCTTTGTGGTGACATTGGTTAGGAAGGGGCATATCTTGGAGATGTTGCAGAGGGTGAGGCAGAAAATTTTAGATAGCGATAGGATGTGGGACCGAAAGCTTAGTTCAGAGTCCAGGATTACACCTAGGACCTTGGCATGGGGGAACAAGTTGATGGTTGAGCCGGTAAATCAGGGGAATTGGCACCTAGGGGAGGAAATATCATGAGCTTGGATTTGGATAGGTTTAGTTTGAGGAAGTGATGTGACATCCCGGCTGATATGTCTGCTAGTGAGTTGGTGATGCATGAGGAGACAGATAGAGAGAACTAGGGGGTGGAGAGATTTGGGTGTCCGCAGCGTACAGATGATATTGAAAGCCATGGGAGGCAATCGACTGACCCAGGAAGGTGGTGTAGATTGAGAAAATCAGAGGTCCAAGAACAGAACCTTGGGGGATCCAAACGGAGAAAAGAAAAGGAGGATAGGAGGAAGTAGAGTTGTGACACTAAAGGAGCGGTCTCCGTGACTGTACTCTTCACTGGTTCTCATTCTACCTATGTAGGATGAGAACCAGCAAAGAGTACAGTCACGGAAACCAAAGGAGTGTAGTCCAATGTGTCAAAGGCAGCAGAGAGATCCAGGAGAAGTAGTACAGAATAGTGCATGTTGGTTTTAGCTGTTAGTAGGTCATTTGAGAGTTTAAGGACAGCAGTTTCCATGGAGTGTTGAGGGCGAAATCCGGACTGAAGGGGATCAATAAGTTTGTTCATGGTCAGATGGTTGATCAGTCTTTCAAGAAGTTTGGAGAAGGAGAGTAAGGAGATGGGACGTAGGTTGTTTAGATTGGTGGGGCCAAGTGAGTGCTTTTTAAGTATGGAGGTGACAAGCGCATTTATTAGAGAGTTTGGGAAGATGCCACAAGAGAGGGAGATTTTGAAAATGTGAGTTAGAGAGTGTAGAATTGAGTCAGAGGGTGAGTGTAGCATTTGCGAGGGAGCAGGTGATTAGATGAGTGTTAGATAAAAGTTTAGCAACCTCATTAATATTAGCAGGGTTGAATGAGGGAAATAATGATTGTATCTGTGGACATGGGGTATTGCGTGGGGGAGGTTTCTGCACGTTGGAGCTCTCCTCATGAATTGTATTAATGTCATTTTTGAAGTGATTGGCGATCTCCTGGACAGTGAGTGAATTAGCCCCTTTCACACTGGGGAACGGGTGGCGTTGGCGGTAAATCGGTGCTATGTTTAGGCGCGCTTTACCGTAATTTTGGCTGCTAAAGGGCCGCTTTGAACCCCGCCAATGAAAAATGGTTAAAACCACCCTGAAAGTGGCGTTTTGCTGGTGCTACGGCTGCGCTGCCCACTAATTTCAATGGGCAAGAGCAGTGGAGGAGCACCGCTCCAAAGATGCTGCTGCAGGACATTTTTTAACGTCCTGCCAGCGCACTGCTTCAGTGTGAAACCCCTCTGGCTTTCACACTGGAGTGAATGGAGCCGCTCTTTCAGGGTGCTTTGCAGGCGCTATTTTTAGCATCATAGCGCCTGCAAAGCGCCTCAGTGTAAAAGGGATCTTAGAGCGTGGAGGCAGTGGTGGACAAAGTAGAGTGTTGAAGGATTAGGTGACTTCTGAAGGCAAGTGGTTCCACTAGATTTTAGTTAGGGATATCAGAGTACATGGGGCTGAATAGAAATGCACGCCACGGTTTCTAAATTCCGGTATTTGGGGGTTGAAGTTCAACTGCCAATCAGTACCTATGTGGTCAACAACTTAACACCCATGAGGGTGAGATTGAGGGACAGTTTGCAGACATGGGCAAAACTACGGTTAGGCCTCCTTGGAACTATTAATATATTCAAAATGGTTTATTTGCCCAGGTTTCTGTACCTGTTGTGGCACGCACCGGTTTATATCCCTAAGAAGTGGTTTGCAGGTATTAATAAAATGCTTTCGGCATTTCTTTGGGGACCTAAGCCTGCTAGGGTGTCCCTGGACACACTCTATTTGCCGGTTAGGTTGGGGGGTTTGGCACTACCGAATCTGCAATGTTACTATCTGTCAGCCCAATTAACACATGTGCATTGGTGGGGCTTCCCAAATCTGAACATTGCATCGGTGGCAACCCAGGCAGCACAGATCGGATCATATGAAGGATTACTTAATGTCTTGTATAGGAATGGACCCTATCCTGATCAGGGGCAGGGCTGTTGAAACTGTCTTACAAGGTATTCCATATCTGTAATTCCAGGGGGGGAGGGTCCAAACTGACGCCCCATTGTGGCACAACCCCCAGTTGCATGAAATTGTCAAGGTTCCGGAGGGATAATGCTGGGCGTCTTATGGGCTCAAGTATGCCCATCAGTTGTTCAGGGATGGGATATTTAAGACCTTTTTGGACTTACGGAATAAGTTTGGAGTCCCCAATACGTTTTTTTTCCGTTATCTCCAGCTACGCCATGCAGTAACGGCTCAGTACGGTGGGGGGGTGGTGGCGCTCTCCCCATCCAGTATGGAGGTAGTAATTACTGATGGATATCACTCAAAGCTGATATCTAGATATTACTTCATGCTACTGTCATCCTCCTCCCCCAGAATGGAGAAGGTGGCGGTGCAGTGGCGGACTGACATACCGTCCCTGTCGGAAGAAACTTGGTCGGAGGCCTTAGACACGTTAGTGCCTTCGGTGATTTCAGCTAGGGATAAGCTGACTCAATTTCATTTTCTACACAGAATATACTTTACTCCCTTGAGACTACATAGAATGGGTAGGGGGAATTCAGCAGAATGCCCTCGCTGCTATGCTGCTGAGGGTAACTTTTTTCATATGATATGGCAGTGCCCCTGGGTGGAAGACTTTTGGAGAGAAATTTTGACATTTCTGGAAAATACGTTGGACCTCCCAAATATATACTCCCCGGCCAGATGCATATTGGGAGATCTGGAGGAGGAGACTCTGCTTAGAATCCTGTTTTGCTATGCTAAGAAGGCCCTGGCTCTCAAGTGGCGGAACCCATCACCTCCGACTCTGCAGGGTTGGTTGAAGTTAGTAGAAAAATGTATAAATCGCGCTTCCTAAAATATAAATAAATGCAAAAAATGAATAAAAAAATGAATAAAATGAAAAAAAAGGGTCTGGCTGCTGAATTGAAAAAGTGACCAGTGATGGCCGCTGTACAAAACGCAGTCACCTCAAAAGCGTGATGAACCAAAAACAAAACAAACAGCAAAAAAGACACAGCTGATATGATATGTGTGACCCTCAACTGAGTGTGGCTTGATTAACACAGTCCAAAAAAATTTACAAATAAAAAGTCCATGAGTGAAGATTGATAGAAAACCCGTGCTTCTAGATAAGTAGACGTGTCCAAAAAACCAAAGTGTCCTCCACCAAACTTATGAATTGGTCTCTTACCAGAAACCCACGATCCCTTATAACAGGGGATCAGAAGCAGCGTATAGCGGGTCCCAATCACGTGGCATCAGGTCTGCGGTCCTGGTGGATCTCGTACCCAAAGATGTTTCAGCAATATGGATGCCCACCATGCAAAAAATATCAATGGCTCCACATAGTGTGTTAAACGTATAAAATGTATTTAAAAGAATTAAAATGCACACAGTCATGCAGTATAATAAACGCCTTGATTATTTCATGTGCTGACCAGAACACAAAAATCCTCAGGCTCTCGTCCACTGGTGGAACATACAGGAGCTGGGTGACAACAGCGCGTCGCTCGCCCTACGTCCGTTTCAAAATAACTTTCGTCTTGAAGTTAGTGAATAATGCCTTGCCGCTGTACAAATTGACCTATATAGCTAGAGGATGCCCTAATAAATTTGAGAAAGTGTGGGCGGAGTGGTTGGAGAAGGTGTCGGGAGAGGTGGTGGTGTGATAGGAGCAATGTGTAGAGTGAGGACTGGAGTTAATAGATGATATGTTGGGTGGTGGATCTGTATAAGATATCGATCATTGGTAACTGCATAAGGAAGGTCTGGAGGATGTCTCAATGTGTCTGTTTATTGTTATTTGAATACTTTCATAAAACATGATGTACATGCTGTAACTGTTTCACTCTGATTTTGGCTGCTAATGTGGCCTGGTTATAATGTCTATAAATGTGTACTGTAATATGCCTTTATGTAATGCTGTTGGTATGTACAATAAAATGTACCTTTAAAAAAAAAAAAAAAATGCACGCCACACTTTTCAGATATTTATTTGTAAAAAATTTGGAAAAACATTTATCATTTTTTTCCACTTCACAATCATGTGCCACTTTGTGTTGGTTTATCACATAAAATCCCAATAAAATACATTCAGGTTTTTGGTTGTAATATGACAAAATGTGGAAAATTTCAAGGTGTATAAATACTTTTTCAAGGCACTGTATCCATGTTGTGTATTGAATGCTGAGCTTTGTTTTTAGTGTTTCAATTGTTCAATAGTTTTGTTACAATTGTGCATACAGTATATATGCAGGGAATGTGCGATATGGCTTGGTTCTCACCTCCCCGAGCAGAGAGCTGCTGGCTGTCTCTGCTCCTTCATGCTCACTGGAGTGCTGAGCTGTTGAAGGGCAGGGAGCGACTGTCTCAGTCTTTCAGCGGCTCGCTGAGATGCTGAGACTACGGATCCAGACTTTAAAAAAAGGGATGACGCAGTGCCTGGACTGATCTGTGTAATGTCAGCAGAGAGCGGACTTCAGACCGCTCTCTGCTGAAAACTGGTCACAGAAGTGCAAAATTAATTGCATTCCTGTGACCAATAGGAGAAGCCCGGCCAAATGAGCTCAGGCTGGACTTCTCCTTTCAATACTGTCCAAAAGATTTATCTTAATCTTTCCTGTAAATATCATGTCATGTTTGTTTTTGGATTGCTTTCTATATCACGGTTGTCCATGCATTTTTTTCCATGGTGGACTATTTTAATGGTTCTGTAGAAACACACCTAACTGATATGATGGCAATAAAGAAGGCAGCTTCACAGGTGAGGTGACACAAGAGGTCGATTTGGTAAATTTATTTGAGTAAATCCCTAAACTTGATGAGGGATTGAGAGGCAAGAGGTGTCTGAAAAAAATGCATAAAGCAGATACCTGTTCCTAGAAAGACAAAAATGAGGGATAGAGTATTCACCGGGACTCAGTATCCTGTCCAGGCAAATTAAGCCATGCAAATGTGAAATCCTTTAGGACTTGGGTTTTAACAGCCATGCCATTAACATCAACGAATGGGGGGGGGGGGGGGTGGGGGGTGGTTGCTGGGAGGGTTACTCAGATGGCCGAGTCTGTGTACCATGTTCTTTTGATGTAATGAGGATTCTTAGTACTAATTTTCTGGTTAATTAATTAGGATTTTGTAAATTATTTTGTCTACGTGTTTACCTGTGTTTTCCTTGTGATTCCCTGCTCCAGACCTCTGAAGAGCTAAAACATATCCTCTCATTGACATCTTGTACCTGTAGTCTTATTGAGCGCCGCAAACCCCAAGATATATTCAGAAGACCTTCCACCACAAGTTCTCCACCCACCTGACAGACACAAAGTAAGGATTATAAGCATTTGTGGTTAAGATGCACAAGTATAAAAAAATTCACAACACAATGCATGGATTTATTAGCAGGTCCAGTGCATTTGTAAATCTTTGCTAACATTGGATATATTTCTTTTTAACATTATATTTAATTAAAAATACATTATGCTTATTATTTGTACCTAAAAAATAACGTAACTTTTGTTCTGAAAAAAACGATTCCCTCAGTTAATCAATGTGCATTGCAAGGATTTTAACAAACTTTGTTTCAAATTCCTACTTGTTCTGGCTCAGAAGAAAAAGCTTTTTGTGCAAAGTGAATCTGAATGGGAGTGACTTTATCATTATTAATCAGCTGATGCACTTGCAGTGCTCAAATGCAGAAAGTTGACTGGTCAGCATCAGTTTGAAAGCGATTAACACTGGGAGTATCTCACTATAAAGAAGGATGTCTAAAACCTGACTTGTATCTTAGTTCATACTTCTGGGAGAATCGGTGAGCCAATCATAGAAGCAGGAAATTACATTATTGGGGGCATTCTGTAAACCAGCTGTGTACAGAACTCCTCCAGGTTGCCACAAAGAGTTTAACAGAAAATTAGAGCGCTGCAGATTGAATAGCAAAGGCAATTTTTTAATTACAATATGGCTTGTGTTGGAATTGAATATGCTATATCAGGGATATTGTATAACATTTTACAGAGGTCCGATCAGACAAATTTTCTGCCAGCAGGGGTCCAAAACGCACGTTTGTGCAAAGACTCCTTCACATTACCCACCCCCCCTTACATCACAAATCACCCCCTACACAGTAGTTTGCTCTGCCCCTTGACATCATCTGCCCCCCACAGCACTGCCCCCTTCACTTCATCTGCCCATCCCCCCCATCCCCCCCCCTCCACATAACCCCCACAGCACTGCCCCTCATCACATCACCCCCCCATCACCAGCCCCCTTTACATCAACCCTCTTACACACACACACACACATCACTGTCGCCTTTACATTACTCCTCCCCACAGCACCGCCCCTACACATCACATTCCCCTCCTTACATTACAAATCCCCAGTTCCCCAGTAATCTCCTCTGCCCTCTTCATTCCCCTACAGCATTGCCCCCTCTCAAATCACAACCCTGCATCTTCACAGCCCCCCCACAGTACAACCTACCTTCAAAGCCCCCCACAGCACTAACCTCCCCTCCCCTACCCCCTACCCCATTACCCCCCACAGTAGTGTACTCTCCCAAAATCCACATGCAACATCTGAGCAATGCGAGTTCAGCCAGTTGTATGGCTAAACTTGCATTGGATTTGCACAGAAAAAGGTGCAGGGACTTGTTTTTCCCAGCACTAGAATCGAATTTCATGGACGTTCTCGCCTATGCAATCCAATTCCTGTGTGAGTTCATACAGTAGTTTGTACTGCACTCTGTAAACCGATTTGGAAGGGGTCATTAACAAAATATTGACACCCGCAGCAGTTTGTGGAAGGCAGTGTGAACTGCCTGTGGAAGAGGAGCGATGCGGGAACCGCGGTGGTTCCCGCATCACACTAGTCTGAACCTAAGCTAAGAATTGATCAAAATTATAATTTGATCCCCTGCAGAAGTTTGCCCACTTACAAAGAAATGAAGGGTCTGTAATTGTTATCGTATGTGTATTTTAAATAGAACACTGAAGATGGGTCGTGGATGGGTCTTTCAGCATGACCCAAAACATACCAACAAGGCAACAAAGGAATGGCTCATGAAGCACATTAAGGTCATGGCCTAGCTAGTCTCCAGACCTTAACCCTATTGAAAATGTATGGAGGGAGCTGAAACTTTAAGTTGCCAAGCGACTATTCACTGAACGGCAACTTAATTTATAACATTTGTATCATGTGTTTTCTCTGGACTTCTGGTTTATAGTCTGTCTCTATCATTTAAAATACACCTATGATAAAAATGATAGACCCTTCATTTCTTTGCAAGTAGGCAAACTTACAAAATTGTCAGGGGATCAAATAATTATGTTCCCTACATGTACATATATACATACACACCCACACACATATATAGAGAAATTAATACTGTGGTAAAGGATAACCCCACATATTGATCTGTAAAGCAAAGCCAACTCCTCTTTTCACTGTAGAGAAGGATGCTACAAGCACTGGCTGATTCCTGCTCCTCTCTAAAGGGGGCTATATCTTAGTCAAGGAGAAATCAGTCAGGACCCTCCAACTCCTTATAAGAAGCCCTTCCAGCTAGGGAGTGGGCCCTGTGTCCGGATCAGCCCAGGGACAGAGTAGAGGGGTGCACGCTCTCATACGAGCTGCTTCAGGCACCACCTGCACTGCGGTAAATAGGGAGATCCCAACAATGCCCTGTTACATTAAGCCCAACACCCCGGGGGTCCCAGATGACAGATTAAAGGCTAAGTGAAAACCTAGGTTCAAACGCAAGTGAAAGCAAGCAGGTACAGCAACCTCCAGCTTGCACTATGAACCCATGCAGCCCATGTTAGTCCCCATCAATGTGGTGTATCCCTTAGGCCGCGTACACACGATTAGACCTGTCCGATGAAACTGGTCTGCAGACCAGTTTCATCGGACCAGTTCGATGGTGTGTACGGCCCATCGGACCGTTGTCCGTCGGACCGTTGTCCGTCGGACCAAAGTTTTAAAACCTGCTTTAAAATCTGTCTGACGGACACATGTCCGTCGGACAAGTTCGATGGTTAGTACGCAAAAGCATCGGACCAAAAACCCACGCATGCTCAGAATCAAGTGGACGCATGCTTGGAAGCATTGAACTTCGTTTTTTCAGCACGTCATTGTGTTCTACGTCACTGCGTTCTGGTCGGATTGGATTTTTGGTCCGATGGTGTGTACACACATCAGACCATCAGACCACTTCAGCCTGGTCCGATGAAAACGGTCCGTCAGACCAGTTTCATCAGACCAGTCTGATCGTGTGTACGTGGCCTTACAGACATTGCCTTCCCCAGGCACAAAAGGAGAAAGGGAACCAAGCCACCTCCTTCCCGTACTGAAGAGGGGTCTTGGAGAGCAATCTCTCAGACATTACTAATGAAAACATCTGGATACATTGATTAACACAAGAAAACTGGTACCACATATATAGGCCCAGATTCACATTGGGGCGGCGTGTTACCTCGTGGCTCCTTGAGGTGAATGATGCATATTACATTTAGTAGAAGTAAAGGAATGTCCAAGACAGGTGCTCTTAGCTGTGCTCTTTATTACCCAGCCAGGAAAAAACAGTAAACTTGTGGTGAGGAAAGTAAAGTTCAAGAAGATAGGAGAATAGCAGATTCAGGAGTAATGATAGGAAACAGTCCTGCTCCCAAACGTAACACTTCTTAGCACCACTCCCGCCGGAATGGGTTTAGTGTACCCGGACAGGCCTCTCTCACTGACCTGGCAGCCGGAGTATCACTCGGAGAATTGTAGGATAAAGTCTCTGCCACAGACCCTCCTTGGTGAACTTGGGAGAAAGTCTCTGCCACAGACCCCTCTCAATGAGCCTCAGAAGGACACCTCTGCCACAGGTCCCCTCTGGGTTGAATTCTTGGAGGTATGCCTCATTAATTGAGTTACGTCTGGATCTCCTTCAACTTGTCGCCCAGGTACCGACCGAAAGGTGATCAATCCCTCGGTGTCCGGTTACCTCCATCCCCGGTGGTTTGTCCAGGCCCTTTTGGACCACCAGCCTCTCAATGGCGCTCCTTAGACTGACTCCTCACCGAACAGCAGTACAGCCCGGGATCTTCAAAATTGGAACCCAGTCACTCACTTGGTCCCCACTGCTGTTCAGATGCTCCGGGTCAGCATAGCCCCAGCACCAGGAACACCGCGTGGCATGCACACCCGGCCAGGTAGGTCATAACGCCCGGCAGCCGTGATGTGGCCACCCTAAAGGTGGGTGCCACACTGGACGAAGAAGACCCAGAACCAATGGCGTCTGCCCCATAAATATCCCTCCCCAGCATGCACAGTGAGGACAAACCCTCGGGAAAGAGAACCCAAACCATGACTCCACTGCTGCCACCTGCAGCACCGGGGATGAAAGAACACCCCAGTACAGCAGAATGGGCCCACAGCACAGCCAAGCTGAGACAGAGACCGCACTTTGCTACTAACAATCTGGATCAGAGTGTATCTACACTCTGATCTACCCTTAAATTTAACTAGCACCAGTACTGAAAAGTACATAGGCGCTACATTTGCAAGTTCACTATCACTTAATAGCGCAGCTTCTTTTTATTATATTAGAACATCCTACCAACTGCTCCCAGTGGAGCCAGGTAGGTAAAGTACTGGGTGGAAGAAACAGAGGCCTCCCTCACCCAGCTTCCAGGTGATGCATCTCCTCTGTCTGGAGGAAACACAAACTGACCAGTTCAGTAGACAGACTTCCTTTTACTTTTTTTTACATTGTTAGTTGTGTAGTTGTACCTCAAGTGCCATGGACACTTAGTATTGGTATTCTTGTAGGTGGAGTAAGTGCGTTGGCTGGAAGTGGTGTGACCCTTGAAGTAATATCAACAGTTCCAATAGGAAAGGAAGTCAGCTTGCAAGGGTATAAACTCTTACCAGACCCGGGCTTACTCCCTGGGTCTCTGTATGCTCATGCAGACTCAGTTTAGTTTAAAGGAGAAGTAAAGCCAAAACTTATTTGTCATCAGCTGACATTACAGAGCCGGTCCAGGCTCTAAAAAGATACCGACCATATGGTTGGGATCCACCCATAAACCTGGACCGACAGCTGGCTCAGCCTTTCAGTGAGTTGCTGAGAGCCTGAGCTAGCTGCTCCACTCAGCAGGTCTGGAGCCAGCGGGGGACAGATGCAGCGTTGGACCAATGCTGCATCCACCTAGTTCTCTTTTAAAGGACAGGAAGAAATTTAGCTAATCTCACACTCCTTTTTAAGTTAAAACAGTCTTCCTTGTTCTTACTGCAAATATAAGCAGTTGGAGATGTTATCTAATGCAGTTCAGACCCACAGGGAGTTGACAGCATTTCTCATACCCTCCCAGGGTGTATGTTCTCAGAATATATCATACCCTCCCAGGGAGTAGATTCTCAATCTCCAAGTCAAGATTCTGCGCGACACTTTGTCTCTGGGCTTCTTGGAAGTGCCGCTCAGCAGCAGTCACTAACAACTAGCAGTCCTGATCTCACTTGGCAGTAGTCTTCAGAAGCAGGATTTGGGACTAACTTAGTAACCGTCACCAACGGCGGGACTCTAGTTTCACTTGAAAGTGGTCACTGACCACAGCATACCAGTACCACTTGACAGCAGTAGCCAGCAGTGGGATTCCTTATTGGTCCGCAGCTCAATTCCCCACTCCCTCTCGTGTGCCTGCTCACCACACGAATGTCTTCTGTCCAGTTCCTCCCCTTCCCTTGTCCTGTCCCTACATCACTGGCCTTTCAGACTGATCTAGATACAGTAAGTCATCTTCTTAAAGATGGCTGCTTGATTCATATACAAGTAACTATTCAACTTAAAAAGTATAGGTTTAAGTAAAAACAAAAGAAAATTATATTCACCTAGGTTGATGTAGCATTGATCTAATGCTCCACCTGTCCCTTGCCAGCTCTAAGATCAAGAACTGAGCGATCAAATACTGCTGATTGCTTAGCTCTCGGGTCTTCAGGCTGCAGAGAGCCCATGACTGTTAGTCACTGGCTCTCTGCTCTGCCCCTTCAGCGATCACTGGAGCATTGGGCTGCGGAGAGGATGGGAGCGCCTGGCTCAGACTCTCAGCGACTGGATTTTTGTCTGCACAGGTGAAGGTACCGAAAGATCGCATTGCATTACATTCTTTCCCGTCTGGGGAAACTGTCAAAGGGGACCCAGATATGACGTCATACACATCGCTTCGGGACAGAAACAAGATGGGGAGGAGAGAGGCATTTGGGTGACAGGTCAGCCACCCAGATGCTTCCATCTGACAAGTAAACCCTGCTGGGATAAATATTTAAAAACAAAAACCTGTCCAGCGCTAGGGACCTGCGCTCACAGATCTCAGCTCTGTGCCTATGTCCCTTCTCTGTCCCCAGATCATGTGTCTCTCGAGAATAGGGTCGGTAAATCATGCGGCGGACTGTATAATAATATACACATTCAGTCAGACTCTGTTCTCACTCAGCTCCTTCTCATCTCACGCACCCTCCGGTTCAGTGGTAATGGGCTCTGTGTGCTGCTGGACTGGGGTTGTTCGTGTTCCTCTCTCTGCTACCACCCAGATGGGAGTTCATGTGGGTATGCTATTCATTTAGCATAGCGAGGGCTGAAGGGGGGTGTCTCAGAGATAGGCCATCTTGCTCTCTCTGCCCTGCTTCTGGCAGAGAGGAAGAGGGGTGGAGTAGGCAGGGCTGGGACTCGGAAGAGCAGCTGTAGATGTGGAAGTTGGTGGAGGCAGCGGCTAAAGTTTACAGTGCCTGGGGCTATGCTGAGCAACCTATCACAGTGTGCTGAGCTGGATAAAGGTGCTAGCAGGGTCAGCGCCAGCAAAAGCACTTCTTGGGGAGCTCCTGGTTTTGGCGCCCCCCCCTCCTGGCGCCCTAAGACGGCTGCCTTGGCTGCCTTATACTGATGCTGGCCCTGGAGCCAGCTTCCGGTCTAGGCATCTGGGTGGATCCCGACCATATGGTAGGTAGCTACTGCACTTTATGTGTGAAGTAATTGTGCTCACCCACAAAGAAATCCATACAAATACAAAACAGGTATAGGGCCTTGAGAGGCTTACTCAAGTCTTGTAAAAGATGGACTAAGCTTACCGTAATCAAAATATCAAAAATAAAAACACTGCAGTTTTTATTTATCTCTGCTCCAAGATCCATGAGCGCCTCTATACCTGTTTTGGAGAGATATACTGTATATACATTATCTCACAAAAGTAAGTACACCCCTCACATTTTTGTAAATATTTTTTTTATATCGTTTCATGTGACAACACTGAGGAAATTATACTTTGCTACAATGTAAAGTAGTGAGTGTACAGCTTGTATACAAGTGTTAATTTGCTGTCCCCTCAAAATAACTCAACACACAGCCATTCATTATTATTATTATTATTATTATTATACAGTTGGTAAGGTGGATGATACTGGCAGCAGCGTTCATGATGGACTGAAGGGGGGATAGCGTATGCAGCGGTAAGCCGGTGAGAAGGGAGTTGCAGTAATCGAGGCGAGAGATGACCAGGGAGTGAATCAATAGTTTTGTGGTGTCATTGGTTAGAAAGGGGCGTATTTTGGAGATGTTGCGAAGGTTGAGGCGCCAAGATTTGGACAGTGATTGAATGTGAGCTTTAAAGGACAGTTCAAAGTCCAGGACTACACCTAGGACCTTGACATGTGGGGATAGGCTGATAGTTGTGCCATTAATTTTGACAGAGAGAACAGGGGAAGAGACACGTGGGGAGGGAAAATGATAAGTTCTGTTTTGGATAGATTGAGTTTGAGAAAGTGGTGCGACATCCAATGTGATATATCTGATAGTAAATTAGTGATACGTAAGGGAAAATGAAGGAGTGAGTTGAGGGGTAGAGAAATAGATTTGAGTGTTGTCAGCGTAGAGATGATATTGGAAGCCATGGGAGGCTATCAACTGACCCAGGGAGGAGGTGTATATTGAAAACAGGAGAGGTCCAAGAACAGAACCTTGGGGGACCCCAACGGACAATGGAAGAGGAGAGGAGTAAGTAGAGTTGTAAGTAACGCTGAAGGTACGGTTGGATAAGTAAGTAGAGAACCAGTGAAGATTTATGTCTAAACCACTGGTAACAAACATAAGTACACCCCTAAGTGGAATGTCAAAATATATATATACACCATGGGGAGAATACTTATTTGATCCCCTGCTGATTTTGCAAGTTTGCCCACAAAGAAATGAAGGGCCCTTAATTTTTTTTAATAGGTGTATTTTAAATGATAGCGACAGAATATCAACCAGAAATCCAGAGAAGTAACAAAGATTGTCTCTGAACAGCCGCTCTCTGAACAAATTGTAGCCTTTTATTAAAAGAAGGACACCACTACAAGTCACAGCAAAATAAAACCTGACTTCTGATGCGTTTCGCACTGAAACGAGTGCTTAGAAAGCCAGAGAACACATGAAACAAATGTTAAAAATTGAGTTTCAGTTCAGTGAGTAAAATAAGTATTTGAAACATGACTTATGCTGCGTAGGGATGAGCTCCGCGTTCGATTCGAACGTATGTTTGATACGAACATTGTCTGTTCGTACGTTCGACGAATTTCGAACAAAGCGGGTCGTTCGCGTCAAATTCGAGTAACGCTTAACAGCCCATAATTTACTGCGGCATTGAACGCTGATGATTGGCCAAACATGCACTATGACCCTGCATGCTTGGCCAATCACAGCGCGCAAAAAACAGAGAGCCATAATTGGCCAAAGCCAGGGTGTCTTTGGCCAATTATGGCTCAGGGCTTTAGCACACGCCCCACACTATATAAGGCCGCCTGCTGGGCGGCCTCGTGCAGTGTGTTCCAGTGCTGAACTGAGATCAGTCAGAGAGACAGAGAGATAGTCTTTTTATATAGCTAGATAGAGCAGGCAGGCTAGTCAGTTTAGCTTAATTTACAGTGTGTAGAGGATATATATACATCCCTAGGAGTTGTACATATATTTATACACTGTATAGCTTAGCTAGATCAGTTCTTCCTAATATACTGTCAGGCAGGTGATTGTGCTATTTAACCACTACCCGACGGCCGTACGACTTTGTACGGCCGCAGGGTGGTTCTACTTCTCTAACTGGCCATGTTTTTTATGGCCTGCGCTCTGCCGGGCCACTGGGGGGCGCACGAGCGCCGCCATTGGCGGCGCGCGCGTGCCCGCCGCATCGCTGAAATGCCGATGCGCGTGTATGTAGAAGAATACGTATCACCTAGACTCAGAAAAAAAATGTTTTTTTTTAAAAATTGGGCTATTTATTACAGCAACAAGTAAAAAATATATATATTTTTTTTTTTTCAAAATTGTCGCTCTATTTTTGTTTATAGCGTAAAAAATAAAAAAAAACGCAGAGGCGATCAAACACCACCAAAAGAAAGCTCTATTTGTGGGGAAAAAAGGACGTCAATTTTGTTTGGGAGCCACGTCACACGACCGCGCAATTGTAAACCCAGAGCTCCACGTCCTGTCAGGGAGAGGAAACAGATGCTGTTTCCCTTGTACATAGGGACACAGCATTGCTCACCTCCCCCAGTCACCCCCTCCCCCCACACAGTTAGAACACACCCAGGATACACATTTAACCCCTTCCTCACCCCCTAGTGTTAACCCCTTCAATGCCAGTCACATTTATACAGTAATTAGTGCATATTTATAGCACTGGTCGCTGTATAAATGTGAATGGTCCCAAAAATGTGTCAAAAGTGTCCGATGTGTCTGCCGTAATGTCGCAGTCCCAATAAAAATCACAGATCGCCGCCATTACTAGTAAAAAAAAAAATAGTAAAAAAAATCATAATTCTGTCCCCTATTTTGTAGGCGCTATAACTTTTGCGCAAAGCAGTTGCTTATTGCGATTTTTTTTTTTTTTTTACAAAAATACGTAGAAGAATACGTATCGGCCTTAACTGAGAATTTTTTTAATTTTTTTTTAAAAAAAATTGGGATATTTATTATAGCAACAAGTAAAAAAAATTGTCGCTCTTTTTTTGTTTATAACGCAAAAAATAAAAACCGCACAGGCGATCAAATACCACCAAAATAAAGCTCTATTTGTGGGGAAAAAAGGACGCCAATTTTGTTTGGGAGCCACGTCGCACGACCGTGCAAATGTCAGTTAAAGCGACGCAGTGCCGGAAGCTGAAATTTCGCCTGGGCACGAAGGGGGTTTATGTGCCCAGTAAGCAAGTGGTTAATGTACTTCTTCTTGAGCCACTCATTTGTAGTTTTGGTGGTATATTTTGGGTCATTATTATGCTGGAAGAAGGTTCTCATCCAAGATTTTACAATACATGGCCCTGTCCATTGGCCCCTCAATGTGGCAAAGTCGGCCTGTAACTTTAGAAGAGAAACAGCCCCAAAGCATAATGTTTCCACCTCCATGCACGACTGTAGGGATGGTGTTCTTAGGGTCATAGTCAGCATTTTTCTTTCTCCAAACATGGCGAGTCGAGTTAATGTTAAAAGACCTACATTTTGGTCTCATCTGATGACAGCACTTTCTCCCAATATTTCCCTAAATCATTTAAATATTCATTGTCAAACTTCAGACCGGCCTGTACATGTGCCTTCTTGAGGAAGGGGACCTTCCGGGCACTGCAGGATTTAAATTCATGACAGCGTATTGTATTACCAATGGTTTGTTTGGTAACTGTGGTCCCAACTGCATTGAGATCATTCACAAGCTCCTCCGGTATAGTTCTGGGCTGATCCCTCACTTTTCTCATGATCATCCTTACCCAATGAGACAAAATCTTGCATGGAGCTCCAGACCGAGGGCGATTGATGGTTATTTTGTATTTGTTCAATTTGCAAATAATGGCTCCAACAGTTGTCTCCATCTCACCAAGCTTATTGCTGGTGGTCTTGTAGCCCATTCCAGTATTGTGAGGGTCTACAATCTTGTCCCTGATGTCCTTTAAAAACTCTTTGGTATTGCCCATGATGGTGAGGTTTGAATGAAAGAAAGATTCTGTGGACGGGTGTCTTTCATACACATAACAAGTTGTCGTTAGGAGCACCTTCTTAAATTGACAGGACTAATCTGTATACCACATGAGCACATACTGTAGCCAGTCTGTGGGAGCCAGAATTATTGTTGGTTGGTAGGGGATCAAATACTTATTTTACACACTGAACTGCAACTCAATTTATAACATTTGTATAATGTATTTTTTCTGTATTTTTAGTTGATATTCTGTAGCTATCATTTAAAATACACCTATGATAAAAGTTATAGACTCTTAATTTCTCTGTAAGTGGGAGAATTGTAAAAATCTGCAGGGAATCAAATAATATATATTCACACATAGTATATACTGTTATAGACACAGAATAAGATTTTCTATATTGTAATTTTCTACATTCTAATTTTTATCTACAGGGCTATCAGTGGGGTACCTAATTTAGAAGTCTGAGATACAGTACACCTGGGAGTTATTTTTCTCACAATATAGTGATATTAAAAGAACAATACACACCCATCCCAAGAGCAATAAGAGCAAAAAGAAAATTACCAGAGTGTACTGGATGTGAGCCATACTTTGCTGGTCCCACAATTAATCATTGTTTTACAGAAAATATGTAATTGTTTAGTTGTCGGTAGGCAACAATTTCAATGGCTGAGAAATTTCTCTTTCTGAATGTCTTAAGTGACTGCTGGATACTTTTTCAATACACAATACAAAAAAAAGTGATCATATAAAGACATTCTTATGAGACTGCATTTTTATTGTTTATAAGCTCCTTTTAGCATTGGCTTGCTTTTTTAAACCCCTAATAGTATGCTTATTGAACTTTTAGCATCTATAACAGTATTTAAAAAGTTGACATTACCTTCATTATGTGTAGTGAAAAAAATGCCCAGCAGGTTTTATTTTTGAATTTAATATCCCCAGATTATAGCACAAATTTTGGGTGCAAATTCATGAACTATTTTCATGGGATAAAACTCCAAGACATATCATTAGGTTAATTGGACTAGTTGTGCACTCCTGTGACCTGCATTCAGCTGACAGCAGGCTAAGGCCCTGTACACACGATCAGACATGTCTGATGAAACTGGTCTGCAGACCAGTTTCATCGGACCAGTTTGATGGTGTGTACGGCCCACCGTTGTCCGTCAGACCAAAGTTTTAAAACTTGCTTTAAAACCTGTCTGATGGAACCTGTCCGTCGGACAGGTTTGATGGTTAGTACACAAAAGCATCGGACCAAAAACCTGCGCATGCTCAGAATCAAGTCGACGCATGCTTGGAAGCATTGAACTTCGCTTTTTCATCACGTCGTTGTGTTCTACGTCACCGCGTTCTGGTCTGATCGGATTTTGGTCTGATGGTGTGTATGCACATCAGACAAGTTCAGAGTTGTCTGATGAAAACGGTCCGTCAGACAAGTCTCATCAGACATGTCTGATCATGTGTACAGGGCCTAAAGCGTCACTTAGCTGGTCCAGGCTCTGAAGAGACCCTGGCTTTAATGTTGTAATCCACCCAGCTGCCTGACTGGCAGATCTGCATGTTGTATCCTTCAACAGGTTGTCATTAAGACACCAGGAAAATTGCCTCTGGGCCCTTTGCATGTGTGCGAAGTGTAGGTGAATAAGAGCGTGGTCAGACCAGAGAATGTTGCCCAAGGATGCGGTATTGGGGAGGTCTAATAGGGACTGAGAAAATAGTCAATGTGACTGTATGAGTTATGGGCCACTGAGAAAAAGCTATAATCTTTTTCAAAAGGATGCTGTACAAGCCAGACATCCACTTGTTGTGCGGAATGTAAAAGTGATTTGATGTATGTGAGGGTGGAATGAGGGATTATAGACTTACCCAAGGAGGCATCCACAGTCTGGGACAAAGCCCCATTGAAGTCACCTCTGAGGATAAAACTGGGACCACCAAAGGAGAGCAACCTTTTTCACAAAAAAAGCTTAATTTTTAATCTAAGTCTTTTCTTTATTTCAACAAGACGGAAAAGACAACAAAAAAGGAAGGCAAATCTCAGAACATCTTCCATACATCATTATAGTAACATAATCACATAATTGGCCTATTCCTCAATCAGAATAGTAGTTATATTTCAGACTTTATTTTCTAGTCTCATCGTTTTATTTATATTTACAATAAATCCCTTGTTTATTTCTCCCGGTAACTTTCCCTTTGGTCATGTATCTATACTCTCAGACTATTCCAGTATTCTTGACAGGGTATCTGTCTCTATCCCCCCTCCTAGGTTACCCCCTCCGTCCAGCAGATAACAAAACAAATCTACAAAATTCATACATAATCCAATAACTACGACCGAGTCGTAAACAAACAATCAAAACCATACAGAGAAAAAGAAAAAAAAAAGGGGAAAACAAATCCATTCAAAGGGAATCCCCCCTCTCCTCCCATTCCACTACGTCCCCCTCCTCTCCCTTATATCTCCTGGGCGTATATTCCTCCTCTATACTACTCTCAAACTTTTGAGTCAATAAAGAGATTCCATACGGACCATGTTTTCCTATATGTCACTTTTTTCTGTCGTGCTATCCATATCAATTCTTCCATTTGATTAATCTCCTCTACTTTCTTAAGTCAGAGTCTTATTGGTGGGGGTTGTCTTTGCTTCCAGGTATGCATGCTTTAGCCGCATTTAGAAGATGGCATACTATCGTTTCCTTATATCTCTTTACTGGCATTTTTGTTTCATGTAATAGGAAAAAGGCCTGATCGTCAGGTATCTTTTCTTCCAAAACTGCTGACAAATTCTCCGGACCACCTCCCAGAAATCATGATTCTAGGACATGACCAGAGAATATGTAATAATGTCCCAGATTCCTCACAGCATCTCCTGCAGGTATCCGTGACCTCCGGAAAAATTCTGTGGAGAAGAACTGGTGTTCGGTACCATTGGGAAACAATTTTATAATTTGTTTCTTGTATCCTCGTACACATTGAGGATTCAAATATGTTATGTATTATACTGGTACATTGTTCCGCTGAAAAGGTTCTACCTAATTCCACTTCCCATTTGCCTAAAAATGGCAATTGGAAATCTTCTGCCAGTCTAATCAGCAGATCATACATCTTCAAGGGAACATGGGAGAGTAATCCCTAACTCCTGCTTGAAATTATCAGGTGGAGGTAAAGTCTGCAGGAAGTGCCTCAATTGTGTCGCACGCCAAAAATCTAATTGGTATCGATCGAAGCTGAATGTCAATGTTTGCCAGTTAGGCCATGATCCTGTTTCCAGGAAGTGAGAGGCCTGGAATAACCCATTTTCTAATAATATCCCAAAGGTTTCTTTCCTCAATCCTGGTGCAAATTGTGGGTTCCCCAAAATGGGGAATAATGGGGACCCTGATGTTGACAAATTCCCTTTAGAAATAAGTCCATGGCACATTTTTATCGTCAGGCCTATTAGTGGGTGTGTCTTAATCGTGGTTGGAAGTTCTTTATAGCACCAAGGTGCTCTATAAAGTAAGACCCTGCTCTGTGCTTGTTCCAGGTTCGGCCACATCTTTAAGTCTCTATGTCGGCACCAGTCTATTATTCTACTCAATATAGCTACTTGATAGTATTTATATACAACAGGTATAGCTAGTCCACCATATTGCTTAGATAAAGTAACAGGGATCTTCTGATCCTTGGATGTTTCTGTGCCCAGATAAATTCAGTAAATAGGGAAGTGCTTGGAACAAATACAGAAATTGCGGTACAATGTTAATTTTAAGTATATTTCCTCTTCCAAACCAAGAATGCCCTTATGCCATCTATCCAGCAGACAACGAACCCTTCATAGAAGGGGTGGAAAATTCAAATCAAAAGTTTTTGCAAGATCAGTTGGGATCCTTGTTCCCAAATAATTCAAAGCATAATCCGTCCATTTAAATTTATAGTTGGATTTCAATGATCTCAGCATATCCATAGGCATTGCTATTCCCATGGCCTCTGATTTTGTTAAATTAATCTTAAAATATGATAAGGTGCCATATCTTTCTATTTCGGTGTATAGATTAGGAAGAGATATCATTGAGTTAGCCAGTGAGAAGAGCATATCATCGGCATACGCTGAGATCTTATACTGGGTTCCTTCTACTGCCAATCCCTGGATATCCTGATTTGATCGAATCCTACAGAGGAAGGGTTCCCACATTAGTGAGAAAAGCAGAAGTGACAATGGGCATCCTTGCCTAGTCCCATTGGTGATCCCAAAAGAAGGGAGATAGGGCTCCATTTACCTTTACTTGAGCACTTGGTTGGGCATAAATACTTGAAATCCATCGGAACATATTTTCTCCCACCGCTAAAAAAGCTTAATTTTTGGTTAGCTAATCTATAAGGCACATCCACTTCTAAAGTAATTTAGAAACTTAACTTTTACGTATTACAGTACTGAGATTGCACCACCGATTATAATTAATTCTGGTTCTCCTATTCATAAATCAGTTTGAAAAAAGACATGGTGAAACAAACAGCAATTTCTTCAGAACATAAAAAATATAATACTGCAAAAGAATAACAAAAATCTTATCAATGCACATCGTTTATCTGAAAAAATTGACTTAAACTTTAAATTTATGGTCTTAGATTGTAAGCTCTAATGAGCAGTGCCCTCTAATTCCTTCTGTATTGAATTGTATTGTAACTGTACTGTCTGAATGAATTAATGAAAACTTATATAGCGCAGCACATGCAAAGTAAATCTCCTCTGGGCGCTTGTTGTTCCTGTCTCCTTTGAGATCAAAAGAGATTAGTCTTAATCTTTCTCCTGAAGACTAAGTAGTTCTCCTCCATCCGAATGCTGGCTGGTAAGGCGTTCCATAGTCTGGGACCTTGGACAGCGAATCTCCTGTCTCCTTTGGACTTGTATCTGGCTTTCGGTATCTGAAGCCGATTTTGATTGGTGGATCGTAGAATACGATTGGGATTGTGAACTTTTAATTTTACGCATAGATAATGGGGAGCATTCCCATGGATACATCTATGCGTTAGACAGAGAGCTTTAAAGGTGATTCTGTCTTTAACTGGTAGCCAGTGAAGGGATCTCAGTGAAGGTGAGATTGATTCCCAGGGTTTTTTCCCAGTCACAAGTCTGGTGGCCATATTTTGAACGACTTAAAGACGGGAGATTTGGTACTTGGGGAGTCCGAGGTAAAGGGCATTTGCATAGTCCAGTCTGGAGTTTACAATCGCTCCCACCACGACCGCTATGTCTTTCTTGGGAATAAAAGGAGTGAGTCTGCGTAGTAGGCGCAGCAGATGGTGAGATCCGCTGACTACTGACCCTATTTGTGCATTCATTGTCATGTCGGAGTCAAAGATGACCCCAAGACTTTTGACTTTGGCGCTAGGGGTGATGATTTTGCCCAGAATGGGCGAGGGGATCCAGGTTGTTGCCGATTGATTCCTACGCTTGGCGTGAAACAGAAGAAGTTCTGGCCTATAACAGAGTAGAATCCGGACGGTCTCCTGGCCGTTTACTTGCAGTTGAAGAGTAAGGGTTTCCATGAATGGAAGAGGGTTTTGAAGGCCTGGTTTTGTGATCGCAAGACGCGTCTTATGGATCACCGCTAGTCCTCCTCCTCTTTGCCCTATTCTGTTTTCCGTTATAATACGGTAGTTGTCTGGCACCAATTCTCCTAGAATGGTGTTACAGTCGGCTGTGAGCCAGCTCTCTGTAATAAAGAGGCAGTCTAAATCATGTCGCAATATTTTACTGCCGATCTAGTGTTGATCAAAGCACATGATATGTGCTTAGGCTGGGGTAAATGGCTGTGATTTCTGGTAGTCGATCGTCGATCGATCCTCAAAAGTCGCAGATTTCTTAGGGCTTTTTTGGTGGCGGCCGGCAGAATTGCGGCAAATCGACCCAGATCCCAAATGTTTTCCGCCGAGTATTGCCGATTAACCATGGCCGCCGTGGAGCCAAGGGGCGGGGGGGCGGGGTGGATTCACAAGGATAACTGGATCCTCTGATCCTAGCTTGGTCCAGAGGAAGGCAAAAAAAACCTGACCACGCTGCGCCAATATGCTGTGGTAGGGAAAAAAGTTCCTTCCTGACCCCAAAGAGGCGATCGGGTTAAGCCCTGGATCAAGTTTTAAATGAATTTGAGAGGGGGGAGATAGGGCAGGGTGGAGCAAGATGGCCGCCACTTGGCAGCAGGATCCAGGCTGGGGGGGTACCAGGCTGAGTGGCGCCTGGGGGGCTAAGAAGGATGATCGGAGGGCAAGGATGCTCTACTTGGGTAGGGGGGGCTTTCTGGCCCGATTAGTGAAATGGTGCCGACTGTTGGAGGGTGGGGAGCGGCACGCCGCTAGGCCGCGGATGAAGCCGCGGCCTTTCCTGACCGGCGCGGAGGGGAAAAAAACACCGCGCCCGAGGGTATCGGCTGTTTGTGGGGATGGCTGGCGGGAAGGACGCCCGAGCGGGGGTAGCGGTATGGGGGTGAGGAGAGGGGAAGAGCCGTGGGGATTGGGGGAAGCTACTGTGGCTTGTCCTGAGAAGGAAGGCCGCCTGCAGCTCCCAAAGAGTGGCTTACCTGATTGAGGGAGGCAGGGGGGGTCAGGTGAGCCGGGGAAAGCCGTGGAAGTCCTGGAGGGGGGAGAGGAGCTTGTCCGAGTGGCCAGTGGCAGGTGGACAGATGACAGGGAGGTGGAAATCCTGCCTGCCTGTCTGTGAGGCCTGGAACCGCACAGTGGGGAGGACCCTGCTATCCCTGAGAGAGTGACTCGTTTGAGAGCGTCCTGCTCTCTCGATGTCTGACTGCACACTAGGAAGAGCTGTGAAAATGTCTGCCCTCATGTTGTAAAGCACTACTCAAACTGTTGGCGCTATATAAATCCTGTATAACAATAATAATAATGGTCAAAAAGTCAACTCACAACTACTTCATCCTAATGTATAAAAATTTGCATACACTGTTTAGATAGCATCAAGCTGAAGACTTGTCAAGGAACAAATTAAATTTAAGGTACATACGAGCCTTTGTGTTGAGGACTATATAATATAATAACAAAAACAGGAAAAACTGACAGAGGTTTTGTATTACAATGGGGAGATTTACTAAAACTGGTGCACACAAACTCTGGTATAGCTGTCCACAGTAACCAATCAACTTCTAGGTTTTAGCCCTTGTTTACACTGACGCAGCTTCAAAGTCATGCACATGACTTCTATAACAGACGCCAATGCAAGTTGTGTTGAAGTCACACCAACAGTAGTGCAGGAACCTTTTTCTTAGTCGACCTGATTAGAACAGTTCCATTGCCATTAATAAGGCGCGACATGTCTTGTGACTTTGAACTTCCAAGTTGCATGACAAGTAGCGGCAGTGTGAACTGGGGCTAATTGTCAAAGCCTTATTAAACAAGCTGAAGTTAGAAGCTGATTGGTTACTATACACCGCTACACCACATTCTGTGTGCACCAGTTTTAGTAAATCCCCCTCCTTTGTTTGTGCTTTTCTTGCACTATTTGACATTCAAGGAGTTAAACTTCACACCAAAGCTCTTTATCCAATCTCCGATGTGTTACTATAGTTACCTGTGCCATAATTGGTCTGTGGTTATAACTTGTTTGGATCTATTTATAGTTTTCCATCAGTGTTTGTACCCAGAAAAAGCTACTTCTTAGCTTGCAGTTATCACACTAATTGTAGACAGTAGGCAGTTTCAACCTTGGCTGTATTATAAGTAGGCACATAATCTACTTGTTAGAACCTGCCAACATTTGATTACATTCAGCAAAAACTAAGAGGCTAAAGCTTTGTGAAAGAATGTTTAATGTCTGATAAAAACAAAAACAAAAAAAAACAGTATCTTTTAATCGAATACCATAATGGCAGTGTTTACGTGTGCAATGAGGTGTTCATAAAACGTGTCAGAGAGCACATTAACATCCTGCTGGTTGGTACACAGCGGCTCGGACGAGACAGGAAAGGAAAGCTGAAAAAAGCGAATTATTACAGCTAGTGAGAAGCTGGAAGCAACCCCCCCCCCCTACATCCGTGGACATCACCTTCCTCACATCCTCACTCACGTTCACAGCTGATGCTATTTTAGGAAATGCAGCTGAGAGGCTGACAGCCGCTGGAAGCTATAAAAAGACCACGTCTATTGGTATCAATCAGAGCAACACTGACCAGGAGCACAACAGACTTATCAAAAACCAACACATACCTAATATACCACCTCTAAAAGGTAAGAAAATTGTAAGTCATGCTATAGCCATAATTCATCAGAATACTCACATCTGTTTGACTATAATATTATTTTTAAACTACATAAGATGCTGTAGTAAGGCATATTTATATTTCTTCAAAATGTCAAGCCAACTCATAAGTTTGCAGTTGTTCCACTGCACTGACAAGATTGGTATAGAATAAGCACACAGAAACCAAGTATATGTATGTATATGTGTGTGTATATGTATATATATATATATATATATATATATATATATATATATATATATATATATATATAATATGTACTGACTGTATTGCTCTAATAATTATTGTCTTTTTTTTGTTCCTTTCAGCAATGAGATCCCAACTTCTGATCTCCGTGGAGCACCTACCCACCATCAATGAAGATATAGAGATATCAGCTCAACACGAAAAGCCAAATGCAGATGTGCACACAGACACTGGACTGGAAGATTATGTCAAATCTATTCAAACACTGGCACAGCCTAGTTCTCTAACAACAGATCATAAGCACTATGGCCAATGCAAGGCTCAGAGGAGGACTCGTTTTAGACCCAGATCACCATTGAAGGTATGTGAACCTAAAGTTCTAACTGTGGCACAGGAATCCTATCATGCAAACCCAGTCTTTTTACAAACTGACCCACTGGCATGGTTGTATAGACAGAATGGAAACAAAAACCAAGAGAATGGCGACACATTCCATTGTGCTGTGCCTCAAAAAATGAAACTTTGTAATACCGTAAACCTACATAAAACTGCTGACACAAATAGAAGGTTACAGTACAGCAAAGGTCAAAGTATCGAGCACCAAAGTACACAGGAAAGAAGAAGCAAGCACCCACGTCTTCAAAAGAAATGTCGTTCCTCTGCTTATAGCAGTTTGGGATCAGTAATTAAAATCCACAAACCACAGTTGCCTGTCATATATGAGTTATGATTTCATTCAGGGACTAAAATAGAATGAACATTGTAAGACTCTATGGATTATTTAATTTAAACTGGAAAAACTACTGTCTGAATTCTGCAGACCTGCACTACTAATAAATATTCATTTTTTTTTTTTTTTTTTAAATAAATTTGTGTTCCTGTGTTTTTTTGATGAGTTTGTTATTTAAATCTTTTAATTCTTTCTAATCTTTTTAATTCTGTAGCAAGTTTGCCACTTTAAATCCACAATGCAGGAAATCCAGGGAAACCTAACGCTGTTTTGTGGCAGACAACTGAGCTCTGAAATTGCTCAAATCTCAATTGTCCGTTTTTTTTGTTTTGTTTTTTAAACATATTCATACTCTTTATTTTTCCTAGACAGAAATGCCATTCATCATTAATAATGTTGTTGTTGTTATTACATATATATGTTAAAATAACATTAGACAATATTTAAATATTATAACAATAATATAACAATGAAATGTTTACATGTTTAAACAAAGATGGGAAAACTTCAGATTGAAAAAGAAAGAAAGTAGAAAAGGGACAAAGAAAGGTAGCATGGCTTGTGGTATAAAAATATGATAGTCATATAACCAGAGGAAGGAAAAAGTTCATGCATTAATTCCATTTGTTTTCAAATGATACCACATTATCAGCAGTCGTGGGACATCTTGAGGAGTTACGTAGCAGAGTGCTTAGATGTAAGAAGCACGTCAAAGTGTTCCAGGACTGCTGACGCTGTTGGGTCTTATACATTTTAAAATAAATGTTCTAGTTTCAGGACTTGCTGTGGGTACCCAATTTTTCCTTTTTTCTGGTTAACTGGATTTTCAAGCTGTGCAATACTGAGTTGTCAGCAGAATGCTGGGGGTGGATGCAGTGTGCTTAGTCTAGTGACAGCAAATTTATAAAGAAAAAACATTACTCATGTTTAAAGTGATTGTAAAGGCTTGTTTTTCCCCATAGTTGGTAGACACGATAACTTTTGTGCAAACCTATCAATATACGTACGCCTATTGCGATTTTTTTTTTTTTTGTTATCAAAAAATATGTAGACGAATAAAAATATGTAGAAGAATATATATCGGCCTAAACTGATGAATAAATTCGTTTATGCATAGAATGCATTGAGATAAAAAAACCTTCTGCCTTTACTACTCCTTTAAACTTGTAAACAATTTGCTGCATAGACAGGGTCAGATGAAATTGCTCATACTGATCAGCTTCTATTTTTCTTTGTAACCAGGGTGCCTTCCATAAATCTGCTGTTGTTTTTTTTAAACTAAAATGATAAATTATAATTTATTTTTTAATCAGATTATTTTTATTTAACAACATTTTCAATTAAAAAAATATAAACATACCTGTATTATACAAAACACATCACACAAGATATCATAAATACCACAACAAACAAACAAACACCCAACACATTTGGAGCATAAAACACACAAACTAATGGACATTAATGCTTACTAAATAAAATGGACTATACATGACCACAAAGTACGCCTCTCAATGAAAAGTGTGCATATAGGGTGCAGTATAGTCAAAAAGGGTGCAGGATAGTCACATATAGCCATATGCATATACAGAAATACTTATGGTGCAGATTGATCTATACCAATACATGGACTCAAGCCATTGTGACCAGATAGCATCAAACTTACTCAATAAGTTCCCTAACCACTTAAGGACCGCTTCACGCCGATATATGTTGGCAGAAAGGCACGGCTGGGCACATCCACTTACCTGTACGTGGCCCTTTAAGCCCAGTCGTGGGGTCGTGACCCGGTCCGAAGCACCGTGACTGCGCCGGCGGGACCCGATCGCCGCTGGTGTCCCACAATCGGTCACCGGAGCTGAAGAACTGGGAGAGGTGTGTGTAGACACACCTTCCCCATTCTTCACAGTGGCAATGTCATTGATCGTCTGTTGCCTGATATAGGGAAAGGCGATCAGTGATGTCACATGTCCAGCCCCGCCCCCTATAGTTAGAAACACATATGAGGTCACACTTAACCCCTACAGCGCCCCTAGTGGTTAACTCCTATACTGCAATTGTCATTTTCACAGTAATACGTGCATTTTTTTTGCATTTTTTGCTATGAAAATGACAATGACAATGAGTCAAAATTGTCCGATGTGTCCGCCATATTGTCGCAGTCACAAAAAAAATCGCTGATCGCCGCCATTAGTAGTAAAAAAAAAAATATTAATAAAAATGCAATAAAACTATCCCCTATCTTGTAACCGCTATAAATTTTGTGCAAACCAATTGATAAACACTTATTGCGATACGTATCGGCCTAAACTGAGGGGAAAAATACTTTTTTTTATATATTTTTGGGGGATATTTAAATTGTCGCTCTATTTTTGTTTATAGCGCAATAAAAACTGCAGAGGTGATCAAATACCACCAAAAGAAAGCTCTATTTGTGGGAAAAAAAGGACTGTCTTCTGTTTGGGAGCCACGTTGCATGACTGTGCAATTGTCAGTTAAAGTGACGCAGTGCCGAATCGCAAAAAGAGGCAAGGTCCTTAACCTGCATAAAGGTCCGGGTCTTAAGTGGTTAAAAAATAAACAATGCCAATGAGATCAATAATCCAGTCAGCTAGAGTAGAAGGAGAGGTCCACTTAAGGGCAATTTGTCTGCGAGCCACAAAAAGAGCACACCTGATAGTATTCGCAATAGGGGGAATATAAATAAGAGAATCAAGGTAGCCCAATAGGCACGTATTTAATTCAACAGGAATATTTACATCCAATAGCCCATTGAGAGTACCAACCGCCTTAAAAAAAAGGTTTACTTCCTTGACAATGCAGTGGAATACGGTTCAGGATATTTTTTAGCAGTATGTGTTAAATTCTTTACAACAAGATATCAGGGCCTACCCTTTCTTTCTAAGGTCCCGGCAATACTGATATACTGTACAAAGTTTCACAAGACATCTGCAAGACCACAACGCTGAGGACGAAAATCTGACCAGCTCTCCTGTTATTGCTTTTGTTTGTGTCTTTGTTTTCTCCTAAGATGTTGTTGTCTTGCAAAATTTCTTCTAAAGCCTTTCTGTATATCAATACTGCTTGGACCTTAGAAGAAGGGGGTAGGTCCTGAAAACTTGTCTTAAAAATGTAACTGCTAGTGCATTTAAAAAAGAATCACACGCAGTACTTAAAGTAATTGTAAAGTCTCATTTCTTTTTAGTTAAAATAACTATAGTAGCTTGGATCCTCCTCTTCTCGGGTCCCTCTTCCGCTCTCCTTGCTCCTATCGAGTGCCCCCACAGCAAGCAGCTTGCTCTGGGGGCACCCAAGCCCAGTCACAGCTCCCTGTGTTTATTCAGACATGGAGCCGTGGCACAGCCCCTCCCCCTGCCACTCCTCTTTGGCTGACTGACGTTGATTGACAGCAGCATGAGCCAATGGCACCAAGCTGCTGTCTCAGCCAAGGGAAGTCCCAGGTAAGTATTAGGGGGGCTGCTGCACACAGAAGGCCTTTTATCTTAATGCATACAATGCAACCTTCTGACTTTACAACCACTTTAAAGCGTAACTTTACCCAGAACAACTGGATAACAAATAATGTTCTTTAGCAAGGAACACACATTCCACATTTATAATTATTCTACAAAAATAAGTGTGTGCTGTAAATTGCCCCCAGCATTGCTCATGTTTCTTCTTGACAGAGGCAGCCATTTTGCTGAAGCCCAGAGCAGCAGTAAATCTTTAGGTTGAGGGCAGAATCCCCTACAATAACTTAAAGTATAACTAAAGGTAAAACATATTTGTTTTGGATAGAGTGGAGTGGGATTAAAACACCTGTCTAGTTTGTATTGCTGTCTGTGCCCCTATTAGGGAGAATTGCCCTCTCCAGTATTCATGTTACTGTGATCATTGAAAGCAAAGATGGGAAAACTTCAGATTGAAAAAGAAAGAAAGTAGAAAAGGGACAAAGAAAGGTAGCATGGCTTGTGGTATAAAAATATGATAGTCATATAACCAGAGGAAGGAAAAAGTTCATGCATTAATTCCATTTGTTTTCAAATGATACCACATTATCAGCAGTCGTGGGACATCTTGAGGAGTTACGTAGCAGAGTGCTTAGATGTAAGAAGCACGTCAAAGTGTTCCAGGACTGCTGACGCTGTTGGGTCTTATACATTTTAAAATAAATGTTCTAGTTTCAGGACTTGCTGTGGGTACCCAATTTTTCCTTTTTTCTGGTTAACTGGATTTTCAAGCTGTGCAATACTGAGTTGTCAGCAGAATGCTGGGGGTGGATGCAGTGTGCTTAGTCTAGTGACAGCAAATTTATAAAGAAAAAACATTACTCATGTTTAAAGTGATTGTAAAGGCTTGTTTTTCCCCATAGTTGGTAGACACGATAACTTTTGTGCAAACCTATCAATATACGTACGCCTATTGCGATTTTTTTTTTTTTTGTTATCAAAAAATATGTAGACGAATAAAAATATGTAGAAGAATATATATCGGCCTAAACTGATGAATAAATTCGTTTATGCATAGAATGCATTGAGATAAAAAAACCTTCTGCCTTTACTACTCCTTTAAACTTGTAAACAATTTGCTGCATAGACAGGGTCAGATGAAATTGCTCATACTGATCAGCTTCTATTTTTCTTTGTAACCAGGGTGCCTTCCATAAATCTGCTGTTGTTTTTTTTAAACTAAAATGATAAATTATAATTTATTTTTTAATCAGATTATTTTTATTTAACAACATTTTCAATTAAAAAAATATAAACATACCTGTATTATACAAAACACATCACACAAGATATCATAAATACCACAACAAACAAACAAACACCCAACACATTTGGAGCATAAAACACACAAACTAATGGACATTAATGCTTACTAAATAAAATGGACTATACATGACCACAAAGTACGCCTCTCAATGAAAAGTGTGCATATAGGGTGCAGTATAGTCAAAAAGGGTGCAGGATAGTCACATATAGCCATATGCATATACAGAAATACTTATGGTGCAGATTGATCTATACCAATACATGGACTCAAGCCATTGTGACCAGATAGCATCAAACTTACTCAATAAGTTCCCTAACCACTTAAGGACCGCTTCACGCCGATATATGTTGGCAGAAAGGCACGGCTGGGCACATCCACTTACCTGTACGTGGCCCTTTAAGCCCAGTCGTGGGGTCGTGACCCGGTCCGAAGCACCGTGACTGCGCCGGCGGGACCCGATCGCCGCTGGTGTCCCACAATCGGTCACCGGAGCTGAAGAACTGGGAGAGGTGTGTGTAGACACACCTTCCCCATTCTTCACAGTGGCAATGTCATTGATCGTCTGTTGCCTGATATAGGGAAAGGCGATCAGTGATGTCACATGTCCAGCCCCGCCCCCTATAGTTAGAAACACATATGAGGTCACACTTAACCCCTACAGCGCCCCTAGTGGTTAACTCCTATACTGCAATTGTCATTTTCACAGTAATACGTGCATTTTTTTTGCATTTTTTGCTATGAAAATGACAATGACAATGAGTCAAAATTGTCCGATGTGTCCGCCATATTGTCGCAGTCACAAAAAAAATCGCTGATCGCCGCCATTAGTAGTAAAAAAAAAAATATTAATAAAAATGCAATAAAACTATCCCCTATCTTGTAACCGCTATAAATTTTGTGCAAACCAATTGATAAACACTTATTGCGATACGTATCGGCCTAAACTGAGGGGAAAAATACTTTTTTTTATATATTTTTGGGGGATATTTAAATTGTCGCTCTATTTTCTCTATTTGTGGGAAAAAAAGGACTGTCTTCTGTTTGGGAGCCACGTTGCTTGACTGTGCAATTGTCAGTTAAAGTGACGCAGTGCCGAATCGCAAAAAGAGGCAAGGTCCTTAACCTGCATAAAGGTCCGGGTCTTAAGTGGTTAAAAAATAAACAATGCCAATGAGATCAATAATCCAGTCAGCTAGAGTAGAAGGAGAGGTCCACTTAAGGGCAATTTGTCTGCGAGCCACAAAAAGAGCACACCTGATAGTATTCGCAATAGGGGGAATATAAATAAGAGAATCAAGGTAGCCCAATAGGCACGTATTTAATTCAACAGGAATATTTACATCCAATAGCCCATTGAGAGTACCAACCGCCTTAAAAAAAAGGTTTACTTCCTTGACAATGCAGTGGAATACGGTTCAGGATATTTTTTAGCAGTATGTGTTAAATTCTTTACAACAAGATATCAGGGCCTACCCTTTCTTTCTAAGGTCCCGGCAATACTGATATACTGTACAAAGTTTCACAAGACATCTGCAAGACCACAACGCTGAGGACGAAAATCTGACCAGCTCTCCTGTTATTGCTTTTGTTTGTGTCTTTGTTTTCTCCTAAGATGTTGTTGTCTTGCAAAATTTCTTCTAAAGCCTTTCTGTATATCAATACTGCTTGGACCTTAGAAGAAGGGGGTAGGTCCTGAAAACTTGTCTTAAAAATGTAACTGCTAGTGCATTTAAAAAAGAATCACACGCAGTACTTAAAGTAATTGTAAAGTCTCATTTCTTTTTAGTTAAAATAACTATAGTAGCTTGGATCCTCCTCTTCTCGGGTCCCTCTTCCGCTCTCCTTGCTCCTATCGAGTGCCCCCACAGCAAGCAGCTTGCTCTGGGGGCACCCAAGCCCAGTCACAGCTCCCTGTGTTTATTCAGACATGGAGCCGTGGCACAGCCCCTCCCCCTGCCACTCCTCTTTGGCTGACTGACGTTGATTGACAGCAGCATGAGCCAATGGCACCAAGCTGCTGTCTCAGCCAAGGGAAGTCCCAGGTAAGTATTAGGGGGGCTGCTGCACACAGAAGGCCTTTTATCTTAATGCATACAATGCAACCTTCTGACTTTACAACCACTTTAAAGCGTAACTTTACCCAGAACAACTGGATAACAAATAATGTTCTTTAGCAAGGAACACACATTCCACATTTATAATTATTCTACAAAAATAAGTGTGTGCTGTAAATTGCCCCCAGCATTGCTCATGTTTCTTCTTGACAGAGGCAGCCATTTTGCTGAAGCCCAGAGCAGCAGTAAATCTTTAGGTTGAGGGCAGAATCCCCTACAATAACTTAAAGTATAACTAAAGGTAAAACATATTTGTTTTGGATAGAGTGGAGTGGGATTAAAACACCTGTCTAGTTTGTATTGCTGTCTGTGCCCCTATTAGGGAGAATTGCCCTCTCCAGTATTCATGTTACTGTGATCATTGAAAGCAAAAGTAAAAGAAACAAATATTGGGTTGTCTCCAGAACAGGAATAGAGAGGAAACTTTCCAATAGAAACACTAGTTCTGGTGACCTTGGTGATAACCAGGGATTCCCTCATATTAGAGCTATTTACTCTCACTTCTTTTCAATGTTTTGCTTATGGAACAGGAAGGGGAAATCTCCCCAATTTGACACAGGTGGAAAAAATAAACCTTGGAGTGGTTATAACCATTCAATACTCTATCCAAAATGGAAGAAAAATAACGCTTTGCCTTAAATTCTTAAGAATGACGAAAGTTATTTCCTGGGGATTATTCTGGCTATGGTTTGGTTAGGATAGGGCTAGGTAAGATTCTGGTGGACTATGGTAAGGGCCACATCTTTTTTTTTTTTATATATTTTTTTCTTTACTTCTTTTCCTCTCCCATTGAATCCCAATTGTGGGCTTGGTCACAAACACCCCTGGCTTTATTTTGTGCTTATTTTCAATATTTACCTTTTCCAAATGTCTTCAGGCTGGATACATGACAAGCAGGCACCTCTCTGGTGTTTAGCAAGCTTCAACAATGCAGAGAGTGATGCTGATGTAATAATATCAGTGCCATGCTCTGAAACATAACACTGAGTGCAGGGCCCCATGGTGATGCCCTACAGGGGCTGGTCCATGATGCCCTAAAGCTACTTGATGTTTTTAGAAACTAGAAAAATTGCTTTGTCTCTACATGTCTCACAGAGGGAGAAAGTGAGTAAGAGGGAAAAGGCAGGAGGGCCCTTATAGTACAACATTTCAATGCAAACCCATTTAGTGCAGTAAAGGGAAGAAAAGCAAAAAGTAAGCAAAATGGAAAAACGTTTTATCTGATGAGGCTGCAGGGGACCACAGAAGTGGTGTACGCAACCTAAGGAAGACCAATGTGGGCAATATATCTCTCTCTAAGCCCAAGTCCAGTCCAGCTGGGTGGAACTGACAATATACAGTCTGATCCAAAAAGCCATACAAACCCTGCCCAGTTTGAAGAATAAAATCTCAGAAAGTATCATATTTTTCATCATATATCATGTTTCATAGTTAGCTGTCACTTCTTCAGATACAGTAATGGGTGTGAAACAAGTTTGATGGCTGCTGACATGACAGCAGTCATCAAACTTAAAGAATTGATGTGTTGCAATTTCTCATAGTGCATTACATAATATAAAAACACATATGATCTCGATATATAAACCATTAGTGACAGATCAGAAAAAGGTAATACAATATCATATAAGGATATACATAAAGGGCCAGATTCAGGATGGCGAGCGGTTCTTTAAGACGGCGTAACCTATCTCATTTACGTTACGCTGCCGCAACTTTACTCGCAATGGCTGTATTCACAAAGCACTTGCGTGTAAAGTTGTGGCGGCGTAGGATTAAATTGACCGGCCTAATTCAAATTGGGCAGGTAGGGGGCGTCATGTATTTAAATTAGGCGCGATCCCGCGCCGAACATACTGCGCATGCTCCGAATCACGTTGCATATTGTCAATGAAAATGACGTGAACGTAACTTACACCCAGCCCCATATTGAATCGGCTTACACAAATGACCTAAACATTTTCAAATTTCCCACGGTCACGACGTCCATACTTTTTTTTTTAAAGGTGTTTATTTAACTTTTTTTTTTAATAAGAGAGCAAACAAATAAAAGGCGGCAAAGCAGCCAAAATGACATAGTATTACATATGCATATATATAACAACAAGGCCAGACCAACAGTAGACCAGCCAAACAGAAGAAAACCCCCAAGACATTCACTCACACAGCCACTCCACAGCACACAACCACACACATGCAAACTTACACACAGCGACAGCGACCGCAAGACACAATATGGCAAAATACCAAAAGGCATATATAGTGTAATGAGGAACCAAGTGTATCCTAATCATAGAAAATTAATTGGCGGGTTGGGAGGAGAGAACCCCCCCCCAAAAGTCCCTAGAGACATTCAGCCACGGCTGCCACACCTTATAGAATTTTTTGGGGCATGCCCTACTAACATATACCAGTTTGAACTTAGGAAGGAGACCATGAATGATATTAAAAAAAACATTGCTCGAGAGAGGGCCCGCATCCTTCCAGTGAAGCAGTATGGTTTTTCTTGCATAGTATAGCAAAATACGTAACAAAGTCCGGGGGTAAGAACGGTGGACGTAGTCATTCAGCACCCCCAATAGTCCAACTTCCGGAGTATGAGGCACCTGTAGATGTAGTTCATCAGTGAAAAAGGCAAATACATCCTTCCAGAAAGTGGAGAGCCCTGGGCACGTCCAAAACATATGGAACCAATCTGCAGCCACCACCCCGCATCTACAACAGGCAATATTCCGCCCCAAACCCATCCTAGTCAATCTAGCAGGAGTGTAGTGAAGATGGTGTATAAATTTAAATTGAACCAAAACATCCGCAGAACTGATGAGATCCTGAAAGCACACTTCCGTGGCTTCTTCCCAATCCTCCTCGGAAAGCTCAGGCATGAGCAACAGCCACTTGGCCCGAGAGGTCCGAAAAGGATCGGTGCCCGTCAATTGGAGGCGGCCATAGAAGGCCGACACCAACCCGGCACTCTCAGCAGAGGACAGCAGACCCTCCACGGGAGCCTCCATGAGCTCAACGTGCAGGGACCCAAACTGCGCCCGTAGGGCATGTCTCAGCAGAAGATATTTGTAGAAGAACTTGTTGTCAAGCCCAAAATTCTCCCGGAGCGTTTCAAACGGCAGTAGCGCATCTTCTACAATGATTTGAGATAGATGCGTTATACCGCAGCGGGTCCACCACATTGAATCCGGGTGACCATAAAATTCTGGGAGGTTGCGGTTCCGCCACAGAGGAGTCCGCGGCGACACGCCGGATGGGACATGCGCCAGCAGTTTCCCACTCTCCTCCCAGGCCAGTAAACTGACCTCGACAGGAGAAAACCTGGAACGTGCAGACCTTTTAAACCTATGCAACTCATCCCTCAAGCAAGTAGGGGGGTCAAACATAGACAGTAGGAGAGCAGTGGCCGGGGTCTGGGGGTCAGAGTGTAGCCAATCATGGACATATGTGAGCTGGGAGGCTAAGAAATAATGTCGCATATTCGGGCAGGCCAGGCCACCCTCAGCCTTGGCCGCCTGGAGGGAAGATCTATTTATACGAGGATGGCCACCGTTCCAGATGAAACCAAAAAGAGCCGAATCCAATTTTGCAAAAAATTGTTTAGTAGGGAAGGTCGGGGAGGCGCGAAAGCAGTAAAGAAGTTTGGGTAGAAAAATCATTTTAAAAATATTAATACGTCCAAGGAGATTGAGGGGTAGCGACGCCCACGTACGAAACTTATCCGCCATCTGTTGCAAAATAGGGGTAATATTGAGGTCCTCATACCTAGAGAGGTCGCCATGTATCTGAATGCCCAGATATTTAAAGGACTGTGACAAAAGAATGCGAGACCCCTGTAGGTATTCGAGAGGGATTACCGGGCCGATTGCAAAGGCCTGAGACTTCTCCCAGCCCACCTGGAGCCCTGAGACCGCACCAAACTCCTCGACCACCTGTATGAGGGCATGAAAGGAACGCTCAGTCCCATCGAGATAGATCAGGGCATCGTCCGCGTAGAGAGATATCCTCTCCTCCAGCAGACCTGATCTGATGCCTCCAATCCCAGCCGCCTGCCGCACCGCCAAGGCCAAAGGCTCGATGGCAAGCGCGAACAGGAGCGGAGAGAGAGGGCATCCCTGCCTGGTGCCCCGTTTAAGGGGAAACTGGTGCGAAATATCCCTGTTCGTGCGGACCCTAGCCCTCGGAGTTGCGTACAGCAATTGGACCCATTTAATAAAACCCTGGCCTATCCCCATGCGAGCCATAGTCTCCCAGAGGAAGGGCCAACTAACAGTGTCAAAAGCTTTCAATATATCCAGGGCGAGGACCAAACCACTACATTTCGCGCGTGCTGCTCTGTGGATATGCAAGAATAACCTGCGGATATTATCATATGTACTCCTGCCAGGCATAAAACCAGACTGGTCTGGCGGTACAAGAGATAAAACAACTGTCTGAAGCCTGATGGCCAGTATTTTTGCTAGAATTTTGGAGTCATTATTTAGAAGCGATATGGGACGATAGGAACCGCAAAGCATCTTATCCTTGCCAGGTTTAGGTAGGACCACAATTAGGGCCTCATTCATAGAGTCCGGAAGTTTCCCCATCGCAAGGGAGTCCTGGTAAACCTTAAGTAGTTTAGGGGCCAGTTCCTCTATATGAGTCCGATACCACTCCGATGGGAGTCCGTCCATACCTGGAGTCTTGTTTGGGGGCAGGAGGCGAATGGCCTCGACAACCTCCTTCAGGGTAATAGGCCTGTCTAGCACAGATCTCTGAGAGTCATTTAGGCTAGGAAAGCTGAGAGTTTCAAAGAAACCCAGAAAGTCTGATTCTATCGGATTCACCCCACCCCCATAAAGACTGCTATAGAAATCTGCAAAGGCCCGATTAATGGACAGTGCATCCGTGGCGGAAGAGCCGTCAGGGAGTCGGATAGCAGCTATCGAGGAATCCTGAAATTCCGTGTGGGCCAGATAGGCCAAAAGCCTACCATTCTTCCCGCCATGTTCAAGGATGCGAGCCGACAGGTACAGTTGTTGTTTTTTAGTAAGATCTATCATATGCAACTGCAGCGCCCTGTGGGCATCCGTCAGCAGACCCCTGGATTCGGAGGAGGGAGCACCCGAATGACGGGCGCGAGCCTCCTCCAGAGCCCCATGAAGGGCATCCCCAGTTTCCCGTTTAGTGCGTCTGTAAGCCTGAATACGGGAGATATACGACCCCCTGACAACCGCTTTAAAGGCGTCCCATTCCGATCCCAAGGCTGCGGAGCCCCCGTTAGTAGACCAATATACCGCCATGTCAGTGGGGATTGCCTCAGCAATCTCTGGGGTAGAGACCCAAAGAGGACTGAGTCGCCAGGACCGGAACAACGGTCTATGACCCAGCTGCAAGTCCACCTGCAGCATAGAGTGGTCTGATTCAGTTCGGGAGACATACACCATGGACCGTACACAGGGCAGAAAATCCCCCGTGGCCAGAGCATAGTCAAGTCTGGAAAGCACTGCATAGGACCTAGACTGGCAGGAGTACACTCTCTCAGTGGGATGTTTCCATCGCCATAAATCCACATATTTATATGTAGAGCACCACGCGCGAAATAATTTAGACTCTGAATGCAAGGGTTTCAATCTATCTAAGTCAGGTTGCAGAACGGAATTAAAATCCCCAAGAATTAACATAGGAGCAGCAGGCAAAGCAGCAAAATGAACACTAAGTTGAGCAAACACCGTGGCCGTGACTGGAGGAGGAAGATACACAGAGGTAAGGATAAGAGGGGTCCCATGAACCGTGGCATGGAGAATAACAAACTGGCCTTTGGGATCAAGAATAACTTGATGGCACAGAAAGGGCAATCCCTTGCGAATCAAAATGGCAACCCCCCGGGAGTAGTTTGAGTAAGTGGATTGATAATGACTGGCTACCCAGTGTTTCTTGAGAGCCATCACCTTGGACCCCATGAGATGAGTTTCCTGAAGGCACAGGATATGGGGTTTGACATGTTTCAGGGCCTCAAAAACGGACGCCCTCTTGAATTTGGAGTTCATCCCACGGACATTCCAGGAGCAGATCACCACCCTAGCCATGGGAACAACGGGATTGTATGGACAGGAGGGGAGGAAACATGTAGGAGGGTTTGAGGAGGGACCCCTCCCCCAGTCACAGCAACAGGAGAAACCAACGGCCGCAGCGCTAAACATACAAACCACCACTCACACTTCAGACATACCAACACACATACAACTATATACAGTAGAACATTCAAAGCCAATAAGGCCATCAACACCCCTGCCCGACTCCAAAAAGGCGGAGAGGGCCTAAACCCCACGACGTCCATACTTAAAGGGGTGTTCCAGCCAAAATTGTGTTTATTAAAAGTCAGCAGCTACAAAAAGTGTAGCTGCTGGCTTTTAATAAACACTCACTTACCTGCTCCTGCGTTCCAGCGACGCGCTGACCGGGGCTCCGCTCCTCTCCCCCCCTCCCCAGCCGTCGTCTCCATCTCGACTGTGGGCACCCAGCCAGGACAGCCTTCGGCTTCACGGCCGGGCACCGACTGCGCATGCGTGAGCCGCACTGCGCATGCGCGCGCGGCTTGCCGCTGATTGGAGAGGCGATCGCATGGGACCTGTCAGTGTCCCATGTGATCACCTACAGGGAGGGGCTGGTGTAGGCGATTAAGGCTTAATCGCCTAACCAGCCCCTCGGCGGAAGCAGGAAGTGGGACAGGAAGTCCCACTCCTACTGAAGCCCCCACTCCCCCCCCAAAAAAATTACATGCCAAATGTGGCATGTATGGGGGTGAGGAGTGGAACAAGAGGAAGTTCCAAATTTGGGTGGAACGCCTCTTTAACATAGGATGCGCCTGCTTTTGGCAGCTTTATCTTTATGCCGGGAAACCCCTTACGGAAACGGCGTAAAGTGACTGCGTCGGGCCCGCGTACGTTCGTGAATTGGCGTATCTCGCTGATTTACATATTCTCGGCGTAAATAAGCAAGAACGCCCCCAGTGGCCATTTTCAAATTGCAAGATAAGAAATGTGGTGCTATAAAGACACACCGATTCCACACAAATGTGGAAGTATGTCTCTTAACCAAAATATATGAATTGTGAAATACAATATATTGTGAGACATAAACATAAAATAGTAAATGTGATAGATACACCTCAAAGACAGTCCTATGAGAGACCGTAAATGGTGAAGGTGGGACACCTTGGAGCATGAAAAGTAAGTCCAAGTAATATTAACAATATATATCTAAAGAGAATCCAGTGAGGGATTTCACGATGGGAGCTGTCATTCCAGTGGAGGAAAATGAAGGATCAACCATACATTCCAGGGTAGTCAGAAAAATTCGACACTCTTACCGGATTAGGTGGACACACTGACCGGGCCAAATGAGGTATATAACAATACCATAAAAAATATTAAAATATTGTACAAGGTACGAGCCAAATGAAAAAGCAGGTACAAGTGATCACATAAATGAAGCGTGGTGAATGGATATGTGGCTGCAGGCCATGTACCCTACATGTTTCGAGCTATAGGGCTCTTCTATAGGACGCTTCATTTATGTGATCACTTGTACCTGCTTTTTCATTTGGCTCGTACCTTGTACAATATTTTAATATTTTTTATGGTATTGTTATATACCTGCTTTTACTATTAAAGCCGCTATACCCTATCATTTGGGTTTTAACCGCACTGGAGCCTCCCTTTATTTTTTCCATGTGCTTCCATTTGACTCCAAAATCCATGAGGAATCTCTCTGCTATCCTGGAAGGGTGAGACCAAAGAACTTTGGAATTCCTTTAGATGCCACCGGATGTGTCTTACATGAATCATACCAGGCTGAGGATCTATTTTTCGCTTATTTGACATACTACCACCGGTCAGTGTGTCCACCTAATCCGGTAAGAGTGTCCACATTTTCTGACTACCCTGGAATGTATGGTTGATCCTTCATTTTCCTCCACTGGAATGACAGCTCCCATCGTGAATGCCCTCACTGGATTCTCTTTAGATATATATTGCTAATATTACTTGGACTTACTTTTCATGCTCCAAGGTGTCCCACCTTCACCATTTACGGTCTCTCATAGGACTGTCTTTGAGGTGTATCTATCACATTTAGCATTTTATGTTTATGTCTCACAATATATTGTATTTCACAATTCATATATTTTGGTTAAGAGACATATGGGCTGATTTACCAAGCCTGTGCGCCATGACTCATGGTGCACAAGCAGGAGTAAAACTGTTTTTGACATTTACAAAAGAAACACGCTGCCAGTGCAGCGTGTTTCCTCATTTACTAAACTGCCTAATGCGCCCAGGAGAGGGCGCACGGCACGCCAGTACAGAGCTGGCGTACGGCATTTAGTAATGTAAACATCGGGGATTCGGGCGGGAGTTTATGAGGGGAGGGAGGGGGGTGATGCAGGGGAAGTGTAGTGACATGTGTTTGAACGTGTGTGGCGGGCCGAATTGAAAGCGAAAGTGACTTTTGAGAAACGATCTCCGTGCGCTTGCAAAGTACGCCAGAACCTCGGAAGGTTCATTTGCATACTGGGCATGCGCAGAGGGAGATTTCAGGGAATGCCGTGCGCCTTGTCAGTACGCCGAGAAATTCTTGGTAAATACCAAGCGGCGTAGCAGTGTTTGCACTGCGAGAAACAGCGCACGGCAATCTCCGAGCTGTTCTCGGGCTGCGCCGACACTGAAGGGGAACTCCGCGCCAAATTTCAAATTTGAAACCGGCGCGGGTTCCCCTCCAGGGGTATACTAGGCTCTCCGGCTTTGGTCCGGAACGTGAGGGGTTAACCCACGCTAAAAAACGGCGTGGGGTTCCCCCCCCAGATCCGTACCAAGCCTTATCCCAGGCACGCAGTCTGGCCGGACAGGAATGGGGGTGGGGACGAGCGAGCGCCCCCCCCTCCTGAGCCGTACCAGACCACATGCCCTCACATGGGGGAGTGTGTGCTTTGAGGGAGGGGGGCACTGCCCCCCCACCCCAAAGCACTCTTGTTCCCATGTCGATAGGGACAAGAGCCTCTTCCCGACAACCCTGGCCATTGGTTGTCGGGGTATGCGGGCGGGAGCCAATCAGAATCTGAGAGCCCCTTTAATAAGGCAGCCCCCAGATTCTGGCCCCCCACCCTATGTGAATGAGTATGGGTTACATGGTACCCCTACCCATTCACCTGGTGGAAAAAGTGCAAACACAAATAAACCACACAAGAATAAATTAATTTATTAGCCAGCTCCGGGGGTCTTCCGCCAACCCACCCCGGTCTTCGTCACCGCAGTCTTCCGCCGCCGCCCCCTTCACCACGAAGCTCCGTGCTTGTGGGGGAGGGCAGCGGGCTTCGAAGTTTTCGCCGGGGTGAGGGTCGCACATCCCACCCCGGTTTTCTAGTCGTCTTCCGTTGCGGCCCCCTTCACCATGAAGCTTCCTGCCTATGGGGGAGGGCCGCGGGCTTCGTAGTTTTCTGCCGGGGGGGGCTCTCGATAGCCTCTTCTGCCTGGCTCTTCCGCGGGGGCCAGGGCTTCTCGTCGCCGTCTTCCGCCGCCGCCCCTTTCACCACGAAGCTCCGTGCCTGTGTGGGATGGCAGCGGGCTTCGAAGTTTTTGGCCGGGGTGAGGGTCGCACATCCCACCCCAGACTTCTAGTCGTTTTCGCCGCCGCCCCCTTCACCATGAAGCTTCCTGCCTATGGGGGAGGGCCGCGGGCTTCGTAGTTTTCTGCCGGGGGGGGCTCTCGATAGCCTCTTCTGCCTGGCTCTTCCGCGGGGGCCAGGGCTTCTCGTCGCCGTCTTCCGCCGCCGCCCCTTTCACCACGAAGCTCCGTGCCTGTGTGGGAGGGCAGCGGGCTTCGAAGTTTTCGGCCGGGGTGAGGGTCGCACATCCCACCCCGGACTTCTAGTCGTTTTCGCCGCCGCCCCTTCACCATGAAGCTTCCTGCTTATGGGGGAGGGCAGCGGGCTTCTCGTCGCTGTCTTCCGCCACGGGGTGACACTCGCGGGCTTCTTCTTCCATTCGATGTTGACACGGCGAGGTCCGGCGCTGAAATGCCGACAGAGCGGTGGGCACGGACTTATATTGGCATTGGGCGTGGGCGTGGTTATGCCACCATGTGACCTTAACCCATGTGACATCACAGGGCATGATGGGAATGTGATGGCGGAGAGCATCGGTGGGTGTCGTCCCCCCCGGCAGAAAACGGCGAAGCCCGGGGCCCAATGGGCTGGTGGTGGGGGGTCCCGGCAGAAGACCCCCAGAGCTGACTAATAAATTATTTTATTCTGTGTGGTTTATTTGTGTTTACACTTTTCCACCCGGTGAATGGGTAGGTGTACGATGTACCCCATACTCATTCACATAGGGTGGGGGGCCAGAATCTGGGGGCCCCCTTATTATAGGGGGCTCTCAGATTCTGATAAGCCCCCCGCCCGCATACCCCGACAACCAACGGCCAGGGTTGTCGGGAAGAGGCTCTTGTCCCTATCGACATAGGGACAAGAGTCCTTTGGGGGGGGGCAGTGCCCCCCTCCCCCAAAGCACACACTCCCCCATGTTGAGGGCATGTGGTCTGGTACGGCTCAGGAGGGGGGGGGGGGGGGGGGGCGCTCGCTCGTCCCCACCCCCATTCCTGTCCGGCCAGACTGCGTGCCTGGGAGAAGGGTTTGGTCTGGATCTGAGGGGGAACCCCACGCCGTTTTTGGCGTGGGTTTAACCCCTTATGTTCCAGATCAAATCTAAGAGCCTGGTGTGCACCTGGAGGGGGACCCCCACGCCATTTTTTTTTTAAATTTGGTGTGGAGTTCCCCTTTATCCCGGTCCTGTCAGGGGGGGAATGCCTGCTCGTCTGTCCATACAATGTATTAACAGTGATCTGTCATTTCCCCTAGACAGTCCCACCCCCTTTACAGTTAGAACACACCCAGGTAACATAATCAACCCCTTCCTCACCCCTAGTGTTAACCCCTTCCCTGCCAGCGACATTTTTATAGTAAGCAATGCATTTGTATACCATTGCTCGCTAGAAAAATGCCAAAGCTCACAAAAATGTGTCCGCCACAATGTCGCAGTAGCCAGAAAAATCAATGATCGCCACCATTACTAGTAAAACAAAAATATATTCCTAAAAAACCCATAAGACCAACCCCTACTTATAACTTTTGCCCAAACCAATCAAACGCTTATTGCAATTTTTTGGAACCAAAAATATGTCGAAGCTTACGTATCGGCCTAAACTGAGGGCAAAAAGTTTTGGAATATATTTTGGGGGAAATTTATTATAGCAAACAGTAAAAAAGTTGTCTTTTTATTTACAAAATTGTCGCTATATTTTTGGTTCAAGCAAAAATAAGAAAAAAAGCAGAGGTGATCAAATACCACCAAAAAAAACAAAAAAAAATAATTTTGTTGGGGGAAAAAAGAGGATGCCAAATTTGTTTGGGGGCCACGTCGCACAACCACGCAATTGTCAGTTAACATGACGCAGTGTTGAAATGCAAAAACTGGCCCCGTCAGTGACCAGTAATATGGTCTGGGGCTCAAGTGGTTACAAATTAAGAAAACACTAAAGTTATCCCAATTTATGGCCATAATGTGAAAGATGATGTTACACCGAGTAAATAGATACCCAACATGTTACACTTTAATATTGCACACACTCATGGAATTGGCGCCAAACTTCAGTACTTGAAAATACCCATAGGCAACACTTTTTTATTTATTTTCAGGTTACCAGTTTAGATTTACAGAGGAGGTCTAGTGCTAAAAGTATTCCTCTCACTCTAACGTACGCTATGATACCTCACATGTGGGGTTTGAACGGCGGTTAAATATGTGGGGGCGGGACTTACACATTTAAGGCCCGCCCACATATGGAAACATCCTTCAAACCACACATGTGAGGTATCATAGCGTGCGTAAGAGCGAGAGGAATACTTTTAGCACTAGACCTCATCTGTAAATCTAAACTGGTAACCGGAAGAAAAAAAAATGCTGCGTGTTCGCTTCTGACTGCGAGCTACTAGGGACAGGGGCGTTTAAATTATTATTATTTATGTTTGTTACGTAAAAATTCTATAAGACCTCCCCTTCAGGTTGTAAAGCATCAGTTCAGGGGGACCAAAAAAAAATTAAACACCTCTAATGCTTTCATCCGCCATTGCAGATTTGATTCTGGTAATGCATTTCGAGTGAACTGGGCATGCTCGAACACTTAGAAAAATAAGCTGGATGTTTGAGCCTGAAAATGGCATGCATCTTTCTGAGCATGCTCAGAAAGCTTGTTTTTTGGCTTAGTAATTTAAGGACATCCTTAACAGGTGTAAGCAGTTACAAGTGCACACAAACTAGAGGCTGACATTTCTTCATGTGTTTCCAATTGGTTCATTAGCACACATGTTATAAAAAGCGTGGATAGTGCACGTGTCAACTGCCCTCAGAGGGAGCAGATTTGCTGGCTGGAAGTAATAGCGGAGCGAAACAGAGATGTTTTGGAACAAGTTTTGCTTTTTTGATGTTTTGTCTGCTGCATAATTTTGCTAAATGTTTCTCAAGATGTTAATGACTAATGTTTTAATCCTGTGGGTCTATCCTGTTATTTCAAAAGCATGATTTATTTTCCAATGACTGTGTGAAATAAACGTTGGTCTTTTTTGTTTTTAGGGTTTTTTTTATATTTTTTTTGTGTGTTTATTTGTAATTTTTTGTTTTGCTTTCCTTGTTTTGTGGACCAATAAAATTACTTTCAAATTTTGAAGTTTGTTTTGTGATATTTTTTTCATGCTATGGATTTCAACCGCTGCAGCTGAAATAGTTTGGGCCTAAACCATCAAGTGTGATTTGTCTCTAAGCTCTTTCCTGGTGTGTATGCATGAAATGTTTAGTCACCAGAAAAGGAAGGACAAAGCGGTAAGTATTGTTTCCTAGAATTGATGTCCAGACTGACTTTTTAAAGCACATGTGCAAGATGTAGAAAAACCTGAAAACAGGGCTTGTTTGGAGGGGGGGGGGGGTGGTGTATTGGTGGACAGGCCTGAAGTGCTGATTTACAGCGCTGTGCTTGAAACTAGCACAAGACAATCCTATTCTAATTGTGGGTTGTTTGAGGGAAGCCAAGTGAGTGTTTGAACCCCTGCTAGTGTTTTTAGGTTGGGCTTTGTGTCCCTTTTCTTATAATTGGCTTCACTTCCTGTCACACAGCTGAACAGGAAGTGAGGTTAAAACCCTACCAATGGTCTTTTCTTCGGGACACAGGTCAATCTAACTAGTGTCCCCATTAAGCAAATTGCACTGCAGTGTACACCCCAAATGATTAGTTACTTTGGGGTTTAGTAAAGGCAAAGCCGCTCTGCAGTAGAAGCGTAGGCAATGAAAATCAGAAGAGAAGCACTGATGGTTTTAACTTCCAATCCCGTCAAGTTTTTATTTTTCTTCCTTGCTTGTCCACTTGTAGTGCAAAGTGGATTTGCCTTTAGTAAATGGACCCCAAAGTCCAAGATCTATACTAATTTGGGGTATACACAGCAAAATGCAATTTCCAAAATGGGAAACTTTTTAGATTGATCTGTGTGTCCCCAACAAGACATTACTCAGGTTTTTCCCTCACTTCCTGTTTGGCTATGTGGCAGGAAGTGAATGAATTAAGTAGAAAGTGACAACATTTTGTGAGGTGTCTTTACCCTATCAGGGGTGCAGGTATCCCCAAAACAAACAAGAAAATTGTTGATTTAACATTGGGAGTTGTGTTTGTGGGGGTCCCTAACACATATTCATACATATTAGCAACGCTGGATCCTGGCCTATTGGCATGGTTATATTTTCTTAAGCCTCTCAATAAAATGATCTGAAATTTGGGGTTAAACTGGAACTATAATCATCACTTTTATTTTTTTGTTTTCTTTCATTTTGGATAGAGTTGGGGGGGGGGGGGGGGTTAGAAGCTCTGTCAGTTTATTTTGTATTATCCCTGTCCGTTTGGGGAGATTGGCCTTCACTTCCTGCCCCATAGCCAAACAGGAAGTGATCGAAAAAATAGGCAAATTAAGGGACTCCTGTGCCCCCGCCTCCCCCCCACAGAACTTGTGTGTGTCCCCTGAAAATTCCTGGGTGAGTCATAAAAAAACAGGGTGTGGCCTTGACAGGAAGGGTGGGTCATTTTTCTATTAGGGGGTGCCAAAATTTGGTCAGGCCTAGGGCAGCACAAAACCTAAATATCCTACTGCATATTAGGGCTTATTTAGACAGGATCCAATTTACAGCATGTTTTTAGATTGTGGGAGGAAACCCGCACAGGGAGAACATGCAAACTCCAGGCAGATAGTGTCACGGGCGGGATTCGAACCAGCAACCCTTTTGCTGCTAGGTGAACATGCTACACACTACACTACTGTGCTGAACGAACATGATCGCAGCTGAAAGCATGAGATGATTTTTTTTTTTCCAATTCCATGCTTTCCAGCCTGGAGGACAGATGTGGGGTCTAATTGACCCCGCCTCTCTCTATAAAGCGGACCTGTCACACACTAGTCCTATTACAAGGGATGTTTACATTCCTTGTAATAGGAAGAAAAGTGAAAAATAATACAAAAAAAGGGACAAACAAGTGCAAAAATGAAAATATTAAGTAAAAACAAAAAACAAAACAAAAAAAAAAAATGTAAATGCTCCTGTCCCTAGTAGCTCGCACTCAGAAGCGAACACGCATGCAAGTCCCACCCACATATATAAACACCCTTCAAACCCCACATGTGAGGTATCATAGCGTGCGTTAGAGTGAGAGCAATAATTTTAGCACTAGACCTCCTCTGTAACTCAAAACTGGTAACCTGAGAAAAAAAGTCAAGCGTCGCCTATGGAGATTTTTAATAACGAAGTTTAGCGCCATTCCATGAGTGTGCGCAATATGAAAGCGTGACAAGTTAGGTATCTATTTACTCGGTGTAACATCATCTTTCACCTTATCCCTAAAAATTGGGCTAGCTTTACTGCTTTCTTATTTTGTCATTCATGAAACAGGTTTTTTTTTGAAAGCCAAAAAAAAAAAAAAACGTTTGACAATTTTTGGCGCAAATACCGTTGGAAATTTGTAAGAAAAAATGGCCGCCACTTTATTCCCTAGGGTGTTTGTTAATAAAATATATATAATGTTTGGGGGTCCTGAGTAATTTTCAAGGAAGAAAATATAATTGTTACATGAAGGAGAGAAGTGCCAGAATAGGCGCGGTATGGAAGTGGTTAAAGTGCAACAATAAAAGTTACAAATTCCTTGAAATTTCGTACCATGGGGGGGGGGGAATCAGGGCCACCATCAGGTCTCGGCTACATGTGAATTGAGTTTGTGAATTGAGTTTGGTGGTCTCAGCCCGGCTCCCGGTGGGTGTGCTATGCAAGGTATGCCTGAGGGCGGGCAATTCAATTGGAAGCTTGTGCGAGGCTTCTTCTTTGCCAGAGTCGCCGCTTCCAATTGAATTGCCCGCTTTCTAGGAACATGTGACCACGCCCCCCTCTGACGCACATGCAGCACACGGGGACTTTCCTAAGAGCTAGCCCATGGCGTCAGAGGGGGGCGTGGTCCGGCAGACAGCGGGGATTTCAATTGGAAGCGGCGGCTCCGGCGAAGAAAAGAAGAAGAAAGAAGATAATAAAGGACTTGTCAAAAACCGGCTCTTGTCGTTTTTAACCCTTTAAATTTTTTTTTTTCTGAAATGGTAGAGGTACAAGGTACCCCATTACCATTTCACACAGGGGGGGGCGGGATCTGGGGGGCCCCTTTGTTAAAGGGGTCTTCCAGATTTCGATAAGCCTCCTGCCCGCAGACCCCCACAACCACCGGGTTGTGGGGAAGAGACCCTTGTCCTCATCAACATGGGGACAAGGTGTTTTGGGGGGCACCCCAAAACACCCTCCCAATGTTGAGGGCATGTGGCCTGGTGCGGTTCAGGAGAGGGGGGGGCCGCGCTCTGTCCCCCCCTCTTTTCTGCGGCCGGCCAGGTCAACGTGCTCGGATAAGGGGTCTGGTGTGGATTTTAGGGGGGACTCCACGCCATTTTTTTTTTAATTTGGAGTGGAGTTCCCCTTAAATTCCACACCAGACCTGAAGGGTCTGGTTTTGGATATTTGGGGGGAACCCCCACATCATTTTTTTTTTAAATTGACGGCGGGGTTCCCCTTAATATCCATACCAGACCTAAAGGGTCTGGTTATTGAATTTGGGGGGACCCCCACGCTTTTTTTTCCGTTTTTTTTAAGAATGAATTCTCCTGCAATTGCCGGGAGCCGACAATTCATTATTGCCGTGAATCAGTTTTAAATGGCTTTTTTGCTTTGAAAAATGTCATTTTGTGCAGAGACAGTTCTAACCACGGGAAACATGCACTTTTTCACATGCTGAGCCCCCCATGGTACGAAATTTAAAGAAAAATTACACTTTTATTATTGCACTTTTAGCATTATTAAAATCACTGCTCCCGAAAAAACGTCCGTTTTAAAAAATAAAAAAAGCATTGATACATGTCCCCTGGGGCAGGACTGAGGTCCCCAAACACTTTTTAGGACAAAACTTGCAGATTAGCCTTTAAAATTAACAAATACGATTTCCCCCATAGACTTTAACAGGGATTCGGCGGCGGCTTTACTTATCAATTGCATCGCGCTGCTGCTGCGGCCGGTTCATGCGCCTAATTAAGGCTTCATCCAGCGCACTAATTAAGGCATGAACCGGCGCAGTGCAGTGCCAATAGTAAATCACCCCCATTATTCCACATTTGTGTGGAATCGGTGTGTCCTTATAGCGCCACATTTCTTATCTTGTATGTTTATTTCGATTTGTCTTATCGTTGATGTAGGCTGCTTATATATTCTATTTTAATATTCTAGTAGCGCAACTTTCTCTCTTTTTTTTTACATTTTAAAATTGCAGTTAAGATCCGACGGTGTAATACAATTACGCCTGTCGGATCTTTGCTGCAAACCGGCGTATCTTGTTTTCTGCATACAGAAAACAGATAAGTTGGTGCAAAGTGTGAGTTATGCCGGCGTATCACTGATACGCCGGCATAACTCTTTCTGAATCTGGCCCAAAGTGTCCAAAATAAATCCCAAATCAAAAGTGCAGAATGAAATATGAAATATGTGCCTTTTCCAATGAAACTGTATCTGTGGTATCACCAACACACACCTTCACCCTAAACGATAATAGGATGTATACTTATGAACTCTCTATGACCTCCTTTTTTTCAAGAGTGGTAATATACTGCTTCAATAACTTCCATATATGTCAATGGAACCTTCTATACATCAGTTATAGCCAACTGGAAAGCCTTTCAACAGATAGCCATGTCCGGACTTCCAATAGTAACATCATGAAAAGCAAACAAAAAAAAAACCTTTCCATAGTGTATAAAGCCTTTAAAACTTTTATTGTCATAAAGATTGCAGAAGGTTAAAAACAATTTGCATATAAAATCATCACCCAGCTGGCAACTAACATTGGACTTACAGTACACTCTGCCTCCGTGTGACACCACAGATACAATCTTGCTGGAAGAGGCGCATATTTCATCTATCTGCACTTTTGATGGGACTTATTTTGGACACTTTATTTAAATCTTTATATGATATTGTCTCACCTTTTTCTGATTTGTCAGTAATGGTTTATATATTGAGATCATATGTGTATTTATATTATGTAATGCACTGTAGAAAGTACAACAATTTTTTTATTATAATTATTTTTATTAGAAGGGATATCTTCTTTTTGTGTCTGCTGCTGTATTTTTTTTAGCATATATTACACGGTTTTCCTAATTTTATCTTAGCCATCAAACTTGTGTCACACCCATTATCTGAAGAAGTTGTAGCTAACCACAAAAACTAGTTTAATGGTGTTAAATAATTCTTTGCCTTAAAGGGGTTGTAAAGGTAAAAAAAAAAATCCCTAAATAGCTTCCTTTACCTTAGTGCTGTCCTCCTTCACTTACATCATCTTTCCATTTTGCTTCTAAATGTTCTTTTTTTCTTCTGAGAAATCCTCACTTCCTGTTCTTCTGTCTGTAACTACACACAGTGATGCGAGGCTTTCTCCCTGGTGTGGAGAAAGCCTCTTGAGAGGGGGTGAGCAGGAGTGTCAGAACGCCCACTAACACACAGCTCCTTTCTCTATCTGCAAAGTAGAGAGTGTCCTGACTTGCTTGCTCGCCCCCTCCCCCCTCAAGAGGCTTTCTCCACACCAGGGAAAAAGCCTCACATTACGGTGTGTAGTTACAGACAGAAGAACAGGAAGTCAGAAGACAGAAGAAATAAGGACATTTAAAAGCAAAATTGAAGGATGAGGTAAGTGAAGGAGGACTGCACTAAGGTAAAGGAAGCTATTTAGGGGAAACATTTTTTACCTTTACAACCTTTTTAAGTAGTTGTTGACCTGGTTTTTCTATCCTGGGACCTGGGCTCTTTTCCTGGTTTATTTGATCACACTTGTCTTTAGTCTTCCAAATTTAAATTACCTTTGGTGGCATTCCCCCTGGAAGACATCTAGTGACAGAAAGGAATTACATTAAGGGAACTCCAATATAGATCAAGTGAGTACTTCAGCCAGAAGGACTTTTTTTAGTCATTGCCCAGAGTTAGATTTTAAAGGAAATCTGTACTCTGAGAAATAAGGAGGCTGTCATTGCTACTTCCTACTAAAAATTCTAGCTGCCTAGTTGTGAAATCAAAACTCTTGATCTGCATACTTGTTTCAGGTCAGTAACTGAGAAAGCACTGAAGCTACTGGATAAGAATGTCAGACAGGTAGCTAGCATATGCAGAAGAGGTGACTCTCCGTGTTCTACTAACACATATTTATTTGAATAGTTTGGGTGGTTTATATTTCTTGATTAAAATGTTTATTTTTGAATGCTCTGGCATATTAATACCTATAAAAACAGTATGTTGAGCCAGAATGTCTCTGAAACAAAATATGCTCAATTTACTAAGATGGACAAGTTACTTTAACACCATGATGTTGTCATAAATTTTAAATGTATCCTTACCCCAAGCAGCCAATTTCTCTGCTTTCTTCAAGAGATACTGAATCTCTTGAAACTTGTGTAAATCACATACCCAAGCTTGTGTTATTAATAGTGATAACATATGGGGTATTCTTTGTTAACTGACTTCTCCTGTTATTGCATTACAACTATTAAAATATCAGTGTTATAAACTGTATACAGAGCAGGCTAAATAACGAGTGTTATGCACCTTTGTGAACTGAACCATTAGGCCGCGTACACACGATCGAACATGTCCGCTGAAACTGGTCTGCGGACCAGTTTCAGCGGACATGTTCGATCGTGTGTTCGGCCTATCGGACCGTTTTCCAGCGGACACAAGTTTCAAAACATGCTTAGAAACCTGTCTGCTGGAAACCTGTCCGTCGGACAGGTTCGATGGTTAGTACACAAAATCATCGGACCAAAATCCCGCGCATGCTCAGAATCAAGTCGACGCATGCTTGGAAGCATTGAACTTCGTTTTTTTATCACGTCGTTGTGTTCTACGTCACCGCGTTCTGGTCTGAGGGGATTTTGATCCGATGGTGTGTACGCACATCAGACTAACAGACCACTTCAGCATGGTCCGATGAAAACGGTCCGTCGGACATGTTTCATCAGACATGTCTGATCGCGTGTACGCGGTCTCAGAGATATGAGTTATGCACAGTGATTATCAAGAAAATAACTATTGAAGAAGCGAACATTTTTAAATTCAGCTAATGTGCTTTGGCCCATATCAACTGCATGTTTACAGTGGTTGTAAACCCTAAGGCCACGTACACACGATCGGTCCAACCCGATGAGAATGGTCCGTTGGACCGTTTTCATCGGGTCACCACAGAAGTGGCATGATGGTCTGATGTGCGTACACACCATCAGTTCAAAAACCGATCGTGTCAGAACGCGGTGACGTAAAACACAACGACGTGCTGAAAAAACGAAGTTCAATGCTTCCAAGCATGCGTCGACTTGATTCTGAGCATGCGCAGGTTTTTGAACCGATGCTTTTGCGTACTAACGATCGGGCCGTACACACGGTCGGTTTGGAACGATGAAACTGGACTTCAGTCCATTTTCATCGGGTTGGACCGATCGTGTGTACGCGGCCTTACAGACTACTTTTCACTACAGGTAAGCCTATAACAAGGCTTACCTATAGCTACCGTGGATATCTCCTAAGCCTGCAAGATATCCCCTGTATCAGCATGTGACAACGTCATCGGCACATGCGCACTGAAGCAACGGCTCGTTCGTGCAGTTGGTTCAGCTGATGTGTCGTTACCGGTGGCTCCCGTGCGCATTCACAACGCTGGAGCCTGCGATACTTGGAAATACCTCTGGGAGACAAATGTCGCCAGGCAGAGCAGTGTGCCCGGACCACTGCAGGGGCTTCGATCTAAGGTAAGTATTTCTTAATGAGCTAATATGCTATGCATACTAGCTCATTATGCCTTTGTCTTGCAGGTTTTTTTTTATTTATATAGGGTTTACAACCACTTTAAAGAATAACACATACATATGGGGTACCACTGCAAACAGCTGTTTAAATTATTTTAAAGGTATCATTACACAGTGACTCCCTCTTTCTCTGCAGGTCAAACACAATCTGCTGCTTTCACAAAAGCTGAAATAGTCCTGTGCGGAGCACAATACTGAGACAAGACAAGAATGTTGAAAAGATGATGAAACAGGAAAGCAAGAACAGACTAGGAATCCAACGGACAACCACCAAAAAAAGGAACGAGAAAACAAAAGCCAAAAATAAACCACCAGTAATGCCGCGTACACACGGCAGAGAAACTCGACGGGCGGGACACATCGTTCCGCCCGTCGAGGTTCTCTGCCGGCCGTCAGATTCAGCGACCCGCCCGTCGGGAAAGGCAACCAGCCATTCATCCCGTCGGGCCGTCGAGCAAATAGAGAACCTGTTCTCTATTTGCTAGACGGGTTTCCCGACGGGCGGGGCTCGCCGAGAGCGTACACACGGCCGAGGTTCTCGGCAGAATGCGGCTCTCAGCGAGGTTCTCGCTGGTTTCTGCCGAGAACCTCGGCCGTGTGTACGGGGCTTAACAGATGTAAACAGGAAAATGGAGGACAGAGTAGCAGACAGAATATTCCAGCAATCTCCTATGCAATATCAAAATCCTAATGTTTGTGCTTCCTATCATGTAGTAAATTCTCCAAAGATGCAAATATACTTTAGGTCTGATTCACACCTATGCATTTTTAGTGCTTTTTGCATTTTGCAGATTGGCACTACAGTCCATTTAACATTGTTTCCTATGGAACACGTTTGTAGTGCAAATCTGCAAAATGAAAAAAGCACTAAAAATGCATAGATGTGAATCAGGCCTTACAAGGTTCCAGGTAATTACATACAAACAAGCATCAGTCAACCTATCCATTCTGTTAAAGCGGAGGTCCACCTAAAAATGTTAAAAGCCGGCAGCTACAAATACTGCAGCTGCTGACTTTAATAAATGGACACTTACCTGTCCAGGGTGCCCGCGATGTCGGCAGCTAAAGCCAAACAATCGATTGGTTCTTGGCTGCCCCGCCACCATCCTCGGTAAGGGAATCAGGAAATTAAGCCTTGCCGCTTCAATTACCGGTTCCCTATTGTGCATGAGCGAGTGGCGTTGCGCGTCCACACTGGTCCCCGCTATCTTCTGGGACCTGTGTGTTTCCCAAAAGACAGCGGGGGGAGTTGTGGGTGCAAATACTTTGCTATTGCTTTAAGTAATTTACTTATGTCTATCTGAATTTTTTATACCATAACACTGAAACTGGAATTACCCTGTAAAGTGATGGCAACAGGGGGTGGTACTTTTGTGGTCTTAGTGGAGAAAGTAAACTTAGGGTGTATCTGTATGTGGTGAGGTTCATTGTTACTAGGTAGGGATGAGAGGTTAATTAGAATAATTTATGCACTTTTTTCCCCCCAAAAAATATAATTCTATGGTTGAAGTGAAAGTATGGTGATTACTCTTAAAATCTTTTAGTAAATCAGTTTCTGAATGTGTTTAAAATATGTATTTAGTTATTTGGCTTGGTTTTCCCTTTAATTTGCCTGCTTATGTGTATTAATGTCTGGGTAGCAGGTAATCTAAAATATTTATACTCTTACCTCATGATGCCGTAGCTGGAAGTTTTTTCCTTCATGATAACAATTGTAGGTTCTTAGAAGTGACAACAGCTCAGATCTGATCAAAAGAAACACAAGATGACTATCACTAATTTGTTGCCAGTACACTGATAAAAATGATTCTGTTGGCTTGTAATTTTAACATAACATTTTTATAATATCCAACATAAAAATACTGTATATACTTGAGTATAAGCCAAGTTTTTTAGCACTTTTTTTGTGCCAAAAATGCCCCCTCGGCTTATACTCGAGTCACCTTTTCGCGCCTGATCTCCCAGATTTTGGGGACCTGGGACTGACCGGCAAAGTTTGTTGTCTGGGAGACCTACGGCCGGGGAGCACCGATTTTTCAAACCTGGGAATCCCTTCCATAGACTCCCATGTTAAACGTCCCTGCTGCTTGTGCACCTTTTTCTTCCACACAACTTTCTATTAATGTGCTTTGATACAGCACTTTAGGAACATCCAACTTCTTTTGCAATTACCTTTTGAGGCTTTCCCTCCTTATGGAGGGTGTCAGTGATGGTTTTCTGCACAACTTGATTGTGATTCCTACTGAACCAGATTGATAGACCATTTAACCACTTGCTTACTGGGCACATATACCCCCTTCCTGCCCAGGCAAAATTTTAGCTTTCAGCACTGCGTCGCTTTAAATTAAAATTGCGCGGTCGTGCGACGTGGCTCCCAAACAAAATTTACGTCCTTTTTTCCCCACAAATAGAGCTTTCTTTTGGTGGTATTTGATCACCTCTGCGGTTTTTTTTTTTTGCGCTATAAACAAAAAAGAGCGACAATTTTGAAAAAAAAACTGAATATTTTTTACTTTTTGCTATAATAAAAATCAAATTTTTAAAAAAAAATATATATTTTTTTCTCAGTTTAGGCCGATATGTATTCTACATATTTTTGGTAAAAAAAAACAATCGCAATAAGCGTATAGTAATTGGTTTGCGCAAAGGTTATAGTGGCTAGGAAATAAGGGATAGAATTCTGACAATTTATTTTTATTTTTATTTTTTTACTAGTAATACGGCGATCTGCGAATTTTGTCAGGTCTGCGATATTGCGACGGACACATCGGACACTTTTGACACATTTTTGGGACCATTCACATTTATACAGCGATTGGTGCTATAAAAACGCACCAATTACTGTATAAATGTGACTGGCAGTGAAGGGGTTAACACTAGGGGGTGAGGAAGGGGTTAAATGTGAGTCCTGGGTGTGTTCTTACTGTAGGGGGAGGGGGGGTGACTGGGGGAGGTGACCGATGGTGTCTCCCTATGTACAAGAGAAACAGCATCTGTCACCTCTCACTGACAGGACGTGGAGCTCTGTTTACACACAGAGCTTCACGCCCCTACTCTAAATCTGCCGATCAGCGGGTACCTGGCGGACATCGCGACCGCCAGGCACGCGCATCGGCATCTCGGGGACGCGCGCGCGCCCCCCCAGTGGCCGGAAAACAACATGACGTCAATTGACGGCAGCTTGGATATTCAGATCCCCTAAGCTGCCGTCAATTGTCTATACACGGGGACTGAAGTGGTTAAAGGCTCAGGAACCCTTTGCAGGTGTTATGGTTTAATTAGCTGATTAGAGTGGGACACTTTGAGCCTAGAATATTGCACCTTTTCACAATATTCAAATTTTCTGAGATTGTGGATTTGGGGTTTTTATGAGCTGGAAGCTGTAATCATCACAATTATGACAAATCACGGCCTGAACTATCTTGCTTTGCATGTAATGAGTCTATCCCATATATTAGTTTCACCTTTTAAGTTGTATCAGTGAAATAAATGAACTTTTGCATGATATTCAAATTTTTCGAGTTTCACCTGTATTTCAGCTATCTACCATTGCTATGGAAAACTTTTTGCAAAATTTTCCAAAGTTATCACTATATGTGTTGTGACAGGAAGTCAGGTAAATCTGTGTGTGTTGTCCCAGACGGAAGATACTTTTTCTGCCTTGTGTAGACAATACACCAATTACTATTGGGCGTCGGCTGTAGAAATGGCCAGAGAGGTTTGGGGAGTTAGAAGCCTTCAGCTGTTCAAAATGAAGCAATTAAAGCCCCTATAAATAAAGCCTAAGGATAACGACTGATTGCTGCATCCTGGGGGCTTTGTGAGTGAAGGAGCAGACACAAGCACTTCTGAAGAGGTGAGTTGCTGATGGATATTTCTGTGTGAGAAATATCAAAGAGACTTTTTTGTTGTTTTCTGCTGTAGGACCAGCAGTGTCTGCCCAGCAGTAGGCTGTGCCAGACTCCATAGGTAGGTTTCTATGTTGGGAAGGTAGACGCCCCAAGTGGCAAGGGTTTATTTTATGTTCTGTTTTGTTTATGCTGTTTTGATGCTTGCACGTGTATCCCGCAAAATGGAAAAAAAAAATGTTTTCAGTCATCCTCAAGTGCCGTTTTGTACAGTTCAGTGTGTAGTGAACCCATCCAGGGGGTCACACACACCCTGCTACCGAGTTAATCCCTCACACATGATGGAGTGCCACAGGCAGTTAAAGTAAACCCAAAATTGAGGAGATGCTGAAACAGTTGATTATAGCAAATGCAAATCACCAACAGAGCATTGCAGCTCAACAACAGAGCATTGCAGCTCAACAACAGGTTCACCAAGAGAGCATGGCAGCTCACCGAGAGAGCCTTGCAGCTCAACAACGGGTTCACCAAGAGAGCATGGCAGCTCACCGAGAGAGCCTTGCAGCTCAACAACAGGTTCATAAAGAGAGAATGGCAGGTTGGGAAAGGAAACACTAGCAGCAAATGGAGGCCATCGTGAAACTATTTGAGAATCCAGAGGACCATAATGCTATGGAGTTTACCACGTCTGTTGTTGAGACGGAATCAGGAGTGTGCCCTGGCAGAGCCTGAAACTCCCGAAGTAAAGGAGCCGCCATTAGTAGTAGAAGAGTCTGTAGAGCCTGTGGAAACCAATGTTGTGAATGGCGTTCCAGAGGTCAAACCAGACAAGATCAAACCAGAAGAGAAAGACCCTCATGTACAAGAAGGTGCTGAGGAGGTCCCGGCTGTCCACGCAGTAGCAGCTCCTATGAAGCTGAATCAACGGTCTGACAGTTCTGCTAAAGACAGTAGAGAACCTTTAGCAAATACTTTGAAGAAACTTGATGATCCAGCTACCAAAGCTGTTACCTTGGAACTGGAACCCAACAAGTTTAAAGGCAAGATTTTGGATTGCTCCAGATCTTTTCGCAAAGCCAAATTGCTGCATTACCATATGAAGTATTGCCCTGGCGTTGACAAGTCAGAGCAGGATCAGAGTCCTGTCACGAGGCATATGCAGACAAGAGGCTCTTTAGCTCACGAAAAGGCCAGTCAGCCAAGCTCAAAGAGAAGATGCACCACAACCAGTTCAAAATCCCACTGACCGTCCCTAAAAGACAAAAGCAAGGAGAACTTAATCCAGAAGTCTCATCGCAAGCCAGACAAGCTGTCTGAAAGTGTTAAAGAAAAATTCAAAGATTTGAGTCTGAAGTCAAAGAAAAAGAAGAAGAAAAAGAAAGCAAAGTCAGAGCTTTCTCGTAGGGAAGAGAACATAGAGGTTTCTAAGGAGCTCTCACAAAAAAAATTACAACCTTCAAAGCTCAACAGTGATTATAAGGCCCCGTGTTCCGGTAAAAGCAGCGATCATGGATGCCGTCCATATACAAGACTAAGTAATGAGGAGACGCTCAGCGATTCTTGCACGGAAAGCTTACTTTGGAGTGATGAGGATTACATCGAAGAGATCGTTGTCACGCATGCTGATGGTTTTCTAAATGTTGACCGCAACAGGAGCAAGTACAGCTTTGCCAAGCAAAGACTTGTGATGGACAATATGGATGAGAATGCTATGGATGCAAATATGGGTGAACTGTTGGATCTCTGCTCAGGAAAGATTAAGCAATCACAGTCCAACACCAGCCAGCCTGATACAAATGACTCCAAGATAGGGGTTATGGATGAGTTGCTAGGACTCCACTCTGGAAAATTTGTCTGTCAAGATGATGGTCCAAATCAAGAATCTTTTAGTTGTACAAAGGCTCATGCTGACAATGAGAAAAGTGACCTAATGAATGAAGCAGTTGCTCTCTGTTCCGGTTCTTTCACCAACAGAGAAAATGAAGAAAATGAGGCCGGGCTTGAGGATTTCCATCTTCTACCATGTGATGATTCTGACAGCGAAGAGCTTACAGAAGTTGAAAGTGGTGCAGAAGATGAAGAGGAGGAAGTAAAGGTAGAGCCGGTCCTGTCACTGCTGGATGTCCTGGAGGAGGAAGATGCCCTGCAGGATGAGGCGTCTGCTGTGCTGGCAGGGAGCGATTTCGAAAAGTGCTCCTACTCCCTGGGTTATGTGAAGAGACAAGCGTTGTACGCCTGCAGTACCTGCACCCTGGATAAAGAGGAGCCTGCTGGGATATGTCTGGCCTGTACATACAAGTGTCATGAAGGCCACGACCTGTTTGAGCTCTACACCAAGAGGAACTTTCGCTGCGATTGTGGAAATGCCAAATTTAAACAGCTGGAGTGCAAGTTATATCCGGATAAAGAGTAGAAAAACCTGGCTAATAATTACAATGACATTTTCTTTGGTCTGTACTGCACATGTAAGAGACCGTACCCCGATCCTGAGGATGAGACCCCAGATGAGATGATCCAGTGTGTGGGGTGTGAGGACTGGTTTCATGGTCGGCACCTAGGGGCAGTTTCGTCGGAGCACGTTGAGTTGCATGAGATGGGGTGCCAGGGCTGTATGGATCACTGTTCATTTCTTTGGGCCTACTCTGCCAAGTTAGGAGTTCCTGGTGTCACCAAGATTACCAAAGCAGAAACGGAACATGAAGATGTTAAAGTTGATGATTGTCCTACGGAAACAGCTAACCCTCAGAATGGACTAACAATAAATTAATGAAGAATGTGTGGAAGATAACAACGATGAGGAGGAGGCAATTCTTAGAAAGCTAAATCTGAAGGACTTTATGGAAAATGAAGCTAAACTTTCTGGAAGTGATGTTGAAAGTGAAATCCCTGACCGCTTCAGGGCAAATGAAGTGGCTGAAGTGCAGGAAGTAGGGGTTTGCACGTCTTCAGTTCTCAGTCAGTTGCTTGATGGAAATAAAGCTGAAAAACTTAATTCTGACATTGCACTAAATGATGTAGAAAAAGTGTGCCCAATATCCACTGAGCCTTGTGAATGTAGTAAGGCAGGTGATATTCATGACTTTCTCATAGTTGATGATCAGCAGGGCAGGGTCATTGAGGAATCTGAATTGCAGGAAATATGCACCCAGACTGAAGCTATTTTTGCCTCTGTGAATTATTTGCATGTTGAAGAGCAGTGTGTTAAGTTTTATGTTAATGAAATCGGATTTGAATATAAAGGTAATGTCACATCCTGTGAAACCCAGTCTTTAGAAAGTGTTCTGTCAGAGCAAGTAACGCAGGATAATACTTTGGACTTGACTACAAAAATTCCTTGGGAAGTAAAATCTATTTTTCAAAGTGTAGAATCTGTAATGGCAGGTGAAACCTCCATCACTGAAGTGGTCAGAGAGGCTAAATGTACTAATTTATTGGATGCTTTTTCCAAATGTCTTGAAAGGAATGAAGAATATGAGAATTTGTGTCCAATAGTCGATGGTTTCAAAGAAACAAATACTAAAACATTGTTGAGAGACTATGAGGCAAAGATAGTTGAACAACTAGCCATAAACATAATTTCAAAAGTGATTGTATCTGCTAGACAAGAAATTTTGTCTAGTTCAGTTAATGATGTGTCCGATAGCAATTGTCAAGTTCTTGGTGAGAATAGGGGTGTGCGAACAAGTGATGCACAGCGTAAGCGGTTGGTTCAAGAAAGTGACGAGGATTCAGTTTCTGAAAACCTTACATTGGGTTTGATAGATTTTCACCATACTTGTGAGTCTGAACTATCACAAAGTAAGAAACTTGGAAATGTAGAATTGACAAGTAATGATTTCCGTCTAATGCACCAAAGGGAAGAAAAATCGCCTAGTACATCGGTTTATCAGAGGTCATATGCGTCAGACTTTAGTCCAGTTCATAGAAGAACAGATTTTTTTGGGTGTCACCTTGCTTTGGAGGATTCCAGTCTTGGTGTGTTTGCATCTGAAGAGGGCATCCACATGGATGATCAATTGCAGAGCACAGTGTTGTCAGCTCTTGGTGTTGGTTATGACCCGCTGAGTTCTTCAGGGATTGAGCTATCGAGGGAAACCTTTGTGTCCATTGAAAAACCAATTAAGGTTTTGCATGGTTTACAACTGAAAATGAGTATATTACAGAGCAAGGAACACCCTCTTATGTACCTCAGCCGAAAGTTGAAGACCAATAGGAGCATAAACAGGTGGTTCCTGGCCCTTCAGGAATTTAGTTTTGTCGGTGTTAAAATGGGGAATGCAGATGGGGTGTCCCGAGTGCATGCGTGCCTGGCAACCTGTGTCCCAACCCTAGGGTTGAAACAAGAGGGGGGGCGGTATGTGACAGGAAGTCAGGTAAATCTGTGTGTGTTGTCCCAGACGGAAGATACTTTTTCTGCCTTGTGTAGACAATACACCAATTACTATTGGGCGTCGGCTGTAGAAATGGCCAGAGAGGTTTGGGGAGTTAGAAGCCTTCAGCTGTTCAAAATGAAGCAATTAAAGCCCCTATAAATAAAGCCTAAATATAACGACTGATTGCTGCATCCTGGGGGCTTTGTGAGTGAAGGAGCAGACACAAGCACTTCTGAAGAGGTGAGGTGCTGATGGATATTTCTGTGTGAGAAATATCAGAGACTTTTTTGTTGTTTTCTGCTGTAGGACCAGCAGTGTCTGCCCAGCAGTAGGCTGTGCCAGACTCCATAGGTAGGTTCCTGTGTTGGGAAGGTAGACGCCCCAAGTGGCAAGGGTTTATTTTATGTTTTGTTTATGCTGTTTTGATGCTTGCACGTGTATCCCGCAATATGGAAAAATAAACCATATCATTTGTTTTCAGTCATCCTCAAGTGCCGTTTTGTACAGTTCAGCGTGTAGTGAACCCATCCAGGGGGTCACACACACCCGCTACCGAGTTAATCCCTCACAGTGTTTTTACTCAATTTGATTTCATATCTCTACCTTTTCAAGCTTTATAACATGTACGAAACTTTAAATAACTTGTGGGTCTCAGAAAAGTACTACAAAAATTGTTATATCCATATTTCACAGTACAATAGCATTATCAGGGTTGCAAATATTATAATAAATAAAATATTAAGAAATGTGACTTGTCTGGCATATTTGACATGCCCAGCGATCCTTTGTTAACACCTTCAAAAACGTAACTTAGTTAAAGTCAATGTAAAGGGGAAGGAACTATTAAAGGCCAATATCACAGAAAAAAAGTTTGATTGAAGGAGTTCAATGGCTATGGTTAGGCAGATCTCTGGTTTGACAAACACTCTTTTACTGGTGATTAAAAAAAAGCCCTGTTTATATTGCTGTTCATTGGAAAGAAGGTGCCTTACATTGCTAATCTGCATAGAACCCACTTATGCAGTCAGTAGGAAGAATGACCTAAAGTACAACGAAGGCCCCTTTCACACGGGCCATCTGATCTGTCAGTTTTTCAGGTGGACCTGATAGGCCGCTCCATTCACCCCTATGGAGCTGCGGATCCGCTGGCACCCACTGCTATCCGATCTGAAAAATGGACAGGCAGTCAGTTTTCATCTGATCTCCCATAGAGGATAGCGAGATTCTGACAGGTCCGCCTCAGCACAGTGAGCAGAGACAGACCTTGTATCCGCCCACCGAGCAAGCGGAGTCTGGCAAAAGTTTATTTTTAGCTTTGAATAGAGTGGAGAGGGATTAAAACACCTGTCAGTGTCTATTGCTTTCTTTGACCCTGTTAGGGAGATTCACTCTCTCATTTTTCCTGTTTAACATTATCAATGAAAGTGAAAGAAAAAGAAAATCACAAATTTTGGTTTGTCCAGAAAATAAAGGGGTACTAGTTTTGGTGAACTGGGGGTCCCCAAGGGATTTCCTTAATTTGCAGGGATTTTCTTTCACTTCCTGTTTTGGCTATGGAACAAGAAATGAAAGGAAATCTGCCCAATGGGACAAAGAAACTGACAGGGGTTATAACCCTTCCCTACTCATCCAACATGAAAAAAAAGTTTTGCTCATAGTTCTACTTTAGTAGATCATAGTTCTGGGTTTAGTAGAACATCCTGGTTAAGAAATGTTGATCTATAGGAAGTATAGCAGCACACAGCTTTAGGGCCTCCCAACAAAATCAAGGGACTGTTTTGCAGACTTTCTTACTTGTGTTCTATTAACCACTTGCTTACTGGGCACTTAAACACCCTTCCTGCCCAGAGCAATTTTCAGCTTTCAGCACTCTCACACTTTGAATGACAATTACTCAGTCATGCAACACTATACCTAAATGATTTTTTTGTCCTTTTCTTCCCACAAATAGAGCTTTCTTTTGGTGGTATTTGATCATCTCTGGGTTTTTTATTTTTTGCGCTATTAATAAAAAAAGACCGAAAATTTTGAAAAAAAAAGATTTTTTCTTAGTTTCTGTGATAAAATTTTGCAAATTATTAATTTTTCTTCATACATTTTGGCCACAATTTATACTGCTACATGTCTTTGATAAAAATAACCCAAATTTTTTCAAAATTATTTGGTCTGTGTGAAAATTTTAGAGTCTACAAGCTATAGTGCAAATCATAAAAAATTATCACATCTGATTACACCTGATGTACTGAAGGCCTATCTCATTTCTTGAGACCCCAACAAGCCAGGAAAGTACAAATTCCCTCTAATTAACCCCATTTTGGAAAGTAAACATTCCAAGGTAATTATTAAGAGGCATGGTGAGGTATTTGAAGTAATTTTTTCCTACAATACTTTGCAAAATTAAGATTTTTATTTTTTATTTAAAAATGTTCTCAAAATTGTCATTGTAATAGCTTATTTCTCTCACATGGCATGTGCATACCACAAATTACACCCCAAAATACATTCTGCTATTCCTCCTGAATAAAACGATACCCCATGTGTGAGACTTTTTCACTGCCTGGCCACATACGGAGGCCCAACATGCAGGAAGCGCCATCCGGGGTTTTAGGAGCATAAATTGCACATCTAACTAGTTGACTACCTATTACACTTTTGAAGGCCCTGGAACACCAGGATAATGAAATTACCCACAAAATGACCCCATTTTGGAAAGCTAACACCCCAACGTATAATCTATGAGGCATAATGAGTCTTTTGAACGGTTCATTGTTTTCCAGAAGTTTTTGGAACACGTGGAAAAAAAATGAAAACGCATTTTTTTTTACACAAAGTTGTCCGTTTCTAAGATATTTCCAACACATAGCATTTAGATAGCAAAAATGACACCCCGAAATACATTCTGCTACTCCTCCTGAGTAAAACGATACCCCATGTGTGAGACTTTTTCACTGCCTGGCCACATACGGAGGCCCAACATGCAGGAAGCGCCATCCAGGGTTTTAGGAGCATAAATTGCACATCTAACTAGTTGACTACCTATTACACTTTTGAAGGCCCTGGAACACCAGGATAATGAAATTACCCACAAAATGACCCCATTTTGGAAAGCTAACACCCCAACGTATAATCTATGAGGCATAATGAGTCTTTTGAACGGTTCATTGTTTTCCAGAAGACTTTGGAACACGTGGAAAAAAAATGAAAACGCATTTTTTTTTACACAAAGTTGTCCGTTTCTAAGATATTTCCAACACATAGCATTTAGATAGCAAACATGACACCCCAAAATACATTCTGCTACTCCTCCTGAGTAAAACGATACCCCATGTGTGAGACTTTTTCACTGCCTGGCCACATACGGAGGCCCAACATGCAGGAAGCGCCATCTGGGGTTTTAGGAGCATAAATTGCACATCTAACTAGTTGACTACCTATTACAATTTTGAAGGCCCTGGAACACCAGGATAATGAAATTACCCACAAAATGACCCCATTTTGGAAAGCTAACACCCCAACGTATAATCTATGAGGCATAATGAGTCTTTTGAACGGTTAATTGTTTTCCAGAAGTTTTTGGAACACGTGGAAAAAAAATGAAAACACATTTTTTTTACACAAAGTTGTGCGTTTCTAAGATATTTCCAACACATAGCATTTAGATAGCAAAAATGACACCCCAAAATACATTCTGCTACTCCTCCTGAGTAAAACGATACCCCATGTGTGAGACTTCTACACAGCCTGACCACATACAGAGATCAAACATGCAAGGAACACGGTCCGGTGTTCCAGAGACACATAGCATGCACATACCAAGAGTTACACCCCAAAATACATTATGCTGAGCAAAGCGTAAACAAAAGATTACCTGTGGTAATAGTAGCGCAGTTCTACACAGCAGGATAGCACTGGTCCAGGCAGCAGGCAGGGACTTGGTCAGCAACGGCATACACAATTGTCCAGGCAGGGATACTGTCCCGTCAGGGTTAGTGCAGGTGGTCAGTTCATGCACCAGGCAGAGGCATATTGGCATAGGTCCTACAGGCAGAAGTAGGGCCTCGTTCAGGACAGAATGGGGACAGGGGTGGAGGCTTCTCCCACCCAAATCTCTTTGAAGCCTCCAGGCAACCAGACCCTAATCTAGAATGAGAAAACAAAAACAATTGTTTTCTTCATCCAGAAAAACATATTCTGGAGCCCCTCACATATGTGAGACCCCTGTGCTATGAATCCCACTAGTCCACTGGCAGGGTAAAAGATCAGTCCAAGAGGCAGGCAAAAAGAATGGTCAAACAGTCCAGGGTCAGTTCCAGATCAGGCAGAGGTATAAACAGAATCGGTAGGCATAAGCATGGTCAAATAACAGTCCAGGGTCAGTTCCAAATCAGGCAGAGGTATAAACAGAATCGGTAGGCAGAATCGTGGTCAAATAACAAGCCGGGGTCATAAGCAGAGGTATAAGGGGTGTGAAGGTAAATGGCAGAAAGTGACTAATAATTTAGTGAGGTATGGTAACGGGCGAAACAACCAACTACGCAGAGGGCTGGTTGGGAAGGGCATTTAGGACAATAATAAATGGTGTCTCTTCTCACTCCTGCTTTGGAGCACACCTTGCATCTTTTTTGGCATTTATGGCCTGTTGGTCTGGGAGGGAGTTTATCTGGAAAGTGGCGCTCGTTGAGTCGGCTAACCACATCGGATCGAATGTATGCTGGTGGGTTGCTGGGATATAAAAGGGCAGTGGTGATTTCCTCCAGGTAGAAAAGGTAGGGTTTGGGTCTTGGAGTGGATTTCCGATATATCACATATGTGTTGTACGCGGCCAAATTGAACAAATAAATTGAAACTTTTTTATACCACTGGTATGATCTTCTTGTAGAAAGGTAGGGTTCCAGCATCTGGTCGTTCAAATCGACACCCCCCATGAACTTATTGTAGTCATAAATGCATTTCGGTTTCTGGATTAGCCCATTCCTTGTTCTGGTCTCAACGAATGTGTTGTTGTGGATGGTAGAAAGCACGTACACATCCCTTTTGTCCCTCCTTTTTACAGCCAGAACTTCCTCTGTACGTAAACTCGCCGTCTCCCCTTTTTCTAATTTTTTGACGACAAGACTTTGAGGAAAGCCCTTCCGGTTCGATCGCACGGTGCCGCATGCTGGGGTATTTTTTTGGTAAAGGTTTCGGAACAGGGGCAAACTTGTGTAGAAATTGTCCACATATAAGTGGTATCCTTTCTCCAGGAGTGGGTTCAGGAGTTGCCAAACAATTTTCCCGCTGGTTCCTATGTAGTCTGGACAATTAGGGGGGTGTAGCTGGCTGTCCTTTCCTTCGTATACGTTGAAGGCATACGTATACCCCGTGGCTCGGTCACACAATTTATAGAGCTTCACCCCATAGCGGGCCCTTTTACTGGGAATGAATTGTTTTATGCCCAGCCTGCCAGAAAATTTTACTAAGGATTCGTCTACACATATTTGTTGGTCCGGGGTAAACAACTGGGGGAAAATTTCGGAAAAATAATTAAGTAGTGGCCGAATTTTATAAAGTTTATCAAAACTTGGGTCATTTCGGGGAGGGCACTGGGTATTGTCGTTGTAGTGTAGGAATCTCATTATCAATTGATATCTGGTCCTGGGCATTTTTGAGGAAAAGATGGGCATGTGGTAGATGGGGCGGTTTGACCAATAGGCACGTAGCTGGTTTTTGTGGTTTAGTCCCATACAGAATATGAGGCCCAAAAATTTTTTAAACTCTTCCACTGTTAGGGCTCTCCACTCAAAGGGACGGGCATAATAGGATGTGGGGTTACTGGAAATAAATTGTTCTGCATAAAGATTGCACTGGGTAACAATTGAGGCAAGCATGTTGTCGGTGAAAATTAAATAAAAAAAATTAATCGGGGCAAAATTTTCTGTGTCCACCTGGACTCCTGGCTGGGCAGTGAAGGGGGGAATGTTGGCTTCTCCTGAATTAGAAGGAAGCCACAGGGGGTTCTGAAGGGAATAGGGAAGGCTGGCATGGGACCTAACCCTTTGGGACTGAGGTGACACCCCACTGGTACGTGACCTTGCTTGCTGAGGTATTGCGGTACTGGTGGATGGCACAGCGGTGCTGGTGGATGGCACTGCCTCCTTAGCAATACGCCTTCTTCTGGCGGGTGGACCCTCCTCCTCCTCTTCTTCTTCTTCCTCGTCCTCCTCTTCTTCCTCCTCGTCCTCCTCCTCGGATGTCTCTTCTCCACTGCTGACTATCGGCTCATAGTTGACATCAGATTCGTTGTCGGAATTTTCAGGGGAATCCGAATCGCAAAGCTCCCCGTTGCTCTCGTCAGCCGCCATAATTTCATATGCCTCCTCGAGTGAAAAGGATCTTTTAGCCATTGTTGGCACTGATGAGACTGACAGGTGGCACTGACGGCAAATGGCACGGACTGATGGCAGATGGCACTGATGGCAGGTAGCACTAATGGCAGGTAGCACTAATGGCAGCTGGCACGGGCAGATAGCACTGATGACAGCACTGATGACAGATGGCACTGATGGCAGATGGCACGGGCAGGTGGCACGGGCAGATAGCACTGATGGCAGGTGGCACAGGCAGATGGCACAGGCAGATGGCACTGATGGGAGATTGCACTGGCAGGTGACACTGATGGCAAATTACACTAATTGCAGGTAGCACTAATGGCAGCTGGCACGGGCAGATGGCACGGATGGCACGGATGGCAGATGGCACCGATGACACTGGCAGATGGCACGGGCAGATGGCACGGGCAGATGGCACTGATGACAGATGGCACGGGCAGGTGGCACGGGCAAGGTGGCACGGGCAGATAGCACTGATGGCAGGTGGCACAGGCAGATGGCACAGGCAGGTGGCACTGATGGTAGATTGCACTGGCAGGTGGCACTGATGGTAGATTGCACTAGCAGGTGACACTGATGGCAGATTGCACTGATGGCAGATGGCACTTACGGCAGATGGCAGGTGGCACTGATGGCAGGGGCAGGTGGCACTGATGGCAGGGGCAGATGGCACTGATGGCAGGGGCAGATGGCACTGATGGCAGGGGCAGATGGCACTGGGGGCAGGTGGCACTGATGGCAGGGACAGGTGGCACAGGCTGTTTGCACTGGCATGTGGCACAGGCTGTTTGCACTGGCAGGTGGCACTGGCAGAGACACTGGCGCTGTTTTTAAACTTTAACTTTTTTTTTTTTTACTCACTGACTGTAACTGCTTTCACTCTCTCTCCTCACACGCTGTGTGTGAGGAGAGAAAGCCGGCGATGAGAGATGATCTCATTTGTTTACAATTGAGATCATCTCTCATTGGACATCAGGATCGAGTGCTGAATGGCCTCTGTGATTGGCCATTCAGCACGATCTGTGATTGGCTGTGTCCAAGGGACACGGCCAACACAGTTTTTTGCCGATGCGCGCTCGCGGGGACGCGCAGGGAGCGGGGAAAGGCTGTCACGTCCAAAGACGTCAACCCGGCGCCTCAGGTTTGCGCGGTTCACGTCTTTGGACGTGACAGGGAAACGAAGTGGTTAATGGTCTCCATTTACAGAGGAAAGCCCTGTTTTTGATACAATGTACCAATAGCTTAGTGCCCCTTATATTATAATAAAACTGGTGACAGAATGAGCAGACTTGAACTTATCTGTCTTGCTAGCACCAAAGAGAAATTTGAAAGTGAGTCTAAGGGCAGAGTTTTTTTATTTTTTTTATTTATCTTAATGCATTCTATGCATTAAGATAAAAAACCTTCTGTGTGCAGCAGCCCCCAAATACTTACCTGAGTCCATCTCAATCCAGAAATGTTGCACAAGAGGCCTGGCTGGGACTTTCCCTCCTCATTGGCTGAGACAGCAGCCGGAGCCAATAGTGCAATCAATCAAAGTCAGTGAGCCAATAAAGAGCGAGAGGGGTGGACCAGGCTGTGGCTCCGTGTTTGAATGGATATACAGAGCAGCTTTTCGGGTCTGGTGCCCCCATAGCAAGCTGTTTGCTGTGGGGGCACTCAGCAGGAGGGAGGGGCCAGAACCACCAGAGAGGGACCAGAGAAAAGCAGGATCCAGGCTGCTTTGTGCAAAACCACTGCAGAGAGCAGTATGACATGTTTGTTATTTTTATATAAAAAAACAAGACTTTAGTATCACTTTAAAACTCCAGGCTTTATTACTTCATATAGTTATCCCTGGAGGTAGTTTGAAGAACGTTATATGTTTTGAGATATTGTTTAACTTTAAAATGGCTGTGTTAAGGGGCCACTATGGCCCCTGACTTTACCAGAGGGCTGCATGTAATGTTTAGTACATTTAATGCTTAGAAAGGACTGTCAGAGATGGCAGACTAGAAGAAATAATCAGAGACTATGGACATGTTACAGGTTTCATTGGAGACTACAGACATGATACAGAAAACAGAGAGACTAGGACAATGTTACATGAGTTTGGTAAAGAGTACTGCTATTACCACTTTACAATTTAACGTGTCCACTCCCACTATTGACCGGTGGGGTCTGAAGGCTGCATAAGTACAAAAGTGCTAATTAGCATGCCTGCCTAGTGCTAGATGATATGGAACGGAAAAATAGCATGACTCCTGTTGCTTCTCACTCAAATCCTGCAGCCTTGCCTGGAACTCACAGGCTTTGATGTAGTGATTTCAGCTAATACTGCCCTTTGAATGTTTCACAGGTGAGTGTCCACATCCTCTAGTAGTTAGAGCTTATAGTACTCACTTGGAACTTCCCAGGTGCACCTGTGGACAATTAACTGCTGTATGAGGAAGTGCTCAGCACTATCAAAATACCTAAGCAAATAACAATTTTATTGTTCCTGATCCCCAGTGTTTCCTATGATTCTATACCCTAAATGCTCCTTTTGTTTTTTTTTCCAAGAAGGCATTCTAAGGAGCCTCATTACTTAAATTGATACTCGAGTCTCATTTTTGCATATTTTTTTTGTTTAAATATAACAAATATGTTCTACTCACAGTGGTTTTGCACAGCAACCCAGATCCTCCTTGTTTTGGGTCCCTCGCCAGAGCTTCTGGCCCCTCCCTCCTGCCAAATGTCCCCACAGCAAGCAGCTTGCTATGGGGACACCTAAGCTGAGCCACTGCTCTGTGTGTCCATTCAGACACAGATCTGCGGCCCAGCCCCTCTCTCTCCTCATTGGCTCACTGACTTTGATTGACAGCAGTGGAAGCCAGTGGCTTTGAAGTCTTTGGAGTCACACTGCAGATGCTCAGTTTGGTGTATATTGCTAGAGAGTTTTTTCTTCTCTTGGGAGGCTGCATGCGATCAGCACAAGGCCAATCAGCACTGTCAACAGAAAGGGTCAGAGGACCTCCAGCCTCATAGGACAGTCAAAGTAGAGTGAAAACCCCTCCTACAAGCTTTAACCAGACACTGATAGAAGTCATAAGACTGCTATATACTGCTGATGAGAAAAGGTATTTCGCAGTTTATCTTTACTAAAATAATTGCATTTCCATGTTCTGTGTACTGTGGAAGACCAGATATAGTGAATTTATGGTCCTGGGTTTAGTAACACTTTAAGCTGGAGTTTAGTCACCTGAGCCTGGTCTTCACTGGTCTTCAGGTCCCTAGAGTCGACATTTTAACTGAGGGAAACCGGCTATGAAGCCTTGCAGCTTAAGGGCTCATGCACACTGCAGCTCAAAGAAGCTCAAAGAAGTGGCTCCTACAGGCTTTTAAGCCCAAAAAAGTACAAGCTTCTTCAAGAAGAAATAAAAGCTCATATGCCTGTAAAAGCAACTTTTATTTAAGCTTTCACTTCCCAGTGGCTTTGCCAGAGTCTCCCAGTGTGATCTCAGTACTCCTAGTGTTCCCAGTGTCATCCAGCCTTTTCCTCATTACCTCTCTGTGTGTTGCTCTCTGCAACCTGAATTCCATTGCCGTGATGTGCCTTCCAGTGTGATCACATAACTGAATACCTTTTCATGGTAGCAGCCTGTGCAGGTAAGTCAGAGGGCCACATTCTGTGAGTAATCCTTTGCAAAACTCTGTTAAGGACAAGGCTGCTCCCTTGACTCTGCTCCACAACCCCCCTAAGGGCTCTCACCTTCTCTGCAGGTGCATTGCCCCCCCCCCCCCCACTGCCGAAAGGTATCCAGCCTATCCAAGACTACTTCTGCATTTCAATCATGTAAAGCTCCTCTGGGACCTTTGTGCATCTCCATTTTCCTTCTACACCCTCTCAACATTGTTTCCTTGTGAGACCAGCACCCCTGTGCTGCAAGTGACTTCTGCTAGTACTCCTACTTTCTTATAAGCCCAGTATTCCAGTGATGCAAGATACTCTTGCACTTTGAAACTCCTCCTTTATTAGGAACACTTTATTGTTGAGGATCCAAGATCACATTTTAGGACACATTGATTAAAATTATATCTTAAAAGAGAAAATAAAAATCATGTCGGTGGATGCAACAACGGTCCGATACTGCAACTGTCCCCCGCTACTTCTGTAAAGTTGGAATTGATTCAGAGTGACATCAGCAGACAGCAGGCTTTTGCCCTCTGATGGCTCACAACAGGTCACAGGAGTCTAGAACGAATTGCACTCTTATGATCCAAAGAATTACAGCCAAAAAAAGCTTTGGTCATACTTCTCCTTTAACAATATTTGGTTATTATGGCTGGAATTTCCCTATTTGTTACAAATGCTGATAGCCATGATCATAACATGGTTATCAAATAATTATAACTATAATCAGATGATGTATTATGGACTTTTGGACTCTTCTCACAGTGCAGTATATACTATTTTTAAAAGGGCTATTGATCTATCCTTCATTACGGTTTGCTTTATGTGTGAATGCATTGGGGGGATTTACTAAAACGGGTGCATGCACAGTCTGGTGCATCTTCTAGGTTTAAGCCCAGGTTCACACTGCTGTGGGTTAGAAATTGTGCAAATTCAGCTCAACTTGCACGATTTCAAACCAGCAATGCAGTCTGACTTCGGGGGCGATTTGACAGACATCTGTGTGGGTTCCTGCACAGATGTCTATTCAAATCGCCCCTGAAGTCGCCAAAAGTAGTACAGGAACTACTTTTGGGAATCAGTGCGGCGTCATTGCTGGCAATAGCCTCCGATTTCGCATGCGATTTGACATGTCGAAACGCATGCCAAATAGGCCCAATTGTCAAAACTTAACTGAACAAGCTGAAGTTAGAAGTTTACTATGCACAGCTGCACCAGATTCTATGTGTGCCAGTTTTAGTAAATCTTTCCCAATGAGTTTTATAAATATTAAAAAACATGTTTACTGCAGACTTCATGGGCAGCCCAATGACCAACTGATGGAGTGTACACGCCTGGCAGACTGACAATATAGCTGCTAACTGCAGGACAGCAGCTGAGCCTTGTCAGCCTGAAATAGGAAGTGCTGTTGCTGGCAGGATCTTCAGACAAAAGACATTACAGGTTCACATATATTATTTCTTAAGGAATACTGCATGTAGTGAGACATTGTGCCAAACATACTGAAACATAATTTAGATTAAAAAAATAAGATATAACCTGAGGTTATTTTGTGTTGTAGTTTATTTACCAAGTTTCACTACAAAAAATGTGCAATACCAAAAAAAATACAATAACAAAGAGAGCACTGTCTCTTTAATAGACTGGAGCTCCCATACCTTCATCCCTTCCATATTCCCAATATGTCCCTGTATCGTTATAGATGCAGCCCTCATTTTCATATACTCCAGCTCCAGAAGGGAGTTAGACTAAGTAAGAGTGAGTGAGCCAGGAGGCTGAAATTTCTGTTATACAATGATGGTGGAACCCCCTTTGAGGAAAGATTTTCTGTGAAGTTTGTTTTGTTTAAAAAAAATTGGCCAGTCATGACTGAACAGTGTTCCTGAAAACGCATACACCACTTGAGCATAATCACCCCGACATCTTATAGTAGATACAGACACAGTTTGCTAGACAATGTAATAGCTATGCCAAAATAACTTAGAATAGAGTTCTGTACCACTAGACTGGGATTAACTCATGAATCAGCAAAGTTAGCAATACATAGTGCATATAATTATTAACTGCAATGTAAATGATAATACTATAACTAGTCTACAGTGCTTTCTAGGAGAATGGCTAGGATAGGGTGCATTGAGTAAAAAGTCCCCTGAGTTGTACCTCTTAGCATAAGCAATAGGTGAAGGTTTCTTTTGTAGCAGCTGTAAAGGGACAGTTTTTAGTCCTAACTCCTTATTCAGCTAGCATTGGGGTCCAGTTGTACCATTGGTGCACATGAGAATAGTCCCAGTCCAGCCTGCGAGCAGCAATAAGGCTACTAGATGGCTGTATGATCAGTTACTAAAGAGCTCAGTCTCTCTAGCAGCAGATAGTAAGTCTTCAGCAGCAGCTCACCAGTCCCAGCGATATTGCGGCATACCATCAGGTCAGACACAGCGATTAGCCCACACTCTGCTTTGTACCCAGGTGACCCTGGCTGTTGGCACCCCTGAACTCTCTGGATCCCTCTCAGGCCGCCAATATGCAGCAGTGATGGCGAATGCTGGACAGCGATGTGCACTCCCCAGTTTCCCTGACAGCAATAGTTTTCTAGTGGCTTAGTCTATTGGTACTCTGGTGTGGGTGCAGACACCTCAGCAACAGGTCATAATTCCCTGTCTCCCTGCACTAGGCTGCCCAAAATACACCCCCACACACATTGTGCCTGGGAAACTGCTCTCCTGTTCTCAGATGCAGGGCTTTTTGGGTAATGTGGTATGCAGCCCACATTCACTGATGTAGCCAAGAGCATACACACACTACAACTCCCAGGATTCTGTGCAGCCACATCATCATTCACACAGTTGCCTCCCTGCCACGGATTGGCTCAAGTCACTGCAGTCAAAGGGGAAGGGGAGCAGGAGTGAAGCGGGGGATATTTACACAGAACTCACAGCTGCCCTCTTCCCTGTCACAGCACAGCTGTTCCAGCCACACACTCAGTGGGAAGGGGGGGAGATTGGATGAGAGTTGACACAGCAGTGCTCAGCACACTCCTCCTGCTGTCTTCATGGTGGTGGTTGTGGTGGGGTGGATGATAGAGCTGCACGCAGCCAGTAAGGCACCTGGCTACGAAAGCAATTCAAAATCACCCTTGAACTATTTACAGGAAATTATTGAGGCATATCTTTTAGGCCCCTTTCACACGGACGGCTGTTTTGCCGCAGATAAAAGCATGTTTATATTTTGCTGGAACTCAAGACTCCAGGCACAGCGGTCAGCTGCATTTGTACAGTGCGTTTAGCTGCGGTTGCCTTTAGCCATGGCACGATATTGAACGGGGATCCGACTTGGATCCCTGCCAATACCAAGCACTGTGTCTGGTATGAATCTTGAGGGGGAACTCCACGCCAAATTTCAAATAAAAAACTGGCATGGGTTGCCCCTTCAAGAGCATACCAGGCCCTTGGGTCTGCTATGGATTTTAAAGGGAACACCCGTACACTGAAAAAACGGCGTGGGGTTCCCCCCAAAATCCATACCAGAACCATATATCCGAGCATGCAGCCCGACCCTTTAGGAAAGGGGGTGGGGACGAGCGAGCGCCCCCTCTCCTTAACTGTGCCAGGCCGCATGCCCTCAATATGGGGAGGTAGGTGCTTTGGGGCAGGGGGGCGCCCTGCGGTCCCCCCACCCCAAAGCACCCTGTCCCCATGTTGATGAGGACAGGGCCTCTTCCCGACAACCCGTTGGTTGTTGGGGTCTGCGGGCGGGGAGCTTATTAGAATCCGGGAGCCCCCTTTAATAAGGGGGCCCCCAGATCCCAGCCCCCCAACCTAGGTGAATGAGTATGGGGTACATCGTACCCCTACCCATTCACCTGGGGGAAAAACAAATGTAAAAAAACACACTACACAGGGTTTTTAAAGTAATTTATTAGTCAGCTCCGGGGGGCATTCTGTTGGGGCCCCCGCTTTCTTCTTTTAAGCTCTTTTACGAGCAGGGGCCTCGGGCTTCTTCGACATCTTCTGCCGGGGGGTCCCGGTCTTTACCGCCGCCTGGTTATCTTCCGCCGGGGGGCCCGCTTTCTTCTTTAGCTCTTTTACGAGCGGGGGGCCCCGGGCTTCTGTCGCCTTCTGCCTTCTTCATTGTTGACACGTCGCTTCCTCCCACTGTAATGCCGTGTGCGCGGCTCGCAACAATTTATATAGGCTTTTTATGACGTCACAGTCCCATCATGCTCCAGGTGGTGACGACATAAGGGGGCGTATATCACCCGTTGACCCCACCCCCTTTATGTCGTCACCACCTGGAGCATGATGGGACTGTGACGTGATAAGAGGCCCATATAAATCGGTGCGAGCCGTGCACACGGCATTACAGCGGGAGGAAGCGACGTGTCAACATCGAAGAAGAGAGGACAAGAAGAAGGCAGAGGGTAATAGGGGGCAACAGAACCCCGGGGGCCCCCTGCTCGTAAAAAAGCTAAAGAAGAGAGCGGGGGGCCCCTGGCGGAAGAGAACCAGACGGTGGTAAAGACCAGGACCCTCCCGGCAGAAGACGTTGAAAAAGCCCGGGGCCCCTGCTCGTAAAAGAGCTTAAAAGAAGAAAGCGGGGGCCCTGGCAGAACGCCCCCCGGAACTGACTAATAAATTACTTTAAAAACCATGTGTAGTGTGTTTTTTTTACATTTGTTTTTCCCCCAGGTGAATGGGTAGGGGTACGATGTACCCCATACTCACTCACCTAGGATGGGGGGCCGGGATCTGGGGGCCCCCTTATTAAAGGGGGCTCCCGGATTCCGATAAGCTCCCTGCCCGCAGACCCCGACAACCAACGGCCACGTTTACTTATTATAAAAAACGCTCAATACAGAATTTTAGTTCACTGTATTTAAGTCTATAACCTTAAAAAAAAATCTCCACACAATTTTATTTAAATGTAGTCTATCAAGTAACAATATGTACTTCTCGGATCCTCTTTGCCAAATATTATAAATTGGTATGACTGGTAGACGGCTTCCAAATATCTTATTGCCAACTAACCAACACTGAAAACAATTTGACACTCCACACCACAATGACATCAAAATAACCAAGGGAAGCAAGATGACCCATCTGCTAAGAAACGCTGCTTGTGTTCTGGGCTGCTCTGTTCAACAAATCCTTGAAATCATGGTATCTGAAGCATTACCCACCGATTGTTTCTAGGATTTGTGTTGCAAGTGAGACATGTTTTATGAACGCACTACTGTGTTTCCACATTGGACAAAACTTGCTTGTAAAAAAGTGATGGGATTGCATGGGATTACACAAAGATGAAAACAAAATGAAAATTTAAGCAGGTTTAACATTATTTACTGATAACTGCTGACACAATTTTTATAATGTATGATGGCAATATGACCAATTTCTGCACAAATGTCATAGTACTAAAATTACAATTTCCTTGGAGTGATCTACCAGTTTTATGATTAGACTATATCAGTTTTAATTGCATTGTACTTTCTTTACATATCATATGATGTAGCTTTGTATATGGGAACCTGTCTTATGTTAAGATTATTCCTGAGAGTTTATGGCACTAAAACATTTTTTTTTCTTTTGTTCATTGCCATTTAAAAATGAATACAGGACTGAACAAGCAATACAGTTCCTGTTTTACAGGCACATGAACATGCATTCTCATGCTGAGTGATGAAAATCTTTGCAATAATGTGAAACAATAACCATTGAGTGTTTATCATAGAAGATGCAATCTATGGGACATACTTGTACCTGCTGATTATTGTGTTTATATTTTGAAATGTCCCTGTTCTTTGATATAGGTGGTAAAAAATATTGGTTGTTTCAAAAATACTGTAGTGTTTGTATAAACCAGTTAATCCAGATAAACCTGTGCCTATACATTTTATACAAGCTCATCATCAGGTGAGGTCCATATTAGAAGTAAGGTGGTAGATCATATACCAACTCTGGAGACTACAGGAAACAGCTATTATTATAAAAGTAATAAAACTGGATTTATACAGGATTCCTTTTTGACAGACTGCTGTACTTTTGTTTATCTCCCACATACAACTGTGGATATTCAAATAATTAAATATGTTGCTAGCTTTTTTTTTGTTTTTAGTGTTGGTTTAAAGCATTTGTAAAGTAGCATTTATTTTTTCTTTTAAACTAACAAACATGTTATACTTACCTGCTCTGTGCAACAGTATTGCACTGAGCGGCCCTGATTCTCCTCTTCACGGGTCCCTCAACAACGCTCCTGCTTTTCTTGGTGTGCTGCCATAGGCAGCTGCTTCCTATCATGGCACACCTGTGGGATCAACCCTGAGCTGCGCTGCCTGCATCTATAGACACGGACAATGAGACTCAGCTGTGCTCCCTCATCACAGGATGTGACTGACAGCAGAGGGAACAAATGGCTCCCACTGTTTTCAGCAAAGCCTGTGAGAGCAGAGAGAAAGCCGCACTGCAGAAGGGCACAGTGCTGGATCAAGATTGGGCTCAGATAAGTATAATGTGAGGGGGGGAATAAGAGGGTGATACACATACTGAAAATAGTTTTACCTTAATGCAGGGAATGCATTAAGGTAAAAAATGTTTAGGCTTTACAACAACTTTAAATTGATACTAGTATGAAACCAGAATTGCTCTAGGGCAGCCTTTTTGCAAACTGGGGTGCTTCGGGTTTCTTCAGGGGTGCCTTGGCAAAATGCCTAAAATTTGCCCACAAATTGTATACAAGCCAGGGAATGGATCATCTATCTACACAAAGCCCCAGGTTTTCTTTGTGCACCAAAATAACCTTCCAGCCACCTTCGTACTAAAAACCAATGACGTCATCAGTTGATAAGGAGGATGTCGGACGCCTGCACAGCATCCTTGTTTGCCCCTCTCCTGCCACTCTCACCAACACAGAATTTTAAAGAGTGCCTTGACTGAAAAAAAAGTTGAGAAATGCTGCTCTTGAGAACCCTCGTCTGCAAGAGAATTTTGTTCTTATCCACCAATTGACCTTGTAATTACGAGCCTACGGTCATATCATCCTGAATGCACATGGTCTCGGATGCTGAGCAGAGTTTGGCCTGATTAGTATTTGGGTGGAGACCGCCAGAGAGCACCAGATGCTCCGGCAGTCCTGTTCCTTCCAGCCTTTTACTAAACACAGAAGACAGTAGAAGAAGTTTTTACTTTACTCACTTTCTCTGCCGTGTTCTGTGTGCCAATTTCTGGGCACCCAGCGCATGTGTAGGGCAGGGCATATGTTGGTAGGCGCCCCGGGTCCCCACGCCACAATTGTCTGCATTTTTTTTTCTTGGTGCTCCAGGAGGTGGCTTCTGTCTCTGGCTGCCATCTGTCAGAACTGTGTAGCACTGAGATGAGTGAAATACTTTGAAACGCTTCCCTGGCTCTATGCTACACAGGTCCGATTATATATAATTGTGCTCAAAAGTTTACATACCCTGGCAGAATGAATGATTTCTTGCCCATTTTTCAGAGAATATGAATGATAACACAAAAACATTTCTTTTACTCATGGTTAGTGTTTGGCTGAAACCATTTAATATCAATTAATTGTGTTTACTCTTTTTAAATCACAATCACAATAGAAACTACCCAATTGACCCTGATCAAAAGTTTACATAACCCAGTTCTTAATACTGTGTATTGCCCCCTTTTAACATCAATGACAGATTGAAGTATTTTGTGGTATTTGTGGATGAGGCTCTTTATCTTCACAGATGGCAAAGCTGCCCATTCCTCTTGGCAAAAAGTTCCTGTAAATTATTTTACAAAATACTTATTGGCATGTAATCCAACATTTACCACTGAGAATCTGGCAATAAACCAGAGCAAAAACAATAAAATGTAAACCGTGCAACAAAGTGCAAATGCATAAATAATAAATATCAAATAAATTGACAAATAGTTCCGTCCGTGGTGTTGTGATTAGTTTTTAAAGGTGATATTCTTGGATGAAGTGAGCTCTCATTGCGCTTACCTTAGTAAGGCAAGGGAAAAGCCTTAATTTGTGTAACACTTTAGATGGATCTCCAGCAGATGTCCCTCTATCCTCTTTATGGGATGGTGTGGTGGTCCTAGTGTGGGTCCAACATTCCAGGGTGTGTGGTTGGAGGTGTTCCAGTAGTACTCAAATAAAGAAGGATGGTGCCATAGTGAAGTACGTAAAATCAAGATTTAATGAAAAAAGTAGCAACTTACATTAAAGTGATGAAGCATGCGAGGTGCAGCGTAACATGTAAGACCCGGAAACGGAAGTAGACGTGCAACCCGATTGTTTTACTCGTCTGTTTGTTTTTACTTTAATGTAAGTTGCTACTTTTTTCATTAAATCTTGATTTTACGTACTTCACTATGGCACCATCCTTCTTTATTTGAGTACTACTGGAACACCTCCAACCACACACCATGGAACGTTGGACCCACACTAGGACCACCACACCATCCCATAAAGAGGATAGAGGGACATCTGCTGGAGATCCATCTAAAGTGTTACACAAATTAAGGCTTTTCCCTTGCCTTACCAAGGTAAGTGCAATGAGAGCTCACTTCATCCAAGAATATCACCTTTAAAAACTAATCACAACACCACGGACGGAACTATTTGTCAATTTATTAAAAATTTATTATTTATGCATTTGCACTTTGTTGCACGGTTTACATTTTATTGTTTTTGCTCTGGTTTATTGCCAGATTCTCAGTGGTAAATGTATATGCGCTGATCACCTTTTATTTTATCTCGTCACTATTGTATTATTATTTACTACAACTTAGATCGAGCAGCATTTATATTATTTTTCACTTTTTTTCTATTTGGTGGCGCAAGAGCCTCACAAATTCATGTAATCCAACATAAAACAACATTTTCCCTCAGATGGTTACGTTGCGTGATAGGCAAACAAGGAAATTAAGGCAAAAAGAATGCACAACGATATGTAGAGGCATGTATAATACACTCAAGCAGGTAACAAACCTAATATCACCTAAAATTGAATGGAGAAACAGAAGACCAACATTTTCCCTTCAAAATGTCCCTGAGCAGCTAGGGTGTCTATGGTCAGAATGTCTCAATTATATTGCCTGAACATATATTGCCTGAACATATGTCAGTGAAGTTTCATGGCAGGGTACATTATTAAAAGTTAACAGAAATAGAAGGTAACGTGAAAGATATGATGTTTTAATGATAACCATCTTGGTTTGGTCCATACCTGATAGCCTAATAAAAATATGGATTAAATGCATAGAACGTAGCAAAAGAAGAAAAAGGAAATGTTGAAAAGGGAAAAATAGGGAAAGTCCAGTATAAAGAAGAAGAGTAAGGAGAGAGGATGGGAGGAAGGATACAGGGAGAGGGAAGTCCACAGGATGTGTGCAGGGGAATATCAGATTAGAAGTAGTGTGCCGTCAAATCGAGAGGGTTGAGAGTCCATGACCTCATTCATGTGGTTCTTTACTGCTTCAAAGCTAAGTGCAGGGGATTTCCAGGCTTTTGCAATTTAGTTACAGTAAAGAGATGTTGGGCTAATTGCCACTCCGGATGTAATAATTATACAATTAATTTCCCGAGGAGGGCTTCGTAGGGGTCCCTTTTAAGGTTTATGTGGAACATGTTACCAAGAATAGTATAAACTCAGAATCCAGAAATGTGAGTGCAGCACTGGATAAAAGATGCAAGGTTCTGTCAGGAGTCCAGAAACTCATTGACCTTTTATACACACACACTAATTACAATCAAACAGATCACAGGGGTGTAAGGTTACCTTTAATAGCCATTCAAACCCATTTTTGTGTCAACTTGTGTGCATGTTATCAGACTAAAATCACCAGGGTATGTAAACTTTTGATCAGGGTAATTTGGGTAATTTCTGCTGTGATTGTGTGTGTGTGTATGTGTATGTATATGTGTATATATATATATTTTTTTAGCAGAGGCCCTAGAAAATTGGTTTGATCAGATGCTCTCACAAGCCAGTAATGGCTTGTTTACTTCTGAGCAAAGCCGGAAGTGACAAAGTCCGTGTTTCTTAAAACATAGACCACAGAGATGATCGGAGAAGTTCTGCACTTTGATCATCTTTATGGTAAGCCTGTAAACCGGTGGCTATGGCAGCTGCAGCCATGGCCCCCGTATAACTACTTTAACCCAAGGACGTACAGGTTGTTCATTTGGTTATATCGAAACATTTTGAGCGAAGGCAGATGAAAACTTTGCCATAGTGAGGAAAAATACCGTCAGCATTAGCTAAGTGCTACAATTTTGTTAGGTGAAGTGCTTCCCAGTGTCTTAAAGAAGTGGAAGATATAAAGGCTGGCTGAAACAAGAGGTGGTTCTGTACAAATAAACAGAGGGGGTTATGGCACGAGCTACATGCGTGATTTAAGGTGGTCCCTTAGGCCCCTTTCACACTTATATGACTTGTCCCATGATTTGTGATGGCAAAGAAGCATGAAGTTGTTTCCCATGATTTCCAATGACAACCATTCATATTTGTACGACTTTAAAGTAGCCCCTGCACTACTTTGGTATAATTTTAATGCCACTTACACAGGTATTCCCTAAAATTCTGGCTGCTAATCGCGGCAAAAACGTGGCCGCAAAATCGCAGTATAATCGCGCAACGTTGAAGTCGCAGTAGTGTGAAAGAGGCCTTAGGCCCCTTTAACACTTATACAACTTGTTTCACGATTTGTGATGGCAAAGTAGCATGACAAGTCGTTTCTCAGGATATTCAATGACAACCATTGATATTAGTACGACTTGAAGTCACTCCAACTTCAAAGTAGTCCCTGCGCTAATTTGGTCTGATTTTGATGCCACTTACACAGGCATTCCCTGAAATCGCAGCAAAAAGGCGAATCGCTGCAAAATCGTGCAACTTTGAAGTCAGAGTAGTGAGGGTGAGAGAGCGTGAACTGATCGGATTGGTTATAGTTTTGTGAGCCTTTGGTGAGTGCCAAATAAGATTAGTTATACAGTGCTTTGCAAAAGTATTCACCCCCTTGGCTTTTTACCTATTTTGTTACATTACAGCCTTTAGTTCAATGTTTTTATAATCTGAATTATATGTGATGGATCAGAACACAATAGTCTAAGTTGGTGAAAATAGAAAAATATATACATAAAACTATTTTTCAGAAATAAAAAACTGTAAATTGGCATGTGCGTATGTATTCACCCCCTGTCTTATGAAGCCCATAAAAAGCTCTGGTGCAACCAATTACCTTCAGAAGTCACATATTTTGTGAAATGATGTCCACCTGTGTGCAATCTAAGGCCTCGTACACACGATGAGATATGTCCGCTCAAACTTGTCCGACGGACAGTTTAGAGCGGACATGTCTCATCGGATTTCGGTCCGATGGCGTGTACACACCATCGGATCAAAATCCCCGCCGGCAGACAGCGTGGTGACGCGGCGGTGACGTTGACGCCGCCACGTCACCGCTACGTCACCGCACCAGGAAGTAAACACTTCCGTGCACATGCATCGGATCCATTCACAGGATACGACGCATGTGCGGGAAGATATGTCCGCTGGTTTGCCGTACTAACCAGCTGACATATCCGACGGACAGGTTTGTAGCGGACAAATTTCAAAGCATGCTTTGAAATTTGTCCGATGGACAAACCTGTCCGCTAGCCCGTGCACACGATCGGATTTGTCTGCTGAAACGGTCCATCGGACCGTTTTCAGCGGACAAATTTGATCGTGTGTACGCGGCCTTAGTGTCACGTGATCTGTCATTACATATACACACCTTTTTGAAAGGCCCCAGAGGCTGCAACACCTAAGCAAGAGCCAAATGTTGTTGAGAAGTACAGGTCAAGGTTAGGTTATAAAAAAATATCCAAATCTTTGATGATCCCTAGGAGCACCATCAAATCTATCATAACCATATGGAAAGAACATGGCACAATAGCAAACCTGCCAAGAGATGGCCGCACACCAAAACTCACGGATGGGCATTAAACAGACAGGCAGCACAGAGACCTAAGGTAACATTGGAGGAGCTGCAGAGTTCTACAGCAGAGACTGGAGTATCTGTACATAGGAAGACAATAAGCCGTATGCTCCATAGAGTTGGGCTTTATGGCAGAGTGGCCAGAAGAAAAGCCATTACTTTCAGCAAAAAACAAAATGGCATGTTTTAAAATTGTGAAAAGGCATGTGGGAGACTCCCAAAATGTATGGGGAACGTGCTCTGGTCTAAAATGTAACTTTTTGGACATCAAACCCAACACATCACATCACCCAAAAAACACCACACCCACAGTGAAACATGGTGGTGGCAGCATCATATTGTGGGGAAGGTTTTTAGCAGTCAGGACAGGGAAACTGGTCACAGTTGAGAGAAAGATGGATGGTGCTAAATACAGGGATATTATTGAGCAAAACCTGTACCACTCTTGTGATAGATGTGAATCAAAATGAAAATGTTATCTTATGTTATGATTAGAACCACTGAAATTAAGTGTGTATTTTCCTTGATAAGATTTATCAGATATTGTTTTAAAGTTATGAACCCAGCATTGAAAATATGAAGAAGCAGATATTACCTTGTAAAAGTTACCATTTGAAATGGAGTAACAAAAGGACATGTTATTAAGAGCAGATGTCGTTCCCCCACTCTCCACTCTAAGCTCACTCCCAAGCCACCCCTCCCTTCTAGATTCCTCAGTTGTGACAGGAAAAGACTTCCCCTCCCCCTCCTTTTCACTCGGATCTCCTGAAAGCTTGTGGAGGAAACTTGTCTGCTTACTGAGGGGACTTTATGCCACATGACAAGAAGGGTGTGTGCAGCTTTCCCTGGAATGGACGTGTGAGAAGAAAACACCCTTTTATATGAACTGACCAATGAGGACTCCCATGCTGAGTACAAGGGGGTGGGGGAGATGGGTGTGGATTGTATGGGTTGACCAATGAAATGCATGTACTTGTGATGTCTTTTTGCAAAAAAAAAGGAATGGGAAGTCCCAGACACTTCCTGTTGGCTCGTTGCTGAAAAGGTGAGCATGTAGATATTCTTGTGTGGTTTGCATGCTCCCATGATTTGGAATCAGCGGCAGAAATGGGTTAGCCCTGAGATTGTATCACAGTCAATTAATTAATTCTATTTCACTCTGTGTATGATTTGAGGCTAGAACGGAGATTCACCTTCCAGCAGGATAATGATCCCAAACACACTGCTAAAGCAACACTTGAGTGGTTTAACGGAAAACATGTAAATGTGTTGAAATGGCCTAGTCAAAGCCCAGACCTCGATCCAATAGAAAATCTGTGGTCAGACTTAAAGATTGCTGTTCACAAGCGCAAACCATCCAACTTGAAGGAGTTAGATCAGTTTGGCAAAGAGGAATGGGCAAAAATCCTAGTGGTAAGATGTGGCAAGCTCAGAGACTTATCCAAAGTGACTTGATAGTGACTGTGATAGCCGCAAAAGGTGGTTCTACAAAGTATTGACTTTAGGGGGGTGAATAGTTATGCACATTGACTTTTTCTGTTATTTTGTCCTATTTGTTGTTTGCTTCACAATAAAACAAAATCTTCACAGTTGTGGGCATGTTCTGTAAATTAAATGATGCAAAGCCTCAAACAATCCATGTTAATTCCAGGTTGTGAGGCAACAAAACACAAAGAATTTCCAAGGGGGTGAATAGTTTTGCAAGGCACGGTAGAACTAAGATGACATTGTAAAACTGCTTAACCTATAATGTTAGAGGCTTAAATACTGCAGAAAAAAGGTACAAGGTACTAATAAAAAAAAAAATTAGAAGGTACTCTGCAAATATTATATTTTTACAAGAGACTCATATAGCACGAAATACAAATGTAAATCTATACTCAAAATTCTATCCAACATGGTACTATGGAGACTTCCCCACAAGAAGAGCGAAAGGAGTAGCAATAGGGATGGCAAAAGATGTAAGATTTGTATTGGAAGACAGGAAAATAGATCCAGAAGGACGGTACGTATTTTTGAAATAAACTTACAGGGGATGGAGTGCACAATGGCTAATGTCTACTGCCCTAACAAAATCCCAATGGGGCTATTTGAAAGAGATCTTGAATAAATGTATGGATTTAAAAAAAGGCAATATAGTCTTGGCAGGAGATTTTAACTTTTGTTTGGATCCTCGAATAGACAGTACGTTGAATGCACAAGGAACTAGAAATAACCAACTAAGAACGATAAAGAAACATCAATGCCAGTGGGTGGATGAATAGATGGCCCAACACCCAAGGGCAAGAGACTATTCACTCCATTCCTCACTGCAAGGGCTTTTTTTCTGGTGGAAAGTGCCAGAAAGCCGCTCCTCCACATTTGCCAGACACAAACGGGGAAGCAGGGTGACCCTGACATGAAGGGGCGGCTGCATAAGCTGGCGATCGTATATAGTTTTGGCTGCAGCATGCCTGAGACAGTGGAGGGTGGAGCTTTATCATCAGCACTCCGCCTCTCCCTGCAAACTAAATGCTCCTTTCAGCGGCAGCAGTTCTAGGATCTGTGTGAAGAGAGAGAGAGAACAAGCGAGATCGTGTGAACGTGTGACCTGACTACAGGGAAGCTGTGCAGCCTTTCTTGGTAAAGTATGTATGCAGGATGAGGCTTTGTTAATGCAGATTGGATGTGGGTCTGTGAGTCTCTTTAAACTGGAAGTGGCTGTCTCTGAGCTAGAAGGGGCTGTCTCATACCTGGATTGGGCTGTCTCTGCTGGATATGGAGCTGTCCCTTTGCTGGTTATGGGGATGTCTCTTTACTGGATATGGGGCTGTCTATTTGCTGGTTATGGGCCTGTGTCTTTACTGGATATGGGGCTGTCTCTTCGATGGATATGGGGCAGTCTATTTGCTGGTTATGGGGCTGTCTCTGCTGTATATGAAGCTGTCTCTTTGCTGCATATGGGGCAATCTATTTGCTGGTTATGGGGCTTGAGTGAGACAAGGGTGTCTCTCTGCTGTATATGGGCCGGTTGAAATCATCTGGAAGTGCCTCTGAGTTTACTTTGGTAAGAGCTGGATATTTAATGCGTTGCGCATTTCACTATATTGCTTCTTATTAACAAATGTTATACAAATCACTTGTATAGTCCCCCGGCTGGAGCTGGTGTGCTTGTCTCCATCGCTGGAAAGATCGGGTTCAGGTAAGTAAAAGGGGGGCTCTGAGGGGCAGCTGAAGCACAGAAGGTTTTTCACCTTAATGCATAGAATGCATTAAGGTGAAAAAACACAAAAGTTTACAACCCCTTTAACCACTTAAGGACCGGCAGAATAGGAACGGCTAGGCAAATGCACGTACAGGTATGTCCTGTGCTAGTACCCAGCCGTGGGTCGCGGGCGCGGTGCGCTCCCGTGACCCGGTCCGAAGCTCCGGGACCACAGGACTCGCGGACCCGATCGCCGCTGGAGTCCCGCGATCGGTCCCCGGAGCTGAAGAAAAGGGAGAGCCGTGTGTAAACACGGCTTCTCCGTTCTTCACTGTGGCGGCGTCATCAATCGTGTGATCCCTTTTATAGGGAGACACAATCGATGACGTCACACCTACAGCCATACTCCCCTACAGTTGTAAACACACATTAGGTCACACATAACCCCTTCAGCGCCCCCCTGTGGTTAACTCCCAAACTGCACTGTCATTTTCACAATGACAATGGTCCCAAAAATGTGTCAAAATTGTCCAAAGTGTCCGTCATAATGTCGCAGTCACGAAAAAAAAATCGCTGATCGCCGCAATTAGTAGTAAAAACATTTTTTTTTTATAAAAGTGCAATAAAACTATCCCCTATTTTGTAAACGCTATACATTTTGCGCAAACCAACCGATAAACGCTTATTCTGATTTTTTTTTACCAAAAATAAGTAGAAGAATACGTTATCGGCCCAAACTGAGGAAAAAAAAGTTTTTTTTTATATATTTTTGGGGGATATTTATTATAGCAAAAAGTATATTTTTGTTTATAGCGCAAAAAATAAAAACCACAGAGGTGATCAAATACCACCAAAAGAAAGCTCTATTTGTGGGGAAAAAAGGACGTCAATTTTGTTTGGGAGCCACGTCGCACGACCACGCAATTGTCTGTTAAACTACGCAGTGCCGAATCGCAAAACCTGCCCGGGTCCTTTAGCTGCCTAAAGGTCCAGGTCTTAAGTGGTTAATATCAAATACTTAAAAAAGAAAAAACAAACTACAAAGAACACTAAGAAGCATACTTATATATGCTTTCAGACAACAGTAAAATTAAAAACCCTATAACACCCCCCCCCCCCCCCCCATAAAAAAAACTCTCAAACTTCTAATATCTAAACAAATTTTGCCTAAGCTGCTCAATTAGCAAAAACTTTTTCTGATTCTGTGAAATTTCAGACGGTGGAGTTGGTAATTTTGCAGCACTCTGAAATGACAATGCACATTATTACTTGTTATACCCATTAGTGTTTTTGCCTAAATTTCAAGCTTTTTAATCATTGTCAGCTGAAAATCTCCAACTTGGTTTTTATCCTTGCAATATATTTATGGTTTTACTAAAACGTTATTTACAGCATAAGAAAATCCTTACCGTAAAATATATTTAGTGCTGCTTATCCTCACATATGGGTTCGGTTCGCCATCTCCCATCCTCAGTTGCTGATGCTCCTGTAACAGACATATAGTACATCAGATACTACAGGCAGCAAACAAGCTAAGTATTAACTGGTAATAGTAAGGTGTTATGCCGCGTACACACGGTCGTTTTTTGCGATGAAAAAAAACCGACGTTTTTGTGAAGTAAAAATCGACGTTTTTGAAACGTCACTTTCAAAGACGATGTTGCATACACACCATCGTTTTTTTCACAAAAAGCGAGGTTAATTCACCACTCTTTTCCATTGAAGCTCGCTTCATAACTAGCTTCTGGGCATGCGCGGGTTGAAAAACGTTGTTTTAAACGACGTTTTTGCTACACACGGTGACTTTTTGTGAAACAAAAAACAACGTTTTGAAAAACGACACAAAAAATTCAAGCATGTTGGAATTTTTTTTGGTTGTTTTTTTAAGACAAAAAACGACGTTTTGCCCACACACGATCAATTTAAATGACGTTTTAAAAAACAACGTTTTTTTTCATCGCAAAAAACGACCGTGTGTACGCGGCATTAGACTGACAATGAAACAGAAATACATTTAAAATCAGCAAGGAAGAGCAAATCTTGCCTGGGTTCAGTTTGTGAACAGTTTTGTGAATGTTGTTTAAATTCAGTTCTGCCCATTTGCTCTGTTTATTTATTTGTAAGACTAATAAGACATCTATTGTCAAGCAAAAGGCATGGCAAGCTGGCAACTTCCATGGAGGACATTAAGGCCCCTTTCACACTGAGGAGTTTTTCAGGCTGAAAAACTCCGGCCCAGCCTTTTCAATGTGAAAGCCCAAGGGCTTTCACACTGAGGCCCTGTACACACGATCAGACCAGTTTCATCGGACCAGTTCGATGGTGTGTATGGCCCATCAGACCGTTGTCCGTCGGACCAAAGTTTAAAAACATGCTTTAAAACCTGTCTGATGTACACCTGTCCGTCGGACAGATTCAATGGTTAGTACACAAAAGCATCGGACCAAAAACCCGTGCATGCTCAGAATCAAGTCGACGCATGATTGGAAGCATTGAACTTCGTTTGTCCGCACGTCGTTGTGTTCTACGCCACCGCGTTCTGGCCTGATCGGATTTTGGTCTGATGGTGTGTACGCACATCAGACAAGTTCAGAGTTGTCTGATGAAAATGGTCCGCCGGACAAGTCTCATCAGTCCGGTCTGATCGTGTGTACAAGGCCTGAGGCGATGCGCTGGCAAGAGAGAAAAAAATCTCCTGCAAGCAGCATCTTTGGAGCGGTGAGAGGAGCAGTATGTATACAGCTCCTTCACCGCTCCTTCCCATTTAAAACAACGGGAAACCGCAGAGGAGCATTGCGGGTGGTATTAACCCTTTATCGGCTGCTAGCGGGGGTTAATACCGCACCGCTAATGGGCGAATCCCGCGGCAAGTCCAACGGTATAGCGCCGGTATTTTTAGCGGCGCTATACCGCCACCGCGCCTCCCGTCCCAGTGTGAAAGGGGCCTTACCAATGGCAAAAAAAAAAAAGAAGTATCTCCCCTCCAAAAGTATTACAGCACACTTATAATATAGCTGCTATGAGCTCACCTTTTTATAGGAAGGTAGCTGGGTTATAATTCCTTCAAATGCTTGGCTCTTGTAATTCAGTGAAAAGGGAAAATTCACTGCATTATAGGTTGTTCCTGAATTCTGTTGGCTAACCCGCATGTTTTTGGATTAGTGAAATTTATGAACCCAGGGAAATCATTACCTATAATAGTTTATTACAAACTATCTGCAGCATTATTAAAGGCATAGCTTCCAACTTTCCCTGATTTCGAGTGACTGTCCCTGATTCAGAACAATGTCCCTCTGTCCCTCATTCCTTCTCATTTGTCCCTCATTTTGGTCTGATCTATATAGTTGTATATAAAATACACTTTTTATCTATCAAAAAGTGTTTCCCAGTGCTAAACCCTTAATCCAAATTGTAAATTGCTGCATTTGTAAATTTAAAATTTTAACATTTTAAAGCAATAGTAGTGGTAACAAAAAAGCACTTGTGGATCTAAAAAAACTTTTTTTGGGGTTAATTCTTCTTTAAGGGGGTGTGGCAAGGTCCCATGCCTACCTACGTTTGTGAGTAGGTGTCCCTCATTCCCATCTCAAAATGTTGGGAAGTATGCTAAATGCAGTGAGTGGGCAAGTGTTGTGTGAGTGATTAAAACTGATTAGAAAAGGTTTTTATTGCTCTCTGTGTCGCTGTTATGGAGATTCACTATCTCTGCATGTTCTGTTTACCATTATCATTAAATGTGAAAGTAAAAGAAAATCCCCAAATTTGGGTTGTCCCCAGAAAAGTAATAGAGGTTAAATCTTCCAATGGGGACACTAGTTCTGGTGACCTGGGGGTTTGCAGAGATTTCCTCTCACTTTCTGTTTGGCTATGGGGCAGGAAGTGAATAGAACATAGATGGCGATATAGGGGTTATAACCCTCCCTTTCTCTATCCCAAATGCATGGTCTTATGCAATCAGTCATGAGCGGGCGGTTTCCCTACTTGGCCAGACTCGTTTTCATCGGTTCCAGTACCAGTCACCCAGGTCAGGGATTTGGGTATCATCTTGGACGATAGATTAACGCTACGACCACAGGTAAACCAGGTGGTGAGTTCTTGTCACTTCCACTTGAAACTCCTGAGGTCGACTTTTCGCTTCATTGAAGAATTGCACAAGATCTCTATGGTTAATGCCAATATTGGAAGTCGATTAGATTACTGTAACACTTTGTATCTGGGTTTACCTAATAACATCATGCACAAACTACAGCTTATTCAGAACGCCGCTTCAAGGCTACTCACGGGTGTTGGTCGTCGTGACCACATCACGCCATGGCTGAGAGCCCTGCATTGGCTACCCGTGAAGGAACGGGTTCTATTTAAGACTGGTTGCATTGTGCACAGGGCTTCCCATGGCTAGGGGCCAGTGTACCTGCAGGATAAATTCACCAAATATGTGCCTAACCGTACTTTAAGGTCGGCTAATTCGGAAACTTTGGTGATCCCTAAATTTCGAGAAAAAAAAATGTGGAGGGAGGATGAGTGCGGTTCAGGGAGCATTGTTTTGGAACTCCCTGCCTCTAAAATTAAGGCTTGAGAATGATCTTTTTAAGTTCAGGAAGCTTCTAAAAACTGAGCTTTTTAGTCAAGCCTATGGAATCACATAGGTTTATAGTTCTTCGATCTGCTAATCATTTTAAAATTTGATCTGTTCCGCTGCCTGTGTTTTTTTTTTTTTGGTTGTTGCTGTATTGTTGTTCTCGGCGCATCGAGGCCTACGGGTAACTGACTGCGTTTTGTACCTTTTTGTACTTTTAAGAATTTTAATAAATAAATGAAAAAAAAGTTATGCCCATACTTCTACTTTAAAGAGGAAGTAAACCCTCTGCAAAAATAAAAATACACCCTGCAGGACAAAGACATAATGAGCTAGTATGCATAGCATACTAGCTCATTAAGAATTACTTACCTGAGATCGAAGCCCTCGTTCCCCTCCTCCGTCGCCCCCAGTGACTTCTGGGTATCGTGGCTCCGGCGCTGTGATTGGCCGGAGCCGCAATGACGTCACTCCAGTCACGGCAAGACCGCCGTTAGAAACAGCACACTTAGTGTGCCTGCGCCATTGTCTATGGCGCATGCGTTGTAGACATCGGTGCCTGTCTTTTTTGCAAATATCTCCTAAACCGTGCAGTGCATTGCTGGCTGATGATTGGCCAAGCATGCACTATGACCCGCATGCTTTGGCCAATTACAGCGCGCAAAAAACGGAGAGCCATAATTGGCCAAAGTCAGGGTGGCTTTGGCCAATTATGGCTCAGGTGATTTAGTAGGTTTAGTACACGCCCCACACTGGTTAAGACAGAGAGAGAGAGTGTCATTTTTTTTGAGTTAGAGCAGGCAGGCAGGCTAGTCAGTTAGAGTTACAGTGTGTAGAGGATATATATGCATCCCAGGTGTTGAATATATATTTATACATATATTTATACATTACATTATATATTTGTATTGAGTTTAGCTAGATCCGCTCTTCCTAATCACCTGACAGGCAGGCAGGTGATTGTGCTAGCTGCAGTATTTTAACTTGGTGTACTGTATCCTTTGCACAGAGTGCACCTAAAGCTGTATTCACGTGCCTTTATGTGCACACTGTGAAGAGTACATAGTACACCAAGTGAAAATACTTGCTGATCAGCCACTGCCTGTGGTATTAATATGAGAACAACAGCAATTGTATTCACGTAGCTTAGGTGCACACTGTGCAGAGAACATAGTACACCAAGAGAAAATACTTGCAGATCCCTGCCTGTGGTATTAATATGAGAACACCAGCAAATGTATTGAAGTAGCTTTAGGTGCATACTGTGCAGAGGACACAGTACACCACATGAAAATATTTGCTGATCAGCCACTGCCTGTGGTATTAATATGACAACAACAGCAATTGTATTCATGTGGCTTTAGGTGCACACTGTGCAGAGGATACAGTACACCAAGTGAAAATACTTGCTGATCAGCCACTGCCTGTGGTATTAATATGACAGCAAAAGCAATTGTATTCTAGTGCCTTTAGGTGCACACTGTGAAGAGGACACAGTACACCAAGTAAGAATACTTGCTGATGAGCCACTGCCTGTGGTATTAATATGACAACAACAGCAATCGTATTCACGTAGCTTTAAATGCACACTGTGCAGAGGACACAGTACACCAAGTGAAAATACTGCAGTTAGCATCTGCCTGCCTGTCAGTATATTAGGAAGAGCGAATCTAGCTAAACTCAATACAGTGTATAAATATATATATATATACACAACACCTGGGATGCATATATATCCTCTACACACTGACACTCTAACTGACTAGTGATGAGCGGAATACTCCATATTCGATTTCGCGATATTTCACGAATATATAGAAGAATATTCGCGAAATATTTGTTAATATCGAATATTCGTGATATTTTATCAAAAAATACATTTTGCGAAATTTCGCTAATGCGAATGCGAAATTGATTGCGAAATTCTCGTCAACACGCGAAAACGGAGATCATTTCCTGGATTACTAAACTAATATGCACTAAACACTAAGGGCCAGATTCAGGTAGAGTTAGGCTGGCGGATCAATGGATCCGCCAGCCTAACTGTCACTTTAAGCCGGCGTTTTTGTTTTCTGTAACCAGAAAACAAGAAACGCCGGGTTGGAGTTCCGATGCGATCGGCGTAATTGAATTTCGCCATCGCATCGTTACTTCAACTATAAAATGGCGCTGGGGGCGTTCCCGCCGATTTACGCTCCAAAAATATGTTAATGAGCGGAAATCGGCAATTCACGATCTTTTTCGGGCGCGACGCAGTGACTTTACGACGTTTCCGGAAGCGATACGCGGCATATAGATAAAGCAGCCCCCTAGTGGAGTATCCTATGTTAGGTATAGGCGTCGTCATCGCGTCGGAAAAAAAACAAATCGCGTCGTTTGCGTAAAACATTCATGAATGGGGACGTGACGTCATTGACGTTCACTGACAGAACTTGGAGCATGCGCACTGGGATGCATTGACCCTCGACGCATGCGCAGTACGTTCCCCGCGGGATCGCGCATAGTTAGAATACTACACGCCCCGTACCCGCCCAATTTGAATTCCGCTGGCTCATTTGCGATGCGCTGCCGCAACTTTAGGAGCAAGTGCTTCCTGAATAACAGCACTTATTCCTAAAATTTCAGCAGCGTAACGCAAATGAGATGCGTTACTCCAGAGCAAAGATGCGCTGATCTACCTGAATCTGGCCCTAACTCTACTTACACAAACTTATATGACTAAACTAAAGCTAATTTTTTTTTGTTTTTTTTGTTTTTTATACACAAAACACAGAAGGGCAGAGAAAGTATTCGCGAATATTCGTAATACAAATATTCGCATTGCGAATATTCGGCAACATAAAGGGATCGCCTCAGCTAATCGGCCCAGGGTCTCTAATCATACCAGCAATGCTTTTAGACGTCGATGGAGATCACTAGGATGTGATCTGTTTTAAAAATAAATTTGAAAAAAAATATGAATATTCGCAATAGCGAATATTCACCGCGATATTCGATTTATTCGCGAATACTCGAATATGCAATATTCGTAACGAATACTCGAATATGCAATATTCGTAACGAATATTCGCAATGCGAATATTCGTGAGCAACATTATAACTGACTGAAATAATGACACTCTCTCTCTCTCTTAACCACTGCAACACACTACACAAGGCCGACTTCCAGACAGCCTTATATAGTGTGGGGCATGTACTAAACCCCCTGAGCCATAACATGCTTGGTCAATCATCAGCCAGCAATGCACTGGGCCGTGACACACCACTCGAATTTGGCGCGAATGGCCCATAACGTTTGAAATTCGACGAAGCTCATCCCTATTCAGGAACCAGAACGGATAGTCAGACTAGCCAAACGTTAGGGAGCCAGAGATCTGCGTAGTGGAACAGCAAGCAGGATCTGGAGCCTGGAGCCAGAAGTAATGTCAGCCAAGCAAGTCTTTAACAGGAACGCAGTAGTCTCTGTGATGTGACCAAGGCGAAGGCAGAGATCATCTGAGCTGAACGGCTTAGGTAGGCAGGACTGACAAGCAGGAAATCATGAACAGGTGGGTCACTGTGGAGCTGGCAATTAGCCGACAACTGAACGGCCAGCTCAGACAAGGAAGGGCTGAGCCCAACCCTGACATCATGGGGGAATTGGGGGGCTTCAGCAACCAAAACTGCAGTGTTTCTCCTCATGACACATCACAGGAAGCCCCCTCATAGCTAACAGAGGACAGAATTCGATTTAGAATTAGATTTAGACTTAGAAAACTTAACATTAAAAAGGCACCGGGACCAGGTGGCTTGCACCCGAGCAAACAGAGATACAAATAGCCACAGATTACTGTTTACATTACACTGGCGATCAAGGGGTTAAGTGTGTCCTAGGAATGTGTTCTAACTGTAGGGGTGATGGTCTCACTACAACATGGCAGAGATCATGGCTCCCAATGACAGGGAGCAGTAGATCTATGTCATGTTGCTAGGCAGAACAGGAAAATGCCTTGTTTACATAGGCATCTCCCTGTTCTGCCTCTCCGTGTCACGATCGCGGGCTGCCAGCGAACATCGAATTTGCGGGACCTGCTAGGCGGCAAATTTAAAAGGACATACAGGTACGTCCATTTGCCCGTCCCTGCTATTCTGCCGAAGTAAATCGGCGTGCTGCGGTTGGCAAGTGGTTAAAAATTGCCAAACAAACTATCTGGGGCTAGAGGGAGGTATACCATACATGCTGTTTTTAGCAATAATTAAGCAGCAGCACATGATTTATCACTGGTGTGAGACCAACAGGACAGCCCAAGTTATTAGATTGTAATTTTTTTCACTAGGGTATAGACGTGCTAACTGAGGTAGTTAATATTTTTTCTAATAAAAGTTTCTGCTTAATTATTTAAACATTTTAGATTTTGGCCTAAGTGCTATTATTCGTTTTTTACCTAAATCTTAGTTGGCACACAACTCCCTCTTGGACACTTGAGGTCTTTTAATGACCCCCTGGGCCAGATCCACAGAGCCAGTACGCCGGTGTATGTCCTGATACGCCGGCGTACTTTCAAATTACCTGCGTCGTATCATTAGTTTGAATCCTCAAACCATGATACGACGGCTTCGGGCTTCGTTCCGACAGGCTTACGTCTTCGTACGCCTTCGGATCTACGCTGCAATATTTTTGCGCCCGCTGGGTGGAGTTCGCGTAGTTTTCCGCGCCGGGTATGCAAATTGGCTTTTTACGGCGATCCACAAAGTTACGATCGGCCGTCGCATTCTCTTACGTCGTCGCTAGTCGGCTTTTTCCGGCGTATAGTTAAAGCTGCTATTATCCGATCTATAGTTAGACGTGCCATGTTAAGTATGGCCGTCGTTCCCGCGTCGAATTTTCAATTTTTTATTTTTTTTGCATAAGTCGTCCGTGAATAGTAATGTACGTAATTTACGCTACAAAAAACAAAAACAAAGTTTCGACCTAATTTCGCGCAATGCACGGTGGAACATTTCTGAACAGAGCATGCGCAGTTCGATCGCCGTGGGGACGCGCCTCATTTAAAGGATTCACGCCCCCTAATCGTGTAATTCGATTCCACCGCGAGAAATACACTACGCCGCCGTACCTTACGGGCCGAAATCTTCCTGGATTCGAATTAGAGCCAGGTAAAATACGGCCGCGTAGTGTATCTCTGATACACTGCGCCAGGACAATTCACTGTGGATCTGGCCCCCTGTTTTTTATTTATGCATTGACATTATATGTTCTTATCTGCTTTATTTATTTTAACCACTTCCTGGGCAAGTGTCATATGACGCCTTGGGCTTCCCGGCTGCCGGAATGCACGCACGTGCCCGCCACGTCACTCGGAAGCCGGGAATAGAGCCAGGGACGTGGATCTGTGTGTGTAAACACACAGATCTACGTTCTGTCAGGTGAGAGGAGACCAATAGTGTGTTCCCAGTTGTAACGCCATCGGCGTTACGTTGTATAGAACGAGCGCAGCTGTACCTTCCTTAAACAGCTACTCTCCATCCAGCACTTCGTCAGCTTCACTTCCGACGTGCCGTCGAATCCTGCGTTCCACGCTGGAACGCGGAAGCGCGTCCAGCGTGTATCCCGCGACAGGCGGGCTATTTAAACCCTCTCCGATGGCGGCTGGGTGTTCGGTTATTGAGGTTGACGCCCGCCGCCATCTGAGATCCGAGACCCCCACCAGACACCCTCTCACCTGCAGCCTGCAAGGTGACTCCAGTTTAACAGTGCCAGGATTCATCCCCAAGGATTCTACCTTTGCCTGAGACTAACTCCTGGACCACAGAGCTGACAATCTACAGCTCCATAGAGCCATCCTGACCACCCTTCAATCTCCCTCCAGGAAGGAACTCTTAAGCTTACTACATCTAAACCGCAAGTACCCATAGCTCCAAGTTACTTCAAGCTTGTATACTGGTTCACTGTTTAAGCTATGTATGCTACTGCTATAAGTTCTTGACTACCTGATATCTTATGCTTGTAGAGACTGTACTGCATTACCAGAATTATCCTATCACCTATGGTAGATACACCACACCATTATTAGGAGATAGACCGCAGGAGGTTGTGATGAATTAACCCCATACTCTCTGTACACATCATACTTGGTGCTTCACTGAGTCACTTGGTGGTTCAAAACTGAGTATCCTCCAGTGCAAGTGTCTACTTGTCATCTCCTATTCATAGTGACGGCGTAGTCGTTACAGAATAACCGAACCCTTTAAAAAAATAAAATAAAAAAAAACATGGATCCAGCTGATCTAGCGAATCATTTACTGGGACTCACACAATGGGTAGATACCCTAACTAATTCCTTAAATGAGATACGCTTAGAGAATGAAGCTCTCCGCCATCAGAACCTTGCTCAGGTCAGAGAGAGACCAGAACCAAAAGTTTGTCCTCCAGAACTTTCTCTGGGGATAGGAAACTCTTCCGCCAATTTATCAGCTCATGCCGCTTGATGTTTGAGTTACGTCCCCGTACTTACTATTCCGATAGGGTTAGAATTCTCACCCTCATCTCCTACCTCAGGGGAGAACCTAGAGTATGGGCCGACGCCTATCTGGAAGAGCACGGAGATCTCCTGGGGGCTTTGGACACCTTTCTCGCAGAAATGTCTCTCCTTTACGAGGATCCCAATAAACAGCTGACTGCTGAGAATTCCATCAGAAATCTCAAACAGGGGAAAAGACCAGTGGAGGACTACATTTCAGAATTCAAATGTTGGAGCAGAGAGACCCAGTGGTCAGATATTGCACTCAGGAACCAATTCCGGCTTGGCTTGACAGAAGCTTTGAAAGACGAGATTGCACGTGTAGAACTTCCACCATCTCTAGAGAACCTAATGCAACTCTCCATTACCATTGATCGGCGTCTCCGTGAGAGAAGAGCCGAACGTGCCAATGCGTATCTTCCCTTACCTTTTAGGAGAGCCAGATCTCCCCCAAGGAGCTTCTGATGGAACTTGGTGCGATTAAAGGACCATTAAGCACAGCTGAGAAACAACGCCGCAGAGACCAAAACCTCTGTTTGTACTGTTCAGCTCCAGACCACATTGTTTCCACCTGTCCCCTCCTCAAGAGGAATTCGGAATGTAAAAATCACCACATTAACACGCTTAATTTTACTGGTACTATTTCTAACCGCTACATTATCATTGTTCTTATGCCGCGTACACACGGTCGTTTTTTGCGATGAAAAAAAACGTTGTTTTTTAAAACGTCATTTAAATTGATTGTGTGTGGGCAAAACGTCGTTTTTTGTCTTAAAAAAAACGACCAAAAAAAATTCCAACATGCTTGAATTTTTTGTGTCGTTTTTCAAAACGTCGTTTTTTGTTTCACAAAAAGTCACCGTGTGTAGCAAAAACGTCGTTTAAAACGACGTTTTTCAACCCGCGCATGCCCAGAAGCTAGTTATGAAGCGAGCTTCAATGGAAAAGTGTGGTGAACGTAACCTAGTTTTTTGTGAAAAAAAAAGATGGTGTGTATGCAACATCGTCTTTGAAAGTGACGTTTCAAAAACGTCGTTTTTTACTTCACAAAAAACGTCGTTTTTTTTCATCGCAAAAAACGACCGTGTGTACGCGGCATAACTTTACAGTGGGATCAAGAAAGGATTTCCATTGATGCAATGGTCGACAGCGGAGCCTGTGGCAACTTTATTGATTCAAAGATTGTAAAATCTAATAAAATACCCTGTGTGTTCAAGCAAACCCCTGTGTCACTCACTTTTATTGATGGTTCCAGTTCCTCCACAGGTCCAATATCATCTCAAACCTCCCCCCTCTTGGTGACTTGTGGTTCAGGTCATACTGAGAGCCTTGTTTTTGACGTTATCTCGTCACCTCTATTCCCAATAATTCTCGGGATACCTTGGCTATGTCTTCATCAGCCAACTTTCCAATGGTCTACCAGTTCTTTAATTTTACAGTCCACTTACTGTAAAGAGAGCTGTTATCCTATTTGTTCTATCTCTTTCACAGATACCTACCCTCCTGACCTTCCACCTTATTTACATGATTTTGCAGATGTTTTCAGCAAAACCAAGGCAAACTTGCTCCCCCCACATAGGATCTATGACTGCCCCATAGATCTCATAGCAGACAGTCTGATTCCGACTGCACAAATGTATCCATTATCCCAACCAGAACTTGTACACCTCAAGGATTATATCGACGAAAACCTCAAAAAAGGTTTCATCAGACCTTCAACCTCTCCAGCAAGTGCAGCAATGTTCTTTGTAAAAAATAAAGATGGCTCACTCCGACCAATTATTGACTACCGTGCACTCAATAACATCACCCTAAAGAATAGATATCCACTACCATTAATTCCAGAATTCATCGAACGTCTCCAGACCTCAAAAATCTTCACTAAACTAGATCTTAGGGGTGCCTACAATCTCGTAAGAATCCGATCAGGTGATTAGTGGAAAACAGCTTTTAAAACACGTTATGGCTAGTGTTGCTCACGAATATTCGCATTGCGAATATTCGCTACGAATATTGCATATTCGAGTATTCGCGAATAACTCGAATATCGTGGCGAATATTCGCTATTTAGAATATTCATATTTTTTTCGCAATCAATTTCGCAATCAATTTCGCATTCGCACTAGCGAAATTTCGCAATTTTTTTTTTCCGTGATATTCGTGATATTTTATAAAAAAAAAAAAAAAAAATGCGAAATTTCGTAAGTATCGAATATCAGTGATATTTTATCCAAAAAAAAAATAGTGAAATTTCGCATTGGCGAAAATTCGCATTGGCGAAATTTCGCAATTTTTTTTTTTTTTTATAAAATATCACGAATATTCGATATTAACGAATATTCGCGAATATTCTTTGAAATATTCGCGAAATATCGCGAAATCGAATATGGCGTATTCCGCTCATCACTAGTTATGGCCTCTACGAGTATACTGTAATGCCCTTCGGGTTATGCAACGCACCTGCGACATTTCAATGGTTTATCAATGACATTTTCCGAGATTTGCTTGATGTTTGCGTCGTGATTTACTTGGATGACATGTTAATCTACTCTGACTCTCCTGAAGAACACATCAAACATGTGCGCTGGGTTTTGGCCAGACTGAGAACACACTCTTTATATGCCAAACTTGAAAAGTGTGTTTTCAGTCAGCGCAGCATTTCTTTCCTTGGATATCTAATTACTCCAAACGGAATACAGATGGAATCATCGAAAGTACAGTGCATTTTATACTGGCCCGTTCCCCATTCCAGGAAGGCACTACAACGTTTCCTCGGATTTTCAAATTACTACTGAAAATTCATTAAGGACTTCTCTGCGATTGTGAAACCACTGAATAATCTCACTAGTACTAAGACGCCTTTCTCTTGGTCGGACGATGCACAGAAATCTTTTGATCTTCTGAAGCTCAGTTTCACCTCCGCTCCAATCTTACAACTTCCTAACCCACTTTACCACTTCACATTAGAGGTAGATGCCTCACACTTTGCTCTGGGAGCCGTACTCTTCCAACGATCTACTTTATCTGAACCTCTGCATCCGGTAGCTTTTTATTCCAGGACACTATTACCTGCCGAAAAGAATTATCCCATTGGGGAAAAGGAACTCCTTGCTATAAAGGATGCTCTCGGCAACTGGAGACATCTTTTGGAAGGTTCTAAACACCCCATCACCATCCTTACTGATCATCGCAATTTGCAACATTTGAAGGACTGCAAGACCCTTTCCGCCCGCCAAGTTAGGTGGAGTTTATTTTTCGACAGGTTTGACTTCAACATTTCTTATCGTCCTGGTACAGAAAATGTCAAGGCTGATTCGTTGTCACGAATGCATGACAACCAGACAATTGAGGCACCTCCCCTTTCTATAATTCCACCCAACCGATTCATTGGAGCATCTATTCCCTTCCTGCACCTACTTATCCAATCTCTCCCTAGTGAGGTTCCCCTAATGTCCCAGGGCCTCAAGAAACAACCTAACGGGCTATATACCTTCAACAATAAGGTTTACGTTCCACCTAGCTTACAACCTCTACTTCTCAAACAACTTCATGATGCTCCACTCGCAGGTCATCCAGGAATCAGTAAAACCATTTGTCATGGACCATGAAATACTGAAATCCTAATTCATGTATTACAGAAGATTTAATTCTGAACCTCAGCCAGGTCAATAGACTCAGAAGAAATACTCATTGTCCATTGTGTGATAACCCTATCTAAAGCCTTTCTATTATCAGGTGTAAATGACTTCTGCCCTGTCTCAATTCTCCAGACGGCTCCATTGTTCTGTGGCTGGCTATTGTGTACATTGATTGACCCCCTGGGGCTTTTGTCTGAAAACACATCACAGGCCTGGCCACACATATTCAGGCTATTCAAGCTTTGGGACCAATCTCTGCTGAGACATTTTCAAGTCCTCATTTGCATGGTTTGAGAGGACCAGAGTGAAGACTGCATACTTTACAATGGACCAATAAGAAAGCGGTTGTTGGGGGCAGGATGTTCCAAATCCTGTATAAAGTGTGCTGTGTACTTTCAATAAAGTGTGTCCTGTTTACATTCAGCATTAAGCCTTGGCTCATGTGTGGATTATTCGGCGATTCCAGGGACATTCCTATAATGGAATATTGGGTGATTTATTTTATGGAAGAAGAAGGGAATGCTTGATGGGGATATGTTCGACTACTGTCACAATTGGTTGGCAGCAGCGGGATTTTCCCTTCTACTTTCCTTTACACCAGGATTCCAAGCAGACACTGGGAACAGTGAATGGAAGACCGGTACACCCTGCTTAAAAGAAATACACTGAAAGAACTAATGGAAGTTTGTGGAAGGATTGCTAGCAACAAAACCGAGCGTGTCATCATAGCAGAATAAATGGAGCTAGACCAGGAGAACTCGGTTGCAGCAACGCCAGCAGTACAAGACCAGTGATTCAACACCAGTGATTCAGGATGAGGAATCACCAGCCAACAAGCTAATAAGAGAGAAATTGGCATGGTTCGGTCCGAACCCAACGGCGGATGTGGTGCTGAAAGTGATGACCCTGTTAGCGGAGGAGGCTAAACAAATAAGAGACGCAGAGCTACAGTTAAAACTGGCAGCAGTCCAACAAGCAGCCGCATATTCTCCAAACAGTGAGTACAGCACAGCAGACACAAGGAAGATTCCGTTTAGCGCTTTTGAAGCTTTTGATGAGAAAGAACGAGAGCGGCAACATGAGCTGAGAATTGCAGAAATACGACGATCGGTGACAACGCCTAAAGAAGCAGCACCAAATGAAAGACGAGGAGAGGTACAGATACCAGTAACCATGGAGGAGGAATTCAGAATAAGGTTACAAGAGATGCGGATACAGCACACAGGACCAGAATCAGAGGAGGTCCTGTTGGGATGGTCGGATGTGATTCGGTGCCAACTCTGGAAGGAAGCGGTAGCTCTGGAGCAGCAACACCAAGGAGAGGTCCTGCCCTACATCTATGCAAGGTACTGGCCGCAGTATGACGTACGACTGCCGTTGTTGGGGGAACAACCGAAGCAGGAGTGGATAGCGGAATTAAACAGGCTGATCCGGGCAGAGATGCAGCTGGATGAGAGCTACAGAGCCCTCCGGTGGTATGTAGCCCAAGAGTGCCCGTGGTCAGCGGATGACAGCCCCACAGAAGACTATGACTATGATGACCTGGGATTGTTGTATTGGAGGATGTCCAGTGATCCCGACTTTGGGGATGATCGGGAGTGGCGCTTGGAGGACATAATGGAGCACAGAGAGAAAAAATTGAATATCTCAGAAGCGCACTGGCTACAGGAAGATTTGGAATTTCTGGCCGCTCGGGAATGAGACCTTGAGATCGCCTACAAACAGCTGCTAGACTCTGCTCAGCGCCAGGACTGGGCTCCCTTTGCCTGGGACTATCAGAAAATACCAGTGGACAATGCGGAAATCCTGGCTGAAGAATCGTCCATGTGGCAGGGTAACAGTGTGCTCTTCCAACCTGCCCCTGCAGCTATGGATGCGGAGGTCTTATGGCGGATGCAGCAAGTGCCAACTGACCTTGATGATCCTGTTTCTGCATGGGATGATCTTGAAGGGAGGAATGTGCCTGTCCAGCAGTATGCCAGTGAATCGGCAGTGGAAAATCTGGAGATTGCCATTCCCAAAGCTGAAGTTCTGACCGCAGGGCCGAGCTCTGCTAACCTCTGCTCAGTACCTATAGCATCTTCTGGGTGCCATGGACAGGAGATGGTGAACCTCTATCCCCAGACACCAGAGAAAGGGGATTTAATAGATTTTTCTGCTGAGGACAAACAACCTGATGGGCCTCCAGCAGAAGAGCTGGTATCAGGGCCAAACTTCACTGTGCTCTGCCCAGCACCAAAAGCAGTATTTGTGGAGTTACAAGGAACTTCCCCAGCTGAAGCGCTGGTCACCGGACAGAGGGTTCAAGACCTCTGCCCCACCCCTGTGGCAGTTTCGGAGGCTCAGGGTGAGAAGATAGCGATCACTCCCCAGCCACAGATTACAGAATATATGGACTGTTCAGAGGATGTTCTGGATTATGCACCCCCAGCAGAAGTGCTGGCAACAGGGCAGAGTGCCAGCCATCTCTGCCCAGCACCGGGACCAACTGTGGAGTTCCAGGGAGCCGGGGCGGTTGGCCCCCCTCCCCAGCAACCAGCTGAGGTGGTAAAGCTCTTACTCCCAGCTGAACCACTGGTCGCAGGACAGGATGCTACTGGCGGCTGCACCCCACTACAGCTTGAGTGGATATCAGTGGATGGGACTGTGGTCTCCACTCACAGCAACCCAGCGGAAGAGCTGGCAACAGAGCAGAGTGCCCCGGGCCTCTGCTTTCACCTAACAGAAGAGGGGGTTCCTGTGGTAGTGGATGGGACTTCAGTCTCCACTGGCACAACCCCAGAAAATGGTACAGGACTGAAACAGGAAGATGTCGGCTTTGCTTTGCAAGCACTGGGGGATTTTCACCTCACATCAGTGGATGGGACTTCAGTCTCCACTGGTATACCCCATAAATGGTGGCCAGTTGGCCCAGACCCCCGACAGCATGATGGACTGAGCCCAGCCACCCTGTCATCTCTCCAGCGGCTGAAAGGACTCCAGGGAGAAGGGCCAGTCCAGGCCTCTCCCCAGCGGCAGACGTGTTCCCTGAGAGAGGCAGAGGATGGCGGGGTGAGTAATGCTCGGTTTGGAGCAAGTGATTTGGGGTACTGTATGGATACCGGCATTGGGGGACTGGAACTACTGACTGAATTCAGAGACAACCCATCTGGTGTCTCCTACTGGGTTAGTCCCCTGCCAAAAGGGGAGATGTGTGACAGGCCTAGCCGGGACAGGGGCTTTTGGAGAGGACTGAATGCGAGCCTCTTGCCGTCCGATTATGGGCCAGGGCCTCAAACCAGGAAGGCGGATGGGTTATCCTGGCAGACAGTCCTGGAACCTTAAGACTACTTGTCCAACATCCTCGAGTGACCCGTTTGGGTCCCACTGCGGATGTTGAACTATTTCCCAGGGGGAGTAATGTCATGGACCATGAAATACTGAAATCCTAATTCATGTATTACAGAAGATTTAATTCTGAACCTCAGCCAGGTCAATAGACTCAGAAGAAATACTCATTGTCCATTGTGTGATAACCCTATCTAAAGCCTTTCTATTATCAGGTGTAAATGACTTCTGCCCTGTCTCAATTCTCCAGACGGCTCCATTGTTCTGTGGTTGGCTATTGTGTACATTGATTGATCCCCTGGGGCTTTTGTCTGAAAACACATCACAGGCCTGGCCACACATATTCAGGCTATTCAAGCTTTGGGACCAATCTCTGCTGAGACATTTTCAAGTCCTCATTTGCATGGTTTGAGAGGACCAGAGTGAAGACTGCATACTTTACAATGGACCAATAAGAAAGCGGTTGTTGGGGGCGGGATGTTCCAAATCCTGTATAAAGTGTGCTGTGTACTTTCAATAAAGTGTGTCCTGTTTACATTCAGCATTAAGCCTTGGCTCATGTGTGGATTATTCGGCGATTCCAGGGACATTCCTATAATGGAATATTGGGTGATTTCTTTTATGGAAGAAGAAGGGAATGCTTGACGGGGATATGTTCGACTACCGTCACACCATTCACCTAATTAAAAGAGATTACTGGCGGCCTAGGCTTTCACAGACAGTTAGTGATTATGTTAATTCCTGCGTGATATGTGCTACCAACAAACATTCCAGGAAGCCGCCCTATGGTCTTCTTGCATCTATTCCAATTCCGGAAAGACCCTGGGATGTTGTCTCTATGGATTTTATAGTCGATCTCCCCAGGTCTCAAGGTGCCAACACAATTATGGTTACAGTCGATTTATTAACAAAGATGGCTCACTTCATCCCATTAAAAAAATTACCAACTTCTCTAGAGACTGCACAAGCCTTCTTACAGAATGTTCTTAAGTTACATGGGTTGCCCTTCCCAGATTATTTCAGACCGGGGCACTCAATTCATTTCCAGATTCTGGAGAGCCCTTTGTCAAGCCTTGCAAATCGATCATCGAATGTCCACTGCCTATCATCCTCAAACAAACGGACAGACAGAACAGGTTAACCAAACACTCGAGCAGTATTTACGCTGTTATTGCACCCATCTTCAGGACGACTGGCTTCAATTTCTTCCTCACGCTGAATTCACGTATAATAACGCTTCCAGTTCTTCCTCCAGATTTTCTCCTTTCTACGAAAACTATGGGTTCCATCCCAAGTCTGTACCAACCTCCGTTCTCCCCAATAGTGTTCCCGCTGTAGAACATTACCTTTCAACCTTAAAGAGGACTTTAGGAATACTCCATTCTAATCTTGATGCAGCTCAACAAAGACAGAAGAGATATTATGATTCCCATAGAACTGCACCTCCTAAATACAAAGTTGGGGATCTAGTTTGGCTCTCTAGTCGAAACTTACGCCTTAATATCCCCTCAAGAAAACTCGGTCGCCAATTCACTGGCCCTTTCTCCATTTCACATCTCATCAACAATAACACCGTTAAACTACTTCTACCTTCAGATTGGAAGATACATCCTTCTTTCCATGTCTCACTTATTAAGCCTTTCACACCTAATCCGTTCCCTAACAGAGATCCTCAACCCCCTTCTCCTGTTGAGGTTCTCGGTGAGACTAAATACGAGATAGAGAAAATTCTGGATTCCAAGAAACAAGGATCCTCCTTCCAATACTTGATTCGCTGGAAAGGTTACAGCCATCTCGATGACTCCTGGGAAGATTCCTCTCACATTCATGCTCCTCGACTCATCAAGCAATTTCACCGCAGATACCCTGATCGACCGTCACCTTACGGGTGTATTTTAGGGACCCCCTTGAGGAGGGGAGTATGTAACGCCATCGGCGTTACATTGTATAGAACGAGCGCAGCTGTACCTTCCTTAAACAGCTGCGCTCCATCCTGCACTTCGTCAGCGTCACTTCCGACGCGCCGTCGAATCCTGCGTTCCACGCTGGAACGCGGAAGCGCGTCCAGCGTGTATCCCGCGACAGGCGGGCTATTTAAACCCTCTCCGATGGCGGCTGGGTGTTCGGTTATTGAGGTTGACGCCCGCCGCCATCTGAGATCCGAGACCCCCACCAGAGACCCTCTCACCTGCAGCCTGCAAGGTGACTCCAGTTTAACAGCGCCAGGATTCATCCCCAAGGATTCTGCCTTTGCCTGAGGCTAACTCCTGGACCACAGAGCTGACAATCTACAGCTCCATAGAGCCATCCTGACCACCCTTTAATCTCCCTCCAGGAAGGAACTCTTAAGCTTACTACATCTAAACCGCAAGTACCCATAGCTCCAAGTTACTTCAAGCTTGTATACTGGTTCACTGTTTAAGCTACGTATGCTACTGCTATAAGTTCTTGACTACCTGATATCTTATGATTGTAGAGACTATACTGCATTACTAGAATTATCCTATCACCTATGGTAGATACACCACACCATTAATAGGAGATAGACCGCAGGAGGTTGTGATGAATTAACCCCATACTCTCTGTACACATCATAGAGTCACTTGGTGGTTCAAAACTGAGTATCCTCCAGTGCAAGTGTCTACTTGTCATCTCCTATTCATAGTGACGGCGTAGTCGTTACACCAGTACAGAGGAACACTGATCGGTCTCCTCCCCTTGTGAGTCCCCTCCCCCTACAGTTAGAATCACTCCCTAGGTAATGCATTTAACCCCTTGATCGCCCTCTAGTGTTAACCCCTTACCTGCTAGTGACATTTACACAGTAATTTTTAGAGCACTAATCGCTGTATAGATATGAATGGTCCCAAAATAGTATCAAAAGTGTCCGATATGTCTGCTGCAACATCACAGTCACAATATAAATTGCAGATCCCCGCCATTACAAGTAAAAAAAAAAAAGGCATAAATATATCCACAATTTTGTAGACGCTATAACTTTTGCGCAAACCAATCAATACACATTTATTGTGATTTTTTTTTTACCAAAAAAATGTAGAAGAATACATATGGGACTAAACTGAGGAAAAAAATGTATTACTATAATTTTTTTTTATAAAGTGGGATATTTATTATAGCAAAAAGTAAAAAATATTGGCCCGGATTCACAAAGCACTTGCGCCGATGTAAAGCAAGTTACGCCGTCGTAAGTGCAAATGTCCGCCGGCGTATGTGTGCGCCAGAGTCACAAACCAATATATGCCTAAAAACTGGCCACCCTACGCCGACGTATCTTGCATACGCCGGCGTAGCGTGGGCGCAAATATGGGCTGGACGCACGGTGCTGCTCTCATTGATTAGCTATTCAAATATGCAAATGAGGGGAATACGGCGATTCACGAACGTGAGTGCGCCCGACGCATGCTGCACGAGGTGCACGTAAGTTGTACGTCCGGTGCAAAGTTATTCCCCATAAAGGAGGTGCAACCCGGCAACAGACGTGCACATGTCAACTGGAGAGCAGCTGCTGCAGCACCGTTACGTGGCATGTGGCCATGGCTGCGCAGTTTGCATTCACCTCCTGCAGGCAGTCGGAGATGGAGCTGGTATGCTCAGCCTGAGGCACTGCTGCATAGCGGCTGCGGTGCCCTGTACACTCAGCCTGGGTCTTTGCCGAGGACCCAACAAATGACAGGCTGTCAGCCACACGGTGGAGGTCACAAGCAATATCGGCCATGTGCCGTGTTTGGCTGTCTGCTCCCTCTCCAGCTCTTCTTGTAGGGATCCGGCTACACCCCTGGTCTTCCTCAGAGCCTTCCTTGGAGATGGAGAGGCTTGTGTCCGTCTGGCCGGGGTAGCCCTTGAGGGGGTCCCTTTGGCTGGGGTAGCCCTTGAGGGGGTTTCTCTGGCTGGAGTAGTCCTTGAGGGGGTTCCCCTGATGGGCATCGAGGTCTCAGAGGGTCCGGGTAAGATGGAAGCCTCCTCAAGGTAGAGGCATTCCTCCAGATGGATATCCACCTGCTCCTCCACAACTACCTCTAGAGCAGAGGTGTGGGCACTCCCCTCCACCGATGTTACGTGGCTTTTCAGGGGGGCAGATTGAGGTAGATGTTCCGGGGATGGCGTGGGTCGGACACAGGCAGAAGATGGCCCAGCTCCCTCCAGCACATCTGTGGATGACACAAAGCATTCACATGTTGTTGGACCCACACACTTGTCACATGTTCCCTTGCACCCCCTCACATGATGAAGTTGAAGCATTATGGGTGGAACTGCATACAGATGTGCGTAGTTCAAAGCTAATCATTGGAGTTTGTTATAGACCACCCAATGTTAATGAGGAGGTGGAGACTCAGCTCCTTGCACAGATGGAAAGGGCTGCAAGGGCAGGGACGGTGATAATAATGGGGGATTTTAACTACCCAGAAATTGACTGGAATAATGGAATTTCTGGGACAGTTAAAGGACAAAAATTTAAAAACCTATTGCAGGACAATTTTATGGTCCAGTTTATTGAGGCCCCAACTAGGAATGATGCTCTGTTGGACCTGGTAATCTCAAACCATGCAGAGCTCATTACTAATGTTCAGATAAAGGAACACCTGGGTAGCAGTGATCATAACATGATTTTGTTTAATGTAAACTATAAGCAAGAAATACATACAGGAAAGATAAAAACACTTAATTTCAAGAGAGCAAATTTTCAAAGCATGAGGACTGCTCTCCAAGGCTTGGACTGGGAGGGAATATTGGCACCGATGAACACAGAACAGAAATGGGAATTCTTCAAAAAGACTCTTTGGAACCTCACTGCAAAGTATATTCCCATGGGCAATAAGTTTAAAAGGCTACAGATAAAACCTATGTGGCTCACGGTTAAAGTTAAAAAAGCTATAAACAATAAGAAAATAGCTTTTAAAAAATATAAAAATGAAGGAACACTAGTGTCGTTTAAATGTTACAAAGAATATAATAGAATATGTAAAAAGGAAATCAAGGATGCAAAAATTCAAAATGAACGACAGATTGCAAAAGATAGTAGGACAAACCCCAAAAAATTCTTTAAATATATTAATAGTAAAAAGGTCAAGTCTGAGCATGTAGGCCCTTTACAAAATAATCTAGAGTGGGTGACTGAGGACATAGAGAAGGCAAATTTATTAAATGCTTTCTTCAGCTCTGTGTATACAATGGAGAATGGGGGAGCTCATGTCGATATAGGGGGTGGGAGTGACACAGCCCCAAATCCACAATGGCTCAAAAGTGATATGGTCCAGAAATATTTAGACAGAATAAAGGTGGATAAAGCACCTGGACCAGATGGCATCCACCCACGGATCCTAAAAGAATTGAGCTCTGAAATTTCAAAGCCACTGTATCTAATATTTAGGGACTAATTAATGACAGGAATAGTACCACTGGATTGGCATAAAGCCAATGTGGTGCCCATATTTAAAAAGGGAACAAAGTCTTTACCTAGTAACTATAGACCTGTTAGTTTAACTTCTATAGTTGGAAAGATACTGGAACGTTTAATAAAAGACCACATGGATGAGTTCTTGCTGGAAACAAACTATTTAAGCAGCAGACAGCATGGATTCATGAAGGACAGAAGTTGTCAGACAAACCTGATTTCCTTTTATGAAGAGGTAAGTAAAACCCTGGACAGAGGCGTGGCAGTGGACGTGGTATACTTGGATTTTGCAAAAGCGTTCGATACAGTTCCCCACACACGGCTCATGTGTAAGGTAAGGTCTACAGGATTAGATATATCAGTTTGTAAATGGATTGAAAACTGGCTGAAAGACAGAATTCAGAGAGTTGTGGTTAATGATTCTTACTCTGAATGGTCCAAGGTTATCAGCGGTGTACCCCAAGGTTCGGTGTTGGGTCCCTTACTTTTCAATATATTTATAAATGATATTGGGTCTGAGATCAAAAGTAACATTTCTGTTTTTGCAGATGACACCAAGCTATGCAGTGGAATAACGTCCTTACAGGATGTCTCCAATTTACAAGCCGACCTCAATGCTCTGTCTAATTGGGCGACTAAGTGGCAGATGAGGTTTAATGTTGATAAATGTAAAGTTATGCACTTGGGGGCTAAGAATATTCATGCATCATACATGCTAGGGGGAGTACAACTGGGGGGATCTGTACTGGAGAAGGATCTGGGTGTTTTAGTTGATCATAAGCTCAATAATGGCATGCAATGCCAAGCTGCGGTTTCCAAAGCGAGCAAAGTCCTTTCTTGTATTAAGAGAGGTATGGACTCCAGAGATAGAGATATCATTTTGCCCCTGTACAAATCATTAGTAAGACCTCATCTGGAATATGCAGTCCAGTTTTGGGCACCAGTTCTCAAAAAGGATATCGGAGAACTGGAGAAAGTGCAGAGAAGGGCAACCAAACTGATAAGAGGCATGGAGGAGCTCAGCTATGAGGAAAGATTAGAGGAACTGAATTTATTCACTCTTGAGAAGAGGAGAATAAGGGGGGATATGATCAACATGTACAAATACATAAGAGGTCCATATAGTGAACTTGGTGTTGAGTTATTCACTTTAAGGTCAACACTGAGGACAAGGGGGCACTCTTTACGTCTGGAGGAAAAGAGATTTCACCTCCAAATACGGAAAGGTTTCTTCACAGTAAGAGCTGTGAAAATGTGGAACAGACTCCCTCCAGAGGTGGTTCTGGCCAGCTCAGTAGATTGCTTTAAGAGAGGCCTGGATTCTTTCCTAAATGCACATAATATAACTGAGTACTAAGTTTTGTAGGTAAAGTTGATCCGGGGTAAATCCGATTACCTTTCGGGGGATCAGGAAGGAATTTTTTCCCCTCCGGTAGCAAATTGGATCATCGCTCTGCTGGGGTTTTTTTGCCTTCCTCTGGATCAACTGTGGGTATGGAGTTGGGTGTATGGGAGGATGTACTGTGTTTTACTTTGTTTTATTTTTTTATTTTTTTTATGGTTGAACTGGATGGACTTGTGTCTTTTTTCAACCTGACTAACTATGTAACTATGTAACATGCTTCACACCGGATGGAGGATAAAACACACTTACCTGTCCTCAAGTCCTGTTCACTGGAGTCCACCTGCTCCTGCTCCAGACAGCTGGCGATCACCTTCTCCTCAGCTCACAGAAGTAGCTGGTCCACCTCCCGTGCCCCTGAGGTGCCTTTTGATGTTGGCCAGCTTCTCCCCGACACGCCGACTCATGTCATTAATCTTTTTTTGGATCTCCCTCCAGGTCCTGGTTTTATGCCCAAGGGCATTGATCTCCTGGGTGATCTTCTGGAGGATCTCCTGCTTCCTGGCCTTGCTGGTCCTGGCGCTCTGTGCGCCATGGAGGTAGGCATCGTATTTGGAGATGGCGGAGGTCAGGCTCGCCCTCTCACCCGCAGAGAAATTCTTCTTTCTCCTCTCCCTGTCCACCTCACTATCTGACATGGCTCAGACCACAAAAGTACCTCTGCACCAGGGAAGACAAGCTGGCTTTGCGCTGGATGGGCGTATGGCTGGGCGTACTTATGTTCTTGGCGTACGCGGTGGGCCGGCGTATCTTAGGGGGTTGCGCCAACATAGTTGTGAGCATGCGCAGAGGGTGCTGGGCATGCGTCCACGTCACGACTCACGGCGCATGCGCCGTTTGGGATACGCCGGGCGTAAACCACTGCGCCTCACCGGCGTACCTGTCCAGCGCTCGCCCCATCATTAGCATGGGGTCACGCCCACTTCCACCTATGCCAGCCTGTGCCTTCGAAATCGATGCCATACCGACGCAGCGTTAGGAGCAATAGCTTGCTGAATGCAGTGCTTGCCTCTCCGCGCTGCGTCGGCGTGGCGTACAGCGTTTGCGTTAAGGTGGCGTAATGTGCGCCCAACACTCTGTGAATCTGGGCCATTGTGTTTTTCCAAACTTATCACTCTTCTTTTGTTTATAGCGCAAAAAAAATTGGCCTTGGCAAGAAGGGGGTGAAAATGCCCTGTATTGAAGTGGTTAGGGACCATAGTGTATGGCTGTGGCTAGAGTAGGTTATATTGGGCTCATCCATAATTTAGATTTATGAGTCCACCTAATTAGCTTACCTATACATTACAGCCCATCTGTGCGTCTGCCTCCCTGGGTTGCTTTCAGGCATATCCATGGTCCCTTGCGTGTGCATATGCTGCCCCAAGTGACCTTTGAGGACCTGTGACCTCAGATTTAGGGCATCTGCTTTTAAGCTCTGACTGAGTAGTATTCAATGGTAACATATTGCATGTGTTATTTGTCCTGGTATTTTATTTTTTACAGAGCAAATCCTTTGCTTAAAGAAGATTTATATGGCAATTAAATTGAAATGCATTGGAATTCTTTAGCTGGGACTCATTCCTTTAAGAAATATTGTATTGGGTTGTATTGTGATTTAGTCCCCGCCAGTTTAGTATGGGTTTTGCCTTTTTTTTTATGTAACCTGGTTTTGTTGCATATAATAAAAATCATTATGTACACATATTTTGTTCTTTATGCTATTTAAAGTCCCATGGCAGGTATTTATTGTTTTAATGTACTGATAGGAATGTTGGCAATATAGTGCCTTGTACAGACCCATTATGTATAAAGTGGCGGCTAGTGCTCAAAATTTTTGGGGGGGCGCAAACAAACTGAAAAATTTAACTGTTAGTAATGTAGGACTGTAAAAAGCCATTTAATAGGTGATTATGTATGATTACTGCTGGATAAAACTAGGGCCATCATATGCAGCCTCACTGTGCTCTTCATATGCAGAATCACTGTCCCTATCAGTTGCAGTCTCACTGTGCCCATCATATGCAGCCTCACTGCGCCCATCAGTTTCAGCCTCACTGTGCCCATCATATACAGCCTTGCTGTGCCTATCACAGTAAGCCAATCAAATCCACATTTCTAGTAAAATTAAATAAAACCACTTAACATTAGGTGTCCTCATCAGAGCCCCATGTTACATCATATGTCCCAATCAGAGTCCCCAGGTGCCCCCCTTTACCTCATGTGTCCCAATCAAAATCCCCTTTACAACAGGTGTCCCCATCAGCATCCTCCTATACATCAGATGTCCCAATCAGAGTCCCTTTTTACACCAGGTGTCACAATCAGAGTCCCCCTTTACATCAGATGTGTCCATTAAAGTCCTCCTTTACATCAGGTGTCACCATTAGAGTCCCCTTTTACAGTACATCAGATGTCCCCATCAGAGTCCTCCTTTAAATTAGATGTCACCATCAGAGCCCCCCTTTACATTAGATGTCACCATCAGAGTCCCCCTTTATATTAGATGTCCTCATCAGAACCCCCCTTTATATTAGATGTCCCCAACAGAGTTCTCCTTTACATTACATGTCCCCATCAGAGCCCTCCTATACATTAGATGTGCCCATCAGAGTCCTCCTTTACATTAGATGTCCCCATCAGAGTCCTCCTTTACAGCAGATGTCCCAATCAGAGTCCCCATCAGAGTCCTCCTTTACAGCTGATGTCCCCACCAGAGTCCCCATTTACATCAGATGTCACCATCAGAGTCCCCCTTCACATTAGATGCCCCCATCAGAGCCACCCTTTATTTGATGTCCTCATCAGAGTTCTCCTTTACATTACATGTCCCCATTAGAGCCCCCTTTACATTAGATGCCCCTATCAGTGTCCCCCTTTACAGCAGATTTCCCAATCAGAGTCCTCCTTTATATTAGATGTCCCCATCAGAGTCCTCATTTACAGCTGATGTCCCCACCAGAGTCCCCATTTACCTCAGATGTCACCATCAGAGTCCCCCTTTATATTAGATGCCCCCATCATAGTTCCCCTTTACATTAGATATCGTCATCAGAGTCCTCCTTTACATCAGATGTCCCCATCAGAGTCCCCCTTCACATCAGATGTCCCCATCAGAGTCCCCCTTTACATCAGATGTCCCCACTGGAGTCCCCCTTTACATCAGATGTCCCCATCAGAGTCCCCCTTTACATCAGATATCCCCACTGGAGTCCCCCTTTACATCAGATGTCCCCATCAGAGTCCCCCTTTACATCAGATGTCCCCTTCAGAATCCCCCTTTACATTAGATGTCCCTATCAAAGCCCCCCTTTACATTAGATATCCCCATCAGAGTCCTCCTTTACATCAGATGTTACCATTAGAGTCCCTCTTTATATTAGATTCCCCCATCAGAGCCCCCCTTTACAGCAGATGTCCCCATCAGAGTCCCCCTTTACATAAGATCTCCCCTCTCTTTCCCCTCATACTAACAGCTCTCACAGCAAGTCGTCTGTCATCCACCTCCCGACCTGCAGGGATGAGTCAGAGAAACTGGAAATGAAGGCACAGGACCTGCCATTCACACGCCACAGCAGGACATGGCTAGAGGGAATGTACAGGGCACAGAGCTTAACCCTTAACCGAGGACCTTCTAAAGGAAGCCAATAGAGCTTTTTGTTTGCAATCACGGGATGCAAACACGTCATGCTTCCCATAGCAGCTGTGTGTCCGAGGAGGATGGAAGAAAGAGTAAGTAAACCCTAATGGGTTTTACTGTGTCCTGCAAACCCTGGAAAGTAAAAGCATAATGGGCTAGTTGGGCTAGTTAACGCATCACATACTAGCCCATTATGTGGCGCTCACCTGCAAAGGAAGCCCATGCTGTCCCCACTGTATGAAGCGTCCACTTTTACACCTCTTCCTTCCGTCGGCTCTGTTACTGGCCGGAGTCGTGTGACATCACTCCTACACATGCACATGACGTCACGGCACAGGCACTATAGAAATGGCACGATTAAGGGCCATTATTTTATGTTTTTCAGTGATTGCAGCACGTAATGCTTACCATACACCTGTGTGTCTGGCATGGGCCAGTATTTATTTATTTTTTTAATATTTTTTTATGATTTGTAGCTTTAGGAGGGGGGGTGGAAATGGACGAGCCACCTCTTGATTTATATTACACAATTAAAAACCAAAGACCCCATGCCCCATGCTGGATTTATGGAAGATATAATATGTGTTTAAAGCGAGATGTACATTTTATGGATGGTTTAATACTACCTTAAGGTTGAAAACACATGACAGCAATCTTCCCTTCCCCCAAGCTATACCTGTGTGTAGGAGAACAGGAAGTAAAGTGTATCAAATTGTAAACTTTCAAATTACTTTCATTTGTCTTGGAAGCCAGAGAAGCATTGCAATGGAGCTGCGGATGTTTGTATTGATATCTCTGCTGCCTGCTGTCTTTGGAGTGAAACATCAATGTAAGACCAGCCAATCATGTATGTATTGTATATTGACAAACAATCTACGCACAGAAAAATTAGCCAACAAATATACAGATTTAAATGTCTGGACATGTTTATTATATTTTAATTGACAGTTATTACTATATATAGGAAGCTTTACTCTTGTAAATATAAAGCATATAAGGACAGACGTTATATCGTGATCAAAGATATGACGTTGGGAAATACTGTTGTTTAAAATAGGAATAGTGAGAAGAATGTAAAATATATACTAGATTACAAGGTTGTTGGCTGTGCTGTTCATGTGTTACTGGTTACACCTGTGTAATAAGATTGGTGGTCAGCAAGATTCCAAGAGATAGAACCATGACTGCAAGAGTGATATATACAGTATGTGAAATAATATTCTTTGTATTTTGCCACAATTGCTTATCTGAACCTCCTAGGTCTTGTACGGCATATACGGTCTGATAGATTGAAGATTAAATTAGCATTGCGACTAAAATATGTTTGCAGTTGATTGCTTTTCAATGACACACTTGCAAATGTTATATAGCATGTACATGTGAAAGTTGGTGTACCAAATAGTTTACTGTTATAAGTAAATACAATAATTATTATTATTATATAATTATATTCTCTTTATTGCGCTCGGCATTGGCTCCGGAAAAAATAAATAAAAATCCCAATGACTAATTGGGAAATTTTATGTAAACCAGACCAGTGAGTTTCCGATTGTTAACTATGAGTGAGTGTTGTAATCATGGAATTCTCATCCCAGAATTCCCTCTACTGTCATTGAAACTGCTAAATAAGTTCAACGTGTTTGTAAATGTCCAATTTCCTTCTGTATACAGCAGCCCCTCCTAATACTTACCTAAGTCCATCTCGATCCAGCGATGTGCACAAGAGCAGCAGCTCTCCAGGGTCTCTTTCTCCTCATTGGCTGAGACAGCAGCGGAAGCCATTGGCTCCTGCTACTGTCAATCACAGACAATGAGGCATCCAGAAGAGAGAGGGACGGGGCCAAGCTTCACTCCATATGTGAATGTATGCTATAGGGTAGTGATGGCGAACCTTGGCGCCCCAGAAGTTTTGGAACTACATTTCCCATGATGCTCAACTACACTGCAGAGTGCATGAGCATCATGGGAAATGTAGTTCAAAAACATCTGGGGTGCCAAGGTTCGCCATCACTGCAGACAGGGTACGAAAGGAGAGAAGGATTTGGGCTACTTTGTGCAAAACCACTGCACAAAGCAGGTAAGTATTGACATGTTTGTTATTTAGGCATTAAAGGAAAAGGGGGAAGTAGGGGAATTGGGACTTTATATGAGGCATAGGACTTGTAGGTCCAATGTCTCCATCCCTGTATAGCAATTAAGCTGGAAGGCAAGTTGGGACTTTGAATGAAACATGCACCTAAAAGGGTGATAATGGACAATGGGTGTCTGACCAGTGAAATGCATATAAAAGCTGTACTAGCTGAATCTCTATACTCAGCACACAGGACAGTAATACATAATATTTATTTTATCTATATACATATAGTACAAATAGCATAAAAGCATTACAGTACTTGGTAGTAATATACAAAAAGTATTTTATATGCATTTCACTGGTCAGACACCCATTGTTCATTATTACCCTTTTAGGTGCATGTTTCATTCAAAGTCCCAACTTGCCTTCCAGCTTAAATGTTTGTTATTTAACCAATTTGTCCATCATTTGACAATAGGCTGGGCAGGGCAATCGACGTTCTGGGTGAACATCAGATCTCCATCGTCAGGTGGAAAACCTAGAGAACAGAAGCAGACGCCACAATTTAATTGTCTGTGGATTACCGGAGGTTATAGACACCGATCAACTTTCTGTCACCGTGGCTACCATTTTTAATAACCTTCTAGGCCGTTCGTCACAAACAGCAGTAAGGATGTAACGCATCCATCGCGCTCTCCAGCCTAAAGGAAAAGCCACGGATCCTCCTAGAGATACAATTTGTTGTCTCAATGATTTTCAATTAAAGGAAGAAATTCTCAAGAAGGCTAGGATCAAAACTAAGCTTTCACATGAAGGATCAAATATTCATATATTTCAAGACCTTACAAACTTGAACCAAGATTTGAAACCACTACTGGATTTACTACTAGTGATGAGCGGAATACGCCATATTCGATTTGCGAAATTGATTGCGAAATTCTCGTCAACACGCGAAAACGGAGATCATTTCCTGGATTACTAAATTAATATGCACTAAACACTAACTCTACTTACACAAACTTATATGACTAAACTAAAGCTAATTTTATTTATTTTTTTATACACAAAACACAGAAGGGCAATATTCGGCAACATAAAAGGATCGCCTCAGCTACTCGGCCCAGGGTCTCTAATCATACCAGCAATGCTTTTAGACGTCGATGGAGATCACTAGGATGTGATCTGTTTTAAAAATAAATTTGAAAAAATACGAATATTCGCAATAGCGAATATTTACCGCGATATTCGATTTATTCGCGAATACTCGAATATGCAATATTCGTAACGAATATTCGCAATGTAAATATTCGTGAGCAACACTATTTACTACGCACCAGAGAAAAAATTTACAGGTGGAAATTCCCTTTTGGTTTATTAGCTACATGGTCGTACAGCACTACTACAGGTCCCGGAGGATCTACAGGATTTTTGCGACACACTGGGCATTCCCGTAATTTATGTCCCTAACTGGTACTCTGAATTTCGCTTTAACACTGGTAAACGAGATCAACCAACTGAAGAAATGATGGAAACACAAGCAACCCAGATGGCGTTCTATATCCGAAAACAGATCCCTCACTACTTCACGGGGTCCCCATGATGGTTTCAGTTCAACCGGATCTCCACGTTCAAGAAAATTTTAATGTGACTACTAATCGATTGTTGTTAAAAGACTGGTTGTGGCAATTGTCTTAACCACTTCTGCCCCCGACCATTTTGTTGGTCAATGACGGGGCCACTTTTTCCGATTCGGTACTGCGTCGCTTTAACTGACAATTGCGCGGTCGTGCAAAATGGTTTTCAAACAAAATTGGCGTCCTTTTTTTCCCACAAATAGAGCTTTCTTTTGGTGGTATTTGATCACCTCTGCGGTTTTTATTTTTTGCTCTTTAAACAAAAATAGAGCGACAATTTTGAAAAAAAAAAATGAATATTTTTTTTTACTTTTTGCTGTAATAACTATCCCCCCCAAAAATATATAAAAAAACATAGTATTGGCGGCGATCTGCGATTTTTATCGGTACTGCGACCTTATGGCGGACACTTCAGACACTTTTTATACATTTTTGGGACCATTGGCATTTTTATAGCGATCAGTGCTATAAAAATGCATTGATTACTGTAAAAATGTCACTGGCAGGGAAGGGGTTAACACTAGGGGGCGAGGAAGTGGTTTATTATGTTCCCTAGGTGTGTTCTAACTGAAGGGAGGGTGGGACTGACTAGGGGAAATTACAGATCGCTGTTCATACATTGTATGAACATGCGATCAGTAATTTCTCACCCTGACAGGACCAGGAGCTGTGTGTTTACACACACAGCTCCCTGTTCTCGCTCTGTAACGAGCGATCATGGGTGCCGGTGGTGATCGCTCCCGCCGGGCACGCGCGTCGGCACCATGGGCGCGCACGCACCCCTAGTGGCTCAAATGCAGAAAGATGTAATATTACGTAATTTCGCACAGTCGACCTGCCGCTGTAAAATTGCGGCGGCTGGTCGGCTAGTAGTTAATAGACTTTGAATTCACAATTTGTTTACTGAAGAATATATCGTCTTCACTACTTCATTCCCTTTATTGCCACTTCAGGTTTGTAACTTTCTTTATTCGCAAGGAAATACACCCTTTTTACAGCTAATTGCTTAGCTTACCCTGTATTTCACCGATTCATTCCCTTTTCCTTTTCCTCATACTGTACTAACTTAACCTTGACTAAGATAATAATCTTTAAAAAAAAAAAAAAAAGCTCATACTTTTTCTTCCATTGCCAAAATCCACGTTGCAGTTTTCTCCATCCCCTTCATAGGCGGCGTACACACGACCGAGCTTCTCGGCAGAATCCAGCGAGAAGCTCGCTGGGATTTATATTCTGCCGAGGTTCTCGGTCGTGTGTACACTTCCGACGAGCGTCCCGTCGGGAAGCTCGTCGAGCCAAAAAAGAGAGCATGCTCTCTTTTTCCTCGTTGTTCAATGAGGACTTTGGCTCAACAAGCTTTTCCGACCGCTCATCGGGAACCTCGTCGGGCGGAACGATGGGTTTAGCCCGACGAGGTTCTCGTACGTGTGTACGTGGCCATAAACGTATTACATATTGGGTTTATATTACTCCTGATCTTGATAACACTTTAAATGTTACTGGTGTTTGAGAAAATAAAATAAACTTTTCCACACTACACATGTTACTTTGTCCCTTATTCAATTTGTTACATTTTTAAAAGACGAGAAAGGATAACATAAACATAAAAGAGAAGAGGTTAGACAGAAGGAAAGAGGAAAGGGAGAAATAGAGGCAAGAGGGAGGGGAGAAAGAGAGGGGGGAAAAAAAAAGAAAAAGAAAAACTTGACCTATTTTTATTAGTCCTATATTTCTTATCTGAATGTTTTTTTGTTTTTTTTTTACTATCTCAGACATGCTTATTTTACATGTCCTTTGAGACATACATTACAATATATGAAAGAAAAAGGGAAGAAATTTAAATAAAAAAATAAAATTTTGCAGTTTGAAGGAGGAGAAGGGAGGGAAAAGTGGGGAGAGAAGGGAAGGGGAAGGAAGGAGGAGAAAAACACTTTGGCACAGATTCACGTACATCGGCGCATTATCGGTCCGGCGTAGCGCACCGCCATTACGTTAGACTTGCGCCATCTAGCCGCGTAATCCCCCGATTCACGTAGCTTTTGCGCAGGAAATTGCGCAAGCGTAAGGTTTTTTCCTGAGGCGTAAGGAGGAGTAATACAAATTGGGAGGGACGTGGGCGTGTTACATTGAAATGAGCCGTGACCCCATGCAAATGAAGGGCCGGCCGGCTCGTGCATGCGCGCGTGAAGGAGACCATGTCAGCTCCGCTGTGCGCATGCTCACAACTCGGGAGCGGCGCAATTAGTGAAATTGGAAACTAGGGCAACGTTGTGAACTACGCAGACAGCATAAATAGACACACACAAACGCACTTGCATTGCAAAAGTACATCCCTTTGTGTCCCTTCCCATTTAACCAAGTGCTTTTGTTCCTGTTGTTCGTTGCAGTGTGTCTTGTAGTTGTCAGATTAGTGTTCTGTGTGATCAAGTGCTTGTTGGTATATTTGTGAAAGTGTATTTGCTAAGTGTTTGAGAGACTGATTGTTTGATTGATATATTTTTGTTCGTTTGTTTTCTTGCTTTATTTTTTTTGGTGACTGTTTCTTGCTGAGTGCTAGTGTGATTTTTGGGTGTTCTGTTTCTCTTTGTGTGTGTTCTTGCCTGATTGGTTGTGCTTGTATTTGTGACTGTTTTTTGGTGACTGGTAGTGAGTTTGTTTGGAAGTATGACTGAGAGAAAAAGAAAGCTCAATTTTACTGTGGGGGAAAAAAGAATCCTTGCCCGGGCCATTAGCGAGTATGGGCGTTTTCTCCACGGCCCGCAGAGTGCCACCACCACCCCGGCCAGGAGGAGGGAGATATTGGATAGGATCACGGAGCAGGTGAATTCTTCGGGGGAGGGGGATACACGGACCCGGTCTGGGATCGACAAAAAAATAAATGACCTCCGGCGTCAGGTGAAAAAGAAACTGGCCGCAATGCATGCCCATGCCAGGGGCACAGGAGGGGGCCCACCATGCCGTATTAGGCTTACAGCGACGGAGCATGTGGTGGCCCTGACCTTTCACCGGCATGAAGTGGAGGGCCTGCCAGGCTTTGACACAAGTCCGGTCCCCGCGGTGCCAGGTAAGGTTTTTTTTTCTATCAGGTGTGTAGCATGTGTGGGGGAGGGGGTGAAAGGGAATATGTGGCAAGTGTGTGGATCCTCCAACCTGTGAATGGTTTGTGTCATCCACAGATGTGCAGGAGGGTGCAGGGCCATCTGGACTGACCGCTCCAACACCAGGACAGCAGCCTAATGAGGCCCCCCCAACAAGGCCACAGTCCGCGGAGGAGGTTCGAGAGGAGGAGGACGACCATGAGGAGGAGGACGATCATGAGGAGGAGGGGAATCATGAGGAGGAGGACGATCAGGAGGAGGAGGAGTCAGGCACTGGACGAGTGGTTTGTGCGGACTCTTCCCCTCTGGCTGGCAGAAGCCTGCCCTCCCTAAGGGGGAGCCCCCCCCCCTCCTCCCCCAACATGGCTCCCCTCACAAGGGCCCCCCCTTCTCCCCGCCCACAACCATCAGCTGGAGGCAGGATGTCATCCCAGAGCACCAGGGGGGCGCCCAATCTCCTGCCCGCCAGTCTGTGGAGGAGAGCCTGTCCTCCATGAAGGATACGCTGGGTAACCTTGACTCCCACTCCCGGGCTTTCACAACCTGCCTAAATGAACTGCAGACTACAGCAGCAGGCGTTGGGCAGGATGTGAGGGCCCTTACCCAGGCTATCCAGGCCAACACGGCAACAATTGGTGCTTCCCTGGACAGAATTGCCGTGGCCTTGGAGGGCAGGCCGCCAGGTGGGCAGATATCAGGGGCTGCTCCTCCTTCCCCGGGTTTGCTCCTCCCCCATGAGTCTCCCCTGAGGGGCCGGGGCCGTGGCCGGGGGCGCCCCAGGCGTGGCTCACGCAGAGGGCAATAATTTTTTTTTCCCCCATTTTTTTTTTTTGGCTGACATTTTTTGCATTTTTTTTTTTTGCTGACATTTTTTTTTTTTGGCTGACATTTTTTGCATTTTTTTTTTTTTGCTGACATTTTTTTTTAATTTTGGGTTGTGCATGGTGTTTGAATGTGGGGGTGACATTCCTGCTGGAAAAGGGGTGTCATCCTCAATTTTGGTGGAGAAGGGTTCCCCAGGACCAGGGAGAAGTGATTCCCAGGTCCGTGTGAATGGTGTATGAATGTACAGTGACATAATTGGAGCCTTGACGTGGCGTTACTGCTCACCAGTCCTGCATGGTGGACTGGTGCCAATCCAATTTGATGAGGATGTGGGGTGTGTGTGCTAGGGACCATAGTGGTGTGCATGCATGCATTCTCATTGTGCCATGATTAATGTGTGTGTTTAACGTGCAAAGATGCCCAATGTGAGCTGTCTCCTGACTGCTCTTCCCTCAGAAGACGGGGTATCCTCAGTTAGGGGTTGATTGTCTGGTTGGGGGATCAGGTCATCACGTAGCTCAACCTGCAGGCCCTTCCTCACTGCGAGATTGTGCAGCATGCAACATGCAACGATGATATGGCACACGAAGTTTGGGGAATACAACAGTGTACCCCCAGACTTATCCAGGCATCGGAAACGTGACTTCAGGAGGCCAAAGGTGCGCTCCACCACTGCTCGGGTTTTGATGTGTGCTTGATTGTATCTTTCCTCCCCTGGGGTTTGGGGGTTCCGGATAGGAGTCATGAGATGGGGTCCCAGTGCATATGCAGAGTCACCTGGAAGGGAAAAGACAGGAGAATGTTAGTCATGCATGTGCCACTTGTGAGGTGTGCATCACGGGAGGGGATAGTCATGCCTGACTCCCATGTCACTCACCAACCAGCCAGGTGTTCCCATACACGTTCTGATCGAATTCCATTCGGATGTGGCATTGATTGTAGATGTAGCTGTCATGGGTGGATCCGGGGTGTTTGGCACGGACGTGCCATATGAGGCCTTGGGCATCAACTATCACCTGTACGTTGATGGAGTGCCAATTCTTCCGATTGCGGTACATGTGCTCTGTCTCCAGGGGGGCTGGAGTGCCACATGTGTGCAATCAATGGCCCCGATGGTGCGTGGGAATCTGGCAAATCTGTAGAAATCTGTCATTGCCTTCAGCCGCAGGTCCTCAGTGGTGGGTTTGATGATTTGGTTGGCCAAGCGTGTGAGGATTGCAGGGACAACCTGGTGCACACATCTGCTCATGGAGGATTGTGACATCCCAGCCACCACTCCACTTGTACGCTGAAAAGAGCCACTGGCAAGGACATGGAGTGTTGCCAGGACCTTGACCAGTGGCTGCACTGCTTGTGAGCGTTGTGTTGGGCTGGTGATGTCCTCCTGCAAGGTTGTGGTTAATTCCAGGATGGCATGAGGGGGGAATCTGAAGATGCGATACACCTCAGAATCACTCATACCAAACAGGTCTATGCGTGTGCGGTATATCCTCTCCCGTGCCCTCTCCCGTGCCATCCTCCGTGCCCTCCTCCTTCTTTGGTCATCTAAATTCACTAGTGCAGCTATGAGCGACGATGCCCCTGGCATGTTGGCAGTCAAATTGTAGTGCAACACGTGTGTGTGGTCTGCTCCTCAGTAACGGTGTTGCTTTCTGTGAGATGTAGACGTTTTTTCAAAATTTAGACCAGCTTTTAGGTGCTCTAACTTTAGACAGGACATTTTGCTGTTGCGCACATCGCGTAGCCTGCGCAGCAACTGCGTTTTTTTGTGGATCCCCGCAACTCCCTCATTAGCATATTTGACTAGCAAATCAATGGTGTGTCTAGCGCATTTTTGCGCGGACGGATGCGTCTGTCTAACGAAATTACGCCGGACAAAAAAAAGTAGATTTGTGGTGTAAATCGTTTTCTGAATCGCGCGCATCTAAACGCACGCGCACATTTAGACTTACGCACGCGCAACACCAGTTGCGCAGGCGTAATCGCTCTGTGAATCTGGGCCTTTATTTTCTTTTTTCCCTATTTAAATGGCATCTAAATGTTTGCCCCATGTAATACTGTAGCATTTTTTTTTTTGCTTACATCATTTAATGAGTTTGATTTATATAAATATCCCTTCTTGGGAGATAAAATATTGAAATTTATTTAGGGGCTTTATATCCATCGTAAAGGCTCTATATTACACAATACTACATCTTCTGTTAAAAATTTCCAATTTACATTTTTTAAATTTTATTATGATTTAGATCAGAGCTGGGCAAACTACGGCCCGCGGGCCGTATACGGCCCGGCGGACCTTTTAATCCGGCCCCCGGGCGGATCGCTAGAAACAGGGCCGGATTAACAATGGAGCTGATGGAGCTGCAGCTCCAGGCCCCCATCACAATGTAGGCCCAAATTTCTCTCACAGTGTCCGGCCGACAGCCGCTATATAATACATGATCGATCCGCATTGTCCAAGCAGCAGGCAGATGCATTATTCATAGGCCCGATATTGCTCAGCATCATTTAATCGTGGGCCGCGAGTCGCGGGCCGCAGCTAACATAGTTACACAGCAGAGCCGCGAGCCGCGGCTATTATACACAACAATAGAGCCTCTTGCGGCCCGGGCGGTGCCTGTGCGCCGAGGCTGAGCATGCTCCTCCCATTCAGTACTAAACACAGGCACTGACGTCCCGGCGGCGTGACGTCATCCAGAGGCCGTCCCCGGCGTCCTATGAGGCCTTGCGAGAGGAGTGTGTGCCGCGGTGCTGTGAGAGCCCTCAGCCAGGTGAAGGAGGAAAGTAAGTAAGCCATGACTGAGTGCTGGCCTGCTGCTGGGGAAGTAACTGTCTGACTGTCATACAAGGTATAATTGTACAGAAGTGTGTAGCAGGTTTTTTTTGGGGGGGGGCATCCAAATCCCCCCCCCCCTGTCCCCCTGTGCCATTTTATTTGTTGCTTACAGCTTGCAAGCAAAAAATAAAACGGCATTGGTGGAGGGGGGGTGTTTGGGGGTAATCTATGCTACAAATCTGTGACAACTGCTGCAGCTACATAATGTGGGGGAACTGCTACCTAATATAGGAAAACTATGCTACAAATATGGGGGAACTATGCAACCAACCTAATACTTTGTTTTTGGTTGCATAGGCAGCCCTGGGTGCACGTGATTGGATCCTTGTCACAACAGGACTCTAGGTCTCAAAATGTCTGCTAAAAAGAGAAAGGTAGATGCTGAATGCAGAGTCTTCCAAAAGAATTGGACTGCTAAGTATTTATTTACCGAAATCAGAGGTAAAGCCGCATGTTTAGTTTGCGGGGAGCAGATCACCGTTTTTAAGGACTACAATTTGAGTCGGCATTACGAGACAAAACATGCTGCAAAATATAAAAACTTGACTGACGCAGAAAGGGTGCAGACTTCGGAAGCTTTGCTAGCTAAGTTGCAAAAGCAGCAAGGCTGTTTTACAAAACTTCACGCAGCCAGGGATGCAGCAACCCAGAGTAGCTTTGTGATATCCCACAAAATCGCGAAATACAGAAGCCGTTCTCAGAGGGGGAGTTTATCAAAGAGTGCTTGGTGGACTCTGCAGCACTAATATGCCCTGAAAAAAAAGCGGCATTTGAGCAAGTCCCGCTGTCCAGGCGAACCGTGACTAGAAGGATCGAGGACATTGCGGGGAATTTGGAGCTTCAGCTGCAACGTGAAGTGGCAAGTTTCGACTTTTTCTCCTTGGCTTTGGACGAAAGCTGTGATGTCCACGACACAGCCCAGTTACTTGTATTCGTCCGCGGGATAACCCCCGAGTTCAAGATTACGGAGGAGCTGGCAGCAATGCGGTCGATGAAAGGAACGACGACAGGGAGTGATCTGTTCACGGAGGTAAATGAGTGCATGGACAGGCTGGGACTGAAATGGGACAGACTGGCAGGCGTCACAACGGACGGATGTCCAAATCTCACCGGAAAAAATGTCGGACTTTTGAAACGTATGCAAGATAAAGTGACTGAAATCGACATGGATCAGAAACTGGTATTTTTGCATTGTATTGTATTGTATTGTATTTTGCATTGTATCGTCCAAAGCCAAGGAGAAAAAGTCGAAACTTGCCACTTCACGTTGCAGCTGAAGCTCCATGTGTTATGCAAATCCGTGCTAAAAATTGACCATGTCATTGATGTTGTTACTAAAATAGTAAACTTCATCAGGGCAAGAGCATTGAACCACAGACAGTTTGTCGCACTATTGGAGGAGCATGAGACTGAGCATCGTGACATCGGCTACCACACAGCTGTCAGATGGCTCAGTTTGGGAAAAGTGCTAAAAAGAGTCTGGGACCTGAAAGCAGAGATTCAGGAGTATTGTGAGAAGAAAGGCAAAGACTTCCCTGAGCTCTCAGATGAGGACTGGATGGCAGATTTTGCATTTTCTGTTGATGTGACTGCACAGATGAATGAACTGAACACCAAACTGCAAGGCAAGGGCCTTTTTGTTCATGAAATGCACAGCCTGGTGAAGGCTTTCATGACAAAGTTACAGTTTATTTCAAGACAACTGGAGAGCAACAATATAACTCACATGCAAACCCTGAAAGAAGTCACACCACCAGCTGATCACCTCCGCAGGTACTCATCCATGTTGGGAGCATTGCATGGTGAGTTTTCAAGGCGATTTGAAGATCTCAGACAAATCGAAGACAAAATGTGCCTGATTTCCTCTCCCTTTACCTGCAGTGTGGATAATGCACCCAGTGATGTTCAACTGGAACTCATCGACCTGCAGTCTGATGCAGTACTGGCAGAGCACTTTAAGTCAAGATCTCTGCTAGATTTCTACTCTTCTCTCAAGGAGGAGAACTTTCCAAACATGAGGAGACGTGCTCAGAAGATGTTGGTTCTCTTTGGCTCTACATACGTATGTGAGCAAACATTTTCAATGATGAAGTTCATGAAATCCAGGTATAGATCCTCTCTCACTGATGATCGTCTGTCAGCTGTGCTTCGCATCTCCACCTCAGACATTCAACCTGACTTCGATGCACTTGTTAAAGCCCAGCAGAGACTAGATTTCTCTCACTGAACAAGAAAAGAGAACTTAAAACACCAAAGACTACAAATGTTGTTAGTAGCGATGTTTAGTGACAGTTCAATATGATGTATCTTGCTTAAAGGGGTAGTTAACTGAAAAACATTTTCTTTTAAACATTGGGGGAGATTTATCAAAACCTGTCCAGAGGAAAAGTTGCTGAGTTGCCCATAGCAACCAATCATATTGCATCTTTCAGTTTTGAAAAGGCCTCTGAGAACTGAAAGAAGCAATTTTTTCTTGTAAGGCAACCTCACTTTTTCATTGTTTAACTATATAACAAGTACTCGTACCAGTTGTCCAACAATGATATTTACTGCTTTTTATAAAGAAATACAATTGATTTTATGCAGTATTGAGTTTAGCCTTTTGGCCCGGCCCTCCAAAATATTTTTAGTTTCTCATGTGGCCCCATCGAAAAAATAATTGCCCACCCCTGATTTAGATATATATATAGTTGTTATTTGACTTATCCTTTATATTATTATTGACATTTTCTTGATCATAAAACGCTCTACTCACATACCTTCTTTTATTATATAATGATCTGTGGCGGCGGTTTATATTGATTCCCATGTACATCTATCTGACTAGGATCTCTCCAACCCCCACATAGTGGTAGTATTTGGTGTTTACTTCCTTTGGGTTGCTATTCCCTAGATCTACCCTATATCCAACCGTATTCAATAAAATTTGAAGAAGAAGCTAGTCTTGCTTCCTTTAGGTAAATAGTTTGGGAGTATTTCCCTTTTCCCTTATTTACCTTTCCCATCCCCACTTTTTTTTTTTGTTGCCACATTTACATATTTTAAATATACGTAAAAACCTATACATAATGCCACATCTGAAAACTACCTCACCTCCACCCCAGGTCAAACTTTATTCTCTAATATAAAGGGACTTAATATCCCAGAAAAAATATCTAAATTGCTTCTACTATTACGAAAAGCCAAAGCTGATATTGTCTTCCTGCAAGAGACTCATTTTAAGTCAAGTAACATTCCAAATCTACATATTAAACTATATCCCATTAAATATCACTCCACTATTTCTGACTCAAAAACTAAAGGTGTTTCTATTCAAATTTCCAAAAATTGCCCCATTCAGGTCCAACATACATTATTAGATAATGACGGCCGATATATTTTTATAAAAGTTACATTATATAAAAAACCTATTACTTTAGCTAACATCTATGCTCCTAGTCCTAATAAAACACAGAACCCCTTTTTTTTAAAAAAAACATCCAACTTCTTACTACATTCAAATATGGAATGCTTATTCTAGGAGGTGATTTCAATTTGGCTCTGTACCCCTTTTATTGACACATCTTCTAGTACCTCCACTATTCCTTATAATGTTCTTCTCAATGTCAAAACAATACTTAAAAATCTAACTTTACATGATACATGGCCCACTTTACATCCAAATACTAAGGACTACACTTTTTTCTCTTCACCTCACAATAGATACACTAGAATTGATTACTTTTTCTTGACTCAGGATGATCTTGGTGCGCTTGTGGAGGTAACGGTAGATCCTATGATACTATCTGACCATCATCCCATTTCCATCACTTTAACCACTTTAGCCCCGGACCATATTGCTGTCCAAAGACCAAAGCACTTTTTGTGATTCGGCACTGCGTCGCTTTAACTGACAATTGCGCGGTTGTACGACGTGGCTCCCAAACAAAATTGGCGTCCTTTTTTTCCCACAAATAGAGCTTTCTTTTGGTGGTATTTGATCATCTCTGCGGTTTTTATTTTTTGTGCTATAAACAAAAATAGAGCGACTATTTTGAAAAAAATGCAATATTTTTTACATTTTGCTATAATAAATATCCCCAAAAAAGATATAAAAAAACATTTTTTTCCCCCAGTTTAGGCCGATACGTATTTTTCTACATATTTTTCATTAAAAAAATGCAATTATCGTTTATTGATTGGTTTGCGCAAAATTTATAGCGTTTACAAAAAAGGGGGTAGTTTTATGGCATTTTTATTAATATTTTTTTTTTACTAGTAATGGCGGCGATCAGCGTTTTTTTTCGGTACTGCGATATTATGGCGGACACATCGGACACTTTTGACACATTTTTGGGACCATTGGCATTTTTATAGCGATCAAGTATTACTATAAAAATGCCATTGGCAGTGAAGGGGTTAACACTAGGGGGCAGGGAAGTGGTTAAGTGTATTCCTGGGTGTGTTCTAACTGTATGGGGGGGGGGGTCTTACTAGGGGAAATCACTGATCTTCTGTTCATACATTGTATGAGCAGAAAATCAGCGTTTCCCCCGCTGACAGGAACGAGAGCTTTGCGTTTACACACAAAGCTCCCATTCCCCGCTCTGTAACGAACGATCGCGTGTACCCCCTAGTGGCCGCTATAGAAAGGATGTAGAGCTACGTGCTCTCGCGGAACAGTGCCACCGTCCCGCAGTAATATGACGGCGGGCGGTCGGCAAGTAGTTAACAATTTCGACAATACCTACTGGATCTATGATTTGGAGACTTGATAATTCCCTTCTTACTGATCCCAACAATATAAAATCTTTAAATTCTAGCATTATACAAGGGGAATGATTCTGATGAGATTCACCCAATGACTCTTTGGTGTGCTCACAAATGTGTAATCGGAGGTGAATTTATCTCAATTGCAGCAAAAAGAAAAAAAAAAGACAAGCACTTATTACATCTTTATCAGATCGTATTCATTCTCTTGAGAGTAAACACAAACAATCTTTGGCAATGGATTCTTCTCTTAACTTTTAAAAGCTAGAGAAGATCTAGATGTTTTGGGAAAAACAACTAAACGCAAATTTGTTTTGATACAGAAACTTTTTTATGGCCTTTTTTACTGGAAATAACCACACTATGCGTAGTTGTGTGTGTTTTCTTCCCTACATGATTCTATGATGGGTCTACCTGCCACAATGCCATTATCCATTAGTTGATGGACTTATTCTACACGTTTTTGCAATTCCATTTGCCATAATGTGATTCAGTTTATTTTATATTGGGACTTTTTAAGGTGTAGTCCCTTTCTCCTGAATGGTGAAGTCTCCAGATGTCCAACAGTTGGGCCTTGTGGAGATCCCTGGAAATGTTTCTCTGCACACTAGGTCTCAGGGAGGAGGTGCCGGAGGATGTGTCTACCGATGGGACCAGCGGCGCATTAATATCCCCTCCCAGAATCAACTGGCCCTCCGTAAAGTCCTACAGGAGGGACAGTGTGCTGCGCAGAAAGACATCTTGTCCGTCATTTGGCGCATAGACCGTGGCTAACGTCACCAACACCTCCCCTATTAGTCCTTTAAGGAATAAGTATCGACCCTCTGGGTCAATCTTAGAGTTACGGCAGGTCCATGGTACGCTGCCTGCCAAGAGTATAGACACCCCTTTAGATTTGTATAAGGGGTTCGTCGCGTGGTAGGTTATGGGAAAGTATCGATTTTTCAAGCATGGTGGGGAGCCTGTCTTGAAATGGGTCTCCTGAATGAACGCTATATCTGCTCTAGCCCTTTTAAGGTCATTCAAAAGCATACGACGCTTCTCAGGGATATTCAACCCTTTGGCGTTCAGAGAGAAAAAGGTGACTTGATCCATCACAACCGTGCCGAGGTTGGGGAGGGGAGAGAGAGAGAGAAAGAAAGAGAAGGGAAAAAAGGGGGAAAAAAGAGAAACTGAGAAAAGAGAAGGAGTAGAGAGGTGTGAGAGCAAGATTAGCTCAGGAAAGAGTAAGGTGAACAAAGAGTATTCACCGTGATCCTATTCACAATTGATTGTTAAAACTCAATCAATTGTAGTGCAATACGTTGCACAGAAGCACACTCCGGATAACGCCGGGTGCAGTGCCTCTATCTAGTGGGGAGGAGGTTAGACTACGACCGGGGGAGTGCTCCTGGTTCTGTCCGGCCCCCCCAGCCCTAAGGTATAGTTGGGCATGTACTCAGATAAAACCTGTAAAATCATGAAACATAGAACAAGAAAAATTAAACATCAAACAACAGAATATTCACATTCCTAGGAAGGACCATGCACGTCCCCCCACCCACAACCAGAGCCGTCTAGCTCACGTCAAGGCCCTCAGAGCCGCGGGCCCCATCGCCTGCGGGAAACACACACAGGCCCCATAACTCCGCGCCAGGTCCCCCTAAGCCGGTGTCCCACCCACGCCCCCCCCCCCCAGCAGCACGGCCCCCCATACACCACAAACACTCTCTCAGTATTCCCAGCATACAAGCATAACCACAGCAAATTATACACAGAAACCGCCACATTGTCAGGTATGAACATATGCCCCATTATACAGTGCCCTCCGTGCAGCACCCAATGTGAAAAAATTCCCCCATCAACAGAGCTTCCAAGAGCCCCTAGTACCCCAGGGGTCGCCCCTGGCCCAGGCTCTCCAGGATCCCAGGTGCAAGGGTGTAGATCGTAGTACTTCCCGGAGCGGGTATATGCCCAGAGGTCCCAGTGTGGGCTGTGTAAAGTGCATGCGGGAGGGGGGTGTACATACATGAACCTCATGTGAGTCCCCGGGGGAAACTTCCAGTAACCTCATCCTTCATCAGAGTGCAGGAGGGGGTAAGGGCAGATCATAATCAGGTGCCCACTCTCCGCCCCAACAACCAGGCCCTCCTGCGGTCCCACCCCCGCATATCCCACCCTTTTTAAAGGACCGAGCAACTGTTCCAGCGATCATGGGGGGGGGCAGGACTATAGACAAGCCCCACGTGGGGACAGCTTCAAATATGACCAGTGGATTCACGACACACCAGGGTGGGGGGAGGCCAGCGGGACCCGCCCGACAGGGAGGAGGGGGGGGCAAAGAGAGAAAAATAAAAGGGAACTATCCCTCGGTATAAGGAGTAGTGAGTGCGCGTGCATGGCCCCACCACAGCGGCCGTCGCCACTAGGCTTCCCTGGAGTCTTCCGGAGGTGCGACGTGTGATCTCTGTCTGCTCCTCTGCGGCCGTGGGGATCGGGATATCCTCTGGCTCGGACCACTTGTTCTGGAGGGGAAGCTTGAGAGAGCCTGCAGCCAGTCTGGGACATCAATTGTATCCGATTCCAAAAAGGCAAACAGCGCAGGCAGCTCTGAAGGAGAACGCAGAGTGAAAGACTGCAACTGTTTCTTGAAAGTCACTGCTATGGGGAAACCTCATCGGTAGGTGATGCCAGAGTGCCGAGCAACTTCCAGTATAGACTTCAGCATAGCCCTCCTCTGCAGGGTGGCCCGGGATAAATCCAGCAGGATTTGGATAAACGGCCCCATCAAAGTCAGTGTCCCTCATCTCCCATGCCTTCCGCAGGATGAGTTCCTTATGTGCATAATGATTGACCTTGCAGATCACATCCCTAGGAAGATTCGGATCTGTGGGTCTAGGTCCCAGGGCCCTATGGATCCGATCAAAGGTCACATTCGGTGGGAGTGTGTCACCCACCACATTTCTAAATATGGCCAGAGCTGTTACCATGAGGTGCTCTGACCCCATGGCCTCAGGCAGACCCCGGACCTGTAAATTGTTCCTCCTGCTGCGGTCTTCGGCTTCTTCCAGGCGGAGCTGCTGAGTCAGGATGGTGGCTGCCTGCGTCGCCTGCACCTCTTCCACCAGTCGCAGCCTCACCTCCAGTGCTGATACCATGGTCTCCCCCGTTTCCACCCTTTCCGCCAGTGAGGTAATCTTCCCGCGGACCTCTGCAATGTCCGTGTGGTGGGCTGCCTCCATCCTGCTGACCAGGGACTCAAAGTCGGCTCTCGTAGGCAGAGCCTGCAGCAGAGCCCTCAGCTCCGCATCTGCCCACAGAGTCAGCGGCTGGATATGCGAGTGCATCGGATCCGACGGATCCGGTTGGAACGCTGCTGGTGTGCCGGGGTCCCCCTCCACCGTGTAGGAGGCCATGGATGGTGACTGTGAGGTGTGTGGAGGAGAACTTACATGCCCGCCGTGCCTCGTGGTGTCCGCCATCTTGGGGATAGGAGATGCTGCCTGTGTGCCGCGGAACTAACGGTGAATTTCTCCGCTTAGCCGGGCTCTGGGGGTCTGGAATTTTCTCTGTGCCTCTCCGCTTCCCAGCTGAGTACATGCCTTGGTTTTTAGATCGATATGGCTGAGAATAGGGCTAGTTAGGCCAGGACGGACCGGGAGCTCCACAGGCACACTTCTTTACTCGGCCATGTCCAGACCACGCCCCCAAGTTCCATTTTTTTAACCGATGGATAAATAACCAATGGGGCCCACACACAATCAGTTTTGTCTGATGAAAATGGTTCATCAGACCGTTCTCATCGGTTTGACTGATCGTGTGTACGCAGCCTAACAGTTGTATCTCCTTATCAGATTACAAACAATTTAGTAGTAGGTACTTACCTCTAGTTCTCTTTCTAATTGGTACAGACACAAGACTCCTTTTGAAATCATTTGCCTCAAGTCTAATCCTCAGAGACATTTGATTTTGACTATCTATACTCTTTTTTTCACAAACATTAATCCTTAAAAGGATGCAACTAACCAAAAATTGGAAAAGGAACTTAATATAGACCTTTCTCGAGAAGACTGTGGACATAAATATGACTATATTCATAAGGGATCCTTGAATGTTTCATCCCAAGAGAACGGTTTTAAAATCTATTCTAGGTGGTACAGAACTCCTGATATAATTCATAAATTTAACACCAATACTCCACCTTTATGTTGGCGTTGTGAAACTTCCCAAGGAACACTTCTTCACATATGGTGGGAATGTCCTTGAATACAACCTTTTTGGAAAGAAATACTCTGCCTGATTTACCTTATTACGACTTCTATTCCAGATTTTACAGCTGCTCAATATCTGCATCATTTATATTCATATCATTTAACATACAAACCATCTATAATTTCTTGACTCCTGTCAACTCTTTTTAAATCATCTTTCTTGTTATGCTTAATTCCCCCCCCCCCCCCACAATTATTTATTCTTTAATGTACAAATGTATATTTATTTTCATCAAAACAACAAAATCTCAATAAAATCTTTGAAAAAAACAAACCTTTCTCCCTGTCTTGGACAGACAGCCAAGCAGCGCCTCTTCCAGCACATATAGAATATGCAGATAAAAAAGATCAGACTTGAAATAATTGATCCAGTAGTAAACAGAAGTGGATGATCAAAGTTAAAGTAGAAGTAAGGCCAATGTTATTGGGGATCAAAGGAGTGCACTTCATTCTGCACCCCTGTGACCCCTTTTCAGCCACCAGCGGGTTGACATCACTCAACCAGTCCAGGCTGGGGAAAGATCCTGACTGCTCAGGTTCCTAGACTGGCAGCTGGCCCAGTCTCTCAAAGTTGCTGGCTCTTTGCTGGCTGAATACTGAGGACTGACCAATTTGTGGTTTTTGATAGCTACGTTTTTGGTGATAAGCTGGCAAGGGGACAGCTGCAGCTGGGATCCATGCTGCAGCCACCATGGTGAGTGTGTGTTTGTTTTTTGTATTCCTGAAACTCTCTTCTAAAGCAGTATTAAACCCAAAAGCAAACATTTGCTAAATTGCAGCTTAGCAATTCTTTGATGCGATGGCTGCATTAGTTCCCCTTTTAGTCTAAAAAGGGGGGAACTAATGCAGCCATCGCATTAAAAGAGTTGCTAAGTTGCAATTTAGCAAATGTTTTATTTTCTTTCTTCTATTTTCATCTGGTGATCTATTTGCATCTGGTGATCCAACCATTAATTCTGTTGTTTTTCAACAGAAAGGCTCTCTTGCAGTTACAGGGATGAGGCAGACTAACGAGTGATATTCACTTTTAAGATGTTAATATATATAGCTGACAGGATAATTGGAAACAAAAGTGTATTTTAAACCGACAGATTGTAATAGTTATTTGCCCATCCAGAGCGGATATCACCCCATGTTGTTGAAAAATATCCCCAAGGGACAAATAATGAGGGCAAGAAGAAATTGCTAGAGGGATATAGATTATAGCTCTTAAGCACAGATTATTAAGAAGAAATGTATGGAAAAAGGGTACAATGAAGGACATTTGGATAGTATAATAGAGAACTTGTACACACTTCCAAGAGATAGGGCCAGATTCATGAAGAGTTAGGCTGGCGGATCCAGTGATCCGCCAGCCTAACTGTCACTTTAAGCCGGCGTTTCTGTTTTCTATAACCAGAAAACAAGAAACGCCGGGTTGAAGTTCCGATGCGAGCAGCGTAAATGAGTGTCGCCATCGCATCGTTACTTCAACTTAAAAATGGCGCCGGGGGCGTTCCCGCCGATTTACGTTCAAAAAATATGTTAAGGAGCGGAAATCGGCAATTCACGAGCGAATTCGGGCGCGACGCAGTGACGTTACGACGTTTCCGGAAGCGATACGCGGCGTATAGATAAAGCAGCCCCCTAGTGGAGTATCCTATGTTAGGTATAGGCGTCGTCATCGCGTCGAAAAAAAAAAAAAAAGCGTCGCTTGCGTAAAAAGTTCATGAATGGGAATGTGACGTCATTGACGTTCATTCACAGAATTTGGAGCATGCGCACGGGGATGCTTTGACACTCGACGCATGCGCAGTACGTTCGCCGCGGGATCGCGCTTAGTTTAAATACTACACGCCCCGTACCCGCCCAATTTGAATTCCGCCGGCTCATTTGCGATACGCTGCCGCAACTTTAGGAGCAAGTGCTTCATGAATGACAGCACTTGCTCCTAAAATTTCGGCAGCGTAACGTAAATGAGAAGCGTTACTCTGGAGCAAAGATGCTCCCATCTACCTGAATCTGGCCCATAGTTGTTTGAGAGATAAAGTCCCACTCTGTGATGCTACCCATCAGTAGTGGAGCTTTATTACAGGATTTAATTTACAATATAAGGAGTAGTGATGAGCGGAATATTCGATTTCGCGATATTTCGCGAATATATAGAAGAATATTTCGCATTTTTTTTTTTTTTTTTATAAAATATCACGAACATATTAAAACTATTAAAACTAAAGCTAATTTATTTTATTTTTTTTATACACAAAACACAGAAGGGCAGAGAACGTATTCGCGAATATTCGTAATACGAATATTCGCATTGCGAATATTCGGCAACATAAAAGGATCGCCTCAGCTACTCGGCCCAGGGTCTCTAATCATACCATCAATGCTTTTAGACGTCGATGAAGATCAGATCACTCGGATGTGATCTGTTTTAAAAATAAGTTTGAAAAAAGACGAATATTCGCAATAGCGAATATTCACCGCGATATTTGAGTTATTCGCGAATACTCGAATATGCAATATTCGTAACGAATATTCGCAATGCGAATATTCGTGAGCAACACTAATACAATTTTCTCGACCCACTGGCACATATAACTTATGGACAAAGTGCTAAAATCGACATTCCCTCCTAAGCCTAAATTCATCTATAGGAAGGCACCAAATTTTGGAGACAAAATTGTGAAAAAAGTAATTGATCCAACCACTAGAACATCCTCCTTCTGGGATAGGGATGGATTTTTTGCATGTAGGAGATGCCGAATGGGCGAACAGGTAATGTTTGAGTCAAACTCATGTTTGACTCGAACATAAAGCTCATCTCTAGTCCCTAGTGCTTTGTCCAGTGCCCTGCACTTTTATATTATATAATGTATAGTCCAGGGCTCAAAATTTCAGGTCCTGAGCTACTAGCCAGGCCTCAAGGGTTACTTGCCACCAGTTGCCCCGCCCAAACCCTACCCTGCCCCTAATTCCGCCCTCATATATATTATCTCAGAAAATTACACCTAAATGTTCTATGCAGAATTAAGTTATAAAAATAATTATTAACAACAACTTTATCCATACCCAAAAATGCAGCAATTGTCCCCAGTTCAGCATGTGTACCCAGTTTCAGCCTGTGTCCCAGCAATCGTAGGGGATGAGAGGGGAGAGCCGCCACCGCCGTCTGGCTAATTAGAGTGCTGAGGAACAGTGGCGTCACTAGGGTTGGAGTCACCCGGTGCGGAAAAACATGGTGTCACCCCCCTCGGCAGGACAGGCAGTAGGGCACCAAGAAGACTAGCGCATCACGCACTTCTCACGCCACCCTTAACCACCCCCCCCCCCGACTGCCGCATTTCTAATTGATAGTGTAACCCAGGGCATTCTTCTCAGAGAAAAGGTGCAGGAGCTCAACCACACTCCACACCTTTCCCCAAGTAGGGGGGCGGAGGGTTGAGCGAGCTCCAGCAACTGGGTGTGGGGGGTCATTAAGTACCATGAGGGTGCACATACATACATATGCTTCCACCACCAAATCGCCATCCTGGACAGCACTGTCTTCCCCCTCCCAGCACAGACACACAAGCCCCCTTCCTGTACAATTAGCTCTCCCCTCTGAACACAGACCTCAGATACAGCGTGGCTGAATCCAGTGAGAGAGATGCCCCTCCTCCTAAGCTCCTCTCATGACCTGTATGACAGAGCGGGGGAACAGCCGTCTAGCAAAAGTTTCCCCTCCATGGCATGTGACAGGCAGCGGTAAATGATGCTGCAGGAGTGCGGACGGGTGCCGAGAATCTGCCCACATATAGTGACGCCAGTGCTGGGGAACATAACAGCTTACATTACAATAGCTGTGTGTTTCCCCGCCGTGCGGCTTCATATACAGCCTCTCCCCCTTGTCCGGGGGAACTTTGATAGACAGATCACCGTCCCAGCATTGGACGGTGATCTGTCTATCAAAGTGCCAGAGAAGGGGGAGGGGCTGTATATGACGCCGCATGGCGGGGAAACACACAGCTATTGTAATGTAAGCTGTTATGTTGCCCACTCCCCAGCGCTCTAATCAACCAGGCAGCGGCATGGAAACTTGACAACGTCCATGGCATCCAAAAAGTGTCCCTTTATGTCAAAAGCGGTTTTACACCAGCTAGAAAACAGTGATAGTAAATTAGAATCACTTGCAGAATTGAGCGATAGTGATTCGTGTGGAAATTTGTCATTAGACACTAAAAGTGACGACAGCAACGATTCTGCTATTTTTGATTTGAGTACATTATTGAATAATTTTTTTTATTTATTCATAATTATTTATTATATTATAATTTATGATTTTGTGTTTCAAACTCTATCACACCCGGGATGTCTACTAGACCCTTGTTTGGACAGATTTACGTTATTATTCCTAAGAATTACAGGCCTACAATATAAAACAACAAATTGTACCATTTTGAGATTCAAAAATCTGACATAATCATACCTCTATGGTGGTTAAATTAGTTTGAGGTTCTCCTTCAAATGGCTGCATGTACAAAACTGAAAAGCCTTCTCTAACCACTTGCTGACCTGCTCATGTACATTTACTGCAGCAAGTCGTCTCTCCTGCGCGAACTGACATACCTGTACGTCAGGCCATGCATATGGATATGAGATTGCGGGCGCTCTGGTGGACTCGATGTCTGCTGGCTGTAAACAAGGCAATTCCCCGTTCTGCCAGATGATATGACAGAGATCTACTGTTCCCAGTGATCGGCAACAGTGATCTTTGTCATGTCCCAGTAAGCCCATCCCCCTACAGTTAGAACACACCCAGGGAACACAGTTAAGCCCTTGATCACCCCCTAGTGTTAACCTCTTCCCTGCCAGTGTCATTTATATATTGATCAGTGCATTTTTATAGCACTGATCAATGTGCCGTATCGCAAAAAATGGCCTGGTTATTAAGGGGGCAAAACCTTCCGGAGCTGAAGTGGTTAAATATGTCCTTCTAGCATGTCTTGCAGTCATCGGGATGATGTAATTTAAGGACTTATGGTCACATTTCAAAATGCAACAGCACATTTCAAAATGCAACAGCACATTTCAAATGCAACAGCAAATCAAAATGCATTAACGGCCTGGGTCAATTTTTATTAATACATCATTTTTAATACCAAACTATATGTAGAATAATAATTATTTAAAACAAAAAGAAATACAAATGGTCAGTAAACGTATTTATTCCGTGTTATATATTCACTGTTTTTTCTTTACCAGATGTATCTACCAGATGTCAGTGCATTGCATCTTTGAAATTTGTGCCCCCAAGGAAATTTCAAAACATTGAAGTGATACCACAGAGATCATCTTGTGACCAGTTAGAAATTATGTGAGTCCATATAATGATTACAACGGATACAGCATTTGTTTAGGAGCACTGTAAGACTTTTTTGCTAAGCATGTAGCAATGCAAAGTGCACCAACCCATTTGAACCAGCTCTGAACTACCATTACTGAAATATAGGGATGAGCCGAACAACTCCCCGTTCGGTTCGCACCAGAACCTTCGAACGGACCGACTGTTCGCACGAAGATTTAGAACCCCATCGACGTCTATGGGACTCGAATGTTCGAATTCAAAAGTGCTAATTTTAAAGCCTAATATGCAAGTTATTGTCAATGGAAAAAAAACTGTTAAAAACTGTATTTTTTTCTGGAGCAGTGAAAAGAAAATGAAAAATTCCTTTAAATACCGTACCTGCTGGGTGTCTATAGTATGCCTGTAAGGTGGCACGTGTTTAGAACTGTCCCTGCACACAATGAGATTACTATAAGAAAAAAAGTAATTTAAAACTGCTTGCGGCTTTAATGTAATGTCTGGTCCCTGCAATATGGATGAAAATCATTGAGAAAAATAGCACAGACACAGACAGTAAACACACCACGTAGCTTTAGGAGCACACTGCAGAGGATATGGGCAGTACACACCACGTAGCTTTAGGTCCACACTGCAGTGGACATAGGCAGTACACACCACGTAGCTTTAGATGCACACTGCAGAGGACACAGGCAGTACACACGCCACGTAGCTTTAGGTGCACACTGCAGAGGACACGGGCAGTACACACCACATAGCTTTAGATGCACACTGCAGAGGACACAGGCAGTACACACGCCACGTAGCTTTAGGTGCACACTGCAGAGGACACGGGCAGTACACACCACATAGCTTTAGTTGCACACTGCAGTGGACACAGGCAGTACACACACCATGTAGTTTTAGGTGCACAATGCAGAGGACACGGGCAGTACACACCACGTAGCTTTAGGTGTACACTGCAGAGGACACAGGCAGTACACCACGTGAGAATACTGCAGCTAGCACAATCACCTGCCTGCCTGTCAGTAAATTAAGAAGAGTGGATCTAGCTAAACTATACAGTGTATAAATATATATATATACAACACCTGGGATGTATATATATCGTCTACACACTGTAACTTTAACTGACTAGCCTGCCTGCCTGCCTGCTCTATCTACCTTGAAAACATTACACTCATTCTCTCTCTTAACCACTGCAACACACTACACAAGGCCGACCTGCAGACGACTTTTATAGTGTGGGGCGTGTACTAAACCCCCTAAACCATAATTGGCCAAAGCCACCCTGGCTTTGACCAATTATGGCTCTCTGTTTTTTGCAAACTGTGATTGACCAAGCATGCAGGTCATAGTGTATGCTTGGCCAATCATCAGCCAGCAATGCACTGCGATGCCGCAGTGAATTATGGGCCATGACACGCCACTTGAATTTGGCGCAAATGGCCCAAAATGTTCGTAATTCGAGGAACGATCGAACATACGATGTTCAAGTCGAACATGAGTTAGACTCGAATACGAAGCTCATCCCTACTGAAATATAGTGCCTATTCAGCCACTTGGCAATTTTCCCATTTTATTGTAATAGAATATTGAAACATATCTCTGCAAAATGAATTAATTTACAAAATAAAGTAAATGTATATGACACACCTAAGTCATCATTGATGCAACAAATTATTTTCCACAGTCACATGATTAAATTGTGATCACCTGTGTGCAGTCAAGGAATTTCAAGTGACTGTAAGAGGCGCTTTACAGGCAATCTAGCGCTAAAAATAGCACCCGCAACGTGCCTGTAAAAGCGCCTCTCCTGTCAATCCTACGTGAAAGCCCAAGGGCTTTCACACTGCAGCGATGCACTGTCAGGACGTCAACAGAAGTCCTGCAAACAGCTTCTTTAAAGGGGGTTTAAGAGCGGTGTATACACCACTTCTAAAGCACCCCTGGCCATTACAATCAATGGGCAGTGCTGTTGAAGTACTGGCAAGCACCACTCCAGTGGCGCTTTGTGGTAACTTTTAACCCTTTTTCGTCCGCTAGCGGGGGCTAACAGCGTCCCCCGCTATCGGCTGAAAATCGCTGCTAAAAATATTGGTGCTTTACCACTGATGCCAGGGTGCTGTGAGTGTGAAAGGGCTCTAATAGAAATACAAGAACAGGGGTTTGACAAACTTATGGAAATAAGTATGGTAAAAGAACAAAATCGTTACCTAATATGGTGTTGGACCGCCTTTGGCATCCAAGATGGTCTGAATTCTTCTGGGAATTGACAAATACAAGTCTTGGATCAACCACTGTACCCGTCCTCTTCTAAATGAACAGGAATTGCAGGAGGGGAAGATATAAACAAACACAAGTGTAAAAAAAAATATAAAGAATGAAAAATAAAGAAAAAAATAAGTCGATCAAAGTTTGCTAGGGTTAATGTTAGGGTCATAATAAGGGTCACAGGAATTGACAAATATAATGCTGCGTACACACGATCACTTTATGTGATGAAAAAAACAAAGTTTTCTGTGAAGTAAAAAACAATGTTGCCTATACACCATGTTTTTTTCACAATGCTCTAGCAAAGCGAGGTTACGTTCACCACTCTTTTCCATTGAAGCTCTCTTCATAACTAGCTTCTGGGCATGCACGGGTTGAAAAACTTTGTTTTAAACAACGTTTTTGCTACACACGGTGACTTTTTGTGAAACAAAAGACGACGTTTTGAAAAACGACACAAAAAATTGAAGCATCCTTTTTTGTCGTTTTTTACAAGACTTAAAACAACGTTTTCCCCTACCGCGTGTCAATGAAATTGACGTTTTTAAAAAACGTAATTTTTTTTCATCACATAAAGTGATAGTGTGTACGCAGCATAAGACTTGGATGATGGGCATGAGCCGAACACCCCCCAAATGCAAAAATTTGTACGAGCAAGCGAACATCATTAAAGTCTATGGGACATGAACATTGTGACATAACCCACTGTCACTGTGTGTTTTGGAAGGGACTGTGGGCTGGCCTCCTTCCCACAGTCTATGGACCAAAAGAGACTGAGAGACTTGGGGACAAGCTGGCATTGAGATAATGTAATGTAATGTTACATCCCTTCTCCCCCATTCCCCCTCTTGTTTCTGTGTTTAATTGTGTTGGTTCTTGGCATGTAGACAATGGTCTGGACTGGAGACATCTCTCTGCAGGGGATGTGTAAGGAGGGGCTGCCTGCTTATCATAATCCCTTTAGGTTTAACTGTAGTTTCTGTTTCAATGTACAAGTGTTGAGTTCCCATTGGTTCTTCCTTGTCCCCTACCCCCCTCTATGACAAGGCTAAGGGAAGTGTCCCTAACAGTGTTTCAAGGTGTATGTTTTGTATTTAATAAACAGTTGATGCTCCGCATTTTTAACCCTCAACATCTGTGTGGCTTGTCTTGTGGTTGAGGGGTTAAGGGCTGGTTATGGCGAATTTGCAGGCTGCGGGTGCATTTGGAGGAAGGATACACAGGTATGGCGGATGTGACCACCTGGGGTATCCGAGATCTGTCACAAAAATTAAAAATCAAAAGTGCTCATTTTAAAGGCTTATATGCAAGTTATTGCTATAAAAAGTGTATGGGGGCCTGGGAGACATGTATCAATGCGTGAGCATTGATTTTTAATAATGCTTAAAGTAAAACAATAAAAATGAAATATTCCTTTAACCACTTGCTTACTGGGCACATAAACCCCCTTCGTGCCCAGGCAAAATTTCAGCTTCCGGCACTGCTTCGCTTTAACTGACATTTGCGCGGTCGTGCGACGTGGCTCCCAAACAAAATTGATGTCCTTTTTTCCCCACAAATAGAGCTTTATTTTGGTGGTATTTGATCGCCCGTGCGGTTTTTATTTTTTGCGCTATAAACAAAAAAAGAGTGACAATTTAAAAATATATATATATATTTTTTACTTGTTGCTATAATAAATATCCCAATAAAAAATAAAAATAAAAATTCTCAGTTAAGGCCAATACGTATTCTTCTACGTATTTTTGTAAAAAAAAAAAAAAATCGCAATAAGCGACTGCTTTGCGCAAAAGTTATAGTGCCTATAAAATAGGGGACAGAATTATGATTTTTTTTTCCTATTTTTTTTTCCTAGTAATGGCGGCGATCTGCGATTTTTATTGGGACTGCGACATTACGGCGGACACATCGGACACTTTTGACACATTTTTGGGACCATTCACATTTATACAGCGATCAGTGCTATAAATATGCACTAATTACTGTATAAATGTGACTGGCATTGAAGGGGTTAACACTAGGGGGTGAGGAAGGGGTTAAATGTATTCCCTGGGTGTGTTATAACTGTGTAGGGGGAGGGGACTGAATGGGGGAGGTGACCGATGCTGTATCCCTATGTACAAGGGAAACAGCATCTGTCTCCTCTCCCTGACAGGACGTGGAGCTCTGTGTTTAAACACAGAGCTCCACGTTCCTGCTCTGTCACCGCCGATCGCGTGTACCTGATGGACACCGCGGCCGCCGGGTACACGCATCAAATCCTCAGCGATGCAACGGCACTGTTTTCCACTGGGTGGCGCGCGTGGGGAATTACAATAACATGACGTCCAAAGACGTGATCCCGACACTTCAGGTCCGCGCTGTGGATGTCTTTTGTCTATAGCGCGGATCTGTAGTGGTTAAATATTGTGCCTGGGGGGACTCCTTAGTATGCCTGTAAAGTAGCAATTGTTTTCCTGTGTTTAGAAGAGTACCACAGCAAAATGACAATTTTTTTCTAAAGAAAAACAATAGGATTTTTTTTTAAGTATCTCTTGATGCACAGTTACATCATCATTTCAATGTCTAAATGACACCAAGCATAAAGCATTTTTTCGAGTGTCTAAGCCATCTGAGATTCTTCCTCCTGACAGCCACTGCTGTCAATAAAAGTCAGCTAGCCAATCAGGGGAGAGAGTGGGTGAGCTGGGTCGGAGCTCCGTGTCTGAATGGATACAGGGAGTTGTGACTGAGCTCAGGTGCCCCCCATAGCAAGCTGCTTGCTGTGGGGGCACTGAACAGGAGGGAGGGGCCAGGATCACAGAAGAGGGACCTAAGAAGAGCGGGATCTAGACTGCTCTGTCCAAATCCACACAACAAAGTATAACATGTTTTTTGTTTTTTTTATAGAAAAAAAAAGAGACTTTACAATCACTTTAAAAACAACATGTTAATGTTCTAGAACAAGCAAGTCAGAGTCAAAATCTCAACCCAATAAAGAACTTGTTGTTGAACTTGGGAAAGGATAAGGAAAAGGATATTGGCTCATATGATCCTCACTCAACCTAACCTAACCAGAGTAGTTTTCACAGAGGAAGAGGGAATATTATTTGTTTCTAGGTGTGCAAATCCTATCCTTTCCACAAAGAATCAGTTCCGCAATTGCTGCCAAATGTGCATCTACTAAATTATTTTTAGTACCGTATTTGCCGGCGTATAAGACGACTCAGCGTATAAGACGACCCCCTAATTTTCCAGCTAAAATGTTGGTTTTAGGATATACTCACCTTATAAGACGACCCCCTTCCTACTAGTCATGCCTTGCCTCACCTCACTGTGCCATTATTACATGCCAGACTGCCCAATTACATGCATCACTGTGTGCCACTACATGCCTCACTGTGTGCCACTACATGCCTCACTGTGCCCAATTACATGCCTCACTGTGTGCCACTACATGCCTCACTGTGCGCCACTACATGCCTCACTGTGCGCCACTACATGCCTCACTGTGCGCCACTACATGCCTCACTGTGCGCCACTACATGCCTCACTGTGCGCCACTACATGCCTCAGTGTGTCACTGCTTACCTTATCCGTGACATGCAGATCGTGGCCGTCCATGTTTCAAAAGCCGCGCCTCCTCTCTCTGCTGTTCCGTGATAGGCGGAACACTCAGCTTCCCAGGAGACACTGTGTTTAGTGTTCGCCCTCTCATCCTCAATCTCAGATAAGAGGGCATCCGTAATAGGCGGAACTCTAAACACAGTGGGCCAGATTCAGGTAGAGTTAGGCTGGAGTATCAGCACTATGGCAGTAGTGATACTCCAGCCTAACTGTCACTTTAAGCCGGCGTTTTTGTTTTCTGTAACCAGAAAACAAGAAACGCCGGGTTGGAGTTCCGATGCGAGCGGCGTAATTGAATTTCGCCATCGCATCGCAACTTTAATTTAAAAATGGCGCCGGGGGCGTTCCCGCTGATTAACGCCGAAAAAATATGTTAATCAGCGGGAATCGGCAATTCACGATCGTATTCGGGCGCGACGCAGTGACTTTCCGACGTTTTCGTAAGCGATACGCAGCGTAAAGATAAAGCAGCCCCCTAGTGGAGTATCCTATGTTAAGTATAGCCGTCGTCATTGCGTCGAAAAATTTGCGTCGCTTGCGTAAAACGTCCATGAATGGGGATTTGACGTCATTGACGTTCACTGACAGAATTTGGAGCATGCGCACTGGGATGCATTGACAGTCGACGCATGCGCAGTACGTTCGCCGCGGGATCGCGCTTAGTTTAAATAATACACGCCCCGTACCCGCCCAATTTGAATTCCGCCGGCTCATTTTCGATACGCCGCCGCAACTTTAGGAGCAAGTGCTATGTGAATAACAGTACTTGCTCCTAAAATTTCGCCGGAGTAACGTAAATGAGAAACGTTACTCCAACTTAAAGATTCGCCCATCTACCTGAAACTGGCCCAGTGTCTCCTGGGAAGCTGAGTGTCACGCAATGGGGTAAGCATTTATTAGGTTACCGGCGTATAAGACGACCCCCGACTTTTAAGAAGAATTTCAGGGGTTTAAAAGTCGTCTTATACGCTGGAAAATACGGTATTTAAAATTATTATTTTAAAGTGGATGTAAACCCCAATTTTTTATAATTTTTTGGCTGTCACAATTGTAGAGTATACGATTTCCTATCTGTGCCCAGTTTTGCCACAAAGAGTTAACCAAGCTCTGAGCAATCCTCTTTTCTTTTTTCAGTGAGATAAACGGAAAAACAGGAGAAAAATTTTGTCCGTTCTTCTCCCTTGCTGTGAATGACAGGTTATTTACATATCTCATGTACTAGCCTCAGCCTGATACAGGCATTATTTTTTAATTCCCACCCCTTTTTTGAAGTAATGTGGTTACTTTTCTGGATTTTGACTGGATGTTGAAGTTCATAGCAGAATTTAGTGTAAGGAATGGACAGGAGAAAATGCATATTCACAAGGGGAGTGTAGAGTTGGGCAGAGAGTCTACTGACATCACGACTCCACCCACCGAGCTCCAGACAACAGATCCACCCACAGAATCTGCAGTTTTTCAGTTCTTATAACAGACAGAGGGGAGACATTTGACAGGTAAGAATACATGCAGGAGGCATGTATATCCTTATAGATCAGCACTATGGCAGTAGTTTAGAAAGGATGAGAGTGGCTTTACATCCGCTTTAAATAACTTGACAGAGATCTGTTTTCACTCCCACATTATATTTCTGCTAATCAGCAATAAATAAATTGCTAACATTCACTGTGTTTTTTATGAACTCTTTCAAGGGAGTAAGTAAGACACTTTGGCCCAGATTCACAGAGCGATTACGCCTGCGCAACAGGAGATGCGCGTGCGTAAGTCTAAATGTGCGCGTGCGTTTCGATGCATGGCATCCCCGAAACGAGATACGCAAAAAATCTACTTTTTTTTGTCCAGCGTAATTTCGTTAGACAGGCGCATCTCCTAATGAGGGACTTACGGGGATCCACAAAAGAACGTTGGGGCAGCGCAGGCTACGCAGTGTGCGCAACAGCAAAATGTCCTGTCTAAAATTAGAGCATATAAAAGCTGGTCTAAAAAGAGAAAAAACGTCTACATGTTAGATAAAGCAACACTGTTAGTAAGGAGCTCAGCAGTCACACGTGTTGCACAACAATCTGTATGCCAACATGCCAGGGGCATCGTCGTGCATAGCTATACTACTGACTTTAGATGAGCAAAGAAGGAGGAGGGCACGGAGGATGGCACGGGAGAGGATATACCGCACACGCATAGACCTCTTTGGCATGAGTGATTCTGAGGTGTATCGCATCTTCAGATTCACCCCTTATGCCATCCTGGAATTAACCACAACCCTGCAGGAGGACATCACCAGCCCAACACAACGCTCACATGCAGTGCAGCCACTGGTCAAGGTCATGGCAACACTCCATGTCCTTGCCAGTGGCTCTTTTCAAAGAACAAGTGGAGTGGTGGCTGGGATGTCACAATCCTCCATGAGCAGATGTGTGCACCAGGTTGTCCCTGCAATCCTCAGACGCATGGCCAACCAAATCATCAAACCCACCACTGAGGACCTGCGGCTGAAGGCAATGACAGATTTCTACAGAATTGCCAGATTCCCACGCACCATCGGGGCCATTGATTGCACACATGTGGCACTCCAGCCCCCCCATGAGACAGAGCACATGTACCGCAATCGGAAGCATTGGCATTCCATCAACGTACAGGTGATAGTCGATGCCCAAGGCCTCATGTTGCACGTCCGTGCCAAACACCCAGGGTCCAGCCATGACAGCTACATATACAATCAAAGCCACATCCGAATGGAATTCGATCAGAACGTGTATGGGGCCACCTGGCTGGTTGGTGAGTGACATGGGTGGCAGGCATGACTGTACCCCCCATGATGCACACATCACAAGGGGCACATGCATGACTAACATCCTCCTGTCTTTTCCCTTACAGGTGACTCTGCATATGCACTGGGACCCCATCTCATGACTCCTACCTGGATCCCCCAAACCCCAGGAGAGGAAAGATACAATCGAGCACATGCCCAAACACGAGCAGTGGTGGAGCGCACCTTTGGCCTCCTGAAGTAACGTTTCCGATGCCTGGATAAGTCTGGGGGTACCCTCTTGTATTCCCCAAACTTTGTGTGCCAGATCATCGGTGCATGTTGCATGCTGCACAACTTCGCAGTAAGAAAGGGCCTGCAGATTGACCTACGTTATGACCTGACCCCTGAACCAGACAATCCCCCCCTAACCGAGGGTCCCCCGTCTTCTGAGGGAAGAGCAGCCAGGAGACAGCTCACATTGGGCATCTTTGCACGTTAAACACACACATTAATCATGGCACAATGAGAATGCATGCATGCACACCACTGTGGTCCCTAGCACACACACCCCACATCCTCATCAAATTGGATTGGCACCAGTCCACCATGCAGGACTTGTGAGCAGCAACGCCACGCCAAGGCTCCAATTATGTCACTGTACATTCATACACCATTCACACAGACCTGGGAATCACTTCTCCCTGGTCCTGGGGAACCCTACTCCACCAAAATTGAGGGTGACACCCCTTTTCCGGCAGGAATGTCACCCCCACATTCAAACAGCATTCACAACCCAAAAAAAAAAAAAATTACCAGCAAAATCAAAAAATTTACAGCAAAAAATTAAAACATTTAAAAAAAAAAGGGGAAAAAAAATTAGTGCCCTTGACGTGAGCCACGCCTGGGGTGCCCCCGGCCACGGCTCCTCAGGGGAGACTCATGGGAAAGGGGGAAAACCGGGGAAGGAGGAGCAGCCCCTGATCTCTGCCCACCTGGCGGCCTGCCCTCCAAGGCCACGGCTATTCTGTCCAGGGCACCACCTAGTGTTGCCGTGTTGGCCTGAATAGCCTGGGTGAGGGCCGTCACATCCTGCCCAACGCCTGCAGGTCGTTAAGGCAGTTTGTGAAAGCCCGGGAGTGGCAGTCCAGGTTCCCCAGCGTATCCTTGATGGAGGACAGGCTCTCCTTCATCCGCACCAATGTCTGGCTGACCTGTCCCAGATGGCGGGTCTGGAGGAACTGGTCCCGTCTCAGAGTGGCGGGCAGGAGATCGGCCACCCCCCTGGTCTTCTGGGTCGCCTTCCTGCCTCCAGCTGATGCTTGTGGCCGGGGAGAAGGGGAGGCCCTTGGGAGAGGAGCCATGTTGGGGGAGGGGGGGGCTCCCCCTTAGGGAGGGCTGTCTGCTGCCAGCCAGAGGGGAACGGTCCTCCAACAACAATAGGCCAGTGCCTGACATGGACTCCTCCTCAAACTCCTCCTCCTCAACCTCCTCCTCCTCCTCTTCAACCTCCTCCGCAGACTCTGGCCTTGTCGGGGGGGCCTTATTAGGCTGCTGTCCTGGGGATGGTGCGGTCAGGCCAGATGGCCCTGCAGCCTCCTGCACATCTGTGGATGACACAAAACATTCACAGGTTGGAGGATCCACACACTTGCCACATATTCCCTTTCACCCCCTCCCCCACACATGCTATACACCTGATATAAAAAAAAAATTACCTGGCACCACGGGCTCCGGACTTGAGTCAAAGCCGGGCAGGCCCTCCACTTCATGCCGATGAAAGGTCAGGGCCAGTGCACGCTCCTCCGCTGTCAGCCTAACACGGCATGGTGGGCTCCTGTGCCCCTGGCATGGGCAAGCATTTTGGCCAGCTATTTTTTGACCAGACGCCGGAGGTCATTAATCTTTTTGTCAATCCCAGACCGGTTCCATGTCTCCCCCTCCCCCGCTGAATTGACCTGCTCAGTGATGATGTCCAAAATCTCCCTCCTCCTGGCCGGGGTGGTGTTTGCACTGTCCGGGCCGTGGAGGAAACGCCCATAATCGCTAATGGCCCGGGCAAGAATTCGTTTTTCCCCCAAAGTAAAATTTAGTTTTCGCTTTCTCTCTGTCATACTAAAAAAAAACACTCCCAGTCAACAAAAATCAGTCGCAAAAACAAGCACAACCAATCAAGCAAGAACACACACAAAGAGAAAACTAACACCCAAAAAATCACTCACACTCAGCAAAAAACAGTCACAAAAACAAACAGCAACAATTAAGCAAGAAAACAAACGAACAGAAATATATCAAACAAACAGTCTCTCAAACACTTATCAAAAAACACTTTCAAAGATCTACTAACAAACACTTGATCACACAGAACACTAATCTGACAAATACAAAACACAACGCAACTAACAACGGGACAAAAGCACTTGGTTAAATGGGAAGGGACAAAGGGATGTACTTTTGCAATGGAAGTGCGTTTGTGTCTGTATTTATGCTTAGTCCTTAGTCCATTTCCAATTTCACTGATTGCGCCGTTCCCGAGTTGTGAGCATGCGCACAGCGGAGCTGACCATGGTCTTCTTCAAGCGCGCATGCGCGAGCCGGCCGGCCCTTCATTTGCATGGGGTCACGGCTCATTTTAATGTAACACGCCCACGTCCTTCCCAATTTGTATTACTCCGCCTTACGCCTCTGAAATAACGTTACGCATGCGCAATTTTCTGCGCAAAAGCTACGAGAATAGGGTGATTACGCGGCTACATTGCGCAAGTCTAACGTAAAGGCGGTGCGCTACGCCGGTCCAATAATGCGCAGATGTACCTGAATCTGGCCCTATGTGTGTGGGAGGGGGGGGGGGGGATTTACTAAAACTGATGCGCACAGAATTTGGTTCAGCTGTGCATAGCAATCAATGGTCTATGAAAAAGTCTCAGTGAATGCTAGCTTGATTTTGCTACACCAAAGATGCTCACGTTAATCTGTAGTTCACTGTTAAACCCTTATTTTGCATACAGGGACAGTTTTGGGTTAGATTGTTGTGAGCATTCCCCAATGGGTAGGAAAACATTTTGCATTTTTTTTTTTTTAATACAACAAAGTTTTATTTAGTTTTCAGAGGTACAGGGCATACATAGTCCCCTATACAATGCGGGGGAAAAAACAATGCACCTACCCACTGCCTGGAAAATCTCTTCCTACTGTTCTCCATCTAACTGGCAAACGTTCGCCTCCCATTTCTCCCTTATCTTCAGTGGATGCTGTTTCATCACCGACTGTAACAGAATGGCATAACACTGGGAAATAAAGCCTTGCTAGGGGTTCCTTGAGCTGTGGCTGATTTACCTCCTGTTTGATGGTGCCTACATAGTTCTGAGCCAATTCCACTTGGAGGAGCCAGTGGAATTACAACCATGATCTTCATAGTTCTCTGTAAGGGGGGCATTCTTACCACTACTGTAAAAAAAGGGCATTCTTCTCACTGACCACCAAAGTAAGGGGCATTTTTAGGGTTCCCCAGCGGTAAAAAGGTTGAGAAAGGCTGCCCTAGGAGATCAAACACAGGAGTCGGCGACAGATGCCAATCTGAGGAGCGACCCTGTGCCGCCACTGCATGAAGCAGTTGTAAATAATAGAAGTACATTGATTGTGGAAGACCAAACGTTTCCCTTAAGTCAGTAAACGTACTATGTTACGGAATATATGTTTAAGAAGCGTAATCCCATACTTTCCATCTAGCCCCAGACTGCAACTTGGCCAGCTCAGTATACGTGTAATTTTGCCATATAGGGCTATAGTCTGTATAGCCATCGGCATTCTGAACATATTTAACTTTGTTCCATACCGCTCGTCTCCACCCCCTTTTCTGACTGGCCAAGCTGAATGCTCGTGTAAGGATCTGGTATGAATTTTGGGGGACCCCCATGCTGTTTTTTCGGCGTAGGGGGGTCCTCTTGAAATCTATACCAGACCTAAGGGCCTGGTATGCTCTTGGAGGGGGAACCCATGCCGGTTTTTTATTTAAAATTTGGCATGAAGTTCCCCCTCCTGGAGGTGACTTCAAGTCGCGTTGTAAGTCGCTCTGAAGTCGACCCAAGTTGCGCTGTAATTTATACTCAAGTTGTGTCCAAGTTGCCTCCCAAAGTCGCGCTGGAAGTCGTGTTGCCCCTGTGTGACTGGGCTCTCAGATGAACTCTTTTTACTCTATTTACTAATTAGGTGACTTCTATTTACTAATTAGGTGACAAAGTGGTACATAATTACGAACAATTATCTGACACTTTGTGTTGGTCTATCACATAAAATCCCAATAAAATAAATTTACGTTTTTGGTTGTAACATTACAAAATGTGGAAAATTTCAAGGGGCATGAATACCTTTTAAAGGCACTGTAGTTGTCTAATGGTAAGGGGCGACAGATGTCCCTTTTAGAAAAAGGAGATAAGAAAATACCTGCTGAATATTTCTTACACTAACTGGTTTTGCTGTTAAATAGCATTTTTTTGATTTTGATAAATACTTGTCTTAGGAAACAGGGAATAGTTAACCATTCAGTCAAGTTGTTTTACTGACTTTGTTGCTATTGGAAAGTCCTCTTCTCACATTTTACCCCAGGGACTGATACCAACAGGATAGGAAAGAAAAATATGGGAACACAGCAATAATTGGCTTGAGCTCTAATTTACTTCAATCATGCAAAAAACAAACAAAAAAAAAAACACTGTAGCTGCAAAGATAATTACTGCATTGAAACTGGGCACTCACAACCCTTTGGCCATGAATACCATCACATGTGTCTTTTATTTGGAGGGGGACATGTTGATTTGCAAAAGAAAATACAACCATATTTAAGAACATATAAGAAAAATAATCCAGAACAGAACTCTCATTCTGTGCATACATCTCTATTTAGCCCTATATGTACATTATACTATACCCTGACACTCAGGCCGCGTACACACGATCAAATCTATCTGCTGGAAACGGTCCGACGGACCATTTCAGCAGACAAATTCGATCGTGTGTACGGGCGGACAGACAGGTTTTTCCAGCAGACAGATTTTAAAGCATGCTTTAAAATCTGTCTGCTGGGAACCCGTCCGTCCGACATGTCTGCTGGTTAGTACATATCTGCCCGCGCATGCGTCGAATGGATTCGACGCATGCGCGGAAGTGTTTTACTTCCTGGTGACAGTGACGTGGCGGCGTCAATGTCACCGCCACATCACAGCTCTGTCTGCCGGCGGGGATTTTGGTTTGATCGTGTGTACACAATCAAACCAATATACCCCAGCAGACAAATCCGATCAAAACGGTCTGTCAGACCGATTTGATCGGATTTATTTGGTCATGTGCACGCGGCCTTAAAAATGCAGCCACTTTCAACCTTGTAAATTTAAAAGGTAACTAATACATTGATGAATAATTGAGAATCTCTAAAAAAAATTCTAGTGTTCACATGAAATTATTATATTAAGTTTTTCTAAATATTTTTCAGAGTAATAGTGAATTCCACCCCCAAATGCATAGACCCCAATGATAAAGAAGGGAAGGTCATCATTTCTTGCTGGAAAAGGTGAGTAGTATTTAAAATAAAAGTTAACAATTAAAGAAAAGTGTTGATGATTACCAAACGCTTTTATCACTTCAGCACAAATGAAAAACATTTACAGATGCACCAATACAGAATATAGACATATTTATACACATAAGGTAGTGTGCTATTGGAGTGTCAAATTGTTTAACATACTCTTTCCATGTCTATCCAGCAACCATCACTTGTATTACATTTCATCTTACATAAAGCAACACAAACTTAACTTGTTAAAGTTAGCAAAATGACAGGAAATATTCAGCGCTGTCACACTTTCAATGACAATTGCGCGGTCATGCAACACTGTACCCAAACTACATTTGTATGTTTTTTTGAGACAGATAGAGCTTTCTTGTGGTGGTATTCAATCGCCACTGTTTTTTTTTTTTTGTTGCTAAAAATATGAAAATTGACTGAAGATTTTGAAAACAAAAAGCTTCTTAGTTTTTCGTAGAAAATCTTCTAAATAAGTAATTTTACTCCTTCACTGATGTGTGCTGAAGAGGCTACACCGATAGGCACTGATGAGGTGACACTGATGGGCCACTGATGGGGTGGCAATAATGAAGAGGCACTAATATGCAGCACTACTGGGCACTGATAGGTGGTGCACTAATATGCAGCACTGATTAGCATTGATAGGTGGTACTGTTGGGCACTGATAGGCAGCACGTATGTGCACTGATAGGTACTGATTGGCAGTACTGAAAGGCATCACTGATTGGCATCACTGATGGTCACTGATAGGCATCCCTGATGGGCACTGATTGGCGGCACTGATAGCCACTAACTGGAATCACTGATGGGGACTCACTGGCATCACTGATGGGCACAGTTGGGTCTGCACTGGTAATCAGGGCACTGATAATCTGTGCCCTGATTATCTGTGTAGGGCTCCCCTGTGATCGGCTTTCCTCACCTCACACGTTGTCAGAGGAGAGGAAAGCCTATAACCAGCATTTCCTTGTTTACATGTAATCAGCTGTGATTGGACACAGCTGAACACATGGATAAAGAGCAGCATCATAAGCTCTTTACAGAGATCGAGGATGCCTGGGGACACAGCGTGCCGCCAATCACCACACGCACATACGGGCGCACAAGCGTGTCGAGAGTGGGATTGACATCATGGTGTCGGTTGTCTCCTGCACAGAGCTTCCGCCACTGGAGACTGGACCGGAGGAGCTTCAGAAAAGGTATGTATAGCGATTTTTGCTTTACAGGGCTAGATAAGTTAGTCTTAGATTGTGAATGCAAGTAGATTTTGAGATTTTAGCTTTAGGCAGAACTTCCACTTTAAAGCGTTTGTTAACCCAAAACAACATTTATATCCTGGCCCCTTAAAGCAGATTACATAGCACAGTGCTTGAGCTATGTAATCTGCCCCCTCTAAGCTGTAAAAAAACTAAACTAAATGTACTACTTCCTGTATGTCCTCTCTAATCAGACCACAATAACCAGGGCTGCTCTGCCCTGATCACTGTGGTCAAAGTGCCTCCCCCAGTGATAGGCTGCTGTCCCCACTGTTCTCCTCTCTCCCCCCTCACCCCCTCCTTCCTCCCTGTCAGCACCCTCTCTGTCTGTCTCCACTCAGCCCCACCCCTATTATTAAAAAAAAATAAACCTAGAATTGTCACTGCCAGCCCCTCTATTAGAGGCTGGCATAGTACACTATGCCAAGCATTTTTTTTAAATGAGTGGTGTATAAAACAATATTTAGCTGTCTTCAGGCCAGCCACGAGACTCGCGGTCGCTTTACAGCTATGAGACGGAATTCTGCAGAGGAGAGAAGCAGTCACGTGATCTCTCCAGTTGACTTCAGAGGGAGATCGCGGCCCCTCCCTCAGAAGCCATCCATTGGAGCTGGAAAGTGGCCACGAGTCATGTGATCGGCCTGAAGACAGCTAGATATCGGTATTTGCAACATTAGTTTTAAAAAATGCTTAACACAGTGTGCTATGCCAACCTCTAATAGAGGGGCTGGCATAGACTTTTGCAAATGGGTTCACAAACCCTTTAACATTTAGGTAGCAATTACACCAAAGCAATCTGTTTCAGTGCCCTAACATGCGTTAAGGTGCACTGTATTGAAGCTGAGCTCCAACAATGATATATTTTGCATACTTACATTGGTCCAGCTTGGTGACATTGCCATTTCTCTGCTCCACCATGTCCAATCAGGGAACACTTTGCATTCATTGAGAAAACAACAAGACATTCTTTAAGAGATTGCGATGCCGAGCTAACGACATCCTTTGGTTATTTTGCAGAAGGACAGTTGCTCAGCACATCAACTGGAAGAACGTGGCCATCACTGTTTTAACTCAGTCTACTACAGTGATTTACAGCCTTCACAGAAGCCTCTCAGTTATCACATATGCATACTTACATTGGATCAAAATGGCCCAATGTAAGCATACAAAATGTATTATCACTTGAGTTCAGCTTTAAGGCAACCTATTCATAAAATTTAGGCTGCCAATACATTACAACAGATGAAAAAAACACACATGATATCTTGTTTTCAAAATGCAGTATACCACAAAACACAGTATGTGCATTGTTGTGCACTGCAGAGAATTAGGCACCACAGTAGAATGCATTGGGGGTGCCATTCACAACAAATGGCACTGCAATGCACCACACAAAGAGCAGGTATGTTACTACACATAATTGTATTTGTCTAAGGCCTCATGCACACTGGATGTTTTTCAGCTGCTCCTAGAGGTGTCTGCCAATTTTTTTCCTGCCTCTAAATGCCCCTGCATTTTTGCCTATGTGTCCCTGAACATATAGACTTTTAAACCCCGTACACACGACCGGTTTTCCTGCCAGGAAAACTGCCAAGTGAGCTTTTGGCCTAGGAAAACCGGACTTGTGTATGCTTCCTAGCAGTTTTCCCGACAGGAAAACAGACGGGAATCCTGACGGGAAATAGAGAACCTGCTCTCTATTTACCCATCAGGATTCCCGGCGGCTTTTTTGACACCAGATTTACTAATACTTTACGGGAAACACTGCGAGGCAGTGCCCATGGAGCATGCACAAGGCCGGGATTCCCGGCCAAAGCTTCATGGCAGTTTTCCTGTCGGGTTCTCGGCTTTATCCTCGGTTTTCACGGCGGACTTTTTAAAACAGAGCGTGTTTACAAGGCTGTAGAGTTTGGAAGCAGAAAACAAAACACTTGATGCTTCTAAATGCATGTTATCGCTTGGCGTTTTAGCACTTGGACATTAATTATTTTAATGACCAGAAACAATTATTATTCTAGCCAATGAAATGATTTAACGCCGAAGAGCTTCACACCTGTAAATGCTCTTAAATTTGTTACACATCTTTTACCAGCATCAGGCTTTTTTTCTGCCAAAACGCTGCTGCTAGGAAGAAAGGAGGACCGAATGTCAACTACCTGTATATCTGCAATAATAAATAGTTTTAATACTGAATATAACTTCTGCAAATTATTTTGTCATCACACTATCACTATGAGGTGTCCTAGTTCATAGCCAGTATTCTTTAGGAACATGCTTTAAATGAGGAATACTAATGTGGACTGTGTCTGTTTCAGGAGTGAAGGCAAGACAAACAAGGTGAAAAAGTGTGTACAGAGAAAACTGAAGAAGGGCAACGGGAAAAAGAAAAAAGAAAATAAATAAAGACTACAGCATATAGAATGTACCCACACATATAGTGCCTTGAAAACCTATTCATACCCCTTGAAATTTTCCACATTTTGTCATGGTATGTGATAGACCAACACAAAGTGGCACATAATTGGGAAGTGGAAGTAGTAAAATGGTTTTCAACATTTTTTACAAATACATATCAGAAAAGTGTGGTGTGCATTTGTATTCAGCCCTCTTTACTCTGATACCCCTAACCAATATCTAGTGGAGCCAATTGCCTTCAGAAGTCACCTAATTAGTAAAAAGAGTCCACCTGTGTGTAATATAATCTCAGTATAAATAGAGCTGTTCTGTGAAGCCCTCACAGTCTTGTTAGAGAACCTTAGTGAACAAACAGCATCATGAAGGCCAAGGAACACACCAGATAGGTCATGGATAAAGTTGTGGAGAAGTTTAATGCAGGGTTAGGTAATAAAAAAATCTCAGAGAGCACTGTTCAATCCATCATCTGAAAATGGAAAGAGTATGACACAACTGCAAACCTACCAAGACATGGCCGTCCGCCTAAACTGACAGGCCGATCAAAGACAGCATTTATCAGAGAAGCAGGCAAGAGGTCTATGGTTACTCTTGATGAGCTGCAGAGATGCACAGAATGGGAGAATCTGTCCACAGGACAACTAATAGTCATGCACTCCACAAATCTGGCCTTAACCTCCCTGGCGGTCTTCCCGTGTGTGGCACGGGGTGAGATTTTAAAGCTACGATCGGTAACCCCGTGCCACACACGGGCTTGCCTCGCTGGATGCAGAAAAAAGTTTACTTACCTTTTCTCTGCGATCCAGCGATGAATCCCCGCAGTACACGGCGGGCGGATGTCCGCCTGATGCTGTGTGTTCCGCCGATTCCCTTCCCTGCGAGCGTCGCGACGTAGGGGGGGGGGGGAACGGCGCCAAATTTAAAAAAGTAAACAAACACTATACATACAGTACACTGTAATCTTATAGATTACAGTACTGTATGTAAAAAATACACACCCCCCATGTCCCTAGTGGTCTGCCCTGTACACTACATGTCCTTTTATATAATAAAAACTGTTCTTTCTCCCTGCAAACTGTAGATTGCCCATAGCAACCAAAAGTGTCCCTTTATGGCAAAAATTGTTTTAGAGCAGCTAAAAAACAGCGATAATAAATCAGAATCACTTGCAGAATTTAGCGATAGCGATTTATGGGGAAATTCGTCATAAAAAAAAAAAATAATGACAGCAAAAATTCTGCAACTGAGCAAATTTCAGTGATTTTGATTTGGTTACATTATTGAATAATTTTTACTATAATTATATTATTATTTGTTATAATTTTTTATAATTATTTATTATATTATAATTTTTAATAAGAAAAAAAAAAAATCATACCCAGGATGCCTATTAGACTCTTGTTTGGATAGATTTCAGTGAGTTATTCCTAAGAATGACAAGCCTACAGTATAAAACGCCAAATTCTCTTGCAAATAATGGTACCGCTTTTAGCACCTAAAATCTGAAAGAATCATACCGCCAGGGAGGTTAATGGAAGAGTGGCAAGAAGAAAGCCAAAGGAAGTCCTATTTGCAGTTTGTGAGAAGCCATGTGAAGGACACAGCAAACATGTGGAAGAAGGTGCTCTGGTCAGATGAGACTAAAATTGAACTTTTGGCCTAAAAGCAAAACGCTATGTGTGGCAGAAACTAACATTGCACATTACCCTGAACACACCATCCCCACCGAGAAACATGGTGATGGCAGCATCATGTTTTAGGGATGCTTTTCTTCAGCAGGGACAGGGAAGCTGTTTAAAGTTGATGGGAAGATGGATGGCGCAAAATACAGGGCAATATGGAAGAAAACCTGTTAGAGTCTGCAAAATACTTTAGACTGGGCCAGAAGTTCACCTTCTAGCAGGACAATGACCCTAAACATACAGTCAGAGCTACAATGAAAGGATTTATATCAGGGGTCCTCAAACTACAGCCCTCCAGCTGTTCAGGAACTACAATTCCCATCATGCCCTAGTCATGTCTGTGAATGTCAGAGTTTTGCAATGCCTCATGGGATGTGTAGTTCCACAACAGCTGGAGGGCCGTAGTTTGAGGATCCCTGATTTATATCAAAGCATGTTCATGTGTTAGAATCAAGTGAAACCCACCCACCTGGGTGGAGAGAAAGTGCTGCTAGCCCAAAACATGATTCCTTTGAAAAGGAGTGGGGGTGGGAATTAAAAAATAATGCCTGTCTCAGGCTAGTGCATGAGATATGTAAATAACCTGTCATTCACAGCAAGAGGGAGGATTTGACAAAGTTTTTCTCTGTTTGTCAAGATTTATCTCACTGAACAATAAAAGAGGATTGCTCAGAGCCGGATTAACTCTGTGTGGCAAGACTGGGAACAAATGATAGGAAATCTTACACTCTAAATTGTGCCAGCAAAAAAAAAATAATAATAATTGGGGTTTACATTCACTTTAACCCCTTCCTTACCGGGCCATTGCAAAATGACGCTGGCAGGAACCCTCCCTTGATCCAGGTGGACATCATATGACATCACTTCTTCCTGGCAATCTAGGACGCATGCCCGTGGCACCACTCGTGACCCGGCGCACGTGCCCAGCGTCCACGGTGTCCGCCAGGCACCCGGGATTGCTGGTGATCACGGTAGGAGTGTGGATCTGTGTGAGGTGAGGAGACCGTTGTATGTGTTCCCAGTACAGAGGAACACACATCGGTCTCCTCCCCTTGTGAGTCCCCTCCCCCTACAGTTAGAACACACTTTAGGGAACATATTAACCCTTTCAGCGCCCTCTAGTGTTAACCCCTTCCCTGCCAGTCACATTTACACAGTAATCAGTGCAGTTTTATAGCACTAATCGCTATATAAATGTGAATGGTCCCAAAAACTTGTCAAAAGTGTCCGATGTGTCCGCCGCCATTACTAGTAGAAAAAATAATAATAAATAAAAATGCCATAAATCTATCCCCTATTTTGTAGACACTATAACTTTTGCGCAAACCAATCAATATACGCTTATTGCAATGTTTTTTTGCCAACAAAAATGTAGAAGAATATGTATTGGTCTAAACTGAGGAAAATTATTATTATTATTATTTTTAAATTGTGATATTTATTAAATCAAAAAGTAAAAAATATTGTGTTTTTTTTAAAATTGTCGCTCTTCTTTTGTTTGTAGCGCAAAAAATAAAAAACGCAGAGATCAAATACCACCAAACAAAAAGCTCTATTTGTGGGGGGACATAGATATCATTTGGGTACAGTGTCGCATGACCGCGCAATTGTCACTCAAAGTGCAACAGCGCTGAAAACGAAAAATTGGTCTGGGCAGGAAGGGGGTGAAAATGCCCTGTATGGAAGTTGTTAAAGATTCCTCCAGTCTAGTAAATCTTCAAAAGAAAAGTAAAAAACAGCCTCAATTGAATTTGATTGCATACGTAGAATAGGAGGTACCATCAGGGCCGATCCGCCCTATATGCACTCTATGCAATTTGCGTAGGGCCCCGCAAATGACTCGGGGGCCCCGATTTTAATCCGTCGCTGCCGCCGCTGGCATCTGCCACTGCTGTCTCCGCTGGCCGCCATTTTCTTGAAGACCGCCACGGTCACCGCCACTCGAGGTCCGCAGCCGGGCAAAGAAAATATCTCTGCCGGCCACCATTTTCTTGAAGACCAATGGCACCACTGTCCACTCTGTTCTGTAATGGTGGCAGAGAGCAGCTCTGCTGCTGGGGATCATACCTGATGTAAGGGGGGACTCCGCTGGGAACGCCTGGTGTAAGGGGGGACTCCGCTGGGAACACCTGGTGTAAGGGGGGACTCCGCTGGGAACGCCTGGTGTAAGGGGGGACTCCGCTGGGAACGCCTGGTGTAAGGGGGGACTATGCTGGTCATGCCTATTGTAAGGGGGGACTATGCTGGTCATGACCAGTGTAAGGGGGTACTATGCTGGTCATGCCTAGTGTAAGGGGGGACTCCACTAGGGACACATGATGTAAGGAGGGACTCCGCTGAGGACACATGATGTAAGGGGGGACTCCGCTGGTCATGCCTGGTGTAAGGGGGACTACAGTGGTTATGCCTGGTGTAAGGGGAGACTACGCTGGTCATGCCTGGTGTTCATGCCTTTTGGAGACCAAAAGAAAAATAAGTGCTTTTCTGTTGTCTCTGTCATACAACAAATCTTTGTATTGATAAAATCCCAATACAAGACATAGGGGTTGATTTACTAAAGACAAATCCTCTGTGCACTACCAGTGCACTGCAAGTGCACTTGGAAGTGCAGTCGCTTGTAGATCTGAGGAGAAGCTCTGAAATTAGTGGAAGCTCTGCTGATTTATATTATCCAATCACGTACAAGCAAAAATTTTGTTTTTTCTTTTCCTTGCATGTCCCCCTCAGATCTACAGTGACTGCACTTCCAAGTGCACTTGCAATGCACTTGTAGTGTAAAGTGGATTTGCCTTTAGTAAAAAAAAAACCTGTTAAATAGTTGGTAAGATTGAATAAAGACTATCCAGTTCAACCTGTGTATGATGTGTGTGTGTGTGTATAAATGTCTCGCTGTGTGTGTGTGTATATAAATGTCTCGCCCACTTTCCATATCCCTGTATATTGTGTTCAAGATGCCCATCTAAAAGTTTCATATCTTTACCGCTCTAATGCCGCGTGCACACGGTCGGAATTCTCGACAACAAATGTTCAATGTGAGCTTGTTGTGGGAAAATCCGACAGTGTGTAGGCTCCATTTGTCGGAATTTCCGACAACAAAAGTTTGAGAGCTGGTTCTTAATATTTCCGACAACAAAAGTTCTTGACGGTTTGAGCCAACATCTGTCAGAAAAAAATCCACGGTTTTATTGTCGGAATGTCAGATCGTGTGTACAAGGCATTACAGTAAAATAAATTCTTACAGTTTAACCACTTAAGAAAATGCTCTTAACGTTGCGCATGTTCCCTGGTCTATACCTTTGCATGGGTTGCGCCTCCTATATGAGGAATAACTTTACACCAGACGTAACGCTTACGCAAACCGCTTTAAACATGCATCGGGCGCAATTACGTTCGTGAATCGGCGTATCTTACTCATTTGCATATTTAAAATGGGAACGCCGAATGCATCCAGTGTAACTATGTGCCCACGATATGCCGGCGTAGGCAAGTTACGCCGGGCGGCTGAAGCCTTATTTTTCAACGTATCTAGCTTTGTGAATTGGCGCATAGATACGATGGCGCACATTTGTACTTACGACGGCGTATCTTGAGATACGTCGGCGTAAGTTCAACGTGAATCCGGGCCATAGTTTTCATATGCGGGCGCTACTCACGTATGCGTTCGCTTCTGCACGTGAGCTCATCGAGACAGGGCGCATTTAATTTTTTTATTATTATTTATTTTACCTTTTATTTTTTATTTTGACACTGTTGTTTAAAAAAATGATTGTGTCACTTTTATTCCTATTACAAAGAATGTAAACATCCCTGTGTAGAAAAAAAGCATGACAGGACCTCTTAAATATGAGATCTGGGGTCAAAAAGACTTCAGATCTCATATTTCCACAAAAAAAAAAAATGTTGCTTTAAGAGCTATGGACAGAAGTGTTGTTTTGACGTCGCTTCTGCCCTGCAATGGTATGGAGCCTGGGTGCGGGCCATTGGGTGGGGGCAATGAACCTCACTCTTCATCTTCCCCTCACTCAGCTCCATACCATAGAGGGCAGCATACGCGCCGGTAGCAGCAGTCAGCGGCAGAGGACACCGGAGCACAACGGGAAGGGGGGGCCCTCTCCCTCCACCGATAAAAGTGATCTGGCGGTAAATCCGCTGCAGAGACAACTTTCATCTAAAAAGGGGACAGCCCGCTAAAGGAGAGGATGCCGGGGTTATGGCAGCTAGCTAGCAAAGTGCCAACGTATAACAACGGCGGCCAGTCCGTAAGTGGTTAAAGTGGTAGTAAATGCTCAAAGTTTATTTTTACCTACAGGTAAGCTTATAATAAAGCTTACCTGTTGGTAAAATTAATATCTCCTAAATGTGCACCATTTAGGAGATTATTTATGGAGCAGTAGTTGGGGACCTCACCAGAGCATGAGCTCTGAAGCAATGTCATAGCCGTGCTGTTCCTTCAGAGCCCTGTTCTGCGGCCGTTACGTTCATGTGTGTGAATGACATCATCGTGGCTTAGCCATTCAAGCGATAACAGCCCACGAATCCGGAAGGAAGAAGATGGAAACCTCTAAAGCAGTGTCAACATGCCACTGGAGGACTTTGTTTCAAGGTATGTATTTCAGAATTTGCCAGTATGTGGTGCATTTTAGCACATTATGCCTTTACCTTGCTGTTTTTTTTTTAAAGCCTTTACTACCGCTAAGGTCAAACTGCTTCTCATCCAACTTCATTGAGTGGCCACATGTCTTTTTAAGCGATCTGAGCCATTTAATGTTGCCAATTATGAAGTCCAGTTTAGTAAAGTTGGCTCTTTTGAAATTTATTGTTCTTATCTTACCCTTGTGTCTGATTTTCCTATGATTTACAGTGAATGTAATTACCCTGTGATTCGTGCTTCCCAACATATCCATTACTTCTACATCTGTGATCAGATAGGGGTAGTCTGTACTTAACCTCCCTGGCGGTATGATTCTTTTAGATTTTAGGTGCTGAAAGCGGTACCATTATTTTGCATGGAAATTTGGCGTTTTAGATTGATGCAATTCTTAGGAATAACTCACCTAAATCTGTCCAAACCAGAGTCTCTAGTAGACTATGACAAAGTTTAAAACACAAAATCATAAATTATAATATAATAAATAATAACAAATAATAATTTAATAATAACAATACTTTTTATTCAATAAATTTTAACAAATAATATATTCATAAACTCTGATTTTTTAGGGGGGTCAAACAAGGGTGCAAAATCATTATTTAGTAAATGTCTCGGGTATGAAAATCTTTGAATCAAGGAATGGCGCAAAGTCCAACGTCGCAGTCGAGACAACAGAAGCGCGTTTCTTTGCGTATTTTTCTTCCGCTGTCGTCGCGCTTGGAGCAGCAAACCACACACATCCGTGTGGGTGCTGTTTTTTTTGCAGTGGGTGGTACATAGTCCAAAAAATGACGGACCAGTCAGGCGCTCAGGATTTACAACACCAGAAGCCCGTCGTCCAGAATGGTTTACCGCCGTTGGCGTTTGGTGTTTTAGAAAAATTTGTTCTGCCACCTTCCACATAAAGTCTGCATGGACCATAGACCTGGCATTTTTTTCAGCAGGATGAATGAATTCCACAGACATTGCTCCAAAAGATGTCGGAAAATTTCTTTATAATATTTTTTCTGCTGCTTTCGCATAGCTGGATAAAAGGTCATGGCTTGGTCCGCCCTGCCCACACCTCCCATCGTGTGGTTGTAGTATAATACAACTTGGGGCTTTCTTACATCTTTTCCACCTCTGGTATGGACCATGGCGGTCGAGGTGTTATGCACTGTGCTCATAAGGGAAATGTCCTTTTTGTCCCGCCACTTTAGTGCCAACATTTTCCCTTTTTGCAATGCAGCAACTTCTCCTTTCCCGAGCTTTTTATTTGAAAAACCTGACGGCATCTCACGCCGGTTAGGCCTCACGGTTCCATAAGCGTCCGTCTTGTTCATAAGAAGGAACTCGTACAGTTCTGGTGATGTATAGAAATTGTCTGTAGTGAGACAGTAGCCCTGGTTGAGCAAGGGCTCTATCAATGACAGAACTGAAGCGCTTGCCATCCCAAAAAAACTGAATCTCAGGGAGAATTTGGTCCCTTTGCCAGTGTAAAGTACTGTGTTCCAAATATATCCAGAGCTGGATTCACACAGCATAAAGGATTTTATCCCAAAGCGAGCGCGCTTAAACGCAATAAATTGAATCCAACTGAGCCTACCTTTATAGGCCATCAGACTTTCGTCTATTGTGATGTCCCGCTCAGGAACATAGGTCTGCTGGAAGTTCTGCAGTATCATTTGGTAAATATCCCAATTTTTTTTTAGCTTTGGAGCTGGATGAGATTGTTCGTCAAATTCCTCATTATTTGCGAAGTGCAAATACTTCATAATCAAAGAAAATCGATATTCTGACATTACCGTTCCAAAAAAAGGTGTGGCCAATAATTTATTTGTGGTCCAGTACCCACTTTTGGAGTGGTTTTCCCACCACTCCCTGTAAAATTAGGAGGCCAAGTAATTTCCAGATATCATCACTGGTCACAGGCTCCCATTTTCTACGCCGAGAAAATAGCTGATGAGTAGCAGCTTGCTGATCTTGATATCTGTTTGTCTCCAACACTATTTTATCGATCACCTCATCCGTTAAAAAAGCCGGAGGTATTCCAACGGATTGTCACCCTCTATGTCCACTTTTATCTCAGGTGATCCTGTGAATGGAAACCTTGGGGGCGCTACGTACTCCGTAGCGCAATCAATTGCGCACCAAGTCCGTACATCGCTGGGCACAGGTGCAGGATCGTCACTCGCATCACTTTCTTCATCTGATGACGAGCTTTCCCACGCGTCGCTGTCACTCAGCTCCTCCGCAAGGGATTCTGCATCGCTGTCGCTGTTTGGCAGCAGGTCGCATAGCGATTTGGAAGTAGAGGCACGCTTTGCCATGATTGCTGCTCAGTATACAGACACTGGTACTGTAATCTGCAGACAGGTCACTTGAGAAAACACTGGGGGGGCAATCAAAGGTCACTGTATTTTTTTTTTATCCAATTCTACTTATACGTTTGAATTTGGCGCCCCCCCTGTTCCGCCCCCCTGCGTCGCGACGCTCGCAGGGAAGGGAATCGGAGGTACACACAGCATCAGGCGGAACATCCGGCCGATGTGTACTGCGGAGATTCGTCGCTGGAGCGCAGAGAAAGGGTAAGAAACCTCTTTCTGCATCCAGCGAGGCAAGCCCGAGTGTGGCTCAGGGTTACCGATCGTAGCTTGAAAATCTCACCCCGAGCCACACTCGGGAATACCGCCAGGGAGGTTAAGGGTCTGTTGGTCTGAGTAAATCTATACTGTTGGGGGGGGGGGGGGTGATTTGTTCTAAGAAGAGGTATAATTTTGGCTCTACTCTGTAAAGTGCCCTATGCAGTAAGCAATCCTGGTCCCTGTACAATAGCCACTTAGTGAAATTTATCAAAACAAACGCCAGCCAGAATCTGAAGCAGCTGTACATGGCAAGCTTAAGATAGAAGCTAATTGGTTGCAATGCACAGCTACTTCAGATTCTGACTGCTCCAGTTTTGATAAATTCTCCTCACTGTGGGTATATGTGTACATACCATGCTCCGGCACTACTGCACTCTACATTACTACTAAAGTTATTTTTTACAGTTTGGAACAGTTATGAATGAGTGTGCTGAGGTTTGTACGTCTCTTGCTTGTGGCACAATTATTTAAGCATACTTTATGGATAAAAGGATTTAGGCTTATCTGTGCCGAGTATAAAAGAGGTAGGCTTAAGTTTTATATCTATTCTCCTTCAGGTCCCTCCCACTGTTACCACAATTTGGCGCGGGGGGGGGGGGGGGGTCAACCCTAAGGTGCCAGGTGCGCAAGGTATGCCACTTCATTCTTTCCACCAATATCACCATCACCCTCTCCAACCAGTTTCAGATATGTCTTGAAATGTGTTAAAAAGAGGGTAACATGTATTGTAAATATCCATTTGTTTATATCCTTTAAGACTAGAGAGTCTCCTTGGTGGAGATAATTGATGTCTGACATGGGGGGGTATTCTAAAGCCCTGTACACACGATCGGTTCATCTGATGAAAACAGACCGATGGACCGTTTTCATCGGACGAACCGATTGTGTGTGGGGCCCCATCATTTTCTTCACCGATGAAAAAAAATAGAACCCGTTTTAAAATTTTCGTATGGTTAAAAAAAACGATAGAAAAAAAATTATCGTCTGTGGGGAAATCCATCGGTGAAAAATACACGCATGCTCAGAATCAAGTCGGAAGCATTGAGCTTTATTTTTCTCAGCATGTCGTGTTTTACGTCACGATCGGATTTTTAACCGATGGTGTGTAGGCAAGACTGATGAAAGTCGGCTTTGACGGATATCTGATGAAAAAATCCATTAGTCCGTTTTCATCATCGTGTGTACAGGGCATTATAGTCAAGAATTCTACTTCAGACATAGTCATAGTCAGCAACAAAACAAGAAGAAACAAGAATGTAGTTTCAATTTTCTTTTTTGATTATTTATCTTCCCTGCTCACACCACCAACTTTGGAAGGGAGTTCCACATCATTACTGCTCCAACAGTAAAGGACCCCTTTAAGACTGAACTGCCTCTCATCCAGCCTCATCATGTGGCCATGTGTCTTATTTAGAGTTCTTATGCCGCGTACACGATCGTTTTTCAGCATGTCCAAAAAACAAAGTTTTTCCAACTTCATTGCCCACACACCATCATTTTTTAAAAATGATGAACAAAGAACGGTGACGTACAACACGTACGACGGCACTCTAAAGGGGAAGTTCTATTCGCCTTTGGGCTGCTTTTAGCTGATTCCGTGTTAGTAAAAGACGATTCGCGCTTTTTTGTCTGTTACAGCGTGATGAATGTGCTTACGCCATTATGAATGGTAGTTTTACCAGAACGAGTGCTCCTGTCTCATAACTTGCTTCTGAGCATGCACGGGTTTTTTAGGTTGTTTAATCCCACAAACGATCATTTTTTACAACTCGAAAAACGTCATTTTTAAAAACGACGTTAAAAAATGTAAGCATGTTCGAATTTTTTTTTGGTTGTTTTTTCAGAACATGAAAAACAATGTGAAGCCCACTCACAATCATTTTAAATGACGTTTTTAAAAAGAGAACCAGACGGCGGCACCCACCCCCCACAGAAGCCCGCCGGAGGGGGCGCTTTTATAAAAGCGATCATACACACCCCCCCCCCCCGGCGGCCAACTAATAAAATATTTCAATACCCTGTGTGGTTTATTTGTGTTTACACTTTTTATTTGCAGGTGAATGGGTAGGGGTACCCCATACTCATTCACTTAGGGTGGGGGGCCGGTATCTGGGGGCCCCCTTATTAAAGGGGGCTTCCAGATTCCGATAAGCCTCCCGCCCGCATACCCCGACAACCAACGGCCAGGGTTGTCGGGAAGGGGCCCTGTCCTCATCAACATGGGGACAGGGTGCTCTGGGGTGGGGGGCCTCAGTGCGCCCCCTGCCCCAGAGCACCTAACCCCCCCATGTTGAGGGCATGCTGCCCGGTACGGCTCAGGAGGGGGGGGGGGGGGGGGCGCTCGCTCGCCCCCCACTCCCCTCCTGACCGGGGATACGGGTCTGTTATGGATTGTGGGGGGACCCCCACGCCGTTTTTTCGGCGTAGGGGGTCTCCTTACAACCCATAACAGACCTAAGGGCCCGTTATGCTCCTGAGGGGGGAACCCATGCCGGATTTTTTTTTAAAATCCGGCGGGGATTTCTCCTTTAGGATTCATAACAAACTCCGCCCACGTGTAGAATTGGCGGGAATCCGCGTCGGATCCCTGTCGCTTCTATGACGCACTCGCTGGAATGTGCTTTTACTATTCCAGCGAGTGCGAGATATCGGCAGCCTGTCGCCGAGATTCAGCGCGATGCTGTCGTGCTAAAAACACATTCTCGGGGGCGTGGCCTGGAGCAGCATGTGAGCAGACGTCTTTCCTAGCAGCTCCGAGATCCCTTGAAACAATCCTAAGCCATCCTGCTCTTCTGCCCCACTAACTCTGCTACTAACCTTGCAGTTCCCTCTGGGAACCCCCTGGGATACTTTTTGGTGCGGTCCGGTGGATGGGAAGACGGAAGAAGCAGCCCGCGGTCAGGATGAATGTTACCACGCGCTCCGGCCATGATGGCCGCCGCAACACCGCGCCGCTCTCCTCTATGGCATCCACGCCAGAGCTCTTCGACGAGGACCGTGGGTCCTCTCCCCCACCCTCCCCTGGGACCTCCGCTGCCCGGGCGCTGCCCGCTCCTGTGTCACCCACTGAGGACGGCCTGGAGGAAGGCCCGGAACCGGAGCCCACGCTGCTGGAGGTCCTCAACCTCATGAAGGTAAATCACTCTGACACGATGGGGAAAATGGATGAGCTTAAACTGGACATTACTATAATGCGCCAGGACATGCATAAAGTGCGGGACCGGGTCGCAGAAACTGAACGCCGCATTAGCGATTTGGAGGACACGGTAGGCCCAGCCATCCCCACCCTAAAGGCCCAGGGCACTAGAATCCGCTCTTTAGAGGACAAAATGGACGATTTGGAGAACCGTTTACGCAGAAATAACTTGCGCTTAGTGGGCCTTCCCGAACGGGTTGAGGGTTCCGACCCGGTTGCCTTCCTGGAGAGCTGGTTTGCCCAGGAATTTGGTGAGAACTGCCTATCCCCCTGCTTTGTTATTGAGAGGGCCCACAGAGTGCCGGGCAGACCGCTGCCTGCGGGGGGGCCCCCTCGCACCATGATAATGCGTCTCCTCAACTATAGGGACCGGGACGCTATCCTGCGGGCTGCCCGTATTAAGGGGAGCCTGAAAATCAATAATGCCTCGGTGTCTCTCTTCCCTGACTACTCCCCTGCTGTCCGCGCCTCGAGGGCCAAGTACCAGCACGTCAAACAGAAGCTGAGGGAGAAGACCATCCAATACTCCATGCTGTTTCCTGCGACGCTGAGAGTAGTGCACCAGAGCCAGGTGCATTTTTTCCAAACCCCTGCCAACGCGTTATCCTGGTTTGAATCTCTACACCAGCCTGGCCGTGGATCTGATCGAGCTCCTGACACTTGATTTCTTTGGTTTTTTTTTGTTTGTTTTTTGCTGCTCCTGTTTTTCTCATTTGTCTCTTCATTTCTGGGACTTCTGCTTGATGTTTTCCTGTCCCACCGGAGTGTGCCCGGGGCAGAAGGCTCCAGTCGTTCACTGGAGATAGGGGGTCATGAATCCCTGTTGACTGACTGAGCTGCTAGTACATGTTTAAAAACTGTTCTTTTTTTTTCTTTTTTCCACCTGTTTTCAGCTGTTTGGTCACTGACTGTTCCATCTTAGATTGCTGCCTTGCCTGCGGCAGGCCATGTTCCTAGCATCTAATTGTAGTTCGGGGTCAAAGCCAGCCCCTTGTTCTTGGGGCCTGGCAGGGGTTAAGTGTGGTAGGCCGTTGCCTACTCTGAGTTTTTGGTTGTGTAACCTTATTTTTTCTTTTTGTTTGCATTATCGATGTTATGCTGTATGTTGTGGTGTGTGTGTGGTATGCGTGTGTGCGAATGTGTTTGGCCTTCTCTCTGCCCCCACCTGTGTATCTGAAGGTAATCTGCTGTGCCTTAATTTTGCAACTGTCGTAATATGTCGGTGATTAGATGTATCTCCTGGAATGTCAGGGGACTAAACTCAAGATTTAAAAGAGCTCTGCTGTTTGATTTTCTTAAGGTGCATAAACCTCAATTACTATGCTTGCAGGAAACGCACCTTTTGGGATCAAAGGTGATGGCACTTAGGAAGTGCTGGGTCATGCATGGGTACCATTCCACCTATTCTAACTATGCACGGGGGGTATCCATATTGGTGCGGAAGGGCCTCCCATTCTCTTGTGAGAGGGTGATATCGGACCCTAAGGGTCGGTATGTATTTCTCCACTGTACAGTACACGCCACGCCGCTACTGTTAGTGGTGGTGTACGTTCCTCCCCCTGTCACAGCGGATGTCTTCACGGACTTAAGTGTACAGTTTGCCACCTTCCCAGTGCTGGCCTCTCTTATAGTGGGGGACTTCAACTCGGTGCTTGACCCTGTTCGGGACCGCTTGAGGCCCACCCAATATGAATCGAAGTTATTTAGTCAGTGGTGTGCCTCCTTTGGATATGTAGATCTCTGGAGGCTCGGCCGTCCCGAGACTCGGGAGTATACGTGCCAATCAAGGACGTACCGTACCCTCTCCAGGTTAGACTACGCTTTGGGGACCCCCGATTTGATCCCCAATGTGCGGTCAGTTTCCCACCTGTCTCAGACGCTATCAGACCACTCTGCCATTTCTATAGACCTGGTGCTGGGACACAGGCCCTCCTTTCGGGTGTGGCGGCTCAGTCCAATCTGGGTCTCCACTCCTGAGTTTCAGGAGCCGGTTCAGCAAGATATGTCCCACTATTGGGGGGACAATGCTGGTTCGGCCTCCTTTGGCCCCGTGTGGGATGCCTTTAAGGCGTCAGTACGGGGTTCATACATCTCCAACATTGCCCGACATAAGAAGTCCTCCCAGGCTGCCCCTTTGGCCTTGGAATCCTCCCTGGAGAACGCCAGGGCCCAATACTCTGCGCTTCCCACCCCGGACTCACGTTCTGTTTTGGTGGGGGCGCATAGGGCTTTGGACCTTCACAGGGTGGAGGTGACGAACAAACAGCAGTTATATCTATCTGCCAGGTTGATGGAATATAGTGGTAAGAATGGTAAGTTGTTGGCATACCTCTCCCGCACGGAGTACGTGGATCGGACGATCCCTCGTATCCGGCTGCTGGACGGATCTGCTACATCGGACCCCTTGGTCATAAATCGAACCTTTCAGGCTTTCTATGAAAACCTCTATACAGCTCCGCCCCCTCCGGACGAGGTGGAAACGTTGGGTTTCCTGGAATCACTCCAATTCCCTGTCCTGGAAGCGTCGCATAATGCGACCTTGGACAAAGCCCTTACGGTAGAAGAGGTCACTGAGGCCATTTATTCACTCCCTCCCAACAAGGCCCCTGGGCTGGACGACTTACCCGCGGAGTGGTACAAAAACTATGCGGCGGAACTAGCACAGAAGCTGCACTCCCTGTTTGGGCAGGCACTGCAGGAGGGCGAGCTTCCCCCCTCCATGTGCGAGGCCCTGATAGTGGTGCTCCCCAAACCCGATAAAGACAAACTGCTGTGTGGGTCGTACCGCCCCATATCCCTGCTAAATAGCGACGTAAAGGTGCTTGCAAAAGTTTTAGCTATTAGACTTCAGGGGGTTATTCTCCGCCTTATTCACAGAGATCAGGCGGGATTCATGCCGGGAAAGAGTACGTACGATAACATCCGACGACTCTACTTACACATACACAGGGCAGCAGCGGTGAATAGGGGGGGTTTGGTGTTATCTTTGGATGTGCTGAAGGCCTTTGACACTGTCAACTGGTCCTTTTTGTGGGAGACCATGCACCGCATGGGTATTAGCGCCCAGTTTATTCGGTGGGTCCGCCTGCTATACACTAACCCAACAGCCAGAGTGTGCACTAATAGAGATGTCTCGGCTGTCTTTACTTTGCAGAGGGGCACCAGGCAGGGCTGCCCGCTCTCGCCACTCCTGTCCGCCCTGGCCATTGAGCCTTTGGCTCTGGCGGTGCGGCAGACGGCGGGGGTGGGGGGCATCTGTTATGGTTCCCTCTCTGAAAAGATCTCTCTATATGCTGATGATGCCCTGATTTACCTTGATGGCACTGAGCGGTCTTTTGTCTCATTGATGGGCGTGGTGGAGGAATTTGGGAGGGTCTCCGGGCTGAGGGTGGGTTGGGAGAAGTCGGTGGCATTCCCTATAGGCCCAGAGCAGGACTACTCCTAACTCTCTGTGTCTAAACTATCCATCCAACCTACTTTCAAATACTTGGGGATACACGTTAGTGCAGACTTGTCTTCGTATGAGGCCCTAAATGTTGCCCCAATTGTGTCCCATATGGAGACAAGACTTAAGACCTGGGCTTCTCTACCGCTTAATCTTATAGGCCGGGTTAATGTTTTCAAAATGATATACCTACCCAAGTTTCTGTATGTGTTCCGGGCATCCCCTATTTTTCTGTTGAAAAAACTCTTTAAGAAAATTAATTCGCTCCTGTTCACTTTTCTTTGGCAGGGGTCGTGTCCACGCATTGCTAGGGCCTCTCTCCAGGCCCCCAAGCTGGATGGAGGCTTGGCGTGTCCTAACCTGAGACAGTACTTTATAGCGTCACAACTTACATATGTTTATGACTGGTTCCTGGAGGCCTCCCCGTCCTGCTCCACCGTTCTTTTGTCCGCCTTCGTGGGGTCCAGGGACTCGCTGGTCGATGACCTACTTAGGTCTAGGGCCGGGCGATGCTCCCGGGACTCCCCGATGGAGGTTAGCTGGCTGGCCTGGCATGAGGGTAACGGGATACTTGCAGAGTTGGGTGGGGTGTCCCCTAGAGCTCCCCTATGGCACAATCTTAACTTCCCTGAGCTCCTGGGCCACCCGGATTCCGGGTGGTGGACACAAAATGGGGTCTCACGTATCTCACACATTTTTGTGGGAGGCAAGTTTGTTTCATTCGATGTACTGAGGGCGCGCAGTGGGGTGCCAGTTAACTCTCTGTTCAGATATATGTCACTCCGTCATGCAATACGGACGACACAATTTGAGGGTCTGTCCCAGGAGCTCGGCGAATCGCCTCTTGAGGCGCTCATGTCATACACCGATCTGGGGAAGCTGGTCACAACGCTTTACTCACGTCTCCAATCGGCGGGGGTTAAACCCTTTGTGACAGCTCAGCGGAAATGGGAGGTGGACATTCCGGGGCTGTCCGAGGAGGGGTGGGAGGAGGCCTCGGAGGTCTGCTTCCTTGATCTTATTGGGACTAACGATCAATTTGTTCAGTTTAAGTTTATCCACCAGTTGCACTATACTCCCGCCAGGTTGGCCCGAATGGGTCTGATTTCTGTTGCTAACTGCCCTAGGTGCGGCTCCACTGAGGCCGATTGCATACATATGTTCTGGTCATGCCCTACTGTACTGTCATATTGGATGGACTTGTTTTCTTTTTTTAAGGACAACCTACATTTTCCTTTACCTTTCACCCCGGAGGTTGGACTACTGGGGGTGCTCAATGATTTTGTTTCCAAGGCTCATGCTCGGACTCTGGTGCGCATAATCCTTTTCTATGCCAGGAAACTGTTATTACTACATTGGAAGAGTGCTTCCGCCCCTACTGTTCAAATGTTATATCGTATGGTGAACAAGGTCCTACCCATATTCAAATGTGTATACAAAAGCAGGGCCTGCCCCAAAAAGTTTTACAAAATCTGGCAACCCTGGCTGGATATTGAGGACTCCTTCTGGAAGGATGCCCCACTCTCTCAGCCTTGAGGGGCCGTGTATGGGGGGATTATGTGATGAGGTAGTGAACCGTAGAGTGTTTGGAGGGTGGCGAGGGGGGGCACAGGTAACATCTGGGGCGGAGGTGAGGGCCAGGAGGGATGTGTGTGTGTGAGTGGCTATGGATGGTGTATGTGTGGGATGTGATGGGTTTTGTTTCTAATGCACGGTCTATCCAATTGGTATAAATGTTATGTGTTTCATTTCCTTACCGGTGTTGTAAAGACACATGTGCCATGTGGAAATTGTACTGATTGAAAATCAATAAACAAAGTTTTTTTTTAAAAAAACACATTCTCGGCGGCAGGCACTGTATAAACAAAAAAGTGCAAAAATTAAAAAAAAAAAAAAAAACAATATTTTGTACTTTTTGCTATAATAAATATACCGATATGTATTCTTCTACATATTTTGGTAAAAAAAAAACGCAATAAGCGCAAAAGTTATAGTGTCTACAAAATAGGGGATAGATTTATGGCATTTTTTTTTCTACTAGTAATGGCGGCGATCTGTTTTTTTTTAACAGGACTGCGACAGATCGGACACTTTTAACACTTTGTTGGGACTGATCAGAGCTAAAAATAGCCACTGATTACTGTATAAATGTCACTGGCAGGAAAGGGGTTAACACTAAGGGGCGATCAAGGGGTTACCTGTGTTCCCTAGGTATGTTCTAACTGTGGGGGATGGGACTGACAAGGGGAGGAGATCGATCAGTGTTCCTATATACTACGAACACAAGATCTGTCTCTACTCCCTTGACAGGACATCAAGTATATATAATATATTTATTGGCTTTGCTGTCCTGCTCTGGACTCTCTCCAGTTCAAGCACATCTTTCCTGAAGACTGGTGACCAAAACTGGATCACATGCTCAAGTTGTAGCCTAATCAAAGTTTTATAAATTGATATAATTTATATTATATATATTAGCTCCCAAGTGCATGACACAGCCCACAAACTCGAGGCTCCTCTATCAGAAACAGAATTTAAAAAAAACATCAAGCAGACGAATGTGGGTAAAGCACCTGGTGGACTTCCATTACAATACTACAAAATATTTACTGATGTACTAAAACTGTGGTTCCTTGCAGCATCTGGCTCGCTCCAAACTGGAAAACAACCTTAATCCTACCTTCTGGAAGCTCATATAGCTGTAGCTCCATAAGAAAGATGCAGCCCCTATCTCAAACTGTAGCCTGATATCTCTTATAAACGTTGACGTGAAGATATACGCCAAGATCATGGCAAACAGACTCTTGTCATTGTTGTGCTCCCTGATCTTCCTTGATCAAGTAGGTTTTATACCAGGTAGAGAAGGTCGAAACAATACAATTAAAGCGTGATACCGTCACCACTGGCTTACATCTACTGAAAAACATCTCTCAACACCAAAAAGGTGTTTGAAAGGGTGGCCTCGGACTATATGGATGCTGTGCTTAGTTGCATAGGCCTTTTGTCATGTATGCAAGCATACATTTGAGCACTATAATCGGCTCCACTAGCAGGTATTTGTGTCAACCGCCACCTGTCAAACACCTTTCAATTACTTAATGGAACCAGGCAAGTCTGCTCAATATCCCCTTTATTATTTCTCTTAACCATGGAACCTCTATTAAACAGACTACACACTAATCTCAATATCAGAGTTATCACTGTACATAACAACATCTATAAACCTGTGGCCTTAGATAATGATCTAGTTATTCCTTACTGAACCTCACACCTCCCTTACAAACCTCGAGCTCTTCCAGTTACTTTCCAACCTGAAAATTAATTATTCAAAATTAAATGATTTAAACATAACACTACCACCAGACACAGTGACACTATGCCAGAAGATGGCCAAGAAGGCAATAACATAGCTTGGAATCCAGATTCCTTCCTCATTATCAAACCTTTTTAACACAACTTCGCCCCGATTTTAAAGGAAGCATGTGAAGACTTAAAACATTGGAATTCTCGAAATGTCTTATAGTTTGGAAGAAACTCAATAATAAGAATGACCATTCTCCCTCGGTTTCTATATGTCATATTAACTATCCCCATTTGATTACCTGTGTGCTTCTTTACTGGTTTTAATCAAGTCTGTTTTTCTTTCATCTGGCGTGGCAAACCCCCCAGAGTTAAATTCTTGCCTCACCTTACTGAAAATTTAAGGTGGAATTGCCCTTTCCGACCTTTGTGGCTACTACTGGGCATCTCATTTAGCCCGAGTAGTAGATTGGATATCCATCAGGCGGTCAAGGATTGGGTCTCTTTAGAGCACATGTTAATCCCCAATTGCTTTAGGTCTCTACCTTGGATAAACCCAGTTCACATTCCAGCTATGCCTAAATCACATCCATTGATCCGTCCCTCATTGGAAACGTTCTGCCGTACAGTTAGGTTAATCCAACACCATGGCTCGGTCCATTGACTCCTATACGCTCCAACCCAGACTTTCCCCCTAGTACAAATGACAATTTTCTCTCAAACATCTGGCCTCGCAGACATGTCCTAACCTCCCACTTTTTCTGGAGGGGCTCATTCTTGTCACTGGTATCTCTCAACACTGAACTTGCAAGCCATACTATTCCACACTGGATATAGACCCAGATCACATTTTTTTAACTTCACATCACTGGATAAGGCCCTATACAACCGTAGAAACCCTCTGCTCTAAGAAAAACCCTCAGAGACATCTCATTTCGGTACTAAAGGTATCTCTTTGTATGGATTTTTTGGCTTTCTCCGGTGCATCATGTTTGGCATGGGAATGCAACCTAAATACACACTCTTCAGATGTTCAATGGGAATCCATCAATACGTACACACACATAAAGAATCTCTAAATTTTGCCACTCAGTAATGTGAATTCAAAATACTCACAATATAGTATAGAAGCCCTACTATAATAAATAAATACTCCAAAAAAAAATTTGGCCTAAGGTACTATGCTACACGTCTGGTGGTCATGCTCTAAAATACAACCTTTTTGGCAATAGATACATGAGACTATCCTAACAATCACTATAAAACTATTGATTTCTCTCCTGCACAATATATTCTGCACCGCACTTCTATTCCTAAGAAGCACTACCTCAAATTCCCAACAACGTTCATGATTAATGCTGCTAGACACTGTATGACCTGTAATTGGTGCTTGACCACTACTCCAACAAGAAAGGAATGGTTTCATAGAATCAATATAAAAGAAAAAATAGAAAAACTCATTAGTATTTCACAGGAAAAAAATCTCTAAATTCACAGCAACGTGGTACGGATGGTTGCAACTCAAGTCTACCACATCTTACATTTATTACTCTAATGAGCTGTGGGCTCACAGAAGCTGCGGGCGAAGGATGACCTGGTACAATAAAGTGGGAGTTTAAAGTCTCTCCAAACTCCCTCAATGAGCTGCAGACCAGGGCTTCTGTGAGCTATGGGCCACAGAATAGCCTGGCCCACAGCTCATCCAGCTCAACCAAGAGTTATGTGTTCAGAGGATGCCCAAGCTCATCTCTATTAATGATATGTTTGCCAAACCTGAAAGGGTGCAGTTCTACTTACCAAAACAGGTGATTGACTTCAAGCTGTTTAATCACTAAAAATTTGCATTTTGTAAACATTAAACTACCAGTAACGAAAAATTATGCAAGTGATTCATGTAACACAAATTAAATTACTAAAGCCAGCAATCCCATTATTTTGCAACAATGAATCAATTTAAATAACAGTTGAAAAAAAATAAACACTGCATCAGCAGTTGTGGCTTATAGTCAGTATTGCTAAACGATCAAACATTTTTATCAGGGTATCTCAATGGTCAAGCATTACACTTTATTTTCCTGGAAGAGAAGGAATACACAAATAGCAGACATGCACTGAAAAACGGGGGCTCACCTCTTTTAGCTGTAATGAATCACGATCTTCTTCTTATGAAGTCTGGACAAGGCAGTATCTTCCTCAAACAATATCTGCAGATTTCTCCTATTCCAGCAGAAAATGGGAAGTTCTAGAAACAAGTGCAACACAAATTAACTCCTTGTACCCCAAACTGCGTTCACTTACAGGCTATATGATACACTGCTTTTTATGGCTTATAGACACAGATAGCATAAATATTAAAGCACAATAGATCTTACAGATAATAGTGTTTCAGGGAACAAAAACATTCAACACAATTGTCTCTCAATGAGCAAACCATGAGCCTCTGCAGCCAGACTAATGAACATAATAGACAATGGAATGTCATGATCTTCAATTGTTAAGTAGCAGCATCACCAATACAACTATACAGTTACAGCTAATGCTATTCAGTGACATCGTTTTTCAAATAACAATAGGCACAGTGTTAAATCAGGCAGAAGATTCAGAAATGATTTATATTATATTTTTTAAAGAGGCAGAACTGTTTTGCTTCCGTGCTTTTTAAATGAAAATCTGTATACAAACAGAGGGCACATGGAGGAGGAAAGGGAATGCGTCATTATGCTAAATGATCAGTTGGGATTGGTGCTTAAAGCGGTAATAAATCCAACACCAACAATGTAATATATTGCAGCTCAGTGGCGGCCAGTGGTTGGGGGTGGCAAACAGCATCGTAATCACCACCCCCCCAGTTGGTCGGTTGGTTGGCCGGTCGGTAGGTGGGTGGGTCTGCAGCACACACCCTATCAGCGCTTCTTCCGGGCTCCCGACGGCGGCATTGCTCTCCCGTTTCCCAGCTCTCCAGTCTCCAAGTGATGGCTCTGGCTTCCATTTCCTCCTTCTCTCCGGCCAATCCAGAGTCTTGTCTTTTCGGAAAATCAGAAAGGGGGCCTCAGACCTGCTTCTGATTGGCCGGATTGAGCATCAGTGATACAACAGCTTTTGTAACACCTGGGTGGGCTAGTAGCTCTAATCAGGTGCTTCAAAAATATACCCTGCCGCTGCAATTCTAGCGCCCGGCATCCAAAAAGGGGGCCAGATGCCAGAATAAGGGGTGGCAGCAGCGGCCATGGATCATTCCCCCCGCTGTCTTCTGGGAGACACACGGGTCCCAGAAGACAGCAACATCCAAGAGCTGAAGGGTAAATCGGCTTTGGGTGCCGACATTGCGTGCGCCCTGGACAGGTAAATGTCCTATTTTTAAAAGTCAGCAGCTGCAGTATCTGTAGCTGTTGACTTTAAAAACAACAAAAAAACTGCGAATCTTCGCTTTAAACAGCCAACTGCAGAAGCTATGAGAGATAGTTACATAGTTACATAGTTAGTCAGGTTGAAAAAAGACACAAGTCCATCCAGTTCAACCATAAAAAAATAAAAATAAACAAACAAAATAAAACACAGTACATCCCATACACCCAACTCCATACCCACAGTTGATCCAGAGGAAGGCAAAAAACCCCAGCAGAGCGATGATCCAATTTGCTACCGGAGGGGAAAAAATTCCTTCCTGATCCCCCAAGAGGCAATCGGATTTACCCCGGATCAACTTTACCTACAGAACTTAGTACTCGGTTATATTATGTGTATTTATAAGAGGCAACACACTGATGGGTATTTAAAACAGAACTGAACTCACCAATTTAAATGTTTTCCAAAACAGTTGCAATCAAGGCATGCCATGAATGATAACTGTCAGGCCCCGTACACACGACCGAGAAACTTGACGAGCAAAACACATAGTTTTCCCGTCGAGTTTCTCGTTCGGCTGTCCGAAAACTCGTCGAGCCAAATTTTCCCATTGCCGTTGAGGAAATAGAGAACATGCTCTCTTTTTGGCTCGACGAGTTTCTTGGCGGTTTTCTTGGCGAAAAGTGTACACGCGACCGGTTTTCTCGGCTGAATACATCTCCCATCAAGTTTCTTGATGGATTCTGCCGAGAAAACCGGTCATGTGTACGGGGCCTCACAGGTGCCTTAAACAGAACTGTCAAGCCATCAAATAGTTGGTGTCCTAACTGATCAGTCACATGTGCAGCACAATGGCAACTACAGATCAAACAGAAGCTAAGATGGAAGCTTCCTTGGCTGTAGAGGATAGGAGGGTTTAGTTCCATTTTAACCACTTGCCGACTGCCGAACGCCTATTTACGGCGACAGAATGGCACGGGCAGGCAGATTGGCGTACAGGTATGGTGTCAAAAGTGTCTGATGTGTCTGCCATAATGTCACAGTCACGATAAAAATCGCTGATCACCACCATAACTAGTAAAAAAAAAATATTAATAAAAATGCCATAAAACATTCCCCTATTTTGTAGAAGCTATAACTCAATAAACGCTTACTGTGATTTTTTTTACCCCAAAAATATTTTTTTTATATATTTTTTGGGGATATTTATTATAGCAAAAAGTAAAAAATATTGAACTTTTTTTGTTTAAATTGTCGCTCTTTTTTTGTTTATAGCGCAAAAAAAAATCACAGAGGTGATCAAATGCCACCAAAAGAAAGCTCTATTTTTGGGAAAAAAAGGACGTCAATTTTGTTTGGGAGCCACGTTGCACGACCGCGCAATTGTAAGTTAAAGCGACGCAGTGCCGAATCGCAAAAAGTGGCCCGGTCTTTAACCACCAAAATGGTCTGGAGCTTAAGCGGTTAAAAAGCTTCAGAATTTGTTGCTTATCCAGTTAACCTCCCTGGCGGTGTTCCCGAGCGTGGCTCGGGGTGTTTTTTTCCTGCCAAGATCGGTATCCCCGAGTCACGCTCGGGGTAGACATGCAGAGCCTGCAGCGCGCGCTGTCTTACCTTCTTCCTGGATCCAGCGATGCATCCACGCTGTGTGAGCGAGCGGGTGCTCGCTCGATTCACACAGCGTCCCCGTGTGCCGCCGAGCTCCGTTCCCTGCGACGTTACGACGCACGGGAGCGGAGAACGACGCCAAATTCAAAAAAGTAAACAAACACTTTACATACAGTATACTGTAATCTTATAGATTACAGGACTGTATGTAAAAAATACACACCCCCCATGTCCCTAGTGGTCTGTCCAGTGCCCTGCATGTTCTTTTATATAATAAAAAGTGTTCTTTCTGCCTGCAAACTGTAGTTTGCCATAGCAACCAAAAGTGTCCCTTTATGTCAAAAATGGTTTTAGATCAGCTAGAAAACAGCGATAATAAATTATAATCACTTGCAGAATTTAGCGATAGCGATTTGTGGGGAAATTCGTCATAAAAAAAAAAAATAATGACAGCAAAAATTCTGCAACTGAGCAAATTTCAGTGATTTTGATTTGATCACATTATTGAATAATTTTTACTATAATTATATTATTATTTGTTATAATTTTTTATAATTATTTATTATATTATAATTTTTAATAAAATAAAAATCATACCCGGGATGCCTATTAGACTCTTGTTTGGATAGATTTAAGTGAGTTATTCCTAAGAATTACAAGCCTACAGTATAAAACGCCAAATTCCCTTGCAAATAATGGTACCGCTTTCAGCACCTAAAATCTTAAAGAATCATACCGCCAGGGAGGTTAACCTCCCTGGCGGTATGATTATGTCAGATTTTAGGTGCTGAAAGCTGTACCATTATTTTGCATGGAAATTTGACGTTTTATATTGTAGGCCTGTAATTCTTAGGAATAACTCACTTAAATCTGTCCAAAAAAGAGTCTAGTAGACATCCTGGGTATGATAAAGTTTGAAACACAAAATCATAAATTATAATATAATAAATAACTATAAATAATTATAACAAATAATAATATAACAATACAAATTAATCAACAATGTAATCAAATCAAAAACACTGAAATTTGCTCAGTTGCAGAATTGTCACTGTCATTATGGTTGGCACCGTGCCAGTTAGGACTAGGTGCCACGGACTAATCGATAGGTCCGGGACAGTCAGGAAGGGGTTAACAGGGAGTCTCTCCTTCCCCTCCCTTGTGTAGATGAGGCCCCCCCCATAGGCCAGCTTAGGACCAGTCAAATCAGGTAAAAGGGGAGGTGTTTAGGGGTTGGGACAGAGGTTTTTTAAGGAGTGTTCCCGCCCCTCCTGCTTCCTCTTACCTGAAGTCAGCGCCAGCAGAGGAAGCTCTCAGGCTGCGGTATGGCTGACGTTACGACGCACGGGAGCGGAGAACGACGCCAAATTCAAAAAAGTAAACAAACACTTTACATACAGTATACTGTAATCTTATATATTACAGGACTGTATGTAAAAAATACACACCCCCCATGTCCCTAGTGGTCTGTCCAGTGCCCTGCATGTTCTTTTATATAATAAAAAGTGTTCTTTCTGCCTGCAAACTGTAGTTTGCCATAGCAACCAAAAGTGTCCCTTTATGTCAAAAATGGTTTTAGATCAGCTAGAAAACAGCGATAATAAATTATAATCACTTGCAGAATTTAGCGATAGCGATTTGTGGGGAAATTCGTCATAAAAAAAAAAATAATGACAGCAAAAATTCTGCAACTGAGCAAATTTCAGTGATTTTGATTTGATCACATTATTGAATAATTTTTACTATAATTATATTATTATTTGTTATAATTTTTTATAATTATTTATTATATTATAATTTTTAATAAAATAAAAATCATACCCGGGATGCCTATTAGACTCTTGTTTGGATAGATTTAAGTGAGTTGCAGATGCAGAGCCTGCAGCGCGCGCTGTCTTACCTTCTTCCTGGATCCAGCGATGCATCCACGCTGTGTGAGCGAGCGGGTGCTCGCTCGATTCACACAGCGTCCCCGTGTGCCGCCGAGCTCCGTTCCCTGCGACGTTACGACGCACGGGAGCGGAGAACGACGCCAAATTCAAAAAAGTAAACAAACACTTTACATACAGTATACTGTAATCTTATAGATTACAGGACTGTATGTAAAAAATACACACCCCCCATGTCCCTAGTGGTCTGTCCAGTGCCCTGCATGTTCTTTTATATAATAAAAAGTGTTCTTTCTGCCTGCAAACTGTAGTTTGCCATAGCAACCAAAAGTGTCCCTTTATGTCAAAAATGGTTTTAGATCAGCTAGAAAACAGCGATAATAAATTATAATCACTTGCAGAATTTAGCGATAGCGATTTGTGGGGAAATTCGTCATAAAAAAAAAAAATAATGACAGCAAAAATTCTGCAACTGAGCAAATTTCAGTGATTTTGATTTGATCACATTATTGAATAATTTTTACTATAATTATATTATTATTTGTTATAATTTTTTATAATTATTTATTATATTATAATTTTTAATAAAATAAAAATCATACCCGGGATGCCTATTAGACTCTTGTTTGGATAGATTTAAGTGAGTTATTCCTAAGAATTACAAGCCTACAGTATAAAACGCCAAATTCCCTTGCAAATAATGGTACCGCTTTCAGCACCTAAAATCTTAAAGAATCATACCGCCAGGGAGGTTAACCTCCCTGGCGGTATGATTATGTCAGATTTTAGGTGCTGAAAGCTGTACCATTATTTTGCATGGAAATTTGACGTTTTATATTGTAGGCCTGTAATTCTTAGGAATAACTCACTTAAATCTGTCCAAAAAAGAGTCTAGTAGACATCCTGGGTATGATAAAGTTTGAAACACAAAATCATAAATTATAATATAATAAATAACTATAAATAATTATAACAAATAATAATATAACAATACAAATTAATCAACAATGTAATCAAATCAAAAACACTGAAATTTGCTCAGTTGCAGAATTGTCACTGTCATTATGGTTGGCACCGTGCCAGTTAGGACTAGGTGCCACGGACTAATCGATAGGTCCGGGACAGTCAGGAAGGGGTTAACAGGGAGTCTCTCCTTCCCCTCCCTTGTGTAGATGAGGCCCCCCCCCATAGGCCAGCTTAGGACCAGTCAAATCAGGTAAAAGGGGAGGTGTTTAGGGGTTGGGACAGAGGTTTTTTAAGGAGTGTTCCCGCCCCTCCTGCTTCCTCTTACCTGAAGTCAGCGCCAGCAGAGGAAGCTCTCAGGCTGCGGTATGGCTGACGTTACGACGCACGGGAGCGGAGAACGACGCCAAATTCAAAAAAGTAAACAAACACTTTACATACAGTATACTGTAATCTTATATATTACAGGACTGTATGTAAAAAATACACACCCCCCATGTCCCTAGTGGTCTGTCCAGTGCCCTGCATGTTCTTTTATATAATAAAAAGTGTTCTTTCTGCCTGCAAACTGTAGTTTGCCATAGCAACCAAAAGTGTCCCTTTATGTCAAAAATGGTTTTAGATCAGCTAGAAAACAGCGATAATAAATTATAATCACTTGCAGAATTTAGCGATAGCGATTTGTGGGGAAATTCGTCATAAAAAAAAAAATAATGACAGCAAAAATTCTGCAACTGAGCAAATTTCAGTGATTTTGATTTGATCACATTATTGAATAATTTTTACTATAATTATATTATTATTTGTTATAATTTTTTATAATTATTTATTATATTATAATTTTTAATAAAATAAAAATCATACCCGGGATGCCTATTAGACTCTTGTTTGGATAGATTTAAGTGAGTTATTCCTAAGAATTACAAGCCTACAGTATAAAACGCCAAATTCCCTTGCAAATAATGGTACCGCTTTCAGCACCTAAAATCTTAAAGAATCATACCGCCAGGGAGGTTAACCTCCCTGGCGGTATGATTATGTCAGATTTTAGGTGCTGAAAGCTGTACCATTATTTTGCATGGAAATTTGACATTTTATATTGTAGGCCTGTAATTCTTAGGAATAACTCACTTAAATCTGTCCAAAAAAGAGTCTAGTAGACATCCTGGGTATGATAAAGTTTGAAACACAAAATCATAAATTATAATATAATAAATAACTATAAATAATTATAACAAATAATAATATAACAATACAAATTAATCAACAATGTAATCAAATCAAAAACACTGAAATTTGCTCAGTTGCAGAATTGTCACTGTCATTATGGTTGGCACCGTGCCAGTTAGGACTAGGTGCCACGGACTAATCGATAGGTCCGGGACAGTCAGGAAGGGGTTAACAGGGAGTCTCTCCTTCCCCTCCCTTGTGTAGATGAGGCCCCCCCCCATAGGCCAGCTTAGGACCAGTCAAATCAGGTAAAAGGGGAGGTGTTTAGGGGTTGGGACAGAGGTTTTTTAAGGAGGGTTCCCGCCCCTCCTGCTTCCTCTTACCTGAAGTCAGCGCCAGCAGAGGAAGCTCTCAGGCTGCGGTATGGCTGATGATTTGCTGGGTATGATCCCAGAGCGGGTGCGGTCCGATGCCAGCTTCCCCCTAGGACCTTGCGGTGGCGGGGATGTTCTGTTACATCTGAGGCTGGGAGGGGGAGGGAGGGGTGGCGCTGCCGCCCGCACACGCGGTGGCTCAGCGGCTCCGCCCCCTTTTTCTTCCGATGCTCCTTGCGGTGCCTCTCCGCTCCCCTGCTTGCCACCTGTGCATGCCAGCGCCTCTGCCCCCCATTTGTTAGTGAATATGGACAATACTAATGCCACAGGTTGTTCCAGCTCCTCAGCTACTGAGGAGGCTGGCCTAGCTAGGGATACTGTCTCCACTCCCGTAGCTGTGCTCGGTATAGAGCCCCCTCCTGGCCAATCCATTCATGACGATCCTCCTGCATCTCTATTTGAGGATGCTGGGGAGGATGTAGCAGTCCCTTCCGCTGTCCCTTTGGCCAATTCCGCTGGTGACCGCCCCCGCGCCGTTAGTCACAGGCGCGACCGCTCCCGCAGACGGGTTGTACGGTCTTTTTCTAGGTCATCGTCCCGTAGTTCAGGCAGATATTATAGGCATAGCAGGAGCCTTCGCCATAGGTCCCCCAGGCGGCGCAGCAGATCCAGGCGCTCTAGGTCCTCCCGCTGGAGGTCACCTTCCTCCTCTGGGAGCCGCTCCAGGACCCCTGAGGGCTGGGAGGGCCATCATAGGCCTAGGCACGAATCCTCGAGGCGCTCTAGGCAGCCTACTCCCTTGGCTACTCCTGTTCCGGTGGCGCTCCCTCCGGTACCTGTGCTGCCTCCGTCTGCTCCGGTGTCCGCCCCTTCGGTGATGACGTCATCTGCGGTTTCTTCATAAATGCCTCCTCCTCCGTCTTCTGCTGTGATTGGTGAGTTTGATTACGCGGGGGCCTGGGGTACTCGGGGTGGGTCACAGGTTTTGGTGCCGGCCCTTAAGGCATTCCTAACGCAGCTGGAGTCCGGTTCTCAAGGGGTGGTCACGCCTATTCCTACCAAGCGGGCTCCGTCTCCGCCGAGAGCTAGTGTGCACAAGGAGTCGTTTTTCTGCGGGATTAGCCCGTTAGGTTCACATGTTGGCGATGACATTAAGCAAAAAATTTGGGATAACAAATATGTGGACATTTGGTCCCTGGTATCGGCGGACCAGCACACGATTGATAAAGAGCGCAAGCCTTTTACAGATAGGCCGGCTGAGCGCAGGCCCCGCGTTGCTAGGATGATAGACAACTGGCTTCAGGCCTTTGCAGTGCTGGGTGGTATAATGGGAGAGAAACACCCTGAACACTGTTCGGAACTCTTCATCTATTTGGACTCGGTTTACAATGCATATAAATCTCATGGCGGCAGTTGAGGAGTTCCGGAGGCGTTTGGCGTTGCAGCCCGAAGTGGGGTGGGGTTGCAAGGCGACGGATGTGTGGCTGCGACTCATGATGGCGCAGAGACAGACTCCCTTTCTTGGCGGGGCCGCTGCTTCCTCAACAGGTCAGCAGGGTGAAGCGGCCGCAAAAAGACCTGGGATTTGCTAGCTCTTCGATGAGGGCCATTGTAAGTTCTTTGGGCTATGCAAGTTCAAGCATGAGTGCTCCTCTTGTGGGGGCGCCCATGGTGCAGTCCGTTGCCCCCGCGGTGCAAAATCAACGCAGAAGGGCTCAGCACCTGCTGAAGGGAAAGACGCCAGTGAGCGTGGACGAGATTTTGCCCTGGCTAGAGCGTTACCCCAATAGGTCAGATGCAGAGCTGCTGCGCACAGGTTTTTTGTATGTTTTTTTCATTCCTTTTGTTCCTTCAGCGTCCCCTCAACTGGCTGGCAATTTGCAATCGGCGACGCTTTATCCAGAAGCTCTGCATGACAAGGTTAGTAAAGAAGTCAATTTGGGTCGAATTGAGGGCCCGTTTTTGTCCCCCCCTTTTCCAATTTGAGGGTTTCTCCTTTGGGAGTGGTCCCCAAAAAGGACAGCGGTAAGTTTCGCTTAATTCACCATCTGTCTTATCCTAGGGGCTCATCGGTCAACGACGGCATCTCTAAGGAGGAGGCATCGGTTTCCTATGTGTCTTTCGATGATGTTGGTCCGGCGGGCCGGTCGGGGTGCCCTTATGGCCAAGACGGATATTGAATCCGCCTTCAGGTTGTTGCCAGTGCACCCGGATTGTTACCATCTGCTGGATTGCTGCGTGGATCGCCTGTTTTACTATGATACCTGTTTGCCGATGGGATGCTCGATATCGTGCCACTATTTCGAAATGTTCAGTTCCTTTTTGGAATAGGTGGTACGGTATGACACTGGCTGTAGATCTATCATTCATTATTTGGATGATTTTCTGATCGTGGCCCCGGGTGAATCTTCTCAATGTCAATCTTTGTTGGACTCTTTTTGTGCCCTGATGAGCAGATTCGGTGTTCCGCTTTCCGCTGAAAAAACGGAAGGTCTAACCACTAATCTGTCATTCTTGGGTATTGAAATAGATTCCCTTGAAATGGTTTTCAGGTTGCCAGCGGGCAAGCTATAAAAGCTGTTAAGTTTAATTGACGGTTTTTGCAGAGTTTGAAAGGAGCACCTGGGTAGCAGTGATCATAACATGATTTCGTTTAATGTAAACTATAAGCAAGAAATACATACAGGAAAGATAAAAACACTTAATTTCAAGAGAGCAAATTTTCAAAGCATGAGGACTGCTCTCCAGGGCTTGGACTGGGAGGGAATATTGGCACCGATGAACACAGAACAGAAATGGGAATTCTTCAAAAAGACTCTTTGGAACCTCACTGCAAAGTATATTCCCATGGGCAATAAGTTTAAAAGGCTAAAGATAAAACCTATGTGGCTCACGGTCAAAGTTAAAAAAGCTATCAACAATAAGAAAATAGCCTTTAAAAAATATAAAAATGAAGGAACACTAGTGTAGTTTAAATGTTACAAAGAATATAATAGAATATGTAAAAAGGAAATCAAGGATGCAAAAATTCAAAATGAACGACAGATTGCAAAAGATAGTAGGACAAACCCCAAACAATTCTTTAAATATATTAATAGTAAAAAGGTCAAGTCTGAGCATGTAGGCCCTTTACAAAATAATCTAGACTGGGTGACTGAGGACATAGAGAAGGCAAATTTATTAAATGCTTTCTTCAGCTCTGTGTATACAATGGAGAATGGGGGAGCTCGTGTCCATAATGGGGGTGGGAGTGCTACAGCCCCAAATCCACAATGGCTCAAAAGTGATATGGTCCAGAAATATTTAGACTAGAGTAAAGGTGGATAAAGCACCTGGACCAGATGGCATCCACCCACGGATCCTAAAAGAATTGAGCTCTGAAATTTCAAAGCCACTGTATCTAATATTTAGGAATAGTACCACTGGATTGGCATAAAGCCAATGTGGTGCCCATATTTAAAAAGGGAACAAAGTCTTTACCAAGTAACTATAGACCTGTTAGTTTAACTTCTATAGTTGGGAAGATACTGAAACGTTTAATAAAAGACCACATGGATGAGTTCTTTCTGGAAACAAACTATTTAAGCAGCAGACAGCATGGATTCATGAAGGACAGAAGTTGTCAGACAAACCTGATTTCCTTTTATGAAGAGGTAAGTAAAACCCTGGACAGAGGCGTGGCAGTGGACGTGGTATACTTGGATTTTGCAAAAGCGTTCGATACAGTTCCACACACACGGCTCATGTGTAAGGTAAGGTCTACAGGATTAGATATATCGGTTTGTAAATGGATAGAAAACTGGCTGAAAGACAGAATTCAGAGAGTTGTGGTTAATGATTCTTACTCTGAATGGTCCAAGGTTATCAGTGGTGTACCCCAAGGTTCGGTGTTGGGTCCCTTACTTTTCAATATATTTATAAATGATATTGGGTCTGAGATCCAAAGTAACATTTCTGTTTTTGCAGATGACACCAAGCTATGCAGTGGAATAACGTCCTTGCAGGATGTCTCCAATTTACAAGCCGACCTCAATGCTCTGTCTAATTGGGCGACTAAGTGGCAGATGAGGTTTAATGTTGATAAATGTAAAGTTATGCACTTAGGGGCTAAGAATATGCATGCATCATACATGCTAGGGGGAGTACAACTGGGGGGATCTGTAGTGGAAAAGGATCTGGGGGTTTTAGTTGATCATAAGCTCAATAATGGCATGCAATGCCAAGCTGCGGTTTCCAAAGCGAGCAAAGTCCTTTCTTGTATTAAGAGAGGTATGGACTCCAGAGAGAGAGATATCATTTTGCCCCTGTACAAATCATTAGTAAGACCTCATCTGGAATATGCAGTCCAGTTTTGGGCACCAGTTCTCAAAAAGGATATCGGAGAACTGGAGAAAGCGCAGAGAAGGGCAACTAAACTGATAAGAGGCATGGAGGAGCTAAGCTATGAGGAAAGATTAGAGGAACTGAATTTATTCACTCTTGGGAAGAGGAGAATAAGGGGGGATATGATCAACATGTACAAATATATAAGAGGTCCATATAGTGAACTTGGTGTTTTGTTATTCACTTTAAGGTCAACACTGAGGACAAGGGGGCACTCTTTACGTCTGGAGGAGAAGAGATTTCACCTCCAAATACGGAAAGGTTTCTTCACAGTAAGAGCTGTGAAAATGTGGAACAGACTCCCTCCGGAGGTTGTTCTGGCCAGCTCAGTAGATTGCTTTAAGAGAGGCCTGGATTATTTTCTAAATGCACATAATATAACTAAGTACTAAGTTTTTTAGGTAAAGTTGATCCGGGGTAAATCCGATTGCCTCTCGGGGGATCAGGAAGGAATTTTTTCCCCTCCAGCAGCAAATTGGATCATCGCTTTGCTGGGGTTTTTTGCCTTCCTCTGGATCAACTGTGGGTATGGAGTTGGGTATATGGGATGTACTGTGTTTTATTTTGTTTGTTTATTTTTTTTATGGTTGAACTGGATGGACTTGTGTCTTTTTTCAACCTGACTAACTATGTAACTATGAAAGGTCACCTTGCGTCAGTTGCAGTCGCTCCTGGGTCTCTGGGTCTTTGCATGTCGTATCATGCCGATGGGTCGGGTTTTTTCACGGCGGCTCTCATTGGCTACCAGAGGGGCCAAGAGGCCTGAGCACCGGGTCCATCTGACTTCATCCCTAAAAGCGGACCTGTTGGTGTGGCGTGAGTTTTTGCGCCGCTACAACGGTCGCACGTGTTTTTTGTCGGACGAGGTATGCAACCAAGAGTTGTCCCTGTTCACCGATGCGGCTGGATCGGTGGGCTACGGCGCAATTCTCGGCAATGCCTGGAGTGCGGAACCATGGCCGCAAGAGTGGCGGGATAAGGGGTTATGTCGCAACCTGACTCTCCTTGAGCTTTTCCCCATCGTAGTAGCGGTTGAACTTTGGGGGGGACAAGCTCAGAGACAGGAAGGTATGCTTTTGGACCGATAATAGCAGTGTGGTTCATTGTATCAATGGTCTGTCTTCCTCCTCCCTTCCGGTATTGGCCCTTCTCCGACACCTGGTTCTCAGGTGTCTGGAGTATAATATATTGTTCAGATCTCGACACGTTCCCGGTGTTGACAATGTGATCGCTGATTTATTGTCTCGTTTCCGTTTCCAGGAGTTTCGCACACTGTGCTCGGGGGCGGCGCGGGAGGGCCTGCCTTGCCCACAGTTCCTTTGGACCCTGGCGTTGTGAACCTGATGCCACTCATCGCCTCTTCTGTGACTCCGGCTACCTGGTCCAATCACGGTAAGGCGTGGGAGGCCTGGTTGGGGATGGCAGGTGATAGGAACGTGGCTTCCAGTGAGGTTGTCCGCTTTCAAGTTACGGTTGATTACCTCTTGGGCTTGGAGCTTTCGGGTTGTTGCGCCACGGTGTCGAAACGCCGTCTGGGGGGTGTTGGCTTTCACTTGAAGTTACATGGTTGGCAGGATTGTACTAAACATTTTGGCATTTTACAAGCGTTAAAGGGTTGGCGGAAGGTCCACGCCAAGAAAGACAACAGGCGTCCGGTTTCCTTTACTTTGTTAGATTCTTTAGTTAAGGTTTCGATGAGTGTCTGTTCCTCTCCTTATGAGGGGCTCCTTTTTTCCACGGCTTTTTGTTTAGCATTTTTCGGTGCGCTGAGGGTGAGTGAGTTGGTTCCGGCCTCGGTTAGCGGGGTTTGGAGGCCTTTTTAGGGAGGATGTTTTATTGGCCAACGGGGTGGTCCAAGTCCGGATCAGAAAGTCGAAGACAGATCAGTTGGGCGAGGGTTGTTGGCTGCGAATTGGGGCGGTTGGGGGTTCCCTTTGTCCGGTTGCTGTGGTGACGGAGTTCATGAAGGTGAGTCCACTTGGGGAGAAGTTTTTGGTACATGCTTCTGGGGCCCCCCTTACACGGTTTCAATTTAGCTCGGTTTTTAAGAACTGCCTGGCGGCTGCGGGGGTCGTGGCTGGCGATTTTGGCACTCATTCGTTTAGAATCGGTGTGGCTACGGAGTGACATTCAAAAAATTGGTCGTTGGAAATCGGGGTGCTATGCGGGCTATGTTCGCCCAGAATTGCTGCTTTAATGCTTTTTCTTTTTTAGGTCCTCGTGCTCCGGTGGTGCACATTGTGGGGCACTCCTACATCCATCGGGCCGCGCAGAGGGCTATCTGCCGGCCGGGCGGTAGATCCCTGGGATTTCAGGTGGAAGTGCATTGGCGAGGGATTGGGGGTCTTCTCTGGTCCCGGATCCTTATGGAGGCTTTCCAAATTGCCGGTGTATCTCGGACGCCGGTGGTGTTAGTAATTCATGCAGGGGGGAACGACTTACGTTCCCTGCGGGTTCCGGAATTAATTGTTCTGATGCGGATTGACCTTGAAAGGATGGTGTTCCTTTTTTCCGAACTTATCATTGTTTGGTCTGAAATTGTTCCTCGGGTCACATGGCAGGAGGACAGGGACTCGGGTGGCATAGAGAGGGCTCGTAGGACCATCAATTCTCGTATGTCCCGATATGTTAGGGCCCGGTCCAGGGTAGTTGTCTGGCATAGGCAGTTGGAGGGGGATAACAGACGGCTTATGAGCCAACGACATCGGGAAACCTCAACGACATCGGGAAAACGGAGCTGGAATTCACACCGGAATGATGTGAACCCAGCCTAACACTTATTTTTTTTAGCTAAATAGCTTCCTTTACAATAATGCAGTCCTGGTTTTATGTCCTCATTGTTTGTTTTTGCTATGATGTTGCTGTAATCCTTCTCTGTTCTGCACACTTCCTGGTTGTCTGTTTCCTTATGAAAAAAGTCCTGGGAGCTTCTCTCTGTGGTCTCTAATCAAGAAGGTATGATTACTGTGTGTCTAAAACCCCTCAGAACCAATCAGTTTCATTTTAAAAACAAACACTGCCCTGTATTGGCTCTGTGTCTCTGTACTTCACAGAAGCATGAAACTAGATGAAAAACGAAACTGAAACTGCAGGCGCATTATATGATTGATTTTTATCTATTTTTAATCATTTTTAAAAAGGAATCAGTGAACTATTATGTCTCTATACCCTGTAAACAGTCATTTCAGCAAAAAAAAGAAAAAATCCTTTACAACTGCTTTAAATGCATCAAAATAAAAAATATATGTGGAAGGCGGGGCCGCAGGCGTGCCTGAGTTTGTAGGAGGAGTCGGAGGGCTATTTATCCCTCCTCCCCTCTAATGTCCGGCGTCGGTGGGGTTTCTGGGTATCGTACGTCACTTCCGGTCATCGTGCAGAGCATGGCTGCAGCTGCTACAGGTTTCTCGTGGAGGGTGCCATAGAGGTGTATTTCTGGGGGGTGCCGCCGGCCGTCATGGGGGGGAGCCCCACGCCCATTGTGCTCTCTGCAGGATCCCCAGCCGAGCGCCACTCACCCCCACTGCCCCCCCCCCGCTTTTCCCGATGCTTGCGGGGGGGGGGGGGCTTGGTGCATGACCTCCCCCCCTCCCATGGCTCCTTCTGACCTCAACTACTTCGGTGGTGGTGGCGGGCTCCGTCGGGGGAACTATCCACCCCCTTTCAGTCAGGCACCTGCCAGCGTCATGGGAACCGCCGCTTCTCCTCTCTGGTTCACACTGGGTGGGGATCCCTTCGTCCACCCTCCCGCTCCTCCGGGCTCACTATGTGGGGGGGGGGGGGGGCATCCACTCACCCGCTTGCTCCTCCGGGCACCCACAGCGGCATCCACGTGGCGTATGGCTCCATTGGGACCGGCTGCCCGTTTCTCCCGCCCCCTGTTCGCTCAGTCTCCGGGCAGGTACACATCGGCTGTCCGGAGGGAGGCAGGGCCATCCACTCATCCGTCTATCCACTACCTCTGTGCGCATGCAGGCCATCATTTGGGGGGGCAGCCCGGCCATCCATCCATTCACCTTCCCCTCCCATTAGCGTGGTAGCCTCAGCAGGTCGTGGGGAGCTTCTGGCGGGCGCCTGCCTGGTGGCAAGAGGGGGGACCTGTTCCCTTCTCCTCCCAGGCTTACGCTACCAAGGTTCCTTCTAGCATGGGGGAGGGGGGCATACATCCACTTTTTTCCTCCCATGCTCTCAGCTGTTCGTCCTTCCTGGGGCATGGTGTCAGGGGAGTCCCTTGGTCCAGGTTCCCAAGGAATGCCGGGGTGCACATGTTTGGGCTGGTGGTACCCTGGCATGGCCCCGTGAGGGGGGGGGGGCAGGGTCTTGCATGGTAGTCAGGCTCCTTGGGGTCATGGTTCAAGGGAAGGGGGTGCAGTCCAGCAGGGGGGGGGGTTGGTGGGGTTGTCAGTACATGTTCTTGCCTCACGTTGTTCATGGCACAGCATTGCCGTCAGTATGTTTCGCTGTCAGTAGTATGTTTCTGTCGCAGCGGTCCTGTCAGTAGTATGTTTCTGTCGCAGCGGTCCTGTCAGTAGTATGTTTCTGTCGCAGCGGTCCTGTCAGTAGTATGTTTCTGTCGCAGCGGTCCTGTCAGTAGGATGGTTTCTGTTGTAGCGGTGCTGTCAGTATGTTTTTTCTCAGCGTTTCTGTCGGTATGTTTTTTGTCTCAGCGTTTCTGTCAGTATGTTTTTTGTCTCAGCGTTTCTGTCAGTATGTTTTCTGTCGTAGCGGTTCTGTCACTAGTATGGTTTCTGTTGTAGCGGTGCTGTCAGTATGTGTTTTCTCAGTGTTTCGGTCAGTATGTTTTTTGTCTCAGCGGTTCTGTCAGTATGTTCTGTCTCAGCGGTTCTGTCAGTATGTTTGGTCTCAGCGGTTCTGTCAGTATGTTTTGTCTCAGCGGTTCTGTCAGTATGTTTTGTCTCAGCGGTTCTGTCAGTATGTTTTTGTCTCAGCGGTTCTGTCAGTATGTTTTTGTCTCAGCGGTTCTGTCAGTATGTTTTGTCTCAGCGGTTCTGTCAGTATGTTTTGTCTCAGCGGTTCTGTCAGTATGTTTTGTCTCAGCGGTTCTGTCAGTATGTTTTGTCTCAGCGGTTCTGTCAGTATGTTTTGTCTCAGCGGTTCTGTCAGTATGTTTTGTCTCAGCGGTTCTGTCAGTATGTTTTGTCTCAGCGGTTCTGTCAGTATGTTTTGTCTCAGCGGTTCGGTCAGTATGTTTTGTCTCAGCGGTTCGGTCAGTATGTTTTGTCTCAGCGGTTCTGTCAGTATGTTTTGTCTCAGCGGTTCTGTCAGTATGTTTTGTCTCAGCGGTTCTGTCAGTATGTTTTGTCTCAGCGGTTCTGTCAGTATGTTTTTGTCTCAGCGGTTCTGTCAGTATGTTTTTGTCTCAGCGGTTCTGTCAGTATGTTTTTGTCTCAGCGGTTCTGTCAGTATGTTTTTGTCTCAGCGGTTCTGTCAGTATGTTTTTGTCTCAGCGGTTCTGTCAGCGGTATGTTTTCTGTCTTAGCATTTCTGTCAGCGGTATGTTTTCTGTCTTAGCATTTCTGTCAGCGGTATGTTTTCTGTCTTAGCATGTTCTGTCATAGCGGTTACAGTCACTGTATGTTTCCTGTCATGTCATAGCAATGCGGTCAGCAGCATGCTTCTGTCGTGGAGCATTTTCACTGTCGCCGCTCTGTCATCAGTTTCGGTCACAGCAGCTCAGTCCGTGGCGTGTTTCTGTCATGGCGTGTTTCTGTCATGGCGTGTTTCTGTCATGGCGTGTTTCTGTCATGGCGTGTTTCTGTCATGGCGTGTTTCTGTCGTCACGCAGGTTCAGCTTGCACCAGTGGTCGTTCTAGCTTTGTTCGTTTCCATGTCTCATTATTTTGCATAGGTTGCTTTCCTGGTCCGGTTGGCTAGGGCTCGCATCTCGGGGTCTGTCACGTCTACAGATCCATTCGGCTGAGGTTTTTTGTTTTTCAGGCGATTGTTCGCCTCAAACTTCTCGCCTGTCATGTCACGTCTTGCTACGCATTGGGTTTCATTTCACGAGCAGGACTACCCACCACGGTCTGTGGGTGCACGGGTCCTCAGTGTTCTGCTGTGCAGCAGGTCACTCGCACTCACTCACGTTATTCACGGGGGGGGTCGTCGGGTTCTTTGACATGCTGGGGTCCCTCCGTCACTGCCAGGTCTTCATATTTGGGTAGGCGCAGAGGGGGTTGTGTTTCTGTTGGGGGTCCTACTCCAGCAGGGTTGGGCACATAGCTTGTCGGTGCCATGCAGTCACAGCACACAAACAGCCTTGTAGCTTTATTTGTTTTCTTTGTCTCGTCATACTGTTCTTTCGGGTATAGTTAGCCAGGGTGCGCATCTCAGGATCTGTCACGTCTACAGATCCATACCGGCTGAGGTTTCGTTTTTAAATGATTGTTGACCACAATCTTCTCGCCTGTATAACATACGTCATACGTGCACGTTCATTCTTACGCCTATACATCTACCCACCACGGTCTGTGGGTACATCGCCTTGAGTGTGTCGTTTTTAATTACCTGTCTGCGCGGCAGGTTACTCGGGCTCGCTTACTGCTTACACTTGTCACATACACTTGGGTAGGATCTGTCGTCAGGTTCATTCACGCGCTGAGGTCTGGTCATTTCTGCTCACATCCTTGGCCCAGGCAGCTACACAGTGGGGGGGGGGGGGGGGGGTGTCTCATGTTTTGTTGTCTGTTGTCTTTTCTTTCGGTTTTCTAGGGTTGGGCGTTTAGGGGGCGACACATTCGGGTGCATCCCGCCTGCTCCACGTGGGGGGTACAGAGCATGGCAGTACGCCGGCACTCAGGGGTTGGCCCGTACTTGGCTCAGCAGGGTGGTAAGTCTACAAGGAGTTTTCCTTTTTTCCGGCCGCAGCAGGGTAGGCGGTACGTTTCAGTTGGGTCCAGTTCCATCCCGGCTGCTTCACATACCAGCATTGAGCGCGTTCTGGCCGTTCCTGCTAGGACAATTTTTATTAGGGTTCTCATCCATGAAGTCGTTGCTTCTTATCTTTGGGCCTGTTCTCTTGTTCATAGGTTGCCAGATCGTCGGGCGGGTCCATCAGGCCAGGCTCTTTTGATAGGGGGGGGTCCCAGTTTCTCGGGTAGGTCGGGTCATTCCATGTCTGGTTCTGTCTCTGTATCGTTGCATTGCTACTGCGTGGTGGCCTCGTCCATTAACATCAGCGACTCATCGTTCGGGTACCCGGCTCTCATACCCCTTCCCTCCTATCAGTTGTCCATTTTTTGCATCTCTCCTTCTCACGTCCCCTTACCGGGTATGGATAGTTAGGTCAGTGGTTGTGGGTGTTTGACATGGGTCACTGGTTGCTTCCTATTGGATGGTGTTGCTTTCACAGGGCTCCTCAGGGCGGCCCTTGTTCCATTCCCCCATGTATCCTCTCGCCACCAGCAGTGGTTCCCATGTCTGTGCTTTTGGAGGAAAGCTTAGTCGGTCAGGCACGGGACAGTCATTTGGTTTCGGGGTTCCTTCCAATCATCGGTTCTTGGGACGCTGGTTTTCTGCTGTCGTAACGGATGGTTATCGGAGCCGTTCTTGAAACTGTCAGGGCGTGCTTCTCTGCCAGACAGATATTCGTGCCCTTCCATTTCTTTTATCACACCTACTTCTGGGTCTTTTTGCCCACTTATAGGCGTACTGTCCAGCGAGGCTAATGGCACACCTCAGGCCTGGGTAGTTAGGGTATCGTATTCCTCGGTGTGTAGACTCTGACTACAAGTGGAAGGCGGGGCCGCAGGCGTGCCTGAGTTTGTAGGAGGAGTCGGAGGGCTATTTATCCCTCCTCCCCTCTAATGTCCGGCGTCGGTGGGGTTTCTGGGTACCCACCCACCCGCTCCCCCTTTTTTCAGGTTATCATTTTCTTCATTCATTTCTTCATAATTACTTCAGGGTATGCCCACTTATAGGCGTACTGTCCAGCGAGGCTAATGGCACACCTCAGGCCTGGGTAGTTAGGGTATCGTATTCCTCGGTGTAGACTCTGACTACAAATATATTTTTTGTTTTGTTTACAATAGTTTTTATTGAATAATCAAATAGTAGGAAAAGTAAAATTTTCCATCACATAGGCATAAGATAGTCAGAAGGAATACATCAGTGTGGTAGAAAGCTACAGAGAATCACAAAGTTACAAAAGCAATATACATGAATGTGTTTCAAAGAGTAAGTCCCATGTACAACGTAAATATCGCTTCCATCATCCAATGTTATGGAGCCGAGTGGGGGCCATCTTTCCCTCACTCGGCTCCATGCTACTGAGGGTATGGCATCAGATCCTCTCCTGCCTCCAATAAAAGTGATCTTGTGGCGAATCCGCTGCATAGACCACTTTTATCTGAAAGAGGACCGCCTGCCGTTGAAGAAAATACCGGGGCTATGGCAGCTATCTCCTGCATAACCCTGGTATTCTACATCAAAATACCGACGTATAATGACAACGGCTGGTCTGTAAGTAGTTAATATTTTTAAGGCGGTAGTGAATAAACGTGTTAATTTTTAACAGATTGTGCATTGTTGATATTTCGCACCTTATAAATCCCAAGAACATATTTCTTCCTCTTTATATATTACCAAGGAACGTGGTGCCTTTGGATCCCTCTCGTGCCCATAACACATTTTTTTATAACATTTTTAAAGTTAAAATAAGTATTATTTACTTTCACTTCCCCTTACTACACACTTTATCACGCTAAGTGCTTTACTCTTTATAAAATCACAAATAGAGACTGACTGGTTGGCTGCTGTAAAAAACGTTGGTACATTCTTGTGTACTTATAAAATGACGTTAATGAGTTACAAGTTGCTGTTAAATTTATTATATTTGCTCTATGCTTGTATTGTCTAGTCTGTGCCAACTACCTATTTTCATGTGTCCCCTGTCTTAAAGTGGTATTAAACACAAAAACTAAAATGAATAAAATTGCAGTTTACCGACTCTTAAGCCCTGTACACACAGCCGGGAATCCAGTCAGGAAAAAAAACATCAGTTTTCCTGACGGGATTCCTGGCAAGCTTGCCTTGCAAAGCAATGTATACAGATGGCCACCCAAAAGAACCACCGTTCTTTTGAATGGCAAGAATGTGCGACATCAGCGTCACATTCAATTCCCTTCGCCGCCATCTTGCTACACCCCACACTAACTTTGTATGCTACCGTGCGTGCGTTGAAGTGTTATCGAACATGTACAGTTTTTCTACACTCAGGTAAGCATACAGACGGACATTTTTCTCAGCAGGAAACACTCTGCCAGGAATCCTGACGGGAGAATAGAGAGCAGGTTCTCTATTTTCCCCATTGGGATTCCCAGCTGTTTTCTTGATGGAAAAACCGGTCGTGTGTACGAGGCTTTAGATGTGGTGGCTGCATTTCTTTTCTTTTTTTAGGCTTGTTTCCTTTATGGTCATCCAGCCAGTAAGTTGTTTTTAAACAGAACAGGCTGGCCAGACTAAAGGCATAAGGTTTTTACCGAAGTGCATTCTATGCATTAAGATAAAAAAACGATCCACAATTTGTGCTTACCCCCCCAAACACTTACCTGACACCACTCTCGATCCAGCACTGCATCCACAGCAGCCCTGCTCTGCTCTCTTTCCTGCATTTGCAGGCTTGTCTAAAAGCAGTAGGAACCATTGGCTCCTGCCAGTAAATTCCAGTGAGGGGGGGAATGGGGGGCGAGGCTGAGACACACTTTACTTGTCAATAGACACACACAGCCCGGCTCGGGAGCAAGCCTGCACCAGTGCCCCCCATAGGAAGTGGCTTGCCAACCTACCAGATTGAAATTCACTGGCACGACACCTGAAATTTACTGACGCAGCCATGTTTTTACTGGCATTTCACAAAAGTTACTAAATTTAATTTTTAGGTGCAAATTTCAGTATTTAGGCTACAAACAAGTACACTAAGCAAATAGCAATGTGATTTAAAAATAACATATTTTTTTATTTTCGATACAATAAGGGCAAATTATTTAGTCACATCGCCTCCATTAACCCCCTGCCTCCATCGTCCCCATCTGCGGTGCCACCATCACCCCCTGCCTCCATCAGATCCCCCTCTGCCACCATCACCTGATGTCACTGTCAGCTGGGCTGTCTGCCACTCTGTCTGCCCCCCGACTCCCCTGTGAACTTTGCATTGCCTGGATGCAGCAGGCTCCTCTATCCGCCACGTGCTGCTCAGCCTCTGAGTCCTGACTCCTGCTCCAGTGCTGTGCTCCTAAGACCTCCTGGCTCCTGGTTAGTTACAGATTAAAGTTCTGACATGCACATGCCTGGCGGAATGTCCTAATACATCACTCACATACAGCATATGTTCAGCTTGGCTCGGCAAGCTCCGGAACTGCGCATGCACAGATCCAAGCCGAACCGATCTTGGCTATTTTTACTGGCACATTCCTGCAACTACGGACATTTACAGACGGGGAAAAAAGTGTCAGTTTACGGACGGTTGGCAACACTGATGGGTGCACTCAAAGAAGAGAAGGAGCCTATTTTAGTTAAAAAGATAACTTGGCAATCACTTTAACACTGACATGGGTGCCTACAATGATCAGCCTTTATTTGTTTATATAAAACCTTTACCCCAAAAGGAAAAAAAAAAAAAACATTTCTATAATTGCTTACAAAATGTCAGCTGACAATCAGCTTTCATTTGTTAGTCAAGTCCATCTGAGCCCTGGTTCACACCGATGCGATGAGGGAAATGCACATGATTTGCTGCATTTCCTCACATCGTATCACAGTGTTTAGCAATTGCACGGCGTCCAATGTTAGATTAATGACTCCCCAAAACAGATTGCAAAATGCAGTGCAATAGCCAGAATCGCATTGCATGGGTTTGAACACTGTAATGTATGGCTCAAATCACATTGCATAGACATTGCATATGATGTGCACAGGAATACGGTGCAATTCCTGTGCACATCACATGCAGTGTTCCGTGTGCACTAGTGTGTACCCAGACTAAATCTGTGAGTCTAACACTCCCCACCCCCCTGGCTGACAATGCTACTGTCCAAAGGTGTCTGCTTTATTACACCATTCAGAATGCAGACACCCTAAAACAGGAGGCATGTTACTGGTTAGATTACCTGCTGAAATAAAAGGGAGACAAGCCTAACAAAAAGAAAACGAACGACTGGTAAACTGCAGTAGATTACATTTTTGTTTTGGGGTTTAATACCACTTTAATTGTAGAATAGCCAAGCCAATGTGGTCAAAGGAAAAGAGCATAGCAAGGAAATCCCTGAGAATGCTGCAAAGGTTTACAAACAGAATGTGAAGTATGGGATCTGGCTGCTGTCAAATGTCATTCTTGAACAAAAGTCGCCCTCTTGTGGTCAACACCTCTATTACGCTTAATAGGTCAAATGTGTATCTAAACCCAAGAACTAAAATCGAATACAGTATATTGCAGCTCACACTGAAGGCATTTTTTCAGGCGCTTTAATGCTAAAAGCTTCTTTCGGTTGCTTTAGGAGCGGTGAATACACCACTATTAAATCACCCATGCCCATTGAAATCATGTTTTGAAGTGTGTACTGAACTAGCTGGGTAGTCTGAACTAGCTCTGCGTTACTGTGCTTCATGGATGTATTTGTGATCACATACCCTATTTCGCCTGTTTATATCATCATTGATGCAAGTATTCTACCTTTTAAAATAAAACCCATAGTTATTGGTTTTACACTATGTGGCAGCCTTTTTCTTTTATGAATGGTGGAGTCCATGATTGGGTCTGGTGACAACGTTGAGCTGACCTCATATATTTCCTGAGAGTGACCACATTCCCAGTTCCATGCCCGTTTGACTCTGTGCCGCTGGTATTGGGTCCACTAAGTCTGGTAATAGTATGCAATTTTTTCATCGGTGGTTGATTCACAATCTATGGTGATTTCTTACTGGGTGGTGGCCTACCCTTCAGAGGTTGCATATATTTTCAATTTCAACATTGATTTTTAACTAAACACTTGTGATTTAATTTCACCTGTTTGGACAGTTTTTTCCCTCATGGGTTATTTATTCACAATGCCATTTCATATATATGGTCTTTTTTGTGATTTCAGTTTATACATTGTATTTATATTCATTTATTGCTGTTTGCACCTAGCACTGTATTTTATTTTGCACAGTCAATGTGTTATACTTACTGTTTGCACAATTTTCTAATATTTACACATACTATAGATTAGCACTGAATTTAATATTCCCATTATCCACTTTTGTCTGATTGTAGTGTTTGCAGCTTTTCCTAATCTGTTGAGTAGCGCAGTGCACATTTTTACATTTACTCATGTACTATACTTTATCCAAAAATGAGTAGCATTGTCGCCCTAGGTTGCACTTCTGAGTTAGACTACAAACATGGGTGGAGGGGTTTTATGGTTCAAAGACACAGGCAGGACTAATAATATTGTTTGAGATTACAGTTCAGAGCACAGAAAAGTTACAAGGACCCATGATTTCTATCAGGATCAACAGCCATGTAGCTGTACATTAGTGATGAGCGGAATACACCATATTCGATTTCGTGATATTTCACGAATATATAGAAGAATATTCGCGAAATATTCGTTAATATCGAATATTCGTGATATTTTATCAAAAAAATTATTTTGCGAAATTTCGCTAATGCGAATGCGAAATTGATTGCGAAATTCTCGTCAACAAGCGAAAACGGAGATCATTTCCTGGATTACTAAACTAATATGCACTAAACACTAACTCTACTTACACAAACTTATATGACTAAACTAAAGCTAATTATTTTTTTTTTTTTTATACACAAAACACAGAAGGGCAGAGAAAGTATTCGCGAATATTCGTAATACGAATATTCGCATTGCGAATATTCGGCAACATAAAACGATCGCCTCAGCTACTCGGCCCAGGGTCTCTAATCATACCAGCAATGCTTTTAGACGTCGATAGGGATCACTAGGATGTGATCTGTTTTAAAAATAAATTTGAAAAAATATGAATATTCGCAAAAGCGAATATTCACCACGATATCCGATTTATTCGCGAATACTCGAATATGCAATATTCGTAACGAATTTTCGCAATGCGAATATTCGTGAGCAACACTGCTGTACATGCAGAAATTATAACTATACAAATTATTTTAGACTGACATTTAAGGGCTGCTGCAATAAAGTATGTTTATTTTCTCTGTTTTAGATATAATTTAATGTTTAAAATATTCAACTTGGTTTTCCCTTAAAGATAGTAACATGATAAAATAGAAAACACCCTTGTTTATCTTTTCTAGACGCTATACAGGGGGATATTTATAATTTTTCAAATCTCACATTCACACTTGACCTAATGTTTTTTAATTAATGAACACATGCCTCTGCTTTTGGGAGTCATGCTTGTCACTGTCAGCCTTGCAATGCCTCAGGGAATTTGTTAGTTCAGCAACAGATGGAGTGCCGCCAGTTTGACACCCATGCTTTAACATAATAGTAAAAATAAGGCAAGGTAATAGATAAACAAATAAAGAAAGTATAACGCTCCATGTGATAATGTTTAAAAACACAAGATCAGTTTATATACATAGCGGATCTTCACATTACACCACATTATGTACTTTTATTGGTAAATACATCCACTGGGCTATATAAAGATATATAATTTATAGAAAGACAGTTGGGAAATTGCAGCTAATTTTGCATCAACTGACAAATAGGCCAGAAAATCTTCAGGATGAATTTACTTTATAACTGTGGTAAAGTAATCACAGTTCCCAAAAGGCACATTCTCCCAAGGGACCACATTTGCACTACGATCAATTTAAGAGGCCTCGTACACACGATGAGAAACTCGTCGTAAATGAAACATCGTTTTCCTCGACGAGTTCCTTGTTAGGCTTGTCGAAAATCTTGTCAAGCTTTCTTTGCGTACTCACTGTCAAGACAAAATCTCGTTGTTCTCAAACGCGGTGACGTACAACACTTACGACGGCACTATAAAGGGGAAGTTCGATTCCACTGGTGCAACCCTTGGGGCTGCTTTAGCTAATCTCATGTTACTGCGTGTTAAGAAAAAGTTTGGTGAGAGACAATTTGCGCTTTTTAGTCTGTTACAGCGTGACGAATGTGGTATCTCCATTACGAACGCTACTTTTACCGAACGTGCGCTCCCGTCTCATAGTTTATTCTGAGCATGCGCGGGTTTCTAAGCATACACACACAAACGTGTTTCTCATCATAAACCAGCCCGACAAGAAACACGACAAGTCTGTTCTCTTTTTTGCTCGTCGAGATCCACAACAGTTTTCTCGCCAAAAAACATACACACGACCGTTTTCCTCGGCAAAAAAGCTCTGCCACCAAGTTTCTTGATGGATTCTGTCGAGGAAAACGGTCGTGTGTACGAGGCCTGAGTTTCTCACCTTGGCAACATGCAGAAATAACAGGTTTGAATCTTGATGTTGACAAGCAGGAAATTTGGCCAATCGAATCCAGTTTTGTTTGACTTAGTAAATAAGTTCATAAAGATGTCAAATGCAAAAAAGGAACTTCAACTACAGTGAAACCGCGGATTGCGAGTAACGCGGTTAACGAGCGTTTCGCAATACAAGTTTTTTTTTCTCAAAATCCTGACTCGGAGCCGATTGGAGGCGTCCGGAAATACACGGAAATACTTCATTCCCGAGTGTTTCTGAGACTTTCCCAGGGAACTAATTATCTTAATTTTTTTACTTTCAAAAGTTTTATTGAGTATAAACACCGTAGAACAAACATAAGTCATTGCAATTGGGTTACAAGCGAAAGACACATAGTACATTGAGTTATAAAGTTGTTCCAGTCATGAAACCCTGCAGAAACAATGATCGAACGATAAGACCGGAATAAAAGGTTGCACGGGAGCAGTAGGAGATAAAAAATTAGGGTGAGAACCCCTTCTACTGCAAGAGGCCATATGACAAAACTATAACAAAAAAGAAAGAAAATATAAACACAGTTTCGGGGGTCGGAGGACCCACTCGAGCATCCCAAATGGGAGCTTTCCTATGCCGGAGAGAGTCCCCCCGAAAACCCCGGAGGGAAACGGAACTTCAACTAAGACATTCAGAGCCTAACATCTCCCAAGTTTCTTTCATATTCAAGAGACAATGTACCAAAAAGAAAAAAGCAGGTGTAACCCTTTAATGAGAGAGTGTATAGAGTGGACTTGGAGATCCACAATAAAGAGGACATAGAAGAATAGAAAGAGGAGAAAAGAAGGGGGAAGAGAAGAGGATAAAGAGCCAGTCTACGGGACCACAGCTGGGAGAGCGACTAATTGGCTTGATCTCGCCACGGGAACTCCTGGAATCAAAGAGATACCAACAAACAAGGCCCACGGTTCCCAGACGGATTCAAAACAGGCTTTGGAGTCGAGCAGGATACTTGCCACTTTCTCCTGCGACATGATCCAGGAAATTTTGCGTTTCACAGCTGAGAAAGGGACTGAGGGCTGCTTCCAAGCCTTAGCCAAAGTGGCCTTGGCCCCTAAGAGGATGAAGTGAATCAAGGATCGTGTGGATTTAGTAGTATTGGGGATAAAGGTGTTAAGGAGAGCGACCTCAGGGGATCTAGGGAGTTGAAGACCGGTTACCTTGAAAATTAAATTGAACACCTTTTTCCAGTAAGATCTAATTTTTGGGCATTCCCACCATATATGAGACATTGAGCCAATGATGTCGCATCCTCTAAAACACAAGGGGTTGGCCGAAGGGAACATGCGAGATAATTTCACGGGGGTATAGTACCATCTTGTGAGAACCTTTAAGTTAGCCTCTATCAGGGAGGCATTTTGGACACCCTTGTAAGCTTTCGAGTATGCCGTTGACCAAGATTCCTCACTCCATTGGAATTGGAAGTCAGCTTCCCAAGCAGCCATATAAGACGTCTTACCGTCCTGACGTGAGAGAGAGTGGTAAATAACAGATATTCCACCCCTCTGATCAACTGCCTCTCCGCACCAATGCTCGTAAGCCGTAATACGGGGTGGAGCGAGTTTCCCCTTCCAAATTTTATGGAGGAAGTGATGTATCTGCCCAAACCTGAAGAGTTCTGACGTCGGGAGCTCAAGCTTTTGTTTGCAATATTTTAAAGTAATGGGGCCCGACGCCAGGAAGAAGTGCCCAATTCGGTACAGTCCCTTGTCCAACCACCATCTAAAAGCTGTGATATCTAGTCCCGGGATAAAGTCACTATTGTTGAAAATGTGCGCTAGGGGGTGGATTTCAGAAGTCAAATCAGGGTTGGATCGCAGCTTGTCCCAAAGAGAGAGAGACTGAGAAAGGGTGGGTTAAAGGATAGGCGGGCGATCTCTAGGGGGGATCCAAAGCAAGTAGTCTAGGGTGTAGGATGGGGCTGCTTGTCTCTCGACGTGGACCCAGTCTGGTTTCTCGGATTTGGAGTACACCGCAGAGAGCTGAGAAAGGCGAGCTGCCTGAAAGTACCCAAAAAGCCGCGGTAGGCCTAAACCCCCTCTCCTTTTGGGCCTGAGGAGGGTAGAACTAGAAAATCTACAACCCGACCTACCCCACACAAACATGTTTACCTTCCTTTGTAGGGAGAGGAGATGATCCTTCCTGACATTAATTGGGAGTGCTCTAAATAAATATAGCAGTCGGGGGAGAAGGGTCATCTTGATTGAATGAATTCTACCGAGCCACGAAAGATTGCCCTTAGCCCAAATCTTTAAATCAGCTTCTAATTTCTTGTAGGCCAGGGGAAAGTTCGCCGAGTACAGAAGTTCTATTTTTGGGGTGAGATTAATTCCCAAGTATTCTAAGCGATTATCCCTCCATTGGAAAGGGAAGGAGCTTTTAATTGTTGCCACTGTGTCAAGAGTCAGGGAGATGTTTAGTGCACAAGATTTAGTGAAGTTAACCTTGAGACCCGAGACCGAGGAGAAGTCCTTTAAAACTTTAAAAAGATTGGGAAGGGAGGTGATGGGAGAGTTCAGGAACAACAACATATCATCGGCAAAAAGGCCGCATTTATGGGTTTGAGAGCCACAAGATAACCCAAAAATATCCGGATTGGACCTAATCGCTATTGCTAGCGTCTCGATAGCAATCGCAAAGATTAGGGGAGAAAGAGGGCACCCCTGCCTAGTCCCCCTAGATATGCCAAACGAGGGGGAGTAATGTCCCTGGAAACGAACCATTGCTCTAGGTGTTGAGTATAGAGCGTGTAGGACCCCTAAGAACTTACTGCCAAACCCCCAACCTTCCAGAAGGGAAAACAAATAGGGCCATTCAATGGAGTCGAAAGCCTTGTGCAAATCAAGGGACAAGAGCATACCTTTCTGAGTAGGGCTGTTTGTCCAATTCGACTGCAAAAGGGAGATAATATCAATGGCCCTCCTAATCTGGTCAGGGCCTTGACGGCCCGGTATGAAACCCACCTGGTCCTTGTGTATGTATCTGCCTATAAAGGAAGCCAGCCTGTTTGCTAAGATCTTAGTCAGGATTTTTAGATCGTTGTTTATGAGGGAGATGGGCCTATAGTTCTCTACTTCCTCCGGGTTCTTGTTAGGTTTAGGGCATACTGTGATGAAAGCAGTGTTAAGATGAGGATCCAGCGGGGCACCTTTAAATTTTGAGTTAAAAAAACTGGCCATATAGGGAGCCAAAATCTCGGAGAATGATTTATAGTAGGGTGTTGATAGACCATCTGGCCCCGGAGCGGAACCGGTCTTTAGGTTTTTTATGACCTCCACTATTTCCTCGGTCGAAAAGTCCACTTCCATAACCTCCCTATGAGAAGGGGTAAGAGCTGGGATAGGAAGATTCCGGAGGAAGGGAGAAGACCCCAGGTCTCTGCCCACCTGATCTGAACTATATAGCTTTGAGTAGAACTCTTGAAACGCTAGCATAATTTTTTTAGGGTTGGCTGATAAGGTGTGGTCTGTAATTCGGACCTTGGGAAAAGAGTGGGAGCGAAAGCGCGGAGACAACTTGGAGGCCAACATGGAACCAATCCTATCTCTGCGACAATAAAATTTCGCCTCACTCCTCCAGCGTAGTTCCTTCTCTGCCTTTACTGTGAGGGCCAAGTTAAGTTCCAATCTAGTGGCATCTATTTGATCTAAGAGGGCCTTGGAGGGGGACTGTTTATGTTGAATCTTTAAGGTTAAAAATGTATTCTCCAAGTTCTTGATGTCTATTAACCTTTCCCTCTTGACACGAGTGGCAAGTTCAATCAGTTTACCCCTAACCGGGGAAACACTCTCCACATTGTTTAGGAGAAAATATTCCCGTAAGGAGTTCCCAATCTCTGCTACATTAGAGGGGTCGCTTGGAATAGATTCATTGAGTCGCCAATGAGTTCTAGTAGGATTAAAAAGGGAATTCTGCAAATGAAGGTATACTATTGAGTGGTCAGACCAAGAGCAGTCAGCAATATTATCTTAATTTTTTATTGACTTTTATGGGGAAACTCGATTTGATATGCGAGATCTTTGGATTACAAGCATTCTCCTGAAACGGATTATGTTCATAATCCAGGGTTCCACTGTAATTTCATCTCAGTCTTGTTTAGTCTAGATTTTAAAGGCCAATTTTGGCAATATCAGGCAGTGACAAAGTATTTTTCCAATTAAATGCTTATTCCTATGGGGAAGACAAGCATACGGAAAACATTGATATGGTTTTGCCCCATGCACTGCATACCTTGCCTCTTCTACTGCTGGTTGGTGGTAATTTTCCTAAAAGTATAATGACAGTCTTATTATTGAACAGGAACATATTACACCACTCAAATATAGTAATTTACTAAAGTGCAACATGTATGAGGGAGCCCAGAAAAATAGAGCTTCCCTTTCCATGCAGGCTTCATCCGTTCACATTTAGACCCCTTGTACATGGGGCAGACTCCATTGGAGTCTGCTGCTCAGCTGGGAATCTATCCACTGATCCTTGCTGAGCAGATGAATGGCTGGTCTGTGTCTACTCCATTTATGCAGAGCGGACACAGACACAGCCCGCTCTCCTCTATAGGCAGTCAGATCCCATCTGCCAGACGGATCCCCATCTGTGTGTTTTTAGCAGGTAGGATCAAATCAAATGTCGGCTGGTGCCGACAGACACATGTTCGTTGACAAACGCTGCTCCATAGGAGGAGACTGTAGGGTCTGATCAGGTCCATCTAAAAAACGGATAGGCAGACCCGATCGGTCAGCCCATATGAAAGGGCCCTTATGTATAGAAAAAACTGATTCATCCATGATATACATCCAATTTAAGTTCAGTTTACATCTGTTTTTATGTCCGACAGCATCCTTAAAAAACATGAGCACTGACAGCAGACTGTAAACAAAAGAGTTGGCATTGAATTTTTTTAAACTACCGGCCGACCACTCAGTAAATATACTGCGAACGAGTGACAGGTGCCAGCTTAATCACGTACATATACCTGACAGCCTTTCTGCCGATCCGTACTGTGACTGGACACAGCATGAGTTTGGCAGCAGATTTCAGCCAATGCTTGTGGTTGAAATCAGCTGATTGGCTGTGTCCAATCACACACAGAGTTCTTACAAACACACACAACGCTGTGCGCTGGCCGTTTCTGCTCCCTGAAAAGCAGAGAAAAAACAGCCAGATCAAAATATAAAAGCAGCACACATTGTTAGGCACACAGATAACCCCTTGATTGCCCCTAGATGGTAACCCCTTCCCAGCCAGTGTCATTAGTACAGTGTCAGTGTACAGTATTATCACTGTATTAGTGTCAGTAGCAACTTCAGTGTCTGTTAGAGACCCGTTTAAAAATGTGGAACTGAATGGATGTTAACGGTGATCATTTGTTGTCATCCATTTACCCATAGAAATAAGATGCTGTCCGTCTGTTAGGTGGTATTTAATCACTCCTAGGTTTTTTTCCCCCCCAAAAAACTGACCAAAATTTGGAAAAAAAAATGTTTTTCTTATTTTCTGTCAGTAAATTTTGCAAATAAGTAATTTTTCTCCTTCACTGATGGGTGCTGATGAGGTGCCACTTATGAGCACTAATGAGGCAGCACTTATGGGCACTGATTAGGTGGCACGAATATGGTGCACTTATGGGCACTGATAGGTGCCACTGATATGCACTGATGGGTGGCACTGGGCACAGATAGGCAGCACTGGTGGGCACAGATAGGTGGCACTGGTGGGCACCGATAGGCAGCACTGATGTGCACAGGTGGGCATTGATGAGCATTGATGGGCAGCAGTGATGGGCATTGATGGACAGCACTTTTGGGCACTGGTTGCTGGCACTTTTGGGCACAGATTGGTGGCAATTGTGGGCACTGGACGGCACTGATTTGTGGCAGTGGTGGGCAATCATTGCTGGCACTGGTGGGCACTTAATTGTAATCAGGGCACTGATCAGTGCCCTGATTACATACCTAGCTGTCCCCTGTGAGGAGATGCCGCTGACCGGCTTTCCTCTCCTCACACTCTGTGTGAGGCGAGGAGAGCCGATTACCAGAATCTCTGTGTTTACATGTGACCGGCTGTGATTAGTCACAGCTAATCACATGGTTAAAGAGCTGCGGCCGCAATCCCCAGGCGGCAGGTGAGAGCGGTCGTTTTGGGCGGCCGTCATATGACATCCACCCAGAACAAGAGCCACACTGCACCAGCTGTCATTTGACGGTGGGTGGGCGGCAAGTGGTTAAACACTTACCGGAGTCCATTTTTTAACCAATGCTACATATGTCTGTCTGCTGCAGCTCTTCTATCCTCATCCTGTATTCACTGGAGGCTGGGACAGCAGGGGAAGCCACTGTCAGTCATATATATATGAGAATAGAGCCGGGGTGGGGCCGGTGTGTCTATGGATGCACACAACCTGGCTCAGCGGCAAGCCCACACATGTGCCCCCTTGTAGTACACAGCTTTCTATGGGGGCACACTAAGAAGAGGAGGAACATAGAACGCTGGCAGGGGACCACATAAAAGGAGGTAAGGGGTCACTCTGTGAAATATCTTTACACATAGCAGGTAAGTATAAAAAAATCATGAAAAAAAAAATTGCCTTTAGTATCACTTTAACTCAGAAAAGGACTTTCTATTGCTCTCAGCCTCCTCTGATTTCCTTCTTTTTTGTACGTAGGTATGTAGCCTCCCTTTCTTGCTATCTATACTGAGATTGTTTAGGGACTAAAGGATGTATAGTGTGCAAAGAGCAGTGCATAAGACTCCAATGACTCCAACTAACGTGCACTACTTAATTTAAACAAACCAAAGTAAGTGGGAAAAGGAGCTTAATTCCATCGGAAAAAACATCTATTTTTTTTTCGACTGGAAATTTGTTTTGTGTTAGCGGCATAGTGCTGTCCATACACTATAAGGTAATCTGTGCAAAAGATTGTAGAATATAGAATAATCTGAATAAATGAGATTTGTGTTAAGGTTAAAAGCAAACAAACTAAGCTTATAGATCATAGTTCCCAACTGGATTCCATGTATTTTGGGTTTAGTCTGATAAGATGTGAAAAGAGGATGAGGGCTATGACAAACAAAATAGGAAAGAGGGGCGCCAAATGACAATTGTTTTTTAATTTCTATTATCATCTGGCTTTACTACTTATCATCTGGGGGCTTGTTCCTCAAATAATAAACCCATGAGATGAGCATGATAATCAGTGAACAAGCAACATCGTCAGCAAGTCAGAATTGCAATGCAAAAATCTATTAAATTTATTAAATTTATAATCACTTTAGCTGTGATATGACGATTTTTATGAGTGTAAAGATCTACAATTATAGATTAAATTGTATAGAGTTAGGCCTTGTACACACGAGGGGATATTTCCGCTGAACATGGTCCGACGGACCATTTCAGCCGAAAAATCCCCTCGTCTGTAGGGGCAAACGGATGCTTTTTGCCGGATTCATCCGGCGGAAAAATTTCAAAGCATGCTTTGAAATAATTCCGCCGGATAGCTGGCCGTCAGATATGTCCGCTGGTTAGTACGGCAAACCAGCGGCCATATCTTGCCGCACATGCGTCGTATCCTGTGAATGGATCCGACGCATGCGCGCGGAAGTGTTAACTTCCTGGTGCGGTGACGTAGCGGCGTCAACGTCACCGCCGCGTCACCGCGCTGTCCGCCGGCGGGGAATTTGATCCGATGGTGTGTACAGCCATCGGATCAAAACACCCCGGCGTAAATATACGCTGTAAACGGTCCGGGGACCGTTCACAGCGGATATATTCAGCCGTGTGTACAAGGCCTTATGGTACATTGGTACCTCACACTGGACAGGGTACATAAGTATTCAGGAACCACATTACAGCTATGTTGGAGAGGTTGCAATGAAATAGGAACTATGGCCCATATTTGGTGGACCTGTCCCAAAATATTGGGGGCAGATTAGACAAAAAATTTGAGAAATATCAAAACAATGATCTCCCAGATGATCCGTGGGTTTGTGTGCTACACGGGTCCCGATGTTTTTTTTTTTATTTATTAATCTCCACTGAGACACAGATGTAATAGTAACCTTTTGAAGATGAGATGGGCACTAAACACCCAAAAGACAAATAATAATGGAACAATAATAAAGAAAATAAGAATTCAACAATACTAAAAAAACAAAAAAACAAAACACAAATGATGCGAAACCATAACAGAGACGTTATAAGCAAATAATATGTGAGCAAGTCTCGTGTTGGCTGGTGGAGTCTGAAGTGGAAAATGGAGAAGGAAAAAAAATAAACTGTATGGAGTTATTAAAATATGAGTAATATAACTGACATCATCGTAAATTATTTTGAACGCTTTTTAGTTTTATGACTGGGAACATTGGTTTTCTGCAGTCATAAAATGTGTTCTAGTTCATGTTCTTCAATTGTACAGTTCTCCTGAAGTTATACAACGTATTAGCTATAAGGAAATCCTTGTAACGGCTATTGTAAGAAGTGGCAGGTGTGGACCTCTGACAGGACAATACTACCATGGCAATGTATCAAATAACATGGGAGATAAGGGTGTTATATATGCAAGACGGATGTGCTGCTTGGAATGAAAAGGAGAACTCTATAACTTCTCATGTCATTTACATTTTTAGCAGAAGTGAACATTTCATCAGAGTCCCATCAGAGACATTATTTGCAATCTGTTACATATTTACATTCTGAGTCAGGAAAATTATCTATCAATCCATTGTGGTTTGGTGGTTAGCTTACTCTGCCTTGCATCACTAGGGTCCTCAGCAGAGGCGTAGCTTGAAGCTTGTGGGCCCCGATGCAAAAGTTGACCTGGCCCCTGAGCTGTTCTCATCCTGTGCAACGCTCCATTCAGAAAATGTCTCAAAGCTTGTCCCGAGCCAATGAGAACGGAGGGATGTGGACCGTGGAAGTCAAAGTGGAAGCCCAGTCCTGGAGCGTGGCTGTGGGACCCTTGGGCTGATCGGAGCTGGACTTTGTGGAGGATATGATAATATGACAGGGAGGCTGCAGGGGCCCCCTGGAGCTAGGGGTAGGGTTGCGATTGTGACCCCTGCAACCCCTTGTCAGGTAGCTGACTTCAAGGTGTTTGCATGTTCTCCCTGTGGTTTGTGTGTGTTTTATCTGGGTACACCATGGCTGGGCAATTAAAGAGGACGTACAAGTACGTGCCTGTGCCCAGCTGTGCAAATCTGCAGGAGGCGGTCCTTACATGGTTAAAGACTTCCCCTCACCTCTTGCTCTCCTGATATCTCCAAAACTTAATACAGTGGGTATAGAAAAGAAACACCCCCTTTAAAATAATCAAATGTTGTTGTTTTGCAGCCTGAAATGAAAACAGAAACAGTTTTTGTTTCATCCAGCTGTAAAAGAAATTGCTGTTGTCTCTACTAACATTGTACAACTAGACTTTGCAATATTTGCCCCTTCTAGTTTGCAGAACTGCTCAAATTCAGTCTAATTTGATTGTCTTCAAGTAATTTCACTGATTTTCAATGGAGTTTAAGTCTGGGCTCTGACTAAGCCATGCAAGAACATTTACCCTTTTCTCCTTCAACCACCGCGTGGTCATTTTGCCGTGCGCTTTACATCATTGTCATGTTGGAAGGTAAGCCTTCTTCCCGCTGACAACTTTCTGGCAAAGGGCAGCAGAGTTTTCTCAAGAATTTAATGGTATTTTTGCATCCATTTTTCCTTCTATCCTGACAAGTGCTCCAGTCCCTGCTGCAGAGAAACACACCCAAAATAGGATATTACCACCTCCATGCTTTACTGTAGGAATGTTGTTATTTGAATGGTGAGCTGTATTAGATTTGCCTGGAGGCATGAAGGAAAGGATGGAGACTACTTGAGATGAAGTACCAGAAGTTACTCTGCCATAGACTGGGGAACTGTGGAGAGCCTGGGAAAGCATTAACATCCAAAAGAATTCCTGCACTTTCTTGTGAGGTTTTTTTTCAGTTGCTATAGGCTGTTGCTACAAAAGTTCAGATTGCCAGTTACAGCCTAAAGACTCTTTTTCTTTCCAATAATTTTTATTGACCGTTTTCAGATCAAAGAGGACCTGGTTGATGGAGAGTGTGATGAAGTTGAAGCATTATGGGTGGAACTGCATACAGATGTGCGTAGTTCAAAGCTAATCATTGGAGTTTGTTATAGACCACCCAATGTTAATGAGGAGGTGGAGACTCAGCTCCTTGCACAGATGGAAAGGGCTGCAAGGGCAGGGACAGTGATAATAATGGGGGATTTTAACTACCCAGAAATTGACTGGAATAATGGAATTTCTGGGACAGTTAAAGGACAAAAATTTAAAAACCTATTGCAGGACAATTTTATGGTCCAGTTTATTGAGGCCCCAACTAGGAATGATGCTCTGTTGGACCTGGTAATCTCAAACCATGCAGAGCTCATTACTAATGTTCAGATAAAGGAACACCTGGGTAGCAGTGATCATAACATGATTTCGTTTAATGTAAACTATAAGCAAGAAATACATACAGGAAAGATAAAAACACTTAATTTCAAGAGAGCAAATTTTCAAAGCATGAGGACTGCTCTCCAGGGCTTGGACTGGGAGGGAATATTGGCACCGATGAACACAGAACAGAAATGGGAATTCTTCAAAAAGACTCTTTGGAACCTCACTGCAAAGTATATTCCCATGGGCAATAAGTTTAAAAGGCTACAGATAAAACCGATGTGGCTCACGGTTAAAGTTAAAAAAGCTATAAACAATAAGAAAATAGCTTTTAAAAAATATAAAAATGAAGGAACACTAGTGTCGTTTAAATGTTACAAAGAATATAATAGAATATGTAAAAAGGAAATCAAGGATGCAAAAATTCAAAATGAACGACAGATTGCAAAAGATAGTAGGACAAACCCCAAAAAATTCTTTAAATATATTAATAGTAAAAAGGTCAAGTCTGAGCATGTAGGCCCTTTACAAAATAATCTAGAGTGGGTGACTGAGGACATAGAGAAGGCAAATTTATTAAATGCTTTCTTCAGCTCTGTGTATACAATGGAGAATGGGGGAGCTCATGTCGATATAGGGGGTGGGAGTGACACAGCCCCAAATCCACAATGGCTCAAAAGTGATATGGTCCAGAAATATTTAGACAGAATAAAGGTGGATAAAGCACCTGGACCAGATGGCATCCACCCACGGATCCTAAAAGAATTGAGCTCTGAAATTTCAAAGCCAATGTATCTAATATTTAGGGACTCATTAATGACAGGAATAGTACCACTGGATTGGCATAAAGCCAATGTGGTGCCCATATTTAAAAAGGGAACAAAGTCTTTACCTAGTAACTATAGACCTGTTAGTTTAACTTCTATAGTTGGAAAGATACTGGAACGTTTAATAAAAGACCACATGGATGAGTTCTTGCTGGAAACAAACTATTTAAGCAGCAGACAGCATGAATTCATGAAGGACAGAAGTTGTCAGACAAACCTGATTTCCTTTTATGAAGAGGTAAGTAAAACCCTGGACAGAGGCGTGGCAGTGGACGTGGCTCATGTGTAAGGTAAGGTCTACAGGATTAGATATATCAGTTTGTAAATGGATAGAAAACTGGCTGAGAGACAGAATTCAGAGAGTTGTGGTTAATGATTCTTACTCTGAATGGTCCAAGGTTATCAGCGGTGTACCCCAAGGTTCAGTGTTGGGTCCCTTACTTTTCAATATATTTATAAATGATATTGGGTCTGAGATCAAAAGTAACATTTCTGTTTTTGCAGATGACACCAAGCTATGCAGTGGAATAACGTCCTTGCAGGATGTCTCCAATTTACAAGCCAACCTCAATGCTCTGTCTAATTGGGCGACTAAGTGGCAGATGAGGTTTAATGTTGATAAATGTAAAGTTATGCACTTGGGGGCTAAGAATATTCATGCATCATACATGCTAGGGGGAGTACAACTGGGGGGATCTGTAGTGGAGAAGGATCTGGGGGTTTTAGTTGATCATAAGCTCAATAATGGCATGCAATGCCAAGCTGCGGTTTCCAAAGCGAGCAAAGTCCTTTCTTGTATTAAGAGAGGTATGGACTCCAGAGATAGAGATATCATTTTGCCCCTGTACAAATCATTAGTAAGACCTCATCTGGAATATGCAGTCCAGTTTTGGGCACCAGTTCTCAAAAAGGATATCGGAGAACTGGAGAAAGTGCAGAGAAGGGCAACCAAACTGATAAGAGGCATGGAGGAGCTCAGCTATGAGGAAAGATTAGAGGAACTGAATTTATTCACTCTTGAGAAGAGGAGAATAAGGGGGGATATGATCAACATGTACAAATACATAAGAGGTCCATATAGTGAACTTGGTGTTGAGTTATTCACTTTAAGGTCAACACTGAGGACAAGGGGGCACTCTTTACGTCTGGAGGAAAAGAGATTTCACCTCCAAATACGGAAAGGTTTCTTCACAGTAAGAGCTGTGAAAATGTGGAACAGACTCCCTCCAGAGGTGGTTCTGGCCAGCTCAGTAGATTGCTTTAAGAGAGGCCTGGATTCTTTCCTAAATGCACATAATATAACTGAGTACTAAGTTTTGTAGGTAAAGTTGATCCGGGGTAAATCCGATTGCCTTTCGGGGGATCAGGAAGGAATTTTTTCCCCTCCGGTAGCAAATTGGATCATCGCTCTGCTGGGGTTTTTTGCCTTCCTCTGGATCAACTGTGGGTATGGAGTTGGGTGTATGGGAGGATGTACTGTGTTTTACTTTGTTTTATTTTATTTTATTTTTTTATGGTTGAACTGGATGGACTTGTGTCTTTTTTCAACCTAACTAACTATGTAACTATGTAACTATGTAAGTTCCAAAAAACTATTTTTCCAATAATAATAACAATACAAAAAAAAGAAACAGGTAGTTTGGTATACCAAAAGGATACAGTAAAGTACAAGGGGTATGAACAGAAAAATATGATCCAACCATTGAGCCTGGTATATTACTTCACGTTATGAACTGTATCATAATAAACAATAAAAGAAAAACAAATGACAAGAACATAAGCATATCCTGAGTTCCCTGCCTTTAGTCTCCATATGGAGAGAGAGAGGAGAAACCCGACATCGTGAACATGTGGTCAGTATTGCTATACCCATATGATATTTGCTCTTGTGGGGACAGGAAAGCTAACTAAACACTGATAACTCATAACGATTCAGACAGATACTTGATCCAAGGCTCCCAAACTTTGTCGAAGATGGCCTCTTATTAAACAGTATTGCTGAGAGGCGTTCATTATTCTTAATCCATGACAACTTAGTTTTCACCAGGTAGAAGGGGATGGTAGGCAACTTCCAAGGCCTAGCTACTGCAATTCTGAAAGCTGTAAAGATAAATGCTCTGAGCTTCTTTGTGTGTCCCAGTACTTCTCCAACTAGGCGCCCAGTAGCGCCAGGTGTGGTGATTTACAGTATCTCACAAAAGTGAGTACACCCCTCAAATTTTTTGTAAATATTTTATTATATCTTTTTATGTTACAATCTAAAGTAGTGAGTGTACAGCTTGTATAACAGTGTACATTTTCTGTCCCCTCAAAATACCTCAACAAAGAGCCATTAATGTCTAAACCGCTGGCAACAAAAATTAGTACACCCCTAAGTGAAAATTTCCAAATTGGGCAAAAAGTGACAATATCTTGTGTGGCCAACATTATTTTCCAGCACTGCCTTAACCCTCTTGGGCATGGAGTTCACCAGAGTTTCACAGGTTGGCACTGGAGTCCTTTTCCACTCCTCCATGATGACATCACAGAGCTGGAGGATGTTAGAGACCTTGCGCCACTCCACCTTCCATTTGAGAATGCCCCACAGATGCTCAATAGGGTTTAGGTCTGGAGACATGCTTGGCCAGTCCATCACCTTTACCCTCAGCTTCTTTAGTAAGGCAGTGGTCGTCTTGGAGGTGTGTTTGGGGTTGTTGTCATGTTGAAATAATGCCCTGCTGCTCAGTCTCCAAAGGTACAGTGCCTGCCGCCGAGAATGTGTTTTTAGCACGACAGCATCGCGCTGATTCTCGGCGACAGGCTGCCGACATCTCGCACTCGCTGGAATAGTAAAAGCACATTCCAGCGAGTGCGTCATAGAAGCGACGGGGATCCGACGCGGATTCCCGCCACTTCTACACGTGGGCGGAGTTTGTTATGAATCATAAATAAATAAAATAAAACTCCGGCATGGGTTCCCCCCTCAGGAGCATAACGGGCCCTTAGGTCTGTTATGGGTTGTAAGGAGACCCCCCTACGCCGAAAAAACGGCATGGGGGTCCCCCCACAATCCATACCAGACCGTATCCAAAGCACGCCGGCCGGCCAGTCAGGAAGGGAGTGGGCCGCATGCCCTCAACATGGGGGGGTCAGGTGCTCTGGAGCAGGGGGCACACTGCGGCATCCCCACCCCAGAGCACCCTGTCCCCATGTTGAAGAGGACAGGGCCCCTTCCCGACAACCCTGGCCGTTGGTTGTCGGGGTATGCGGGCGGGAGGCTTATCGGAATCTGGAAGCCCCCATTAATAAGGGGGCCCCCAGATACCGGCCCCCACCCTAAGTGAATGAGTATGGGGTACATCGTACCCCTACCCATTCACCTGCAATAAAAAGTGCAAACACAAATAAACCACACAGGGTATTGAAATATTTTATTAGTTGGCCGCCGGGGGGGGGGGTGTGTATGATCGCCCCCCTCCGGCGGCTTCTGCGGGGGGGTGGGTGCTGCTGTTCTTCGCCGCCGTCTGGTTCTCTTCCGCCGCCGGGGGGGCGCTTTGATAAAAGCGCCCACCACCCGGCGGGCTTCCTTCGACATCTTCGGCGGCGGGGGGTCTTCTCCCACTCTCCGGGGTCTTCTCCCACTCTCCGGGGTCTTCTCCGGCTCTCCGGGGGTCTTCTCCGGCTCTCCGGGGGTCTTCTCCGCTCTCTGGGGGTCTTCTTCTTCTTCAGGACTCGCCGCCGCTATCTTCGTGTGTTAGCTCAATTACTAGCGGCGGCGAGTCCCCTCTTCTGTGACGTCTTCTTCTTCTCCAGATGTTGACGCAACGCTTCCTTCCGCTGTTATGGCTGGCACGCGGCTCGCAGCGAGTTATATAGGCCTGTCTTGTGACGTCGCAGTCCCATCATGCTCCGGTAGGTACCACGTGCTACCTACCCACGTGGTACCTACCGGAGCATGATGGGACTGCGACGTCACAAGACAGGCCTATATAACTCGCTGCGAGCCGCGCGCCAGCCATAACAGCGGAAGGAAGTGTCGCGTCAACATCTGGAGAAGAGAAGAAGAAGACGTCACAGAAGAGGGGAGAAGACCCCCGGAGAGCCGGAGAAGACCCCGGAGAGTGGGAGAAGACCCCGGAGAGTGGGAGAAGACCCCCCCCGCCGCCGAAGATGTCGAAGGAAGCCCGCCGGGTAGTGGGCGCTTTTATCAAAGCGCCCCCCCCCGGCGGCGGAAGAGAACCAGACGGCGGCGAAGAACAGCGGCACCCACCCCCCGCAGAAGCCCGATCATAAAAGCGATCATACACACCCGCCCCCCCCGGCGGCCAACTAATAAAATATTTCAATACACTGTGTGGTTTATTTGTGTTTGCACTTTTTATTGCAGGTGAACGGGTAGGGGTACGATGTACCCCATACTCATTCACTTAGGGTGGGGGGCCGGTATCTGGGGGCCCCCTTCATAAAGGGGGCTTCCAGATTCCGATAAGCCTCCCGCCCGCATACCCCGACAACCAACGGCCATGGTTGTCGGGAAGGGGCCCTGTCCTCATCAACATGGGGACAGGGTGCTCTGGAGTGGCGGGCCACAGTGCGCCCCCTGCCCCAGAGCACCTGACCCCCCCATGTTGAGGGCATGCTGCCTGGTATGGCTCAGGAGGGGGGGGGGCGCTCGCTCGCCCCCACTCCCTTCCTGACCGGCCGGCGTGCTTTGGATACGGGTCTGGTATGGATTGTGGGGGGAACCCCACGCCGTTTTTTCGGCATAGGGGGGGTCTCCTTACAACCCATACCAGACGTAAGGGCCCGTTATGCTCCTGAGGGGGGAACCCATGCCGGATTTTTATTTAAAATCCGGCGGGGACTTCCTTCTCAGGATTCATAACAAACTCCGCCCACGTGTAGAATTGGCGGGAATCCGCGTCGGATCCCCGTCGCTTCTATGACGGCTTTGTCTCCATCGCAGCAAGTCAGCTCGGCGCTGGCTCCCGCGATGGGGCTCGCAAGTGCTCAATCTCGCCGAGAAAGGGAGCGAGATTGACACAATATCGCGGTCAACCACTGTAGGGGATCATACTCGGGTTCAGTATGTCACAGTACATGTTGGCATTCATGGTTCCCTCAGACACCTTTCACACTTGTACGACTTCAAAGTCGCACAATTTAACCGCGATTTTGCGGCCGCGTTTCTACCGTGATTTTGACGCGATTCCAATGAATGCCTGTGTAAGTGGCATCAAAATCAGACCAAAGTAGTGCAAGGACTACTTTGAAGTAGGCACAACTTAAAGCGGAGGTTCACCCAAAAATCAACTTTCTGACATTAGATCCAGCATACTGCTAACATCTGCAGTATGCTGGGTTTTTTTTTTCTACTTATCGTTTTTTGAGCCGTTGTTATCCCGCTCCGAGTGGGGAATCCTGCGGGCAATCAACTCCTCTTAGCTTAGGAACGCCCATTCCCCGCAGGATTCCCCGCTTGGAGCCGGATAACAACGGCTCATAAAACGATAAGTACTAAAAAAAACAGCATACTGCAGATATTAGCAGTATGCTGGGTCTAATGTCAGAAAGTTGATTTTTGGGTGAACCTCCGCTTTAAAGTCGTGCCAGTATGAATGGTAGTCATTGAAAATAATGGAGAATGACTTTTTTTGCAGTCCAAAATCGTGGGACAAGTCGTATAAGTGTGAAATGCAGCTCCCCAGTGCCGGCAGCACTCATGCAGCCCAAGACCATGACACTCCCACCACCATGCTTGACTGTAGGCAAGACACACTTGTCTTTGTACTCCTCACCTGGTTGCCACCACACACGCTTGATACCATCTGAACCAAATAAGTTTATCTTGGTCTTATCAGACCACAGGACATGGTTCCAGTAATCTATGTCCTTAGTCTGCTTGTCTTCAGTAAACTGTTTGTGGGCTTTCTTGTACATCATCTTTAGAAGGGGCTTCCTTCTGGAATGACAGCCATGCAGACTAAATTGATGCAGTGTGTGGCGTATGGTCTGAGCAATGACAGGCTGACCCCCCCCCCCCCCCCCCTTTCAACCTCTGAAGCAATTCCGGCAGCACTCATACCTCTATTTACCAAAGATAACCTCTGGATATGACGTTGAGAAAGTGCACTTAACTTCTTTGGTCGACCATGACAAGGCCTGTTCTGAGTGGAACCTTTCCTGTTCAAACTCCTGTATGGTCTTGGCCACCGTGCTGCAGCTAAGTTTTAGGGTCTTGGCAATCTTCTTATAGCCTAGGCCATCTTTATGTAGAGCAACAATTATTTTTTTCAGAGAGTTCTTTGCCATGAGTTGCCATGTTGAACTTCAGTGACCAGTATGAGAGAGAGTATGTGAGAGTAAAAGTGATAACAACAAATTTAACACACCTGCTCCCCATTCACACCTGAGACCTTGTAACACTAACGAGTCACATGACACCGGGGAGGGAAATGGCTAATTGGGCCCAATTTGGACATTTTCACTTAGGGGTGCACTCCTAAGGAGGCGATCATCTCTATGGTGTCCACAGGCAGGGGGGTCTCCCTGGGGCTAATAGTTCTTCTCCTGAGTGTATACAGTGGAGAGGGGAGGGGCCTCTGACCCAGGCATGTATCAGCAACAGTGTAAAAGCAGAGCGACAAACTGAAAAGTGAAATTGATACCTGCCCGGTCAGAGACCCCTCCCCTCTCCACTGCGTACACTGACACTCGGGAAGAGAGAACTACAACCCCCAGGGAGATCCCGACACCCACAGGCACCATAAAGCTGCCGATCGCCGCATCCCACCTCCCCCTACTGCTTTATAACTGGCCAGTGGCCAGCCAGAGGTGCAGGGGGAGATGTCAGGTCTTCAGCAACCTCTATAGTTCCACCACTGCCGCAGGGCAGTATTCCAACATAACGATCCCAAGCACACCTCCAAGATGACCACTGCATTGATAAAGAAGCTGGGGGTAAAGGTGATGGACTGGCCAAGCATGTCTCCAGACCTAAACCCTATTTAGCATCTGTGGAGCATCCTCAAACGAAAGGTGGAGGAGCGCAAGGTCTCTAACATCCACCAGCTATGTGATGTCGTCATAGAGGAGTGGAAGAGGACTCCAGTGCCAACCTGTGAAGCTCTGGTGAACTCCATGCCCAAGAGGGTTAAGGCAGTGCTGGAAAATAATGCTGGCCTCACAAGATATTGACACTTTTCCCAATTTGGAAATTTTCACTTAGGGGTGTACTAACTTTTGTTGCCAGCGGTTTAGACATTAATGGCTCTTTGTTAAGGTATTTTGAGGGGACAGCAAATTTACACTGTTATACAAGCTGGAAGAGGAATCCAGTGGCAACCTGTGATGCTCTGGTGAGCTCCATGCCCAAGAGGGTTAAGGCAGTGCTGGAAAATAATGGTGGCCACACAAAATATTGACACTTTGGGCCCAATTTGGACATTTTCACTTAGGGGTGTACTCACTTTTGTTGCCAGCAGTTTAGACATTTGATCGGTACTGGTGGTGCAACGGATTGTAAATGATCCGTGATGCGAACATATCATTTACATTGTAGCAAAGTGTAATTTCTTCAGTGGTCACATGAAAAGATAGAATAACATATTTACAAAAATGTGAGGGGTGTACTCACTTTTGTGAGATACTGTATATACAGTGAATACCTCTAAAGTCCACCCTCAGAGTCCCATCTCTCTCAATTACATTGAATACTAGCTATAGAATAAACAGGGGTTTGTAAAGATTCCACTAGTAATGCAATATGTTACTCAGCTAAAGGGGAATCCCAGGCCGGCCTATTAAACCTTTACATCCTAATAAGAGACCAGATAGAATAGGAAAAGGATGGGGGTCCTTTAAAGGAGCAGCAACCGCAGTGTCCAGGGTGCAGGCCTGCAGTAATCTTCACCTGCAGTTTGAACTCATTAGATTATATCCAAGATATGGCACAGTGATGTGATGATAAGCAGAGTAACTTAATCTGGCTAGTGATAATCCTTAAAAGTAGCTCAGGATGTGGATGTCTATGTACAGTGTCTTATGTTATGCAATCAAATGTTTCCATTGGCAAGGTGTCTGTACACAGTGTCCAAACAAGATGACCAGGTAGGGATTGTGAACAATGGGTGCCTGCCCTCTAACCAACTGCAGAGCTGGATAGGAACCTCCAGAACAGCGATCCTGGATGAGATGTCCTTCTGGTAAGCGAGCGATGACGACCGATCGACTGCTGGACACAGACGATCGTTGGATCCGTCTGATGAAATGGTGCTGCGGTGATGTCTCAGGAACGGCAAGCAGATTTGGACCCTCTGGGGCTAGTCTGAAGTCACTGGATTGCCGCATGGCAGGCCACAACCCTCTCACCTAGCAGCAGAGAGCTGTTCACTCGATGAGGCCCAGGAAGAAGAGAGCGCGGGGCTTTGTTGGTGTTGCAGAGGGTCCTCTGGGATGTGTAGTCTAGGGGTAGTTTCACAACATCAGAACAGCTTCTCAAGAGACTAATAGTCCCACAATCCCCCTTGTTTGGCTAAAAGATATGATGTCAGTTACTGGAGCCCAGCACTAGAGGGACACAGGAATAGATGGAAAGTAACAGAGGTGGTCCTCGGAACAAGGTAACGCTAGTCCACTATTGGCTACATACACTTATATCCATATCCTGAATCAAACTCCATATCATAACTGTATTGCTAACATTCTTCAGTCCCCTGGTCTGTGGTTGTTGGGAGCTTCTCATAAACTTATGTGGATTCAACAACTAATTCTTCATGACTGCATAGATGCACATGAATGGCAAACGTTTCCTGTTATCATACTTTAACGTTTTAGAGACAATCTCTAGTTTAGGAACAAGGTGACAAGTGAACCGCACAGCAATACACTTCCCTTACCCTTATCTAGGAATCCAGCATACTAGAGTTTTTCTATACAATATACCATTTTCTCTTGATCAGTGTCTATAGCTGGCAGTGCCGATGAGTGTATTTTGACAGTGAAGAAATCCCCTGCTGTCAGAATACAAAGGCTCAGTTGGAGGGATTCCCCCATCCGCATTGAGTGTATGGAGTGGGGAATTTTGTAATTTTCTTTTGTTCAACCAGGGGGTTGAAAGAAAGAAAATGACTTGGGTATGGCCAGCCTTACAGTGGTAAAGGAGATGCTAATGGAGGACCTGATTTAAGGGGGGTTCCAAGGACCCTTACATGAACGGGGACTTTGATGTAAGGACAACTCTGATGGTGACTCTGGTATAAGGGGAACTATGATTTAAGCATGACCCTGATGTAAGGGGGACTTTAATGCGGACCCTGATGTAATGGGGGACTCATTCATTTATAAAACTGACTTTTTTGGAATATTTGTAAAATATACCATGTGGCCCCATACTGAAATGTTTGGAGACCCCTGCTCTAAAACCACAAGAAATTAGATGTGGGAAGATCAATTCATCCTCTGGCTTTTTCTGTTCCATAAATATTCAATGCAAGGTTTCCATCTGTTCACACTGGGTCATAGTGAACCTGCACATTCTACATTCGAGAGAATCAGGTGGAGAGGACTGACACTGTCATTTGTAACAATCATGGAAATGAGATGGACCAGTAAATTCCCATGGGTGTGCTAAATCACTAGAATGCCTCATAGATGGAAAAAGCTGTCATATGAATCACATTACTAGCAACAGACAAATGTGAAGCAAAAGGATTGGTGGACAGACTTTGTTCCATTCAAATGGTTTTTAACCACTTAAGCTCAGGACCATTTTGCTGGTCAACGACTGGGCCACTTTTTGCACTTAGGCGCTGTGTCGCTTTAACTGACAATTTTGCGGTCGTGCGACGTGGTTCCCAAACAAAATTGATGTCCTTTTTTCCCCACAAATAGAGCTTTCTTTTTGTGGTATTTGATCACCTCTGCGGTTCTTATTTTTTGCGCTATAAACAAAAATGGAGCGACGATACAATATTTTTTACTATTTGCTATAATAAATATCCCCATAAAATATATATAAAAAAACATATTTTTTCCTGGAGTTTAGGCCGATACGTATTCTTCTACAATAAGCGTTTATTGATAGGTATGGTGTTTTCCGCGTCAAATGCTAAATAAATTAATTCACACTAATGAATATAGACAGTGAATAGAAATATTATAAAGTGAAATTTTAGTTGCTGCTCCTCGAGATACAGATGTGATCTGTAAAATTGTGTGATATATTTTGATAGAGGGTGCTAAATCTATGGTATATTCTACAGTGTGAATGGTTGATAAACTCCACCTGTAGGGTGAATTGGTGATGTGAAGCCTACATCAATTAGATTGTGGAAAAAAAAAATCCTGATGACGTGCACAGCACGAAACATATGTCGGCGGCAGTAATCTGGTCACCCCATCCAGCTGATCCCAGCATCTAGTGCACAATACCCAGCCCAGGACAATCCAAGCAGCCCAGCGGATTTTCTTCCTAAGGTTGATACGTATGCAGTCCCAGTGCCGGGTAGGCACTTTTAAAGTAAGAGGCCAATCAGCTGTTGTTTTTAATTATGTTTTTTAAATAAATGGTATTGTACTATGTGATCCCCTTTTGTTTTTTGGGTTCAATATCGGACATTCATGAGAGTTCCAGTACTTACTACATAGTGTGCAGGCACTTAACCTGCTCAGCGCATCTGACCTACTTAATCCAAGGGGTCATATCTTTGTGGTAAGAGCATTTGATGTCTAGAACACTTCGGGTGAAGTTGTAATAGCTGGTGAAGGCTGCTAATACACCTGGAACCTATTTGCATGAACTCACAGAAGAACTTTCCCCTAGAATCACTACCATTTAAGAACTCAAGTCTTATGGACACTTCTTTGTATTTATGGAATGTCTGTTTACATTGATTGATAGATAGAACTATGCACTATTCTATCAAAAAAATAATGTTTTTTTATTTATCACAATTCACAGGCTGCGAGGCCTATATTTGTTTATTTATTAATTGTATTTATATTGTGCATGTAATTCATATATTGAGGTAGCCTAGTTTTGTTTGTTTTTTTCTTTTTTCACAATCTAATTGATATAGGCTTCACCTCACCAATTCACCCTACAGGTGGAGTCTATCAACCATTCACACTGTGGAATATACCATAGATTTTCCACAGATTTAGCGCCCTCTATCATAATATAATAAGCGTGTATTGATCGGTTTGAGCAAAAGTTATAGCGTCTACAAAATAGGCGATAGTTTTATGGCATTTTTATCAAAAATATTTTTTTACTAGTAATGGTGGCAATCAGCAATTTTAATCATAACTGCGACATTATGGTGGAGACATCAGACACTTTTGACACATTTTTGGGACCATTGTCATTTTTACAGCGATCAGTGCTATAAAAATGCACTGATTATTGTGAAAATGACACTGTGCCATAGGGAGTGCATCTCACTGTAGGGGGGATGGGCTGTGTGTGACAAGACAAGCGGTGATCACTGTCATTGTCACTAGGCAGAGCGGGGAGATGCTTGTTTACATCAGCAGTTCCCTTTTCTTCCTCACCACGAGACGATCGCAGGTATGCCCAAAGCGATCCAGTCCACGGGACTCACGGAGCTTGCGGCGGGCACGCACGCGTCAACAATGCTGCTTCCTTAAGGGGGACATACAGGTACGTCCTTTTGCCCAGGAGTGCCATTCTATAAGTGCGTGCGGCGGTTGGCAAGTGGTTAAAAAACAAATACATTTGATAAACATTGAAGAAATGTTTCTCTAAGGGCCAGTTCACACTAGTGTGCAGGCCAAACTGCTGCTTTTTGGGCTGCAGAGCCATGAAGCAGGGGGTAGTGTGATGTACTGTACAGTACGTTTTATTGCATCTCACGCCTCCCTTTATTGACCAAACTTTTGTAAGAAGTGTACAAAGTAACAATACACTTCTTATAGTTACAGCAGCTTAGTCTGCAGCGCTTGCTGTTCAGTGACATGCAGAACCATACAGAGCGGTGATATTATGTAAATGTAATGAATAATATTACGCTGTTCTGAAAAGCACTGTAACACTGTGTCCTGGTCTGAACATGACACAAAGAAAACTATTGTTTTTGTGTATCATTGCAGTTACCTGCATTTTTTAATGAGGAAATAATAGTGTGAATGGGCCCTAAACCCCAACTCCAGAATATTGGCAACCCCTGCAGGTATATATATAAAAATAAAAAAATAAAAAAAATGTATAATACATTTTTTAACTGGAGATGCTCTCTAGGTCTCTTCACATGGGCGGCAGTAAAAAGAGGTTGAGCTGTGGTTTTACCTCCCCCTGACTGCCCACCTAACGCCGCGGCCTCAGGAAATGTAACCACTTCAATAACAGGCCAATGCTGACACTTCTCACATACATGTAAAAATCAATTTTTTTTTTGCTGGGAAATTACTTAGAACCCCCAAACATTATCCACTTCCAGACTAGGCCTTTTTTGGCACTTTTGTTTACATGTAACAATCAGTATTTTTTGCAGAAAATTATTTACCCCCCCCCCCCCTAAATATTATATATATATTTTAAAGCACAAGCCCTTGAGAATAATTTTATGTCACACGTTATTTGCGCAGCAGTTTTTCAAATGCAATTGTTTGGGAAAAAATAAACTTTTTGGAATTTTAATCCGAAATACCCAATTTTTTTGTAAAATGGATAAGATGATGTTATGCTGAGTAAAAATATACCAAACATGTCACACTTTAAAATTGCGCACACCCTTTCAATAGCATCAAACTACGTACATGTCACTATCCATAGGCAAAACTTTAAAAGCCTTTACAGGTTATCACTTTAAATTTGCAGAGGAGCACTGGTACTAGAATTACTGCCCATGATCTGACACTTGCGGCGATACCTGCTTGCGTGCGGGACAGACACGCGCGTTAGCCTTTGCGTGCAAGCACAGGGGGGACGGGGAGGGGTGGACGTTATTTTTTTTAAATTATTATTAATATTCATTTATTTTTTATTTGCACTGTTGCTTTACTACTTTTATTGGTGTTACAGGGAGTGTAAACATCCTTGTCACAGCAATTGCCATGTGACAGGTACTCTTTATGGGCTACTATAGCCGATCAAAGCCAATACCAGATTTGTTTGGCTCTCTGGCCAGCCAGCGCATGCACCGGCTGGTCGCATGGGTCTCCCTGTGGGACGGCCGACCTGAGCAAGCTGCAGAGGTAAGAGGGGGGGGGGGGGTTGGCGATAGCTTTTAATAGCAATAAAACAGCTAATTAGCCACTCCGTTGCAATTACAAGATGATCCCAGTATAACAACTGAAAGTATGGGTATGGCGCTGGTCTGGGAAGTGGTTAAGAATATTTTTCTATCATAAGCGCTATAGAATAAAATGATGGGCGTTGCAATTATTTGTGTCACAGAGTGTTTGCGCAGCGGTTTTTCAAATGCAATTTTGTTTAGAAACAATAGAATACATACATTTTTGGTAAAATGTGAAAGATGATGTTATGCAGAGTAAATAGATGCTTTACATATCAGGCTTTAAAATTGTGTCCACCTGTAGAATGGCACCAAACTGTGGTACCTAAAATTCTCCATAGGTGACACTTTAAACGCCTTTACGGGTTACCAGTTTAGAGATAAACAGGAGGTCTGGCACTAGAATTATTTCTCTCGCTTTGATGTTTTGGGATGATACCTCACAAGTGTGGTGTGCTCAAAGTTTACATATGCGTGCAGGACTTATGTATGCATTCGCATTTGCGCTTAAGCAAGGGGGGATGGGGCACTTTATTTTTTTGTTATGCAAAACTTTTTTTTACACTGTCTCTTTAATTTGTTGTATTAATGTTATTGCTATCACAAGGGATAAACCCTTCAAGGGATGGCGCTTGTGACAGCATGGGCCTTGACAGGCCCTTTATATTAGGGATCGACCGATATCGTTTTTCTGATGCCAATACGATACAGATATTTTGGCCACACTTTTTTTGTTTTGTTTTTTATCACTGTTATTGCTGTCAAAAGGAATGTAACTTCCACTTGAAAGTATTCAAAACTTCAAGATGGGCGTTTTTGAATACTTGAATTTTTTTTAAACTGGGGCCTTTAAGATGGCAGTAATCCGGGAAGAGTTGTCATGACATTGCTTCTGGGTTACTAGATCCGAGACCGGAATGAAGCATCGGCTTTGTTCGGGTCTTCAGACAATAGGCGGACGAGCCGGCTGGTTGTCTGGGCCTACCACTGGGACTGGAGAGCCAGGGCGAGCGGCAGAAGGCGGCAGGAGGGGGGGACATCCCCTCCTGCTGTTTCTAATAACAGCCTAGCGGCTGCTGAGCCGTATTGGTTGTTATTTCAATAAAGCCAACCGGGGTGATGCCTGCAGCTGCAAGCATAACCCTGGTAAAACCCCTTAAAGTGGTTGTAAACCCATTACAACTACTTTAACCTACAGGTAAGCCTAGATTAAGGCTTACCTGTAGGTGCAACAAATATCTCCCAAACCTTAGGAGATATTTGCAGAAAATACCGGCACTGATGTCTACAGTGCATGCGCCGTAGACATCGGGCGCAGGCGCACTGAGCGTGCCGCTTTTAACAGCGATCATGTCGTTAGTGGCGGCACCCGGGCGCAAGTGCGGGAGTTACATCATTGCTGCTCCAGCGAGCCACAGTGCCGGAGCAGCGCTACCCGGAAGTCACTCCGGGTATCATGGCGGTGACAGAGGAGATCACCCAGGACCACTGCGAGGGCTTCGATCTGAGGTAAGTAATTCATAATGAGCTAGTATGCTATGCATACTAGCTCATTATCCCTTTGTCTTGCAGGACATTTTTTTATTTATTTTTTTAGAAAGGGTTTACTTCCTCTTTAACACAATATTAGTAATATCGGGTATGTTTTTACGCGATTCCGATGCTTCAATAAAAGTGAATATTTGCCACCGATAATTGGTCTCACCGATAGTCGATCTATCCCTACTTTATTTGGAGAGATCTGGGGTCTATTAAATCCCAAATCTCTCCTCTGGCCTCCCATGCAGCCAATCAGACACAGATCAGTCTGATTGGCTGCTTTCCTGGCCACTAACTGAGGTCACAGAGAGGGAGGAACAACATCAGGTCTAAACGGCAGCTGCAAATTTTGATACCGGGATGCAGGCATCATCCTGGTATTATAACCACTTTGACCCAAGGAGGACCATGGATGCCCTACGGTCTTGAATTGGGTAAGGCCTTGTTCACATTTATACTGCGTGGAGGTGACAGGTGATCCTCATGCAGCTATTCCCATTCATGTTAACTGGGATTGTCATTGGTTGTACGGACACAGCTGCTGCTGCCAATTTGACACCCACGTGGTTCAGGGTGCGCAGCTCACAACACAGATAGTGTGCGCTCCGGACTGTGCCCCCACATGGCAGTCAAATGGGAGCAGCGGCTGTGTACTAATTGACAAAAACACATTCATACCTCACAGTACTCATATAGCTCACAGACAGTACCCAAATACCTCACAGATAGTACCCATATACCTTACAGTACCCATATACCTCACAGAACCCATATACCTCACAAATAGTACCCATATACCTCCCAGACTGTACCCATATATCTCACAGTACCCATATACCTCCCAGACTCTACCCATATACCTCACAGTAACCATATACCTCACAGACAGTACCCATATACCTCACAGTACCCATATACCTCACAGACAGTACCCATACACCTCCCAGACTGTACCCATATACCTCACAGTACCCATATACCTCCCAGACTCTACCCATATACCTCACAGTACCCATATACCTCACAGACAGTACCCATATACCTCACAAATAGTTCCCATATACCTCCCAGACTGTACCCATATACCTCACAAATAGTACCCATATACCTCCCAGACTCTACCCATATACCTCACAGACAGTACCTATATACCTCACAGTACCCATATACCTCACAGTACCTATATACCTCATAGCACCCATATACCTCAGTATTTATATTGTAAAACAACTGTTATACGATATTACAATATTAGAGTGACAGACACTTATTAGGAGGATACGGTCCTACAAATACCAACTTCCAAATGATTCCCTCTATGCCCGGACTAATGACAATAAACGACCTCCCTCTGTATAATGAAATGCACACTTCCTGTGCGGTGAGTGTTATGTATGTGGAATGAATAGACGGAGACATGTGGAATGAACTGGGGTGCTCTGTGCTCGTACCTTCCTTGCCTTCCTTGCACAGTGCAGCTCTCTCGGTTCTCTCACCTGTCGGACGATGAGCAGTGCCAGGAGATGAAATGGATACCCTGTATCTTCCTAATTGTGATTGTGATTTTATCCGGCTCAGCCAATCAGCCTTCGCCGCCTGGGAGACCGTGACCAATAAGAACGTATGTAAGTCAGAGCCTGAGGATTGTGAGCGGGGATGATTGTCTACATTCTACACAGCTGGGTGTCTATGGAAACGGAGAATCGCTGCCTATCAGAGGAGAGGAGTACAAACAATGTACAGAGGAGAGGAGTAAAATGTAAAGAGGAGATGAGTACACACAATGTACAGAGAAGTACAATGTAGAGAGTAGAGGAGTAAATGTACAGAGGAGAGGAGTAAAATGTAGAGAGGAGATGAGTACACACAATGTACAGAGGAGTACAATGTAGAGAGAGAGGAGTACAATGTAGAGAGAGAGGAGTACAATGTAGAGAGGAGATGAGTACACACAATGTACAGAGGAGTACAATGTAGAGAGAGAGGAGTACAATGTAGAGAGGAGATGAGTACACACAATGTACAGAGAAGTACAATGTAGAGAGAGAGGAGTACAATGTAGAGAGAGAGGAGTACAATGTAGAGAGGAGATGAGTACACACAATGTACAGAGAAGTACAATGTAGAGAGTAGAGGAGTAAATGTACAGAGAGAGCAGTACAATGGTAGAGAGGAGATGAGTACACACAATGTACTGAGGAGTACAATGTAGAGAGGAGTACAGTGTACAGAGAGAGGAGTACAATTTAGATAGGAGAGTAGGGATGAGGCGAACAACCCCCCTTCTGTTTGCATCAGAACCTTCGAACGGACTGAACGTCCATTATGCCGCGTACACACGGTCGTTTTTTGCGATGAAAAAAAAACGACGTTTTTTAAAACGTCATTTAAATTGATCGTGTGTGGGCAAAACGTCGTTTTTTGTCTTCAAAAAAACGACCAAAAAAAAATTCCAACATGCTTGAATTTTTTGTGTCGTTTTTCAAAACGTCGTTTTTTGTTTCACAAAAAGTCACCGTGTGTAGCAAAAACGTTGTTCAAAACGACGTTTTTCAACCCGCGCATGCCCAGAAGCTAGTTATGAAGCGAGCTTCAATGGAAAAGAGTGGTGAACGTAACCTTGCTTTTTGTGAAAAAACGATAGTGTGTATGCAAAATTGTCTTTGAAAAGTGACGTTTCAAAAACGTCGTTTTTTTACTTCACAGAAAACGTCGTTTTTTTTCATCGCAAAAAACGACCGTGTGTACGCGGCATTAAAGTCTATGGGACTCAAACGTTCAAAATCAAAAGTGCTAATTTTAAAGGCCAATATACAAGTTATTGTCCTAAAAAGGGTTTGGGGACCCGGCTCCTGGCCCAGGGGACATGTATCAATGCAATTTTTTTTTTTTTTTAACTGACTTTTTTTTGGGGAACAGTAATTTTAATGATGCTTAACCCTTTCCTTACCGGGCCATTGTAAAATGATGCCGGCAGGAAACCTCCCTCGATCCGGGTGGACGTCATATGACGTCCTTTGTTCCCAGCGATCTAGGGCGCACGCACGGCACCGCTCGCGACCCCGTGCGTGTGCTTGGCAGCCGTGATTGCCACCGGGCACCAGCGATTACCGGTGATCACGGCAATCCCAGTACAGAGGAACACACATCGGTCTCCTCCCCTTGTGATTCCCCACCCCCCTACAGTTTGAACACACTTTAGGTAACATTTTAATCCCTTGATCGCCCCCTAGTGCTAACCCCTTCCCTGCCAGTCACATTTACACAGTAATTAGTGGATATTTATAGCACTAATCGCTGTATAAATGTGAATGGTCCCAAAAACGTGTCAAAAGTGTCCGATGTGTCCGCCGCAATGTCACAATAAAAAAAATCGCAGATCGCCACTATTACTAGTAGAATACGAGTATATACAATTATTGCATTTTTTTTTTACCAAAATACGTAGAAGAATACATATCGGTCTAAACTAAACTGAGGAAATTTTTATTTTCTTTAAAAAATTGTGATATTTATTAAATAAAAAAGTAAAAAGTATTGTGTTTTTTTTTTAAATTCTTTTGTTTATAGCGCAAAAAAATAAAAAACCGCAGAGATGATCAAATACCACCAAACGAAAGCTCTATTTGTGGGCGGGGAAAAACATAAAGATTTAATTTGGGTACAGTGTTGCATGACTGCGCAATTGTCATTCAAAGTGCAACAGCGCTGAAAAACAAAAATTGGTCTGGGCAGGAAGGGGGTGAAAATGCCCTGTATGGAAGGGGTTAAAGTAAAAAAAATTGAAATATTCCTTTAAATATCGTACCTGCTGGGTGTCTATAGTATGCCTGTGAAGTGGCACGTGTTTCCCGTGTTTAGAACTGTCCCTGCACAAAATGACATTTCTATAGGAAAAAAGTCATTTAAAACTGCTTGCGGCTTTAACCACTTCCCGGCGGCCGTACGACTTTATACTGCCGCAGGGTGGCTTTACTTCTCTGGGACGCCATCTTTTGACGGCCCCCTTTTCCTCGTTCCCCGCGCACGCTCCCGAGCGTGCATCGGGGAAACTTCTGTGCTGTCCATGTCCCTTGGACACAGCCAATCACAGATCGCTGTAAATAGCCAATCACAGCGGCTATTTACAGCGCGATCTGTGCGGCCAATGAGAGATGATCTCAAATGTAAACATATGAGATCATCTCTCATTGCCGGCTCACACAGAGACAGCGTCCTGTCAGGGAGAGAGGAGACCGATCTGTGTCCCTTGTACAAAGGGACACAGATCGATCACCTCCCCAGTCAGTCCCCCTCCCCCACAGTTAGAACATTATGCAGGGTACACATTTAACCCCTTCCTCACCCCCTAGTGTTAACCCCTTAAATGCCAGTCACATTTATACAGTAATTAGTGCATATTTATAGCACTGATCGCAGTATAAATGTGAATGATGCCAAAAATGTGTCAAAAGTGTCCGATGTGTCCGCCATAATGTCGCAGTCCCAATAAAAACCGCAGATTGCCGCCATTACTAGTAAAAAAAAAAAGAATAATAATTCTGTCCCCTATTTTGTAGGCACTATAACTTTTGCGCAAACCAGTCGCTTATTGCGAATTTTATTTATTTTTTATACCAAAAATATGTAGAATACGTATCGGCCTAGACTTAGAAAACAAAATGTTTTTTGTTTTTTTTTAAATTGGGCTTTTTATTATAGCAACAAGTAAAAAATATTGTATTTTTTTTCAAAATTGTCACTCTTTTTTGTTTATAGCGAAAAAAATTAAAACCGCAGAGGTGATCAAATACCACCAAAAGAAAGCTCTACTTGTGGGGAAAAAAGGACGTACATTTTGTTTGGGAGCCACGTCGCACGACTGCGCAATTGTCAGTTAAAGCGACGCAGTGCCGGAAGCTGAAATTTCACCTGGTCAGGAAGGGGGTATATTTGCCCAGTAAGCAAGTGGTTAATGTAATGTCTGGTCCCTGCAAGTCATTGAGAAAAATGGCATGCCCCCCCCCCCCCGCCCATTACCAGCCCCTTAGGGTCTTGTATGGATATTAAGGGGAACCCTGCACCCAGGTTATATACCCCTATATACTCTGAACAGCAGTATACAGGCGGTGCAAACAAGACAGGGACTGTAGGTTTGTTGTTAAGTAGAATCTGTTTGTAATTTTGAACTGGTACTTTTTTAAAGTGCAACTCCAGCCAAACAAACTATTTCTAAGCTTTGTGGAAAACATATGGAGGGGTTATTTGTTTTGCTGTCTGTGCATCTGTTCAGAAAATTGCACCTCACTTTCTGTCCCAATGACAGAATTTTTTTTTTTTTTGAAAATTTAGTTTTTTTAGTGAAACAAGGATTGGTAATACAGCATCAGTGGAGAAGAGACACCTCTTACAGAAGAGAATTTCCCTTCATAGGGGTAGATTTCCTCTCACTTCATGTTGTCTCCTTCCGTTTGCAAGTAGGAGTCATTTGTAAGTTAGATGTTTGAAAGTAGGGGCCTGCCTTATATACTCTGCAGAAATGTTGGCCTTACGTGTTGGCGTTGCCACAACACTGTAGCCCTCACAGTTAGTCTTGGTGGGCGCTGGAACGCCCTGCTGTGAACTATTATATAAAAAATTGTAATTGCATGCACCTGTTGAACAGGGGCAGAAAAATTGGGCTTTTGGTGGTGGTGGTGGTGTTGCCACAACACTGTAAGCCCTCACAGTTGCTCTTGGTGGGCGCAGGAATGGGCACTGCTGTGAAATATTAGATGAAGAATTGTAATTGCATGCCCCTTTTGAACAATTGTGCTTTTAGGTACTGGTTCCACAACACAGCAACCCCTCACAGATACTCTAGTTGGAGCTCAGGGATGAGCCCTGCTGCAAAGTATTGCATTAAACATTTTAATTACACGCCCCTGTTAAACAGGGGCAGAAAAATTGGGCCTTAGCCACTGGTGGTGGTGGCCAGAACTGAAAAATGTTCAGCATGATCATTGAGGAGGAAGAGGCTAGTCACTCAGCATAACAGGATAGTCACTCAGCATAACAGCATAGTCTTGAAGGGATCTGACATTTCAAAAAAAAATATTTGGTTACATCAGCATCAGGTGCTTGGTAGCTGGTGGTGATCCAAGACTGATTCATTTTTATGAAGGTCAGTTGATCAACTGAGTCGGTGGACAGGTGCACCCTGTGATCGGTTACAAAGCCTCCAGCAGCACTGAATGTGCATTCCGAAAGAACGCTGGATGCAGGACAGGCTAGTAGCTCAATTGCATACAGTGCAAGCTCTGGCCATTGATCTATCCCCAAGACCCGGTAACCCAGAGGATTTTCGGTGGGAAAGTTGTCCAAGTCTGATCTTGCCCCTCGGTATTCCCGCACCATGTAGAACAGATGTTGGCAATAATTGCTGTAACCGGTGATACCTTGGGGCTGCGGACTAAAAAATTGTCTGAACGCATCGGTCAGACGGCCACCATCTCCACTGCTCCTTCTTTGAGTGTCCGAAGCCTCAGTAACATGTTGTCCAGGACCAGGATTTTGTAACCTCCCAGTCTCTGGGAACGCATTGCACAGACCTTTCTGCAAGGCCTCCTGAAGATGGTTCATCCTCTGCAACAGCAAGATAAGGTCCGCAACCTTACCCTTGTAACATGGATCAAGGAGGGTCGTGGCCTCCTCAAATGGCGACAAGACTGTGCATGCATCCTTTCCTGGTGCCATATTGGCACAGATACTCATTGATGGCCCTCTGCTGCATGTGCAGCCGCTGCAGCATGGCCAACGTAAAGTTCCACATGGTAGGCATGTCACAGATTAGGCAGTTCTTGGGCAGGTTGTATTCCTTTTGGAGGTCAGCCAGCTGACAGTCGGAAATGCACACAGAGTTTCCTGGCTTGCTTCAGGACATCCTGTAAGCCCAGGTACCTGCCCAAGAACCGCTGCACCACCAAGTTAAGGATGTGAGCAAAACAGGGCACATGGGTCAGTTGTCCCTGTCGGAGGGCGGCGAGGAGGTTGGTGCCATTGTCGCAAACCACCATTCCTGGCTTAAAGTGGTGTGGCGTCAACCACCTCTGAGCCTGCCCCTGCAGAGCTGACAGAACTTCTATCCCAGTGTGGCTCCTGTCCCCCAAGCACACCAGCTCAAGCACCGCATGGCATCTTTTTGCCTGAGTACCTGCGTAGCCCCTTGAACGCCTACGAGCACCGCTGGTTCTGAGGACAAATCAGCACAGGAAGAGGCCATGGAGGAAGAAGAAGATGAGGGGGTGGAGGAGAGAGGTGTGTCAATATCACCAGTAGTAGCATTTTGGAGGCGTGGTGGTGAAACAACCTCCAACACTACTTTACCTTGTCCTGCATCTATCCCAGCTGCCAGCAGAATCACCCAATGCGCCGTGAAAGATAGGTAACGTCCCTGTCCATGCCTGCTGGACCATGAGTCAGCAGTAAGATGCACCTGACCGCCCTGTCCAGCGAGGCATGGACATTGCCTTCCACATGCCGGTAGAGAGCCGGAATTGCCTTCCGTGAGAAAAAGTTTTTTGGGAACCTGCCACTGAGGTACCGCACATTCCACAAACTCACGGAAGGGGCAGAGTCTACCAACTGAAAAGGCAGCAGTTAAAGTGCTAGCAATTTAGTCAAGCTAGCATTCAACCGCTGGGCATATGGATGGCTGGGAGCAAACTTATTTTAGCGCTGCAGCAGCTGGGGCAGGGAAATTTGCCTGGTACAATCTGAGGTCTGTGTACCGATAGCAGATTGCCCGCAAGTAGTTGGCTGTGACACACCTAATTCTACACTTTCATTCCTCTCAGTGCAAGCTTCAGAGAGGACTGAAGGTATAGTGGGGTTGGAGATCCCAGCTGATGAGGAGCAAGGAGAGGTCCACTTTGTTCTTTGGTGTGGATATTTTGGGTACCATCATCGTAGCCTTTAAAACGCTGCGCATCCTCCTGCAGCATGTACCCACCACTGTGGTCAAACAGTTCGGAGGAACCCTCAGGAGGACATGGTGGGGCTAGGGAAGGAGTGACTGATGCCATTTAGCAGAGGGAAGAGACCGCGTTGGCAGCTGCTTTGCCAGACAAAGTATTCTGAGCCTGGGTGTGAGAGGATGAGGACGGCTTGGTCATCCACTCTACCAAGTCTTCGGCATGTTTTGCGGCTCAACACAAAAAAGGACAAGCGTGTCCCACGGCCACGTGCTGATGAGGATGCACTGTGTCCACGACCAGCACTGTTGCCTCTAGACGCAGAGCCTGCTTACCCTCTTTTATCGACTTGTGACTCTCTGCCTCTCCTTGTTGTCCTTCCAGACATACAGTAGGTGACCGCGACATTGTGTCAATCTCGCTCCCTTTCTCGGCAAGACTGACCACCTACGAGCCCCATCGCGGGAGCCAGCACCGAGCCGGCTTGCCGCGATGGAGACAATGCCGTCATAGAAGCGACGGGGATCCGACTTGGATTCCCGCCAATTCTACACACGGGGTTCGGTATGAATCATGAGGGGGAACACCACACCAAAATTTTAAATAAAAATCCGGCATGGGTTCCCCCCCAGGAGGCATACCAGGCCCTTAGGTCTGCTATGGATTGTAAGGAGAACCCCCCCTATGCCGAAAAAAACGCTGTGGGGGTTCCCCCACAATCCATACCAGACCCGTATCCAAAGCACGCTGCCCGGCCGGTCAGGAAAGTAGTGGGGACGAGCAAGCGCCCCCCCTCCTGAGCCATACCAGGCCGCAAACCCTCAACATGGGGGGGTTGGGTACTCTGGGGCAGGGGGGCGCCCTGCGACCCCCCCACCCCAAAGTACCCTGTCCCCATGTTGATAAGGACATGGCCTCTTCCCGACAACCCTGACTGTTGGTTGTCAGGGTCTGCGGGCGGGGGGCTTATCAGAATCTGGGAGCCCCCTTTAATAGGGGGGCCCCCAGATACCGGCCCCCACCCTGGGTGAATGAATATGAGGTACATCGTACCCCTACCCATTCACCTGGAGGCAAAGTGTTAATAAAAAAAAACACAACACAGGGTTTTAAAATATTTTATTAGTCAGTTTCGGGCCCCCACCCTTTCTGGGGGTCTTCTCCACTCTCCGGTGGTCTTCTTCCATCTTCTCCACTTCACCGCTGTTGTCTCGGCACTCCCCTCGCTCTCCGGTGCCTTCTTATTCAGGGCTGGCCGCCGCTATCTTTGTGTTAGCTCAGTTGTTAGCGGCGGCCAGCCCGCTCTTCTATGCCGTTCTTCTCTTCTTCCTTCTTCTGATGTTGACGCAACGCTTCCTCCCGCTGTACTGTCGGGTGTGCAGCTCGCACCAATTTATATAGGCCTCCTACGACATCACAGTCCCATCATTCTCTGGTACCTAACCACGTGGTAGGTACCCACGTGTCTCGCACCCGACAGTACAGTGGGAGGAAGCGGCGCGTCAACATCGGAAGAAGGAAGAAGAGAAGAACGGCATAGAAGAGCGGGCTGGCCGCCTATAGTAATTGAGCTAACACGAAGATAGCGGCGGCCAGCCCTGAAGAAGAAGGCACCGGAGAGCGAGTGGAGCACCAAGACAACATCAGTGAGGTGGAGAAGATGAAAGAGCGGAGAAGACCCCCAGAGAGCGGAGAAGACCCCTGGAGAGCGGAGAAGAACCCCCCCTCGTAAAAGAGCTAAAGAAGAGGGGGGCCGGTACGATGTACCCCATATTCATTCACCTAGGGTGGGGGCCGGTATCTGGGGGCCCCCTTATTAAAGGGGGCTCCCAGATTTCGATAAGCCCCCCGCCCGCAGACCCCGACAACCACACAGACCACTAGACACTACACAGAGGTAACTTAATTAGCCGATGCCAATCTAACCAGCGGCTCCTGAATGGGGTAGCGCTACACATACAAATGTAAATATTCGAAATGCATAAAAATTGTGAACAATTATATATATATATAGTCACCAATGTGAACACATATTCACCAAAATGGTGCACACCAATGTGCATACAACCAATGTGAATATAAAGTGTGAACTATTGTATATGTATTCACCAATGTGCATATACAACATTAGTAGTAACAAACAATGAAGAGGTCCCAAAATTAGGAAACCAATGTGATCAACAATGCAAGAGTGCACTACGTGATAAAGTCCACAATGTTGTTAAACAAATGTCATTTCAGCTTTGTTAATGAACTCATAGGAAACCATAAGTCAGAAAACGTGTAAGATAACCAACACACCCGGGAGTAGTAGGAGATAAGGACGGGTACTCCTACCAAACCATATGGATCCCACTCACCATACGGTGGTGGATCTTACGAGCTTCAAGGGCTGGAGCCAACGCGTTTCCTCGACATTGTGCCTCACACTCTCGATGCTTGTGCAACGCTGCAAGGGGCGGATGTCTTCATGATGGGCGTGTGTGAGGGGTCGTATTTTTTAATGATGGGCAGTGCTGCTAAGATGGGGTGGAATTTTTAACAAAGCTCAAACACATCTCCTAAACAACAAGTGCAAGCATCCAAACAGCATAAACAAAACAAAACATAAAATAAACCCTGGCCACTTGGGGCGTCTACCTTCACCACACAGGAACCTATCTATGGAGTCTGGCACAGCCTACTGCTGGGCAGACACTGCTGGTCATACAGCAGAGAAACAATAGTCTTTTTGATTTTTATCACACAGAAAAATCAACAACCACCTCACCTCTTCAGAAGTCTTTCTTACTGCTCTCCTTAACTTAAAAAAGTCTCAGGATACAGCAATCATTAGTCATCCTTTGGATAACTTATAGAGGCCTTAATTACCTCATTCTGAACATCTGAAGTTTTCCAACGCCCTAAACCTTTCTGACTATTTCTGCAGCCGACACATGGTAGTAATTGGTGTATTGTCTAAACAAGGCAGAAATGTATCTCCCGTCTGTGACAACACCCACAGATTTACCTGACTTTCTGTCACAGTATGTGTATATATATATATATATATATATATATATACACACGCACAGGTATATATATGCATTTTATGATTGGCCCCCTACTTTTGTCCTTGTCCCCCCCATGTGCCCCCCCCCCTAAATATGAAAGCTAGAGACGCCACTGTTATAAACAGTCTACTCCCTGTACTTGTCACTAAATAACAGAACAGTAATGGACCCATGTGTTTATCTCTTTACAAGTGGTAGCTTTCTATATGCCATTACACTTTTAATTTTCTGTGATTGCTTAACATTATTTTTTTGTTGACCAACAATTTTTCTATTTTGGTATGTCTGTTTTTATTAGAACTAGTAGCATTGACATAGCATCTGTAAAAAATATGGCTGGAGCCTCCCCATGGTATATTTTAGCGGAAGTTCCATTTTTTTAAGGATTACCAAGCTGCATTAACTCTTGGCTTACTGGGCACATATACCCCCCTCCTGCCCAGGTAAAATTTCAGCTTCCATCACTGCGTCGCTTTAACTGACAATTGCGCGGTCGTGCGACGTGGCTCCGAAACAAAATTTATGTTCTTTTTTCCTACAAATAGAGTTTCTTTTGGTGGTATTTGATCACCTCTGTGGATTTTATTTTTTGCGCTATAAACAAAAAAAGAGCGACAATTTTGAAAAAAAATATATATATATTTTTTACTTGTTGCTATAATAAGTAGCCCGATTTTTTTTTTCCTCAGTTTAGGCCGATACGTATTCTTCTACATATTTTTGGTAAAAAAAAAAAAATCGCAATAAGCGACTGGTTTGCCCAAAAATAGGGGACAGAATTATTATTATTTCTTATTATTTTTTTTTTTACTAGTAATGGCGGCGATCTGCGATTTTTATTGGGACACGTCAGACACTTTTGACACATTTTTGGCGCCATTTGCATTTATACAGCGAACAGTGCTATAAATATGCACTAATTACTGTATAAATTGAAGGGGTTAACACTAGGGGATGAGGGAGGGGTTAAATGTGTACCCTGCATTGTGTTCTAACTGTGGGGGGGAGGGGGGTGACTGGGGGAGGTGACCAATCTATGTCCCTATGTACAAGGGACACAGATCGGTCTCCTCTCTCCCTGACAGGACATGGATCTGTGTGTTTACACACACAGATCCACGTCCTTGTCTCTGTAACCGCCGATCGCGAGTGCCTGGCGGACATCGCGGCCTGCCAGGCACTCGCATCGGCATCTCAGTGATGCGTCGGCCCAGAGGAGCGGAGGCCGTAAAAAGATGGCGGGTCAGAGATTTAGAACCACCCTGTGGCCGTATATAGTCGTACAGCCATCAGGAAGTGGTTAAAATGTGAACTTTACATATACAGTGGGGATCGAAAGTTTGGACACCCCAGGTAAAATTTTTTATTAATGTGCATAACGAAGCCAAGGAAAGATGAAAAAATCTCCAAAAAGCATCAAATTACGGATTAGACATTCTTATAATATGTCAAAAAAAGTTAGATTTTATTTCCATCATTTACACTTTCAAAATTACAGAAAACAAAAAAATGGCGTCTGCAAAAGTTTGGGCAACCTGCAGAATTTATAGCATGCACTGCCCCCTTTACAAAGCTGAGACCTGCCAGTGTCATGGATTGTTCTCAATCATCGTCTGGGAAGACCAGGTCTTGTCAATCTCAAAGGTTTTAAATGCCCAGACTCATCTGACTCTGCCCCAACAATCAGCAACATGGGTTCTTCTAAGCAGCTGTCTCGAAAACTGAAACTGAAAATAGTTGATGCTCACAAAGCTGGAGAAGGCTATAAGAAGATAATGGCAGTCATCAGGAACAGTGGAAGTTAAAGCAAGATCTGGAAGACCAAGAAAAATATCAGACAGTACAGCTCGCAGGATTGTGAGAAAAGCAATTCAAAACCCACGTTTGACTGCACAATCCCTCCAGAAAGATCTGGCAGACACTGGAGTTGTGGTACACTATTCCACTATAAAGGGATACTTGTACAAATATGGTCGTCATGGAAGAGTCATCAGCTCTTCTACGTCCTCACCACAAAAATCAGCGTTTGAACTTTGCAAATGAACATATAGACAAGCCTGATGCATTTTGGAAACAAGTTCTGTGGACCGAGGGGATTAAAATATAGCTTTTTGGCCGGAATGAGCAAAGGTACGTTTGGATAAGAAAGGGCACAGAATTTAATGAAAAGAACCTCTGTCTAACTGTTAGGCCGCGTACACACGAGGGGATATGTCCGCTGAAAACGGTCCGATGGACCGTTTCAGCAGACATCTCCGCTCGTGTGTATGGGCTAGCGGACAGATTTCTCCACCCGACAGATTTCAAAGCATGCTCTGAAATCTATCCGGTGGAATCTGTCCGCCCGACATGTCTGCTGGTTAGTACACTTACCAGCAGACATGTCGTCCCCCATCGCCGCCGCGCCGCCGCCGAATGGATTCGGCGCATGCGCGGAAGTGTTTTACTTCCTGGTGCGGTGACGTGGCGGTGACGTGGCGGTGACGCGGCGGCGTCAACGTCACCGCCGCGTCACCGCGCCGTCCGGCGGTGGGGAATTTGATCCGATGGTGTGTACACGCCATCGGATCAAACTCCCGATCGGACATATCCGATGGAAATGGTCCGCGGACCGTTTTCATCGGATATGTCTGATCGTGTGTATGGGGCCTTAAGCATGGGGGTGGATCAATAATGCTTTGGGGTCGTATTGCAGCCAGTGGCACAGGGAAAATTTCACGAGTACAAGGAAAAAATGGATTCAATAACATTTCAGCAAATTTTAGATGGTAACTTGATGCCATCTGTGAAAAAGCTCAAGTTAAAGAGAGGATGGCTTCTACAAATGGATAATGATCCTAAACACACCTCTAAATCCACGGGGGATTACATCAAGAGGCGTAAACTGAAGGTTTTGCCATGGCCTTCACAATCTCCTGACCTCAACATATTTGAAAATCTATGGATAGACCTTAAAAGAGCAGTGCGTGACAGACAGCCCAGAAATCTCAAAGAACTGGAAGACTTTTGTAATGAAGAATGGGCAAAGATACCTCAAACAAGAATTGAAAGACTCTTTGCTGACTACTAAAAGTGTTTACAAGCTGTGATACTTGCCAAAGGGGGCAGTACAAGATATTAACTCTGCAGGGTGCCCAAACTTTTGGAGATGCCATTTTTTTGTTTTCTGTCATTTTGAAAGCGTAAATGATGGAAATTAAATCTAACTTTTTTTGACATGTTATAAGAATGTCTAATCTGTAATTTGATGCCTTTTGGAGATTTTTCCATCTTTCCTTTCCTTCGTTATGCACTTTAATACAAATTTTTACCTGGGGTGCCCAAACTTTCGATCCCCACTGTACATAGTTCAGCTCTAAATATATCAATGTTTTTCTTCACATCCCATCCAGCACATGGCAATGTAAACCAAGAGCGTAATCAACCTCATCAGAAGCCTGTAAGTGCAAGTCTGAGACTAATGCCGGGTACACACGATGAGACATGTCCGCTCAAACATGTCCGACGGACCGTTTCCAATGGACATGTCTCATCGGATTTTGGTCCGATGGCTTGTACAGACCATCGGACCAAAATCCCCTTAGGCTGAGGACGCGGTGACGTGGCGGTGATGTTGACGCCGCCACGTCACCACTCCAGGAAGTAAAATACTTCCACGCATGCGTCGAATCCATTCGACACATGCGCAGAGATTTCTGTCCGCTGGTTAGTGTACTAACCAGCGGACATATCTGACGGACATGTCTCCGGCGGAAAAATTTCAAAGCATGCTTTGAAATTTGTCCGCTGGGAAAACATGTCCGCTAGCCCGTACACACGATCGGAGATGTCTGCTGAAACGGTCCGTCGGACCAGTTTCAGCAGATAAATTTGATCGTGTGTAGGCCTTATAGGTCTACAAAGTCACTTAGTAATTTTTTGAAGATGGACTTGTGACTACTGTATGTAACTATGTAACTCATTCTCTGTCTTTATATTTGGTATTAACATATTTTCTTGTGTTAGGGGAGTAAAAAGGATGGAATATGGCCCCATAATGTTATGTTCATGCTGAGCACGCTAGTTACTTAAAATGGTCCTGTGTATGAATATAAATCAAATTGCACGGCTACCATACCACAGTTAATGTGGTTTTTAATAAAATAAACTTAATTCCATTATTAGATTGAATCCTGTGAGTGAATACCTGAATACATAGTACGTATACCTTTTTTTTTTTTTTACAATGACCACAGACTTTATTTATTCACATCATATTGTTCATTTTTATACAGCCCATAGACAAAAGGCTTGCTTAACGTGTGTGCGCATTCAGACAACCCCCTCATTTGGAGTTTATGTGTGGAAAGTCAAAGATTTTTTTTGTTCATTTCCAGATTTCCAGGTGTTAGATCGCCCCCTGGTGCTCACATTTCAGAACACGTTAAAACTCACCTGAGCACTGTTGCCCACATGAAGGAACTATTTGCATAAATGAGGGCTGCAGCGACAATGCAGACACTAGGCCAATGTTCACTTTTATGTTTTACGTTTTTATTGGATTTTGAATAGAAAAATGAAAACATGGTAAGTACATTAGTTCACGACTTAAAAATAATACAGACTATTTTGTAAGAGACATGCGTTAGACATACAACAATAACAAAAAGGTATATGACCTACAGACATGTATCAAAGAGAAGATGGATTAGGAAGTAGAGATAAGGTATGGGAAGGGGAGTATGAAAGAGGCAAGAGGGAGGAGAGATAAGGGGGGGTTAAGACAATCGGGTAAACAATATATCAGTCTAGTATAGTATAAATATAGACATATTGCACTCCAGTATTGAATAGTTACATAGTTGTAAAGGTTGAATAAAGACAACAGTCCATCCAGTTCAACCTGTGTAGGTGCGTATGTGTTGAAAAAAAAATTATATATATATATATATATATATATATATATATATATATATATAAAAGAATTCCTGTATATAGTTTTTGCCAAGATGCTCATTGAAGACATCACCGATTGTGGAAGAGAGTTTCATATCCTCATCGCCCTGAAAGTGAAATACCCCCTATGAGCTTAAGGTTAAACCGCTTCTCTTCCAGTCTCATCGTGTGGCCCCATGTCCTCTTACATACCCTGGGACTGAAAGGTTTCTTACTTACATTGGGATCATTGATGGGATATTTGTACATCACTATCATATCTCCTCTCAAGTGTCTCTTCTTCAGGGAGAATAATTTTAGTGCTTGTATTCGTTCCTCATAATTGAGATCCTCCAGCCCCCATATTAATTTAGTTGCCCTTCTCTGGACTCTCTCCAGCACATCCCTTCGGAGGACTGGTGACCAAGACTGGATGGAATACTCCGGATGCGGCAGAACCAAAGTTTTATAAAGTGGCAGAATAATCGTTTTATCTCTGGAATAAATTCTCTTTTTAATGCATGCTAAAATTCTGTTGGCTTTGGTAGCCGCAGCTTGACACTGCATGCGATTGTATAATTAGGACTGTGCAATTAGGATTGTGCAACCATAATGTCCATATTTGGACAAATTTGGAGTAGGTGAAGTTTTTTTAGAGCAAATGTTCTCTCCATATCACATTGGTGATTGAGTTCTGCCACTTTCTCAGATATAGAAGGTATTTTGGGCATTCTCCACAGTCTAGTAATGGCTAATTTTGCTTCTTGTAGTATATGGATAGTGATAGTGATAGATTTAGGGGGGAATTCCTCTATGTGGAGTAGAGCCAAATTGGGGTCTGGGCTGGTCATTTTATCAGTCACCCCTGCTCAGGGCCGGTGCAAGGATTTATGCCTACACAAGCGAAGCTCCATTTTGGCGCCCCCCCCCCCCCCCCAAACGGCCACCCACCTCCCTTGTAAAAATGTTTCTTTCAATAAATTTTTTATATAAAAAAAACACACTAACATGCCAGACCTGCCCCATTACATGACCAGACTGTGCCCCATTACATGACCAGACTGTGCCCCATTACATGACCAGACTGTGCCCCATTACATGACCAGACTGTGTCCCATTACATGCCAGACCTGTCACATTACATGCCAGACCTGTCCCATTACATGCCAGACCTGCCCCATTACATGCCAGACCTGCCCCGTTACATGACCAGACTGTGCCCCGTTACATGACCAGACTGTGCCCCATTACATGCCAGACCTGTCCCATTACATGACCAGACTGTGTCCCATTACATGACCAGACCTGCCCCATTACATGCCAGACCTGCCCCATTACATGCCAGACCTGCCCCATTACATGCCAGACCTGCCCCATTACATGACCAGACTGTGTCCCATTACATGCCAGACCTGTCCCATTACATGCCAGACCTGTCCCATTACATGCCAGACCTGCCCCATTACATGCCAGACCTGCCCCATTACATGACCAGACTGTGCCCCGTTACATGACCAGACTGTGCCCCGTTACATGACCAGACTGTGCCCCATTACATGCCAGACCTGTCCCATTACATGACCAGACTGTGTCCCATTACATGACCAGACCTGCCCCATTACATGCCAGACCTGCCCCATTACATGCCAGACCTGCCCCATTACATGCCAGACCTGCCCCATTACATGACCAGACTGTGCCCCATTACATGCCAGACCTGCCCAATTACATGCCAGACCTGCCCCATTACATGCCAGACCTGCCCCATTACATGCCAGACTGTGTCCCATTACATGCCAGACTGTGCCCCATTACATCCAGACCTGCCCCATTACATGCCAGACCTGCCCCATTACATGCCAGACTGTGCCCCATTACCTCCAGACAGTGCCCTATTACCTCCAGACCTGCCCCATTACATGCCAGACTGTGCCCCATTACATCCAGACTGTGCCCCATTACCTCCAGACAGTGCCCTATTACCTCCAGACCTGCCCCATTACATGCCAGACTGTGCCCCATTACATCCAGACTGTGCCCCATTACATCCAGACCTGCCCCATTACATGCCAGACCTGCCCCATTACATGCCAGACTGTGCCCCATTACCTCCAGACAGTGCCCTATTACCTCCAGACAGTGCCCTATTACCTCCAGACCTGCCCCATTACATGCCAGACTGTGCCCCATTACATCCAGACTGTGCCCTATTACCTCCAGACCTGCCCCATTACATGCCAGACTGTGCCCCATTACATCCAGACTGTGCCCCATTACATCCAGACCTGCCCCATTACATGCCAGACCTGCCCCATTACATGCCAGACTGTGCCCCATTACCTCCAGACAGTGCCCCATTACCTCCAGACAGTGCCCTATTACCTCCAGACCTGCCCCATTACATGCCAGACTGTGCCCCATTACATCCAGACCTGCCCCATTACATGCCAGACCTGCCCCATTACATGCCAGACTGTGCCCCATTACCTCCAGACAGTGCCCTATTACCTCCAGACAGTGCCCTATTACCTCCAGACCTGCCCCATTACATGCCAGACTGTGCCCCATTACATCCAGACTGTGCCCTATTACCTCCAGACCTGCCCCATTACATGCCAGACTGTGCCCCATTACATCCAGACTGTGCCCCATTACATCCAGACCTGCCCCATTACATGCCAGACCTGCCCCATTACATGCCAGACTGTGCCCCATTACCTCCAGACAGTGCCCCATTACCTCCAGACAGTGCCCTATTACCTCCAGACCTGCCCCATTACATGCCAGACTGTGCCCCATTACATCCAGACCTGCCCCATTACATCCAGACCTGCCCCATTACATGCCAGACCTGCCCCATTACATGCCAGACTGTGCCCCATTACCTCCAGACAGTGCCCTATTACCTCCAGACCTGCCCCATTACATGCCAGACTGTGCCCCATTACATCCAGACTGTGCCCCATTACCTCCAGACCGTGCCCCATTACATCCAGACCTGCCCCATTACATGCCAGACTGTGCCCCATTACATCCAGACTGTGCCCCATTACATCCAGACCGTGCCCCATTACATCCAGACCGTGCCCCATTACATCCAGACTGTGCCCCATTACATCCAGACTGTGCCCCATTACATCCAGACTGTGCCCCATTACATCCAGACTGTGCCCCATTACATCCAGACTGTGCCCCATTACATGCCAGACTGTGCCCTTACCTTACCAGAATCGCGGCTGTAGGATTTTTCAAAAGCCGCGCCTCCGACGTCTTCTGTTCCGTGATAGGCGGAACATTCAGCTTCCCATGAGGCACTGTGTTCAGTGTCCGCCTATCACGGAGGCCCTCTCGTCCGAGTACGAGGACGAGAGGGCCTCCGTGATAGGCGGACACTGAACACAGTGCCTCATGGGAAGCTGAATGTTCCGCCTATCACGGAACAGAAGACGTCGGAGGCGCGGCTTTTGAAAAATCCTACAGCCGCGATTCTGAGGTAATTTTTTCGCCCCATCCCAGGCTGCGGACCTGCCCGCCCCCAAGCGGCCGCTTGGTCCGCCTGGTGGTTGCGCCGGCCCTGCCCCTGCTATCAGTTTAAAAATGTTATACCAATAGGATATGAGAGATTTGCATGACCACATGATATATAATTTTTATTTTTTTTTTAAGTATTTTTTTTTTCAAAGTTTAGGCTCATATGTATTCTTCTACATATTTTTTGGTAATACAAATCGCAAAAAGCATATATTGATTGGTTTGTGCAAAAGTTATAGCATATACAAAGTAGGGGCTAGATTTATTATTTTATTTTTTCACTAGTAATGGCAGTGATCTGCGATTTTTATTGGGACTGCGACATTATGGCGGACATACCGGACACTTTTGATACATTTTTGAGACCATTGACAATTATACAGTGATCAGTGCTATAAAAATGCACTAATTACTGTGTAAATGTCACTGGCAAGGAAGGGGTTAACACTAGGGAGCGATCAAGGGGCTAACTGTGGGGGGATGGGACTGACTAGAGGATATGACAGATCATGATTCCTAGCTTGTAGGAACTCACGATCCCTCTCTCAGTCGGTCATCGCTACTGCCAGCCACGAACATCGGTTCATGCCAACCTGCCACAGTAAAATGACGGCGGCTGGACGGCAAGCGGTTAAGGAAGGTGTGCTAATGGGAAATTCTAGGTTGTTAAGATAGGAAGGAAAAAAAAAGATATTCCGTGTCTCAAATATTTAGGATTGTCATAGAGTTGCAGAATAGTGAATAGTGCTAGGAGGGATTGCACAGGTACGGAAGCAGTGGTTAATTCTTATATACATATAGAATTCAGAGGAAGATAAGGCAAAGGTACTTTGTGGAGTATGGATCCCACCATTTGTCCAGGGCATTAGGTTTAGATCAGATATTATAGCTTTAACCATTTCCCGCCCGGCCTAAAGCAGAATGACAGCTGGGAAGTGGTTCGGTTATCCTGACTGGGCATCATATGACATCCAGCAGGATAAGCCATGATCGCACACACACGCGGGGCGACGATTGGTGATGTGGTGTGTCAGTCTGACACACACCACATCTCCGATCTAGGTAAAGAGCCTCTGACAGAGGCTCTTTACCATGTGATCAGCTGGTCCAATCACAGCTGATCACAGTGTAAACAGGAAAGCCCGCATATTGCGCTGACACACAAGTAGAGGAGAGCCGATCGGTAGCTCTCCTGACAGGGCGGCCTACACTTATTGATTATCAGCGCGGTCCCCCCGAGGGTGGCCATCGAGGACCACCAGGCCGGCAAGGATGCCTTTCCATGGCCTCCAGGTAAGCCCACCAGGGATGGCAATTATTGCCCATCAGGGATGTCTGACAGTGCCTCTGATTAGTGCTGCCATCTGTCACTGCCCATCAGTGCTGCCTATATATGCCCTCCAGTGCCACCTATCAGTGCCACCTATGAGTGACCATTAGTGCCACCTATGATTGCCTATGATTGGCCATCAGTGCCACCTATCACCTATCAGTGCCCATTAGTGCCGCCTATTAGTGCCCATCAGTGCATAAAAACCTCAAATACCACCAAAAGAAAGATCTATTTGTGGGAAAAAAATATTTAAAGATGTTATTTGGGTAAAGTGTTGCACCAAAGCTGAAAATTAGTCTGGGCAGAAAGGTGTATAAGTGCCATGTATTGAAGTGGTTAAGGATATCAAGAGGTAAATTGAATGATCTAAGTACTGGGAATTTGTATGCCAATAGCGAGGCCCACGCTTGAAGGGATGCTTTAATACATGAATGGTAAAAGGTATAGTGTTTAGAGTATGTAGCTCTCAGGAGGCGATGGCTATGTAGGTGAGTCGGTAGAATGGTGGTGGTTCAATCAGGGACCACGTTTTTTCCCTGGTTGGGTCCCACCAGAAATACATTTGGTCTAGTAGTGATGTAATAATTCAGTGGTCATGGAGGAGATGAGAGGAGCATCTAGGGCGTTTAAATTCCCAAACATTGTTTTTTTGTCTTTGGACATTGTTAAAGAATTTAGAGGGGAGAGGGATAGGAAGGGTCTTGAACAGATATAGCAGTTTAGGGAGTATAAACATTTTGGCTACTGCAATTTATCCTAGTTTGGATGCCAATGTTCACTTTGAAGAGAAATGGAACAATGACTGCACGATGTACCAGTCGGTAAATATTTGAAAGTTTATTACTAATAAGAAGTCAAATGATGACAGCCACAGCTCTGGTAAATAATTTTTCAAATTGAGAGCATTAATTTGCTAGAAAAACACAATTCTTTTTAATTGTATTATTTTATTATAAAATGTAGAAAGACAATCAGTTTAGTTGTGTAGAACAGGCATGTCCAAAGTCCGGCCCGCAGGCCAATCGCGGCCCTTGTTCCGGTTTCAGACGGCCCGCCTGGTAATTTTTACATATGTATCTTTTGTGGCCCCCAACGAATCCCAAAGTGCTGCGGGCCACAAAATATATAAATGCTGGCTGCCTTGGAGATGATGGGACGAGTGTGATACAGGATAAAATAATATTTCCTGTTTACACAGTGTCCTGTGTAAAAGGAAGTGCCGTCTCCTGCACTGCCATTGGACGACTGTTCTGTCCATCACAGGAGGCAGGACTTTTAAGGCAGCCGAGAAAATGGGAGTTTCTCCTGTATGTCTGTCGGCACCATCTGGCCCCCTCCTTGTCTCCTTAAGGCCCCTTTCACATTGCAGGGAGAGCCGCGCTGGCGGTATAGCGCCACTAAAAATAGCATCGCTATACTGCCGCCATTGCCGCGAGTTGCGTCCGCTAGCGGTGCGATATTAACCCCTGCTAGCGGCCGTGAAAAGGTTAATACCGCCCGCAATGCGACTCTATAGAGGCGCAATACGGGCGGTATTGCCGCGGTTTCCCATTCTTTTCCCATCCTCTCACCGCCCCAAAGATGCTGCTGACAGGAGATTTTTTTCTCTCCCGCCAGTGCATCGCCTCACTGTGAAAGCCCTCTGGCTTTCACATTGAGGATGCAGTGAAGGAGTTTTTCACATGAAAAACTCCTCAATGTGAAAGGGGTCTTAGGCTGCAAATAGACATGAATCAGGCTGCATCGACCGCAAGGGTGAGTCTGCATTCATGTCAATGTGGGTGCTGCATTAATGGCAATGGAGTGGGTGCTGCATTCATGGCAATGGAGTGGGTGCTGCTTTCATGGCAATAGAGTGGATACTGCATTAATGGCAATGAAGTGGGTGCTGCATTAATGGCAATGGAGTGGGTGCTGCATTCATGGCAATGGAGTGGGTGCTGCTCTTATGGCAATGGAGTGGGTGCTGCTTTCATGGCAATGGAGTGGGTGGTGCATTAATGGCAATGGAGTGGGTGCTGCATTCATGGCAATGGAGTGGGTCCTGCATTCATGGCAATGGAGTGGGTGCTGCAGATGGGCACTGAAAAGTGACAAAGGCAAGAGAATTCTTGTTGGGCAGTGTATTAGTGCTCGGGCGAAAACACTTAGACCAAATTTATTTTTTGTATCTTTTTTTTATTTTTTTTATACCACCTCAGCCTTTACCAGACATTAGAGACCAGCTCATGAGTTGGTACTTCTTACGTCTCCATTTATGGTTTGCATCATCTGTGGTATGATTTTGTGATATTTGGTTTCACTTACATCTATGCTTCTTTGCAGGTTTTTTTTTTTTGTTATTAAACATATCTCCTGCCCATGGGGTAACTTATTTTTTAATAATACTTCACTTTTTTTCTATTCCTCTGGTGAAGGAATTCTCAAAGACACATGAATAACATTTCTCCCCCCCCCCCCCCCACACACGCCCCCTCGTGGCTCCCAGGACTCTACCAGCTTACGAAATGATATTAAAAATTATGCGTTCACTATGCAGATTATTTTATGGTTCGAAGACCAGGGTTTCTTAACTAAGGGACTCTCAGTCTCTCCACATAGCTCCATGTTTTTTTGTACTCTTTCCACTTATCCCATTTTTCCTGAAAGTCCATATTTGTTTCGAGTACACTTCCCTTCAGCTCTTCCAACCTAAAAGTTTCCTCCACTGCATCAATCCACTCCCAGATCTGTGGACTTTAAGTTTCCTGCCAATTTTTGGGTATAATTTTTTTTCACTTAGAAGGTGAGGTAGTAGAGATTGCTTTTAATGCCCTCATGGCTACAATGGAAAAGCACACCCCAAGGGTCTTTCTTTAACGCCTTACCCGTGATCTCTTTTATTTGGCTACAAATATTATCCCAATATTTTTGAATTTTCGGGCAGGTCCACCACAAATGTGCCATGGTTCCTCGATCAGGACATCCACGCCAACACTCGGCGGTTTGTCCTACTTTAAAATTGCTGGATTTGTCTGGAGTGATGTACCAGCCCGAAAAGCATTTGTAGTTAGTCTCGGCTGTTTGTGTGTCTATAGCTGATGCGTGCGTCAATTGTATTATCCTTTGAAAAGTATTTTCCCCTCTAGGTGTACCCAATTCCCTTTCCCATTTCTCTAAAAAAGGTGCTTCATCTCGTGCTCCTATCTTTATAAGCATCCCGTATAATTTTGATACCGTGCCCTTGGAATTTTCTGAATTACATAACTTCTCTAGTGGTGTCAGCTCCGACCCTGTCCGTAGTGGGTGGGGGAGGTGTTGCACAAAATGATGTAACTGGGAATAATGCCACATATCAAGATTCCAGAGGTCGATTCTAGTTTTGAGCTCTTCATAGGTCTTTATATCCCCATTGTTTATAATATCACCCAAGTAAACTTTGTCTTTTCTAATCCAATTCCCTCCTATTTTCTTTTCCCCTGGTGCAAAATATGCGTTTTCCTTTAAATTCATAAGTGGAGAATTAAATTTCCTATCTAATAGTGTCTGTACTCTGTCCCACATTCTTAGAGTGTCTTGTGTCATGTCGTAAATGTTATGGTCTAGTGCTCTATATTGTGCTGGTATCCAGATAATGTTATTTAATTGTAAGTTAGCTTGTGTCTTTTCTATTTGAACCCATCTTTTCCCTTGCCTATTTCTAGCCCATTCTATCACCCTTGAGAGAACAGCAGCCTTATAGTAATTTTTAATGTCGGGGACCGCCAAACCCCCATGTTGTTTTCCCTGTTTGAGGATTGAGAGAGATATTCTATGCTTTTTATTTTTCCACACATAGTTCATTAGTAGGGAGTTGAGGATTCTAAGAAATTGCTGGGATAATGCTATTGGAATTGTTGGAAATTTATATAATATTTTAGGTACGAGTATCATCTTCAGCATGTTGATACGGCCTACCCATGAGATGGGCTTATTTATCGTTTTTTTTAATTCGTTTTTAATCTCATTTAACAAGGGTACGTCATTTATTTTATATATCTTCTGAACCGTATTGGCTAATTTTATACCAAGGTATTTTAATTCTTTCTTCCAAGGAAAAACACATATCTCTTTTACTTGCTCCTCTTCGTTTTTATTGAGGTTTATATTTAATATTTCAGATTTTGTTACGTTGATTTTAAAATTTGAAATAGTACCGTATTGTTGTAATATAGTTGAAAGCTTGGGTATTGACTTTACCGGGTTAGTAAGGAAGAACAAAATATCATCGGCAAAACCTGCCAGTTTGTGGTCCTCCTCTTCTACCCTGACACCATTAATGTTATGGTCATTACAGATCGTGGCCAGCAGTGGTTCTAATGATAATATGAGGAGGGGGGACAGGGGACACCCCTGTCTTGTCCCATTCTTCATTTCAAAGGACTCTGAAAGCGTGCCGTTGATTTTGATTTCCCCAGTCTACCCTATCAAATGCTTTCTCAGCATCAACCGACAGGAATAGGCCTGGGGACCCACTCTGCCTTATCCTCTCAAGCAGTAGGAGTGCTCTTATGCCATTATCTTTGCCCTCTCTGTTTGGGACGAACCCCACCTGGTCAGAATGAACCAAAAGGTGCTTTTTCAGTCGCTCCGCTAAGATTTTTGCAAAGAGCTTAATATCTGTGTTTAATAAAGAGATTGGTCTGTATCCTGAACAGATTGAGCTGTCTTTCCCTTCTTTTAGGATAATTGCAACAGAGGCGGCTAGAGCTTCCTTGCTGGTTTCATACTCCGATCCTAGGCCATTGAAATATCTACATATTATAGGTATCAAGATGTCGCTAAATCTCTTATAATAAAAGACTGAGAAGCCATCTGGGCCTGGGCTTTTACCACCTGCCGTATTTTTTAAAGCATTCTTGATTTCTTCTTCAGTTATAGGTCTGTCCATAATTGTTCTCTCCAGCTCCTCTATCTTAGGTAGTCCTGCCCTCTCTAGAAATTCTCGGGTTTTAGCCTCTTTTTCCCCAGCTTGCCACCTTGCCTGGTTGATCGTATATAGTTCATCATAATAATTTTTAAAGGTTTCGGCTATATCCTCGGTTGAGTGAACCAAGTCCCCATTTTTCCTTTTGATTTTCTCAATATAGTTCCTAGATTATTTTTTTTGGGCCATTATAGCAAGGTGCTTATTAGATTTATTACCCCATAAATACCTCTCTCTGGCAATACACTTAAGTTTTTTCCTTGCTTTTTGTTCCATAATCTCCTTAAGTTCGTCTCTTTTTAGGGTTAATTTCAGATACGTCTCGTTTCGTCCCTGCTCTTTGTGTTTTTGTTCCAAGTTCATTATTTCTTTAACCAAAGCATTGAACTTCCTATGTCTCTCGTTTTTTTTCCTTGCGCCCTCAAAGATTAGTATCCCTCTGATGTACGCTTTATGGGCCAGATTCAGGTAGATGGGAGCATCTTTGCTCTGGAGTAACGCTTCTCATTTACGTTCCGCTGCCGAAATTTTAGGAGCAAGTGCTGTTATTCATGAAGCACTTGCTCCTAAAGTTGCGGCAGCGCATCGCAAATGAGCTGGCGGAATTCAAATTGGGCGGGTACAGGGCGTGTATTATTTAAACTAAGCGCGATCCCGCGGCGAACGTACTGCGCATGCGTCGAGTGTCAATGCATCCCAGTGCGCATGCTCCAAACTCAATGACGTCATATCCCCATTCATGAAAGTTTTACGCAAGCGACGCGTTTTTTTTTTTTTTTCCGACGCGATGACGACGCCTATACTTAACATAGGATACACTACTAGGGGGCTGCTTTATCTTTACGCTGCGTATCGCTTACGGAAACGTCGGAAAGTCACTGCGTCGCGCCCGAATACGATCGTGAATTGCCGATTCCCGATGATTAACATATTTTTTCATCGTAAATCAGCGGGAACGCCCCCGGCGCCATTTTTAAGTTGCGATGCAATGGCGAAATTCAATTGTGCCGATCGCATCGGAACACCAACCCGTCGTTTCTTGTTTTCTGGTTACAGAAAACAGAAACGCCGGCTTAAAGTGACAGTTAGGCTGGAGTATCACAGATACTCCAACCTAACTCTACCTGAATCTGGCCCTATGTGTCGCCCAGAGGGTTGCACTTGAGATCTCATCTGTGTCATTGGCTAAAAAAAAATTGTTTAAGTTCCTCTTCCACCCTACCTGTCCCTGCCTCATCTCGGATCACATTATCGTTAAGATACCATACCCCCTTGTACAGATGATTTGATTTTCATAGTGACTGGGGCATGGTCTGATACAGTCATGATTCCTTTGTCTACCTCAATAACCCCGTCCAGTAACCTATGGTCCACTATAGTGTATGTAGTCTATCCGGGAGTACGTTCCGTGTGTGGGGGAAAAACGTGTAGTCATGTAAGCCTGGGTGAAATACCCGCCATACATCTACTAGTTGTTTGTCATGCATCGTATGTTTTATTTTTTGTAACTGCACGTTGGTTTTCTCCCTCACCCGGAACGTGCTATCTTCTCTCGGGTTCATACTAAAGTTTAGGTCACCCATCAAATTCGTGTAACCCTCCGTGAAGTTTGCCAGTTTATCAAGGATTCTACCTAGATATTTAATTGGATGTGCATTAGGAGCATAAATGTTAGCTAGGGTGTAATTGGTATTCCCTAATTTTCCTTTTAAAAATAAAAATCTGCCTTCCGGATCTGTCAATCTCGCCTTTAGGGCAAACCGAATACCTCGAGCAAAACCAATTGCCACGCCCCTTGAGCGTTTGGAGATAGAGTCACCGTAGAACCAGGTTGGGTACGTGGATGAGTACAGCTTAACATTTGAATCAAGGGATAAGTGAGATTCCTGTATAAAAACGACATCCGCTCTATAGTGTTTGATCTCTTCTAAAATCTTAAATCTTTTCCGAACGGAATTCATACCTTTGACATTGTATGACAAAAACTTTATGTCTGCCATTCCTTCCTAGTCTTCATTTGCCCATATATTCCTATTAGTGTCACTGGGAGCCACGTTCCCTCTCCCCACCCCTTTTGGGAAGGGGGTATCCCTCTCACTGTCGTACCCCCACAACCCCCACCACCCCCCTCCCCAGGCATAATCATCGCCTTTGAACCAAAGGAAAACCACTCTCCCTATTGCCCTCCGGTTCCTATGTGATGAGGTGGACACTACCCTACGCCCGGCCCTCTCCTGTGCTCCCCAGAGAATTGAGGGGGCCAACTTTTTTTGGAGACAGGCTGCTAGACCCCCCAGAGAGCCCCTCCTTCTGTCCTCTCTTGTCCCTCCCCTCCCCCCAGGCCCCATCTCCCCCCCTGATCCTGCACGTTGAGACTAAATGAACTTATTCGACCCATCCTGGTAATTCCACAATATGTATATCCAGTTTACGGCAAAAACCTGGCAACTCCTCTGGAAATATCAATTTTGCCGAGATCCCATTTTTCTGACGAATAAGGCACGCAGGAAACCCCCACTGGTATTTAATATTTTGCGACCGCATCTGTTCTAGTAGGGGTTTTAAGGTGCCTCCTCCTGGCAAAGGTTTCCCACTCCAAATCTGTGAAGATCTGTATCTCCACCCCCCATAACACAGGGGTGACTTTCCTCTCAATCTTGACCAGATTTCTGCCTTATCTTCATAATATTTGAACCTGACTATTATGTCTCTTGGTCTTTCGCCATCTCTTTCCTTGACTTTTCCAATACGGTGGACCCGCTTTTTTTTGAGAGGTTCTTCCGTGCCATTGTCCAGAAGGGGGAGAAACAAGTTGTTCAAGATTTTTCTCAGATCTTCGCCCCTTTCTTCTTTGATGGATCGGATTCTCAGGTTTTGCCTTCTATTACGGTTCTCTTGATCTTCTAATCGGTATTGCAGGATTCTGATTCTGTTTCATTATAAGATGTTGATCTTTTAGTTGATTCAATTCTGTTTCCTGCCTTTCCAGCCTGGTCTCCACCTCCTCCACACGCGACAAGATGTGGCTTATGTCAGTTCTCAGTGCACTGATTTTGTCTCTTATCACTTTTTCCATTCTCCTTAGCATACCGTCTAATTCGCCCTTCGTTGGTATATGCATGTCTGTTCTTGACTCGTCCATTTGACTTAGGTCCGGATCCCCTTCTGTTGACGTGTCCGTGATTGAGGGGTTTGCCCCCCCAGCTTCCTTTTTAGTCACCTCCGCTTTATCTGGTTTTTTTTTGCATTACTGAGGCTTTTATTTTTCCCTTCCGGGGTCATATATTGCCTTATAGTACTAGTGATAGGATTGTCCTTGGGGATTTTCGGGGCAGAGCCCCTTGTTATCTTGCTCATTGAGTATTTTTTCCTGGCTCTAATTCGCTTCCCCAGTTTTAAGTGTGGGTAAACCTTTTCCCTTCTAGTTATTTAACCACTTGCTTACTGGGCACATAAACCCCCTTTGTTCCCAGGCGAAATTTCAGCTTCCGGAACTGCGTCGCTTTAACTGACATTTGCGCGGTCGTGCGACATGGCTCCCAAACAAAATTGAAGTCCTTTTTTCCCCACAAATAGAGCTTTATTTTGGTGGTATTTGATCACCTCTGCGGTTTTTATTTTTTGCGCTATAAACAAAAAAAGAGCGACAATTTAAAAAAGATATATATATTTTTTACTTGTTGCTATAATAAATATCCCAATTTTTTTCCAAAAACTATTTTTTTTTCACAGTTAAGGCCGATACGTATTTTTCGACGTATCTTTGTAAAAAAAATAAAATCTCAATAAGCGACTGGTTTGTGCAAAAGTTATAGCGCCTACAAAATGGGGAACAGAATTATGATTTTTTTTTATTATTATTTTTTTTACTAGTAATGGCGGCGATCTGCGATTTTTATTGTGACTGCGATATTGCGGCGCACATATCGGACACTTTTGACACAAATTTGGGACCATTCACATTTATACAGAGATCAGTGCTATAAAAATGCACTAATTACTGTATAAATGTGACTGGCAGGGAAGGGGTTAACACTAGGGGGTGAGGAAGGGGTTAAATGTGTATCCTGGGTGTGTTCTAACTGTGTGGGGGGAGGGGGTGACTGGGGGAGGTGACCGATGCTGTGTCCCTATGTACAAGAGACACAGATCGGACTCCTCTCCTCTGCCAATGTACAAGAGACACAGATCGGTCTCCTCTCCTCTGACAGCATGTGGAGCTCTGTGTTTACACACAGAGCTCCATGGCCCTGCTGTCATCTGCTCATTTTCCTGCCGATCGCATGTACCCGACGGACATCGCGGCCGCCAGGTACATGCATCGGATCCCCAGCGATGCGGCGGGACAGTGTTTACCCGCCGCGCGCCACCCAGTAATGCACTAGAAATCACGTCCAAAGACGTCTAGTTGGTGTATTTCAACAGACGTCCAAAGACGTCTGTTGACGTATTTTGTTAATAGCGCGGGTCTGAAGTGGTTAAGGCACAAAGTTTTTGTATCCTTTGTGCAACCTCAAGAGGTAATTGCAGGGGGAAAATCCAGCCAGAGGGGTGCTTTCCCTCATGGAACTGTATTACGTACGCTTTGGAGAAAGGCTAGGGGAATACCAAGCAGGTCTACGTCCAAGCTGGGGTCCCCTCCTTAAGGTATACACTAAGGCCTCGTACACACGAGGGGATATGTCCGCTGAAAACGGTCCGATGGACCGTTTCAGCAGACATCTCCGCTCGTGTGTATGGGCTAGCGGACAGATTTCTCCACCCGACAGACTTCAAAGCATGCTTTGAAATCCATCTGGTGGAATCTGTCCGCCCGACATGTCTGCTGGTTAGTACACTTACCAGCAGACATGTCGTCCCCCACCCCCGCCGCGCCGCCGCCGAATGGATTCGGCGCATGTGCGGAAGTGTTTAACTTCCTGGTGCAGTGACGTGACGGTGACGTGGCAGCGTCAACGTCACCGCCGCGTTACCGCGCCGTCCGGCGGCGGGGAATTTGATCCGATGGTGTGTACACGCCATCGGATCAAACTCCCGATCGGACATATCCGATGGAAATGGTCCGCGGACCGTTTTCATCGGATATGTCCGATCGTGTGTACGAGGCCTTAGTCTTATTCCCTGGATACATACATGTGAAAAGAGTCCACTCAGGGGATTAAAAGGTAATAACTTCTCTCTCTCAGGTCACCTTCCCCTATAGTGAGGCGTTTACCTTTATGATACCAGGTTGATTGATTCCGTTTGATTTTACTACCCACTCACTCCCAGTGGATATAGCTGTAGAGGTCAGAGTTTTTATATATATATATATATAATATATATATATACATATTTTTGCTATTGTCGCAGTAGGCTCTATAGCCCTATCTCTGCTCCTGTCACGCTGGCCGTCTCTCCGTCATCCCTATTCCATAGGGTTCAACGATAGAGAGGTATGGTCAGTGTCCTTGGGAAGGATGTCTACCGTAGAACCTGTGGGATTGGGCTTGCAAGTAAGCAGTCTACCCCGACTACGTTGTGATTCCGGGGGAAAATCTTGCGTGCTTACGGAGTGCTAATACCTCATCGGTAGGTATGAAAGGGCATATATTGCACTTTGAATGTCATTTAGCCTTCTTGTCTAGATATCACATCCCAGGGTGCAAGTACTAGCCCTGTTTTCCCAAGCTCATATAACTCTGTTTAGCAATTGGTTTCCCCAGCCACAGAATCAATCAACATCTGACAGTTCAGAAGGTAAACAGTGTAATTTAAAGGCAGGCAGATCAAAAGATTTTTTTTTTCGAAGAGTGTGATTTCTTTGTGGGCCTCCCTAGGTTACAAAAATCATTTACCATTGACTTTGGAGACAGCGCTGTTTCAAATAGTCCTGTGAGTAATGGATTGAAGGGAAAAGCAAGAGTAGGTAGAAATATCAACAGTTCTTACCCCTTCCTCATGTCCTCGATCCTCAGAGTTGTATGACTATACACCATGCAGTCAGCCTCCATGGGAGAAAAGATATAGAAATATTAAGTTTTACCTGCACTGTATGGAGAGATATGCGGGGATCACAGGAAGCGCCGCAGCCGCCGCCAGACGTCGCGGGATGCCGGGCTTTTCACCACACTCCTGGGGGCTTCTTATTGATTTGGTTCGATCAGAGGGCAGCAGGGGGAGGGGGGGAAAAAGGAGAGGGGGGACCCTCTGTTGTGCGGCAGGAGAGAACGCTTATGTGGGGGCAATCGATCGGCTGCTCAACGGCTTAGCAGTCTCTCACACTGCATTGCTGCCGTAGCTGCCGCATCGCCCTCGAATCTTCCGGCGTCCCCCTTCTCCTGGCTAGGTCCGTGGCATAGGCAGCTCCTCCCTCAACGTGCGTGCTTCACGTACGACACGTCCCTTAGACCAAATTTTAATGGTTTAAAGAATGTCAGGCAAAATGGTTGGCCCTCAAGCATGTTCACTTCATCAAATCTGGCCCTCTTTGAAAAAGGTTTGGACACCCCTAGTGTAGAACCACTTGCATACAAACATCCAGGATGCAGTAAATTTCATGAGAGCTCCAGTTTAACAAAATTACTATGCAAGCCCATCCAAGCTTTGTATATTATAATCTATGTAGCAGAAGAGCTAACTAACCATTACATTCATAAACTTTGTACTTAAAGCGGTATTAAATCCAAAAGCAATATTTATTATATAGTTACACAATTACATAGTTGGTAAAGCTCAATAAAGATACCAGTCCATCCAATTCAACCTGTGTAAGGGTGCGTATCTCACCACCATTTCCCATATCCCTGTATATTTCGTTTGCTAACCCCAGCTTGGTCTAGGGATGCACCAGAAGAATTAAGTAGTAAACGGAGGTCCACACAGTCAATAAAGATTTTCTCAATGCTTTAATTCCAGGCCAACATTAGCCAACATCAACTTTGGTGAAGGAAGAATAGGTTGATGAGAGAAGAGAAACTTTTGATGTCAGGCCTGGATATACGCAAGGCATATCAGCCCTTAGTAGCACAAATTTTCACACGTCGCCACTCCTATGAGACTGAGTGGGTAAAGTGCCCCCAGACAGGTGTCTCTCACACAGACCTGGCAGTCGAGCAGCCGCCTCGAATCTTGGCTGGGAGGAACGGGTCTCTCTCACAGGCCCGGCTCTAGGCCTCTGCCACAGGCCAGTTAATTTGGATAGACTACATGTGCGAACAGAGCGAATCCTCCCAGTAATTTCTCAGCATAAGTCACCGGGCGGCAGTAGAGTGTACCTGCCAGCATCCCGGTCACTGAAGCCCCGTATGGGACTCTCTTAGGCTTCGGGAACCCATGTAAATCACTGAAGTCCCTTGATTCTTGTCTCCGGCTGAGACTCCATGAAGGCCCAGGAACTTGGCCAGGCGGGCCTCGACAGCGGGGTACATGGGCACGCACACCCTGAAGGTGGATGCCGCACCCTGAGTTCGGGACCCCGCACACGTGAAGAAAAAAAAAAAAAAACCTCCTCAGCATGCCCAGCGAGGAAAAAACCCTCTCCAATTGGCTGCTGAGGAAGACTCCATCTGCCAGAAGTCCCGCTGGCTCCCACTGCTGGCCAAGGATGAAATGACATCCCCAGAATGCAGTCCGAGCCAGTGGACCCTTCCAGAATGACATAGGTCAGCAACCTAAACAAATCGCAACTAGGAGCAACTTAACTCTCCTAGTCCAACTAGTTTTAAACGCAGCTCCCATGCAAAAAGCAAGGGGGTGCTACACTAAGATGTCCACCTAAAAGTTTTTTGAGATTTTTAAAACTTGCTGCTAACACCACCAACTGTGAAAGGGAGTTCCACATCCTAACCATTTTAAAAGCAAAGAACCACTTATGCACTAAAAGGTTAAACCATTTCTTGTCCAACTTCTTTGGATGTTTGCCAAATCTTAGATTGATGGCTGCATTTGATTTCTTTTTAGAATTTGCTTCCCTTATTGTCTCCTGGTGATCCAGCCAGTAAAGAACAAGCTAGTCTCCATATGTAGCAGTTAGAGTGAGGAGAAAAAAAAACATTTACCACTAACAGGGATGCTTACAATTATCAGGTTTTATTTACTTTTGTAAAACTTTAATCCCAAAATGAAGAAAACACTGTTGCTTTAACGGCTTATAATGTGTTAGCTTGAGTGTTTAGTTTATCTAAATCTGCTAGTTCATCTAACACTAGTGTCCCAAAGTGCTCCTTGTGCTTCTGGTGTGTTCCTGGCCAGAACACCAGGTGAAAACAAAGGAAGAAAAAGAAAACAAATTCAGCCACCACATCTAATGATTGGTAAGCTGTGATATAATACATTTTTGGACTTGGATTTAATAACACTCTAACTTCATACATTCTGCATGAACAAGTTTATTCTACACAAATAAATTGGTGGTCTTTCAGAGTTCACGGTAAGAATAATGGGACTGCATTTTTTCTAGCAAATTAGCTGATATTTGAACGGACTCCAGAGGTCCCCATTTTGAGAAGTGCATCTAGCCATTTGGCAGCTCAATTCAAGTCTCATACAGCAACTCCTTGGTGTAGTTATTGTTATGAAAAGGTGCTGAGTCTTAATTCTTTATTGTTTGTGGTCTGTACTTGAATGCTTAAAACTCGCCCTAGGCAAAATGTATCTGCTAATAAAAAACACTTGTGAAATCAATTTATTAAAATTTATTTAAAAAAAAAAGAGCTCTAAAAGTGTCATATAAGTATAACAGAGGAGAATTGTTCCACATAAAATAATTATTTACAGAGCAGGGAAAAATCAGGCATGCTAATTTAGAACATATGCATGTGAACTCTTAATGTTGAGTAGAAAACATTGCTGCTGCAGCATCTGTAAATAATTACATTCACAATATATATTTTTTTCTGATCGCAATAACGATTTGCAGCATATTCATAGACAATAGAAATGTCAGACTATGTGAGAGCTACAAAACACCAGATTTAAGCAATAAATTACTGTTTCCTGTACAAGGTCTAAATATAGAGAGACTCATTTACTATGTGAAATTTCTAGAGATAATCTCACTGTTCATTTGCTGACAAGGCTGGGAAGTTACAGTAAACATTTCCGTTTGTTCCTCTTTTGCTTCTCATTTGGTAGGTTCCTTTTAAAAATCGGTTTATGCAAAGATTTTTTATATCAGTTTTAGCTTTTAAATCTCCATAAACACTGATGTATCCTAATTTACTGCAAATTATTATTATTACAGTACAATTTAGACTTAAATCTCATCTCAGGGCAAAAGATTAGAGGTGCACCGAAATGGAAATTTCAGAACCGAAACAAAACCGAAATAAAAAAAAAAGTCAGGCCGAAACCGAAACCGAAACCGAAAATTACTTTTCTTTTTTTTTTTAAATAAAGCCAGGTGTGAAGCTGAAGGGGACCCCTTCAGGGAGGCTGTACGGTGCCTCATGATTTCTATCAGTGGCCCTGGGGCAGATACATTGCTGTGTACATCAAGATATAATCAAGGGGATCCTCTGTACAGGTGAACTGGTGCTGGTTAAACAAATCAATGTCAGTGGCCCTGGCTCCAATTTAAAAAATTATGGGACCCCCGGTACAGCCTACATGACAGGAACCCCTCCAGTGTCTTCCCACAAATGTTACCTGCCCTCACCCCTTCCCTATGCCTGGAGTCTCCCTATACACTGCAGTGGGCTGCTGCAAGCAGAGAGGCTGAGAACTACTCCAGCTGCCTTCATGCACTCAGACCATCGTTCCCCCGACCCCAAGATTAAAAAAAAGTGACTTACCTTTCCAGCATCCTGCCAATACTGAAGAGTGTGCCACCTTCTGCAGTCCCCAGAAAAATCTTGCCCCATAATGCACCAGTGATGTGACACTTTACAACAAATACCTCTGTCCCTTTCTCTCTCCTCTGCCAATCAGTTATGAAGGGGGGTGGAGGTATGCTTAGAGGGGAGAAGTAACCAGAGAAAAAATTTGGACTGATATTGCACTGTCTTCTTGTACTTTGCTAACATGGTCCTGCACTGGGACCCGCCTACGGTCCTTGCTAAACTTGGCACTTCTGCTGACCAAATAGGGTCCAGGCCTGATACAGGAGCACTGCTTGTACCCTGTTCTATCAGCAGCCCTGGACGGGGAGAATGGATGGCTGCACAGTGCACAGAAAAGAAAGCACTGCCACCCGTATGCTGAGCACACATATAACCCCACGCTGTGATACACAGAACACATCTCAGCATTAGACCCGCATTCTGTTTATCACAGCGTAGTTAGGAGCAGGCAGGGCTGTGTGCGAGCAGAGCGGAGACAGTTTCAGTGTGTTTTACCGCTCTGCACCACTAGTCATTATCGGCAATTTTTAAGCTGTTTCGGCATGTCACCAAAACAGCTGTTTTCGGCCGATATGTATCGGCCACCGATATATCGGTGCATCTCTACAAAAGATGAATGATTAAGACATATTAGACTTTGTCCAGTGTAGAGACTAGTGAACCAAAAAAATCTAAATTTGCTGAAAAGGTAATTTGCCAAAATCGGACCAAGACTCAATGAATTAATATCTAACCTATAAACTGGTTAATTAGCAAAAAAAGGAAAACTACTAAAGTTACTTTATTGTTGGATATGTGATTTTTACCTTCTGTTCTGATATTGCTGTTTGCCTAAGGAGCCTTCTTCCCCTCCATACCCTAAAAAGTTCCAGAAATATTTGAATTCCTTTAACCTGTATATAAACCTTAACAATGAACTTCTATTATTTTCTTTCTTTTGGTCTGCTACATATACCATTGAAAGAGATTTGTTATATATGTCTGTATAATAGGGAACATTAAATCTGGCCAGGTTCAGTTTACAGAAGCTGGGCAAACACAGTGGGAAGTCCGCAAACACCAAGCATAGTGATGAACTTCATTGAAGTCTATAGGAAAAAGCTAATAGGCAGTGAATTGTTGAAAAAAAAGGGTAGAGCTAAGAGCTGAATTGCTACGAATTGTACCAGTGCATTGGGAGTACATTTTAAGGGTTGGTGGCAAAGCCTCCCTTCTTTGGCAGAAACTTTGTACCAATGTAAAGGGAAAAGCGACTCTTCCCTACATTTTTTTTTTAACAGAAGGAATGTTTATTTATATAAAAAACATCAGTGTACATGTGAATCACAGCCGCTGTTATACAAAGCAGGTATTCATTACATCGTCCAGGGTAGGGTTGTCCCGATACCACTTTTTTAGGACCGAGTACAAGTACCGATACTTTTTTTTAAGTAGTCGCCGATACTGAATACCGATACTTTTTTTAAATGTGTCCCCAAATGCAGCCATGTCCCCCACATATGCAGCCATGTCCCCCACATATGCAGCCATGTCCCCCACATATGCAGCCATGTCCCCCATATACGCAGCCATGTCCCCCATATACGCAGCCATGTCCCCCCATATTGCAGCCATGTCCCCCATATACAGCCATGTCCCCCACATATGCAGCCATGTCCCCCATATACGCAGCCATGTCCCCCACATATTGCAGCCATGTCCCCCACATATTGCAGCCATGTCCCCCATATACAGCCATGTCCCCCACATATTGCAGCCATGTCCCCCATATACAGCAGCCATGTCCCCCATATACTGCCATGTCCCCCACATATTGCAGCCATGTCCCCCATATACGCAGCCATGTCCCCCCCCATATACGCAGCCATGTCCCCCCCATATACGCAGCCATGTCCCCACCCATAGATGCAGCCATCTCCCCCGTAACTGATGATGATGACGCCGCCGTATGTACAAAGCCGCAGCCGCCGCAAACATTATAGTTACCTTTAGTTTCAATAGCTGTTTTCCCTGCCGCGCGCCATGTAAAGGACACTCCCTCTTGCTTGGGATTGGACAGCTTTGTCCAATCCCGAGCAAGGGGGAGTGTCTATACACATGCCGCGGGAAAAACAGCTATTCAAACTAAAGGTACCTATAATGTTCGCGGCGGCGGCTTTGTATATACGGCGGCGGGGTCGGCTCTGCATATACGGTGGCGGCGGCGGCGGGGGGGGGGAGTATTCTATTTGGGTATCGGGGGTATTTGCGGGAGTACAAGTACTCCCGCAAATACTCGGTATAGGTATCGGGACAACCCTAGTCCAGGGGTATAGGAATAAGAGAGACATATTCAAAACAGGTACATCAATCCGTTTACATCTAGAAGATCATATACAATGCAATGCTAGACCTGGGGGGGGGGGGACAGTTATCAACAGTGAAACAGGGCAAGAGGCACAAGATCTAGTTAGGCTGGGGGGGGGGGGGGAATCCGGAGGCAGGAAGTCCCGGAAGGGGGTCAGAGCGTAGAATTTCTAGCTTCTACCCAGGTAGCCCAAATTTTGTGGAACTTTTTCGGCAATTACGGACTACATATGTAATTTTGTACAATGGCAAAGTATCATTTATACTTTTTTTCCAAGTGGAAACCATGGGGGGGGGGTCAGGTGTCTTCCATCCAAGCAGTATTGTTTTCCGAACATAGAATGCCGCATAAAATATGAACAGGTTTCTATTTGTTTTTGCAGGTAGATTATCTGGTATAGAAGGTGGAGTTAGTGGTCAAGAGTCCTTTTTTGATATATGGCACCTCATCCCTAAAAAGGCATTAAAGAGGTGTGGAGGGGAGGGGGGATTATAGCGGTGCCTGGGAAAAGAAGTTATAAGTAGAAACCAAAGAAGACTGCATCAGTATTCAGTACAAAAGATTTTTTATTTTAAATATTTAAATTACTTAATAAGTTAGTACACACAAACAAGAAAAAAGGAAAACCATAAGAAAACAAATATAATAAAACCACAGTTGGGAGTACTCGTTGGGATATATGGTAAGTGATCCAGACAACCCTACTAGTTTCGCCAGGTATGGCTTCTTCAGGGGATTTTATAGCCGGATCGTTCCAGTTATGAGAACTCTAGTACAGAAAGATTTTTAAATTAGAACATATATTTCAATGGATACAAAAACAAAACACAGCAAAAAATGGTTCACATTAACATCATTGTGGAAGGTGTGACTAGGGTCCGCGGCGGGACGCAAACAGGCCAGGTACCCCACCGAACCCAACAGGTGTAACAGGAATACAGGGGAAGGATAAATTGGTGGCTGGCCTGACTGATTATTCCCAGGTGTGAACAACACAAGTGCGAATAAAACAACAGAGAGGGAAAGAATAACCCCTTGTAAAAGAGAAGGTACAAGAAATTAACCTACCCGGATGGTGAACCTGCTTACATGCGGATGGACCTTTAGAAGGAAAAATGGTTTCCTAAAGGGCAGGAGGGTGCCCTCACATATGGGAAGCAACTTGAATAGATATAGGTGAATCTAATAGTTGACAATAGAAAAAAAACATCTTGATTACGAGGGAATAGGTATGGTATATGTATAACAAAGTATACATATCATAGACATGTCACAGAACAAAAATAAAAAAAGTTATGTAAAAGTACCTACCTTCAGAAATCAGTGCTATTAAGCTAGATTGAAGAGTAGATGAATCACCTTGCAGATCAGCTAAACAGGTGATGAGGGCGTTATGCAGTCAGTGTAGCAGTGACCCTTATTTGAAACAAGACTTCCAAAGACTAAATGCGGGGTGCCATAGGCACGCAGCATAGAAAAAGTCCAATCGATTGAAGGTAAAAATCAAAGGAACACTATAGACGATAAAAATAAAAATAAAAAGGGAGATGTAAAAGCAACATAAGAGCGATAGCATATCTGTAAAAGGATTAAACAGATTTTGAGGGACTTACAGCAACAGTCTTTGTCTGGAAAGCAGCCTTCCAAAAGGTTGGACATAGCGTGCCAGATGGTGTCTAACGAAAGGAGGTTCCAAGTGGTGAAATTTAGGATAAGGATACACTGAATAGGGAAAAAGGTAGCATAAGAGCAAAGAAGTGTCTCTAGATAAGCAGGCAAACTAGAGGTATATGGTTCTATAGATGTAGAGGTTACCTTGATGTTGCCACACAGAGGGATAGTAGTCCTAGCAGGTTGGGTTATAGTTGAAACTGACAAGGCTATAAATAGCCAGCCCAATTAGTGAACGATTGCGTCACAGGGACGCCACGGCTATTGCGTTTGCCGCCTACAAATCCCAGGGTGCATCACGGCATCGACAAACGTCATGACGCCATCATCTTGCGCTCAGTCACGAGGCACAGAGAGAAAGAAAAAAGAAAGAAGGAACGAAGACAGCGCGCGCATCACTGCTGCGGTAAACACACAGAGATGTCATTTCAGACAGGGGGAGGAGGGGCGCGATCAGGGAGATCGCCGCCCATCCGCCCGTCGAAATGACACACAGCGTGCAAAGCATTGCTGGAGAATGAATAGTGAACAAGGGAAAAAATAAAAAAGGAAATGATTTTTCTTAGAGTAAAGGAGGGAAAAAAAAAAGAGAAAAAGAGAAAAAGAGAAGGAAGGAATTTTTTGAATATTACAAAAACAAAGTCACTTATTAAGGTATAACTGATTAATATAAATACTCAGTTATATAAATTTATATAGAGGATAGTATAGACAAAAGGAACATCCAGATGTAGCAGGATATAACAAGGGGTATTGAGCTCACTGGGAAAGGGGGAAGGGATGGGGGAGAAAGATAGGGGGAGGGAAGAAGGGAGAGGGAAGGGAAAGGAGGGAGGGAGGAGACAAGGGAGGGAAACCAAACTGAGGTTGGGTAGAGGGACCATGTGGGGGAGAGAGCCCACTCCCAATAATGGGCTGTATCCCCGATTGGCAAAAAACGTCTGTTTGCGTCCCGCCGCGGACCCTAGTCACACCTTCCACAATGATGTTAATGTGAACCATTTTTTGCTGTGTTTTGTTTTCGTATCCATTGAAATATATGTTCTAATTTAAAAATCTTTCTGTACTAGAGTTCTCATAACTGGAACGATCCGGCTATAAAATCCCCTGAAGAAGCCATACCTGGCGAAACTAGTAGGGTTGTCTGGATCACTTACCATATATCCCAACGAGTACTCCCAACTGTGGTTTTATTATATTTGTTTTCTTATGGTTTTCCTTTTTTCTTGTTTGTGTGTACTAACTTATTAAGTAATTTAAATATTTAAAATAAAAAATCTTTTGTACTGAATACTGATGCAGTCTTCTTTGGTTTCTACTTATAACTTCTTTTCCCAGGCACCGCTATAATCCCCCCTCCCCTCCACACCTCTTTAATTATCTGGTATACCTAGCAGGAAGATCAGAAGGGCCCGTGTGAGGTGTACCCCACTGATCCTCTAAACATCAGAAACCACCGTCTGCCAGAAGCCCTGAATTGACGGACATGACAATATCATGTGTATGAAATTTCCCACCTCCCCTCGGCATCTCAGGCAGAGGGCATCAGATGTGGCATAGGTAACCGGCTCTGAGGCGTATAGTACGCCCTATGGATGAATAATCTGTCTTTGGTGGAAATCATAAGGGGGATGATCTGTTGGAGGGCTTCGGTCCAGTCTTCGTCTGTGAGGGCCGGTATGTCACGTTACCAGTCCCGAAAGGGCCCTACCTGCCCTGCCGTCCCCTGCACAGGTAAGTCGGAAATAAATGGAGGAGAGCTGTCTATATTGTGGGCAATGAGAAGTCGCTCCACCGAATGGGGCTCAAGGATGATGAGGCCAGGAAACTGCGATCAAACAGAATGCTGAAGCTGTAGATACCTGAAGTACATCCCAGGGGAAGCAAAAATCGAGTTTTCATCTCTGCAAAAGATGACTATCAGGCATAATGTCACGCAGAGTCCTGACCCCATATTTAGCCCACAACTGTGGCCTGGGGACAGTTCGCAGATGAGGCAAAAAGGGTTACCCCACAGCAGGGTATAAGGAGAAACATCTCCAGGCCCCGTCATGGACAGGGAGGCCCGTCTTCACACAAACACTGCAATCTTCATGGGAGTGGCAATGTTGGGTTTGGGCCCCCTATATACTAGGTTACTAAGTTCAGAGTATGAACCCAATATTGTGGCTTCCAGGTTAACTGCAGGGTTAGATTGGTCCTGTGTAAACCACCACCTCACCGACACTAAGACAGCCACCCAGCAATATTTAGTTAGCAAACGCCACTCCTCCTTCCTACAATGGGAGTTGAGGTGTGGCTCTAACCACTCTGGGCACAGTGCCCTTCCTGACAAAAGAGCTGATGGTCTGATCTAGTTTGCTAAAAAAAAAAAAAACATGTATAGGAATTTAGGGAGGAAAGATATTTTGACTAAATCCTTAAGAGGTTCTGGAGGCCTGGGCGTATATTGTTCTCCATGTATTTGGACAGATCTTTCTGGATAAGGATACTAAGTTATTTGAACTTATCTACCCATTGAAGGGGGGCAGGCAGATCAGTGGGAGGGCCCGCCCGAGCCAGGGAGAACAACACTGATTTGTCCCAAATGATTCTGAGTACCTACCAAGAATATTAATAATCTCCAGAGCGGCTGTCAAGGATTGGCAGACATCTCCTAGATAGAGCAGAGGGTCATCTGCATATATAGACCTTTTCCATCAGAGGGGGCACAGATAGAGGGGTTCAATGGCCAGGGCAAAGAGCGCGGGGGAGAGCGGGCAACCCTGCCTGGTGCCTCGGTGGAATGGTAAAGGCGCAGAGAGCATGCCATTTGTGCGGACCCCAGCTGTCGCGTTCAAATATAGCAATTGTACCTATCATATAAAGACTGGCCCAAAACCAAATTTGCACAATGTCATCCACAGGTATTTCCACTCCACCGAGTCAAAGGTTTTCTTGGCATCTAAAGCCGAGGTTTCCACCTCTAAACATCAACAAAGCCAAACGTGAAGGCCCACCTTGAGAGTGGTGAGTCTGTGGCCATATCTGCAGTAAATTTGTCCATCTTAGGGTAGGGGACCATGTTGAAATTCCCAGCCAGGATGACCGCAGTGACCAAAAAGTTAGTAATCAGCTGCGCCACCCTGGTGAGGAGAGCAAATGTGGCCGGCGGGGGTATATACAATCCCACCAACACCATGGGCAATTATAACATGTACTATTACAAATTTACCCTCTGGGTCCAGATGCAGGTCCAGCAGGTCAAATGGTAGGGTTTTCCTGACAAGTATACTGACCCCTCTAGCATTGGTAGAATATGTGGTGTGGTAATAGCATGGCTTCTTAAGGCTAAGTACTCTGCTCCCCACTAGGTGCATTTCTTGGAGGATACAAATATCTGGGTGGTAGTTTTTAAGGAAGTTGAAGACCAGGGCCCTTTTAATTATGGAATTTAACCCCCTAACGTTCCAAGAAATCAATGTTATCTGGGACATTGCAATATCAAGATAATTTGGAGGTAGGGCTGAACTACTGCATTAGGAGACAGATAACTAGTTGTACATAGGCTACGTGTCATGAATCCCCTAGGGGAGCATGCACGTAGTCATGACGTAATCCGATTAGCTAGATGCAGCTGATGTAAATAATACAAGTTGATATGTATTGTATCATATAAAAAATATATACACACAATACAAATTTTCCATAAAAATGGATATAAATAATAATAATAATAGTACTAGCAATCGTAACATTTATTGTCATAAGTACATATGGTTCATACATACATAAACAATCAATGAATTAATAATATACATATACAGATCCAATAAATTATAATAATCATAATATACATAATCAATAAATTCATTTAAGAATTCATGGTTTAAAAACAAGTTTAGCCTGGCATCCTAAAGTAAAAGCCGACGCGTTTTGTGACATTGACAACCACTCATCAGGAGTATAGATGCATGGATAAAGGCTAGAAGGTAAGATGGAAAAATAAGTAAATGAAAAATCTAAAAAGAATATATCATATATTTTGGGTAACGAAAAATTTGTGCTTACACGTTACCTGGGGTAAATCCCATATATGTATGCACATGGCCTACTAGTTGCCCAAGATATAGTGGGTACCATGGGTCTGAGAAAGGTATCCCGTCTGGGGTAGAGGCTGGGACAGTTCCCCCTCCCTGTTCCGAGAAGCTGACAAACTTGGAGGGAGCCTAATAAAAGGAGCTAGGGATGGAAGAAGCCAGGAATCGGACAGAGTGCCCACGACACACCCCCAGGAAGAGGGTAGACCCGCTGGATACATGTCAGGCCCTTGGGGGGATGGATGAATGAAAAAATAAATGAACTGCTGGTTTGAGAATGAAAATGAAAAGTGAAAAATGATAAATAGATAAAAAGAATAAAAAGATAAAGCATGGATAAAGGGTGTAATGGAGGTATGTAAGCACAAGAAGCGAAATATATGATAGAAGGTTGTGGGTGTAGTGAAAGAGTGCAGATACTGCTACATAAAGTAATTATATTTGAATAAGTCATAAAATCATTATGAGGTTAATGATAAATAAATATATTTATCTTGAGTGAATTACCAATGTCTTACATGGATAAAATGAAAAATGAATATGGATAAATAGTGATAGTGAATGTGAGCATTAATGAGTAATGATAATGCACAAAAGGAGGATATAAGGGTGGAATGAAAAGGTATATGAGTGAAAAAATTATGAAATAAAAGGGAAAATAAAATAAAGATGAAAATCGACAGAAAAAGGTGTATATGTGTGGATGTAAATGTTTATGAATAAATGTTGCTGGTGTGTATGCATGCAATAGGGTAGAATGTGTGTCTAATGATGTATGTGTGTGTATGGATGGATGCTTGTGTAAGTGTCACGTACATCACGTACATATACAGTACTTGCCTCATTCAAAGTCCCAAACTCCTTCTTTCTCTATTTGCATATATATATATGGGGATGGAGGCACATTTATGTTACTAAACCTAGGTTGGGTATGATGGGCTCACTATTTGTTCTTCTTTTACTGCATTAGGACCCCCTCCCGAGGGCCCAATGTAGAACATGAAGCCAGGGGGAGGCAAAGGCCAACCCCGACCACCATTGCAACATCTGCCAAAGACAAATATAAAGCATTCCACCATAAAAATGTTCCCCCAACCCCTACCCACCCTGTACTTCCATCCACACTAGGATGCACTTGGATCCCAAAATTGAGAAAGGTAATAATCCTCATGAACATCAGTCAAGAAGGCGAGAACTAATCCAGTCACTGAGTGTTCTAGGCACTTAGTAGAGATGCCACCAACGGTGCGGGAAGCACAGGATATGTACATTTTCCTGGTTTAGGCTGGGGGCACTAACTTAGGAACAAGAAAGTATGCAGTCCATGTGTCTCGAACAGGAAGCAATGTGGAAATGCAGGACAGGCACATCCAGCGAGTCTGCAAAAGTATCATACAAGGCTCCCACAAGTTAGGCAGGTGGCAGTCATCCATCATACTGGGTAGGTGTGCTTCAGGCACTTCAGGAAGCAGGTAAAATCCGCCAGGAAACAGTTCGCCTGGCAGCTAAGAGGACTGGGATAAATAGTAAGAACTGCACAGTGTAGCAGCAGGGGAGCCTAGATCATTCCCGCACTGACCGCCTGTGAGTAAGGCGGTAAACAGGCCTGCCAACATGGAGGCGAGTCAGGAACAGTGCAATGTGGGGAGCATAAAGAAACATAAAGGCAGTACTCACATGGTTCCATCCATCCGTACAATGAGGGCAGTCGTCATCCCCTGGAGGGAGAGTGTTCACCCATTGAGCAGGCAAGGTAAAGAAACCGTTTGTCTCCCTGTCCACCCGGAGGCGAGTGGGGAACAACATGCTATACTCCCTTAGAGTGAAGGGTCTGTTTGACCAAATCAAAGGATTTGCAGAGCTTCTGGGTATCCATGGATAAGTCCGGAAAGAAAATGCGCTTTGCGGCTTCATGGCAAATTACATCTTTCTTTCGGGGCCTCTCTGAGATCCAGGTCTCGATCTCTGAAGTTCATCAATCGGAGGATGAATGTGCAGGGGAGGGGGGCGCCCCAGGAGGGCCGCAAACAGACGGAATCCTGGGGGCATGTTTCACTATGAACTCTGGTGAGAAGGCCGCTTGTGGGAATAGCGTGTGGAGGAGCCGTTCAGTAAAGGTAGGAGCATCCGATCCCTCTGTTTCCTCTGGCATGCCCAGGATCCTCAGGTTGTTACATTGGTTCCTATTCTCTGCTTCCTCTGCTCTGGATTCAAGGTGCCTCAGTCACACCTGCACAGAGTGGAGGGTAGCTGTATGGTCTCTCACCACGTCCTCCGTGTCCCCCACTCGCCGTTCGTCCGCAGTCCCTCTAGTGGATCTTGTCAATGTCCTTTCTTATCAGCCCCATCTCCAGCTGTAAAGAATCTATCAGCGCAGATTGACAGCCAGTAATTTTCTGCATTAGGGCCCGAGAAGTTGGACTTTTGTGTGAGAGCTGGGTCAAAGTCCGTAGTTTAAGTTGCAATGTTGGAAGCTCTTACTACGTCGACACTCCGACACTAACAGGTGTTTCTCCCGGTTTCCGTAGTTCTAAATGGGTCCTCCCACATGTCATCATCTGTCAGGAGGTTTTAGCAAGAACCATGGGCAGAATCATGCACTCTCAGGAAACTTAATAGGATTTTTGCCCTCTTTGGCTGCAGAGCTCTTTGCCTATGCGTCCGGCACGGTAGCCATCTTGTTCACGTCCCCTCTTCCCTACATTTAGTTGCTGAGGGCCATGACCTGGCATTAGCAATCAACATAACCCATTTCCACCATCAGAAGCTTTAGTGAAGACCAGCTAGTGCTTAGACCCCCATGCAAGTGGTGAGACTGCGTTATCTGCAAGCAAATTTGTTTGTGTATTAATCCAGCTGTTTATTTGTGAATCTCTGAACTGCTACAGCCACTGGTCTCTGAGTCTGACTTTAGAACGTGACTCATCTAATACTATTACTATTGCGACAACAGTCGCAAAGATTACTATTGCGACAACACATCATCTATTACTATTGCGACAACACATCATCAGTAGGGTAAAACTACTCTTTATCAGCTGCGCAGTTGGTGTAATTACCTTGGAGGGATGCTTTATGAAGTTATCAGAAAAGAGGACAATATCATCCAGATATGCAGTCTGGTCCAACAAATTTTGCAAAACAATAATGATAAAGTGTTGGAAAGTTGTGCTGCATCTGTGCTGATTTCTGCTGCAAAAACATTTGTGCCATTTGGTTTTAGAGCTACTACTCATAATAGTTGATGAAACCCCACCTACTTTGCACACCATGCTATTAAATTTTAAAAACAATTATACTATTCGTTTGTGCTGATTTGTGCCACAAAAATGAATGTTTCCACCTGTTGGATTTTTGAGATATTGGCATTCAAATTCAAATTATGTAACATCAAGCCCCGCCAACTTTGCATCCAATGTTATTAAAGCGGAGTTCCACCCTTAAAACTTTGTTTCATCCCATCCAGCATACTGGCGTCAGCGCCAGTATGCTGTTTTTTTTTTTTTCTAATGCATGTACTTACTTTATATTAAATTATTTAATTTCGTGCGCACCGCGGTATGTCGCCGCTATAAGGCGTAACGCCTTCCGGAAACAGCCGATTAGCGTTCGGCTCTTCTCGGCGCCTGCGCACAGACCCAGAAGCTGACTGCGCAGGCGCCGTATATAGCCGCGTCACGCCCTCCGAAAAAAACTAGGAACGGCTATTTACGGCGCCTGCGCAGTCAGCTCCTGGGTCTGTGCGCAGGCGCCGAGAAGAGCCGAACGCTAATCGGCTGTTTCCGGAAGGCGTGACGCCTTATAGCGGCGACATACCGCGGTGCGCACGAAATTAAATGATTTATTATAAAGTAAGTACATGCATTAAAAAAAAAAAAAAAAAAAACAGCATACTGGCGCTGACACCAGTATGCTGGATGGGATAAAACAAAGTGGTTTTAAGGGTGGAACTCCGCTTTAAAATGTAAAAACAAATATAGCATTCATTTGCACTGCATCTGTGTTGATTTGTGTTGCAAAAAAAAAAAACGTATGTGCTCGTTTGGTTTGATATTGCGCATTATACTTGATGAAACCTCTCCCACTTTGGAACACATGTTTTTACATTTTAAAAACAATTTTACCTGTCAGGACCTGGACTTAAACTTGGGACCTCAGCTGTGCCTAGCAATGAGTCTGCTTGCTGAGCCTCCTGGAATGCTGGACAATTCCCTGGACAATTACTTGAATGATCCTGCTGTGAATCTTATTTGCCTTGAACCTTGATCTCTTTGCTCCTCCCATGAACTTCCTGATTTAAAGGGGGTTGTAAAGGTTCGTCTTTTATTCTCTAAATTGGTTCCTTTAAGCTAGTGAATAGTTGGTTCACTTACCTTTTCCTTCGATTTCCCTTCTAAATGTTTTTTTTTCTTTGTTTGAATTTCTCACTTCCTGTTTCTCCTCAGTTAGCTTTCCACCATCATCCGAGTGGTGGAAAGTCATTTAGAACAGCTTACTGAACACCTTACTGAGGAAGAACAGGAAGTAAGTAATTCAGACACAGAAAATGAAGAAAAAAAACATTTAAAAGGGAAATCGAAGGAAAAGGTAAGTGAACCAACAATGCACTAGCTAAAAGTAACCTATTTAGAAAATAAAAAACAAACCTTTACAACCCCTTTAAGCCTTATCTCTGCACTTCCTAGTTGCCAGAATATTGTGACTCTTCCAACCAATATCTCACTTTGGTCTGTCCTGCTGCTGTCTGTATCATCGCTACTATTTGTTACCAACATTTTGCTTGCGTCTCAACTACGCTTCTTCTTAATCCCAGCCTTCAACTATTCGTTACCGGCCTTTGGTTTGTTCCATCACTACACTTCTGCTTGATCCCTATCTGCTATATATGCTACTGGTCCCTGGCTTGCTCACCTCCTGGTGGGGTGATCCTGAGGACTGCGACCTGGTACTCACACACAGAAAAGTCCATATCCATAATCAGAAGCTCTAGTGAAGACCGGTTAGTACATATATTCCACATCTCAAGTATGCCTGTGACATCTGCCAGGGTGACTGCCTGTGTTCCTATCTTGCTGGTTCCTGTGTAAGCTTCCACATAGCAACTGGTCTTTGAGCCTGACCCCTGGATCGTGACAATACCATTTGTTTGTGCTGCTTTTGTGCTGATTTGTACCACAAAAACAAACTTTCTGTTTGTTCGGTTTTTAAGATATTGAACATTCAATTCACACATTAAAGTGCAAATTACTTTCCTAAAAGGCTTAAAAAAGTTACTATATTCTGTGTTCTATGTTCTTTACAGATACAGTGCCTTGCGAAAGTATCTGGCCCCCTTGAGCTTTGCGACGTTTTGCCACATTTCAGGCTTCAAACAAAGATATAAAACTGTAATTTTTTTGTGAAGAATCAACAACAAGTGGGACACAATCATGAAGTGGAACAAAATTTATTGGATATTTCAAACTTTTTTAACAAATAAAAAAACAGAAAAATTGAGCGTGCAAAATTATTCAGCCACCTTAAGTTAATACTTTTTGTAGTGCCACCTTTTGCTGCGATTACAGCTCTAAGTCACTATTAGTTTTTCACATCGAGAGACTGAAGTTTTTGCCCATTCCTCCTTGCAAAACAGCTCAAGCTCAGTGAGGTTGGATGGAGAGCGTTTGTGAACAGCAGTTTTTAGTTCTTTCCACAGGTTCTCGATTGTATTCAGGTCTGGACTTTGACTTGGCCATTCTAAGACCTGGATATGTTTATTTGTGAACCATTCCATTGTAGATTTTGCTTTATGTTTTGGATCATTGTCTTGATGGAAGGCAAATCTCGTCCCAGTCACGGGTCTTTTGCAGACTCCATCAGGTTTTCTTCCAGAATGGTCCTGTATTTGGCTCCATCCATCTTCCCATCAATTTTAACCATCTTCCCTGTCCCTGCTGAAGAAAAGCAGTCCCAAACCATGATGCTGCCACCACCATGTTTCACAGTGGGGATGGTGTGTTCAGGGTGATGAGCTGTGTTGCTTTTACGCCAAATATAACGTTTTGAATTGTTGACAAAAAGTTTGATTTTGGTTTCATCTGACCAGAGCACCTTCTTCCACATGTTTGGTGTGTCTCCCAGGTGGCTTGTGGCAAACTTTAAACAACACTTTTTATGGATATCTTTAAGAAATGGCTTTCTTGCCACTCTTCCATAAAGGCCAGATTTGTGCAGTATACGAGTGATTGTTTACCTATTGACAGAGTCTCCAACCTCAGTTGTAGATCTCTGCAGTTCATCCAGAGTGATCATGGGCCTCTTGGCTGCATCTCTGATCAGTCTTCTCCTTGTATGAGCTGAAAGTTTAGAGGGACGGCCAGGTCTTCGTAGATTTGCAGTGGTCTGATACTCCTTCCATTTCAATATTATCGCTTGCAAAGTGCGCCTTGGGATGTTTAAAGCTTGGGAAATCTTTTTGTATCCAAATCCGGCTTTAAACTTCTCCACAACAGTATCTCGGACCTGCCTGGTGTGTTCCTTGTTCTTCATGATGCTCTCTGCGCTTTAAACGGACCTCTGAGACTATCTCAGTGCAGGTGCATTTATACGGAGACTTGATTACACACAGGTGGATTCTATTTATCATCATTAGTCATTTAGGTCAACATTGGATCATTCAGAGATCCTCACTGAACTTCTGGAGAGAGTTTGCAGCACTGAAAGTAAAGGGGCTGAATAATTTTGCACGCCCAATTTTTCACGTTTTTATTTGTTAAAAAAGTTTGAAATATCCAATAAATTTTGTTCCACTTCATGATTGTGTCCCACTTGTTGTAGATTCTTCACAAAAAAATTACAGTTTTATATCTTTATGTTTGAAGCCTAAAATGTGGCAAAAAGTCGCAAAGTTAAAGGGGGTCGAATACTTTCGCAAGGCACTGTATATTGTATGTTACATGTGTGTGCTTCAGTTTGATTTGTTAGCTGAGAAAGAGGCATTTTTTTGCCTAAAAAACAAAACAAAACTATTTTTTTTTACATTTGATGCTGCTTTAAAGTGGAGGTTCCGCTAATTTTTTTTTTAAAAGCAAGCAGCTACAAATACTGCAGCTGCTGACTTTTAAAATATGGACACTACCTGTCCAGCGCGCCCGTGATGTCGGCAGCAGAGGCCGAGCAATCGCTCGTCCCTCAGCTACACCTGCCGCCATCCTTGGTGAGGGAATCTGGAAGTGAATTGTTGCAGTGCGCCGTCACTGGTCCCCGCTCTCTCCTGGGAACAGTGTGTTTCCCAGAAGACAGTGGGGGTGCGGGTAGGGGTGAAACTGCCACAGGAATGTATTCCCAGAAGTGGGTGCAAATATCTGTCTTAGACAGGTATCTGCACCCCCCTCCCCCCTGAAAGGTGCCAAATGTGACAATGGAGGGGGGGAGGTTTCCGAAAAGCAGAAGTTCTATTTTTGGGTGCAACTCAACTTTAATAATACTTTAATAATACTTATAAATAATAAATGTTAATTTGTTTTGAAAGCCTGCTTCATGAGACTATTCCTTTTTTTTAAAAAACATATTATTGTATTATTATTATTATATAAAAATCTTCAAACCTATATCAAATACATTTGGAAAATGAGTAAGTTACAAGAAAAAATAAGTTAACCTCTTTTGATCCCAGCCATAGTAACATGACGGCTGCAATAAGGCTCTGCTATCCCGGGTGTTCGTCATATGATGTCCTCGGCTTCTCGGCGGCACGTGTCCGCCGCGTCACTTGGGAACCAATACACATGCCTGGCAGCTGCAAATGTCTGCCAGGCCCCCCTGATTGCTTGTCACAGAGAAGGGACGTGGATCTGTGTGTGTGTCCTGTCAGCGGAGAGGAGACCGATCGTGTGTTCCTTGTATATAGCACATTTAAACCCTTAATCACCCCTTAGTGTTAACCCCTTCCCTGCCAGTGACATTTATATAGTTGTCAGTGCATATTTATAGCACTGATCGCTGTGTCCTGATATCTCAGTGTAAAGTGCTGCTACTAATGCTGCCCAGCTTTGCCCTTTTGTTGTGTACAGATGACTCACCTGCGTGCCCTGTGTTTACATGTAAATAACTGTCATTCATATGCAAATAACGGGAGCATACATATGTAAATAGCGGCGATCAATCAGTGAGCAGTATTACTGTACAGTAATCTCTAGCAATTAACAAGCAGAAACCATGTGCTGTAACCTCTGGCAACCAATCGCAATCGCTGCCGCTGATAAAGTTAAAGGAGTTGTAAAGGAAAAAAAATGTTCCCAGGAGGGGGCGAGCACGTCACTGACCACCGCAGTAAAGCCTCCCTTCACGGTGGTCAGTAAAATCAGACAAGCAGGAAGTAAACAGAACAGAGAAGAAATAGAGCAACTTTTGAGCAAAAACAAACAATGAGGAAGTGAAAAGAGGAATGTTTGCAGGTAAAGGATGCTTATTATGAAAACATATGAAAACATTTTTATTCCTTTACAACCCCTTCAACTGATTTTAAGTCTAGCTGATATTTAGAGCAGGTGGAGAGCGAAATTGTATGGGGGGGGGGGGCAAGATTTTTTTTCCCCAGGGTCCAATCAATATTAAAGACGACCCTGATGTGCACTGTAACTTAATAGTCGACAGTTCCTTACTAAACTGTAAGGCCGCGTACACACAAGGAGATATGTCCGATGAATCGGTCCGACAGACTGTTTTCATCGGACATATCTCCTGGGAGATTTTGGTTTCATCCGTGTACACACGATCAAACCAAAATCCCCGCTGACAGACAGCGCAGTGACGTGGCGGTGACGTTGACGCCGCCACGTCACCACTCCAGGAAGTAAAATACTTCCACGCATGCATCGAATCCATTCGGCGCATGCGGGAGATTTTTGTCCACTGGTTAGGCGTACTAACCAGCGGACATGTCGGACGGACGGGTTTGAGCAGACAGATTTTAAAGCATGCTTTAAAATGTGTCTGCTGGAAAAACCTGTCTGCTCGCCCGTACACACGGTCGAATTTGTCTGCCAAAACGGTCCGTCGGACCGGTTTCAGCAGATAAATAAGATCGTGTGTACGCGGCCTTAGTGAAATGAGTATACATTCACAAGGAACATTCATTCAAGCAAAGTTGAATCCAACATGGTTAGATGTTTGAATTGAACATGTTTGCTTCTCGTCACTTTATAGCCTGGCCTCTGCATGTTTATAATGTCAATTATATCTGTTTCCAAGTTATGCAGTAATAACATCCCAACACTCTAGATTACTATTTTCGCATTCTTTATTAATAACTGACCGTTAACATCTCAGCAACAGCTTTAAAATTATAATAAACTCACGAAAAGTGTTCTGAAAGCACATTGCAATCTTGGCACTTTGCCCACTGTTCTAAGTATATAAAACTGAGGTTATGAACCCCAAATGTACACAGTTTTTATAACACATTCTCTTTCACAATGATTTCTGATTTATGTTTTGAAAATGCAGTTTTTATGTGCCATAAAAAAAATGACAAAACTTCAATTTTAGCTTATTCTCTTACGACTCATATTTTTAAACTTTCAAATTTTTAGGTACATTGATAACGAAACAAAATTCTGTGAGGTAAATTTGGTGTGTTGGCACAGAGGCCCAGATTCAGGTACATCTGCGCATTATTGGACCGGCGTAACGCACCGCCTTTACGTTAGACTTGCGCAATGTAGCCGCGCAATCACCCTATTCTCGTCGCTTTTACGCAGAAAATAGCGCCTGCGCAACGTTATTTCTGAGGCGCAAGGCGGAGTAATCCAAATTGGGAAGGACGTGGGCGTGTTACATTGAAATGAGCCGTGACCCCATGCAAATGAAGGGCCGGCCGGCTCGCGCATGCGCGCTTGAAGCAGACCATGTTAGCACCTCTTTGCGCATGCTCACAACTCGGGAATGGCGCAATCAGTGAAATTGGAAGTGGACTATGGCAAAATCATTAACTACGCAAACAGCATAAATAGACAGACACAAACGCACTTCCATTGCAAACGTACATCCCTTTGTATCCCTCCCTATACAGCAAGGTGCTTTTGTTCTGTAGTTAGTTGCGTTGTGATTTGTATTTGTCAGATTTGTGTACTGTGTGATCTTGTGTTTGTTAGTAGATATTTGAAAGTGTTTTTTGCTAAGTGTTTGTGAGATATTTTGTTTGATATTTTTCTGTTTGTTTGTTTTCTTGCTTGATTGTTCCTGTTTGTTTTTGTGACTGCTTTTTGCTGAGTGTTGGTGAGAGTTTTTGTTTGATATTTTTCTGTTTGTTTGTTTTCTTGCTTGATTGGTCGTGCTTGTTTTTGTGAGTGATTTTTGTTGACTGGGATTGTTTTTTTTCAGTATGACTGAGAGGAAGAGAAAATAAAATTTTTCTTTGAGGGAAAAACAAATTCTTGCCCGGGCCATTTCCGATTATGGGCGTTTCCTCCATGGCCCGGACAGTGCCAACACCACCCTGGCCAGGATGAGGGAGATTTTGGACATGATCACTGACTAGGTGAATTCAGCGGGGGAGGGGGAGACACGGAACCGGTCTGGGATTGAGAAAAAGATTAATGACCTCCGGCGTCTGGCCAAAAAGAAGCTGGCCAAAATGCTTGCCCATGCCAGGGGCACAGGAGGGGCCCACCATGCCCTGTTAGGCTGACAGCGGAGGAGCGTGCGGTGGCCCAGACCTTTCATAGGCAAGAAGTGGAGGGCCTGCCTGGCTATGACTCAAGTCATGAAGGAGTGATGCCAGGTAAGGTTATTTTGCCCTATCAGGTGTGTAGCTTGTGTGGTGGAGGGGGTAAAAGGGAATATGTGGCAAGTGTGTGGATCCTCCAACCTGTGAATGTTTTGTGTCATCCACAATTGAACCAAGCAAAGACCGAGGTACTCCGGACGAGATCGGTCCAGAACTTACACTGGGTATTGCCTTGGCCGGACGAGGAGTTCCCTGTAACTGCCGAAAAGGTGAGGACCCTAGGCGTTCTGTTGGACTCCGGTCTGTCCCTGGATGCACACATCGACAGTATTACCCAGGTATGTTTCCTCAAGATGAGGCTGTTGTACAAGGTTGTACCCTTTCTGTCAAGCTTTGCCAGAATTGCTGTAGTTAGAGCACTAGTCTTACCCCCTTTGGATCACTGCAATGCTCTCTTCATGGGCTTGCCTCAGACCCAGATTAGACGCTTGCAGAAAATCCAAAATCAGGCAGTTCGGCTGGCACTCAGGCTACCAGGGCGGACGTCCACCTCCACCTACCTGAAGAGCCTCCATTGGCTCCCAATACGGGAGAGATCAGAATTTAAGGTTCTTTGTATTGCTTACAAAGCCTTTAATAATCTAGGCCCATGTTATATCCGCAAGAAATTGCGGCGACAGTTTGTGACGAGAACCTTACGGGCCACGTCACAAACTAGATTGGTGGTTCGGCCTTATAGGCTGAAAAAATGGGGGGGCAGAGCTTTCTCAGTTCAAGCAGCCCAGTTATGGAATCTGCTTCCGTGCCACCTGCAACAACAGGAGAAGTACCAGGTATTCAGAAAAGATCTGAAGACCCTGTTGTTTACTAGGGCCTTTAGTGGTTTGGGGTGTGATATCTCTTTCTCTACCTTTTCCCCTTCCCTTTTCTCCCTTTCCTTCCCCCCCCCTTCCTATTTTGTTGTTTTTATAAAGTTTTTAAAGTTTTTATTATGCATACATGCAGTACCGAGTTTTAGAATGTCTATGGGCCAGATTCAGGAAAGGTTACGCTGGCGGATCGAGTGATCCGCCAGCCTAACTGTGGCTTTGAGCCGGCGTTTCTGTTTTCTGTAACCAGAAAACAAGAAACGCCGGGTTGAAGTTCCGATGCGAGCAGCGTAACTGAGTTTCGCCATCGCATCGTTACTTCAACTTAAAAATGGCGCCGGGGGCGTTCCCGCCGATTTACGCTCAAAAAATATGTTAATGAGCGGAAATCGGCAATTCACGATCGAAATCCGGCGCGACGCAATGACGATACGACGTTTCCGGACGGGATACGCGGCGCATAGATATACCTACATGGGGTTGGAGTATCCTATGTTAGGTATAGGCGTCGTCATCGCGTCGGGAAAAAAAAAAAAAACGTCGCTTGCGTAAAACGGTCATGAATGGGAATGTGACGTCATTGACGTTCATTCACAGATTTTGGAGCATGCGCACGGGGATGTTTTGACACTCGACGCATGCGCAGTACGTTGGCGGCGGGATCGCGCGTAGTTAGCATACTACACGCCCCGTACCCGCTACATTTGAATTCCGCTGGCTCATTTGTGATGCGCTGCCGCAACTTTAGGAGCAAGTGCTTCGTGAATGACAGCACTTGCTCCTAAAATTTCGGCAGCGCAACGCAAATGAGAAGCGTTACTCCAGAGCAAAGATGCTCTGGACTACGTGAATCTGGCCCTATATATTTATTGCAACCGCCACTCGATTTTATGTTGTTTTCAAAGTTTGTTCTCTTGGCATGTTTTTGGTGACGTGATTGGACGGGTGGCAGGCGCATTGATGCAAACATGTTTTGTGAACTATGCGCCTTGTATAAGAAACAAACAATAAACAATAATAAATGTGCAGGAGGGTGCTGGGCCATCTGGCCTGACCGCACCATCCCCGGGACAGAAGCCTAATGAGGCCCCCCCGACAAGGCCGGAGTCCGCGGAGGAGGTTGAAGAGGAGGAGGAGGTTGAAGAGGAGGAGGTTGAGGAGGAGGTGGAGTCCAAGTCAGGCACTGGCCTATTGTTGTTGGAGGACCGTTCCCCTCTGGCTGGCAGCAGCCAGCCCTCCCTAAGGGGGAGCCCCCCCTCCTCCCCCAACATGGCTCCCCTCCCAAGGGCCTCCCCTCCTCCCCGGCCACAAGCATCAGCTGGAGGCAGGAAGGCGACCCAGAAGACCAGGGGGGTGGCCGATCTCCTGCCCGCCACTCTGAGAAGGGACCAGTTCCTCCAGACCCGCCATCTGGGACAGGTCAGCCAGACCTTGGGGCGGATGGAGGAGAGCCTGTCCTCCATCAAGGATACGCTTGGGAACCTGGACTGCCACTCCCGGGCTTTCACAAACTGCCTAAACGACCTGCAGACTACATCAGCAGGCGTTGGGCAGGATGTGAGGGCCCTTACCCAGGCTATCCAGGCCAACACGGCAACACTTGGTGCTGCCCTGGACAAAATAGCCGTGGCCTTGGAGGGCAGGCTGCCAGGTGGGCAGAGACCAGGGGCTGCTTCTCCTTCCCCGGTTTACCCCCTCCCCCATGAGTCTCCCCAGGCGTGGCTCACGTCAAGGGCAATAATTAGTTTTTCCCCCTTTTTTTGTTGGAAATTTTTTGATTTTGCTGGTGATTTTTTTTTGGGGTTGTGAATGCTGTTTGAATATGGGGGTGACATTCCTGCCGGAAAAGGGGTGTCCCCTCAATTTTGGTGGAGAAGGGTTCCCCAGGACTAGGGAGAAGTGATCCCCAGGTCCGTGTGAATGGTGTATGAATGTACAGTGACATAATTGGAGCCTTGGCGTGGCGTTGCTGCTCACAAGTCCTGCATGGTGGACTGGTGCCAATCCAATTTGGTGAGGATGTGGGGTGTGTGTGCTAGGGACCACAGTGGTGTGCATGCATGCATTCTCATTGTGCCATGATTAATGTGTGTGTTTAACGTGCAAAGATGCCCAATGTGAGCTGTCTCCTGGCTGCTCTTCCCTCAGAAGACGGGGTAACCTCGGTTAGGGGGGGATTGTCTGGTTGGGGGGTCAGGTCATCACGTAGGTCAATCTGCAGGCCCTTTCTCACTGCAAAGTTATGCAGCAGGCAACAGGCACCGATGATATGGCACACAAAGTTTGGGGAATACAAGAAGGTACCCCCAGACTTATCCAGGCATCGGAAACGTGACTTCAGGAGGCCAAAGGTGCGCTCCACCACTGCACATGTTAGGGCGTGGGCTTGATTGTATCTTTCTTCTCCTGGGGTTTGGGGGTTCCGGAAAGGACTCATGAGATGGGGTCCCAGTGGATATGCAGAGTCACCTGTAAGGGAAAAGACAGGAAGATGTTAGTCATGCATGTGCCCCTTGTGATGTGTGCATCATGGGGGGGTACAGTCATGCCTGCCACCCATGTCACTCACCATCCAGCCAGGTGTCCCCATACACGTTCTGATTGAATTCCAATTGGATGGGGCTCTGATTGTATATGTAGCTGTCATGGCTGGACCCTGGGTGTTTGGCACGGACGTGCCATATGAGGCCTTGGGCATCGACTATCACCTGTACGTTGATGGAATGCCAATGCTTCCGATTGCGGTATATGTGCTCTGTCTCCTGGGGGGGCTGGAGTGCCACATGTGTGCAATCAATGGCCCCCACGGTGCGTGGGAATCTGGCAATTCTGTAGAAATCTGTCATTGCCTTCAGCCGCAGGTCCTCCTGGGTGGGTTTGATGATTTGGTTGGCCATGCGTCTGAGGATTGCAGGGACAACCTGGTGCACACATCTGCTCATGGAGGATTGTGACATCCCAGCCACCACTCCACTTGTACGCTGAAAAGAGCCACTGGCAAGGAAATGGAGTGTTGCCATGACCTTGACCAGTGGCTGCACTGCATGTGAGCGGTGTGTTCGGCTGGTGATGTCCTCCTGCAAGGTTGTGGTTAATTCCAGGATGGTATGAGGGGTGAATCTGAAGATGCGATACACCTCAGAATCACTCATGCCAAAGAGGTCTATGCGTGTGCGGTATATGCTCTCCCGTGCCATCCTCCGTGCCCTCCTCCTTCTTTGCTCATCTAAAGTCAGTAGTATAGCTATGCGCGACGATGCCCCTGGCATGTTGGCATACAGATTGTTGTGCAACACGTGTGACTGCTGAGCTCCTCACTAACAGTGTTGCTTTATCTAACGTTTTTTCTCTTTTTAGACCAGCTTTTATATGGTCTAATTTTAGACAGGACATTTTGCTGTTGCGCACACTGTGTAGCCTGCGCTGCCCCAACGTTCTTTTGTGGATCCCCGTAACTCCCTCATTAGCATATTTGACTAGCAAATCAATGGTCTGTCTAGCGCAGTTTTGCGCGGACGGATGCGCCTGTCTAACGAAATTACGCTGGACAAAAAAAAGTAGATTTCTTGCGTATCTCGTTTTGGGGATGCCGTGCATCGAAACGCACGCGCACATTTAGACTTACGCCGTTACGCAGGCGTAATCGCTCTGTGAATCTGGGTCAAAGTGTCTATATATTTTTGAGCTTTTTCATGTTATGACAGTATGATGCTGCGAATTTGCTGTATTCTATGCTCTTATAGCTGCAGTTAATTCTACACATTTTTCTTAGGGCGGCGTACACACGATCGGATATATCCGATGAAAACGGTCCGCGGACCATTTCCATCGGATATGTCCGATCGGGAGTTTGATCCGATGGCGTGTACACACCATCGGATCAAATTCCCCGCCGCCGGACGGCGCGGTGACGTGGCGGTGACGTTGACGCCGCCGCGTCACCACCACGTCACCGCCACGTCACCGCACCAGGAAGTAAAAGACTTCCGCGCATGCGCCGAATCCATTCGGCAGCGGCGCGGCGGCGGTGGGGGCCGACATGTCTGCTGGTAAGTGTACTAACCAGCAGACATGTCGGGCGGACAGATTCCCACCGGATAGATTTCAAAGCATGCTTTGAAATCTGTCGGGTGGAGAAATCTGTCCGCTAGCTCATACACACGAGCGGAGATGTCTGCTGAAACGGTCCATCGGACCGTTTTCAGCGGACATATCCCCTCGTGTGTACGCCGCCTAGGACTTTCTGACAGCAAATTTTTCAAATAAGCCCGAACCAAAAAATTGTTTGCATAACATATCTCTATTTATTTTATAAACAAGTTAAAAGGCAACCACCTTGCTTTAACGTGATCAGATATGGACTAGCAGATTGATCATTAGGGTCAGATTTTTTTCCAGCCACGGACATCTTTTACTGGTCTTTTTTTGGTCTAGAGCAGGGGTTTTCAAACTATAGCCCCTCAGTTGTTCAGGAACTACAATTCCCATCATATCTAGTCATGTCTGTGAATTTGAGAGTTTACAATGTCTCATGAAATGTGTAGTTCCGCAACAGCTGGAGGGCCGTAGTTTGGAGATCCCTGCTCTAGAGCAGTGATGGCAAACCTTGGCATCCCAAATGTTTTGGAACTACATTTCCCATGATGCTCAACTACACTGTAGAATACATGAGCATCATTGGAGATGTAGTTCCAAAACATCAGGGGTGACAAGTTTCGCCACCACTGGTCTAGAGTCTTCAACCGTCTTGATTGGCCAGAAATGACACAACTTTCATGCGAGTTACTATTTTCCAGCACACATGGCATGCTGAAATTTTACACTGAGCTGCACATCAGTGGTTCAGTGAACAATTAAAATAATCTAGCTAGAAGTCAGGAAAATTACTTATACGACAGAAGAGACACATTCTTTAATGCATGCGAGTTAGGGACCTTAGATTGTAAGCTCCATAAGGGTAGGGACTGATGTGAATGTACAGTGTACCTAAATAATAATAATAATATTAATAATGCAAAATCTTAATGCAGGCCTTACACTCCAAGCAAGGTTGGCTTATTTATAGTCGGCCTACTCCGTTTCTAAAACACCACATTAAACTTAATAGGAGACCTGTGTAAGAAAAAGGTTAGATAATAATATGCTGCCCAGTGCCCCCCAATCCATGCGCCTGGCCCCTAATCTACATGCAGGGCGCCGGACACATGGATTCCAATGTTTTTTTTTTTTTAGAAGAACATAATTAAAACTTGAGGCTCTAATTGGCTTCAGAAAAGGGTGGGCTCGGGGCGTAGATCACAAAGACAATAGCGAATATTAACTGGTTGCCGTTGTGCGACAATAGTGATCTTATATTCCCTATTGTCTTTCTGATTCTCCTCCTGACCAATGGTTGGCCAAGAGAAGAAACTATCATATTGGCAGTCTAGGAGGTGGAGGGAGGAGACGCATGGCGGAAGGTGCCATATGCAGAGGAGGAGGAGATGCAGGGGAAGCCGCCACCCAGAACCCAGAGGAAGTGCTGCCCACGACCTAGATGCTCACTGTAGGTATAAATAGCTGCTAGAAAATTGAATGCCAAAGATGATGCAAACCTAGGCACCAACAGATAGAAGTAAAACGCCTCAATAGTGATCAGGGTGCTCAAGACAATTAGATGGGGTAACTGTGGGGCTGGTTTAATTTGATGATTATGAATTCCAGCATTTCATTTAAAAAAAACTTCTCAATAGTGATCAGGGTGCTCAAGACGATTGTAATTAGTGTGCAACCTTTTCTGTGCTTCCACCACTGTAGATACAAGCTGCTCACCTTAGTCTGTGGACCTCTGATTTAAAAGAAAGGTCATTCAAGCAGTCCCCACTAGGGTAATCATAATCATAATAATCATATCAATGCTGGAATTCATAATCATCAAATTAAACCAACCCCACAGTTACCCCATCTAATTGTCTTGAGCACCCTGATCACTATTGAGGCGTTTTACTTCTATCTGTTGGTGCCTAGGTTTGCATCATCTTTGGCATTCAATTTTCTAGCAGCTATTTATACCTATTTTTTAGCGCTGCACTATTTTGTATTTTATGAATATTTCATAGAAAACACAGTATGGGCTTTGATTGGAGTTGTGTATGAGAAATCTGAGTAGTTATAAACCTAAAAAAGGCTTTGGTGAAATTGGGAAAGGGGTAAAAAGGGAACTTTGACTGTGCCTACTGCAAGTTCTGAGTGTGTTTTTTTTTCATTGTATGCAATGATTATTTGGATTTTTAAACAATACCAAAGGTGTAAAAATAGTAACTTAAGTAATAAATCGTTATGACTGGCAACATATATTATATACAGTTACCTCTAATATGCAATCCATTGAAACTCCAACTTCCATCTGTCTGTAAATCATTGTATAAATTGTTCATATTTTTTTAAAGTGTGATAAATTGGTTTCTTATCTCAGGAACAGCTTTCCTCAAAATATTTTAACAGAATATGTGTCAAAAAATATATTTTTATAAAATGCCCATACAGTGAATCATAATGTAAACATACTGTAATGAGCCCTTTTTAATCCATGCTGGTAGGAATTATCTTTCAAAAGATGGATATGCTTTTAAAAAAACAGAATATGACTCAAACTTCATGCACTGTAAAATAAACAAAATCGCACATTTGTTTACATGAGTAAGTCACTTTCAAAATGAAATGTAATTAACCACTTCATCCAACTACAGCCATTTTCTGATATACAGTACTACCATATGGTGACAGCTCACTGTGTGTATATCCTTTGTGCAGAATCCAATATTTTTGCTTAACATAACATCATATGATTATACTAATGAAATTGATAATCCAAGCACATCTGTATCCTGTGATAACAGCTCTAATGTATACGTCCTCAAATTACATCAGTCAACTAGAAGTGGCATTTGGCAGATCCTGCCTTGTCATATGCATAAAGTTTGTAGTAAATTGTGACAGATATGATTCTATGAAGTAATGAAAATATTTAGCAGGATATCAAAATTGTAATATCACCAAACAACATTTATGCTTGTGATGAATTGTAAAACTGGTAGAATCTTAATAAATGATTACACTCTGGAAATAGCTTGGGAATCAATATGTGAACAATGTGTGTCATACTCCATGCATTGTTGCGTTTCACTGAATTGTTCAAAGGACAAGGACTGTGTATGTATATATATATATATATATATATATATATATATATATATATATACATACACACTCACACACAGTATCTCACAAAAGTGAGTACATCCATTAAAATTTTTGTAAATATTTTATTATATCTTTTCATGTAACAACACTGAATAAATTATACATTGTTACAATGTAAAGTAGTGAGTGTACAGCTTGTATAACATTATACATTTGCTATTCTCTCAAAATAACTCAACACACAGCCATTAATGTCTAAACCGCTGGCAACAAAATTGAGTACACCCCTAAGTGAAAATGTCCAAATTGGGCCCAAAGTGTCAATATTTTGCATGGCCACCATTATTTTCCAGCACTGGCTTAACCCTCTTGGACATGGAGTTCCCCAGAGCTTGAGTCCTCTGCCACTGGAGTCCTCTTCAACTCCTCCATGACGACATCACAGAGCTGGTGAATGTTATCCTTGAGCTCCTCCACCTTCCATTTGAGGATGCCCCACAGATGCTCAGTATGGTTTAGGTCTGGAGACTAGCACTCATGCAGCCCCTTCCACCACAATGCTTGACTGTAAGCAAGACACACTTGTCTTTGTACTTCTCATCTGGTTGCTGCCACAGACACTGGATACCATCTGAACCAAGTAAGTTTATCTTTAATCAGACCACAGGACATGGTTTCAGTAATCCATGTCCTTAGTCTGCTTGTCCTTAACAAACCGTTTTTGGGCTTTCTTGTGCATCATCTTTAGAAGAGGTTTCCTTCTGGGACGACAGCCATGCAGACCAATATGATGCAGTGTGCGGTGTATAGTCTGAGCACTGACAGGCTGACCCCCCACCCCTTCAACCTCTGCAGCAATGCTGGCAGCACTTATACCTCTATATCCCAAACACAACCTCTAGATATAACGCTGAGCACATGCACTCAACTTCTTTGGTTGATCATGGCGAGACCTGTTCTGAGTGGAACCTGTCCTGTTAAACCACTGTATGGTCTTGGCCACTGTGCTACAGCTCAGTTTTAGGGTCTTGGCAATCTTCCTATAGCCTGGGCAATCTTTATGTAGAAAAGCAAAAAGTGAGTGTGACCCATCTCAGCCTAAAATTGGACATCAGCATGCCTCCATCCCTAAATGTATGTAAACAAAAAATTGGGTGAATGGGATTGGGACTTAAGAGGGGTGATGTATATAACAATAGGTAAAGAAAGTTGATTCTAAATTAATTTAATGTCACAGTCCCCTAGAGTGAGGGGTGTATGTGAGTGAGGGGTGTACTCACTTTTGTGAGATACTGTACATAGGACTGAAATGTATTAATTTAGGGAAATATTGTTGCACCATGCCTCTGTCTGACAATATAGCATCCTTAGCTGCGACACATATGACCTTTCTACAATGAGAGCCCCAAGAGAATTTAGTTGATATGTGTACAGTACATGTACTGAATATTTTTCTATTTAACACTGTGCTAACCAACACACTAAGTGAAATCCCTAATTAACCTCAAATTACATCTGCTGGAAAATAAAACAACCCCTGGTGCTTAATTCTTTCACAAATCACAGAAAGTCTCCATCCTTGTGAACATAAATATACTGTGTATTCCCCCCCCCCCCAAGTTTTATCAAGGAGAGGTCCTTATAAACTCCTCAATGACTACAATTCCACTTGAAACCCTTCCTCCAGCTAGATCTTGGATTTACCTCCTCAAATTGCTCAGATACAGCATGCTCATTGTGAATGGCCTCGCAGTCTTCTGGGACCTGTGACATGTCCCAGAAGACTACTGGGAGGGAGATGAGGGAGGAGAACTTCCTCTCAAACTGACTAGGCAATTTGAGCAGAAGTGGGAGCAGGTACCTGTCAAACCCAGATACTTGCGCCCCCTGCCCCCTCCCCCCACACACACAAGAAAAAGTGCAATTTTCGAAGGGGGAGGCGGTCTTAAAGCAGAACTTTCCCTTTTGGGTGGGGGGCTCACTAGAAATTGCAGCTCATCAAAAAACCTATAGAAACTTTCCTCAACATACACTCAATACCTAAACAGCCAATGAGGTCCCGTAAGAAATTTAGCTTTCAGTCAGTCCAAAGTTCCTCCATACTCCAGTATTTCTGGTTTGACCACAAATCTCCCTTCATCTACATCAATTTAGGACTTGTGATAAGACAAAAAAATATACTCATTGGGGAAGATTTACTAAAAATGGGGCACAGAGTTTGGTGCAGCTTTGCATAGTAACTGAACAACGTCTAGGTTTTATTTTCAAAGCTTAAATAAACAAGCTGAGTTAGAAGTTAGAAGCTGATTGGTTACTATGCACAGCTGCACCAGATTCTATGTGCATCGGTTTCAGTAAATCTCCCCCATAGTGTAGTATGTTCGTCATTCAACATCTACTTTGAGAGACCTGCTTACCAATTGCATATGAACCCTTACTAGCAAATGTTGTTTCCCATGCTGGGGTATGGAGGGACTTTGAACTGACCCAAATATGAATTACTGATGGGAACACTTTGGCTGCTTGGATACAGTATTTATGTTGAAGAACGTTTCTATAACTCCTTTGATGAGTCAAAATTTCTGGTGAGCTTCCCATCTAAACATAAAGGGGTTGTAAAGGAAAAATATTTTTTTCATAATAAGCATCTTTTACCGAGACATTCCTCTTTTCACTTCCTCATTGTTAGTTTTTGCTCATTAGTTGCTCTATTTCTTCTCTGTTCTGATCACTTCCTGCTTGTCTGATTTTACTGACCACCGTGAAGGGAGGCTTTACTGCGGTGGTCAGTAACATGCTCGCCCCCTCCTGGGAACTACAACTGTGCGGCAGGACGCTCTCTACGTGTTAGAGACTTCAAGGAGGTGTGAATTACTGGGCGTGCCGCAATTCATACTGAAAAATGTAGGAATTGAATGAGGGGACAGAAACTAGAACGCCGGAGGTGATATAGATGAATGAATTTAATAGGTATTTACTCGTTTTTTAACAGAATCATTACACTACCTTGCAGACATAAATTTTAGGCATTTTTTTTTTCCTTTACAACTCCTTTAACCACTTGACCACCGTGGCTGTTTTTCGGATTCTGTGTTTACGAGACTAAAACAGGTTTTTTTTGCTAGAAAATTACCTAAAAGCCCCAAACATTATATATATATTTTTTCTAACACCCTAGAGAATAAAATGGCAGTCATTGCAATACTTTTTGTCACACCGTATTTGCGCAGCGGTCTTACAAGCGCACTTTTTTTGGAAAAAAAATCACTTTTTTTAATTAAAAAATAAGACAATTTTGCCCAATTTTTTTAAAACATTTATAAGATAATGTTACGCTGAGTCAAATAATACCCAACATGTCATGCTTAAAAATTGCGCCCGCTCGTGGCATGGGGTCAAACTTTTACCCTTAAAAATCTCGATAGGCGACATTTAAAAAATTCTATAGGTTGCATTTTTTGAGTCACAGAGGGGGTCTGGGGCTATAATTATTGCTCTTGCTCTAACGATCGTGGCGATACCTCACTTGTGTGGTTTGAACACCGTTTTCATATGCGGGCGCTTTAAAAAAAAAAAAAATGTTTTCTTATTTATTTTTATTTATTTTATCATTTTTTACACTGAAAAAATTAAATAAAAATTATCACTTTTATTCCTATTACAAGAAATGTAAACATCCCTTGTAAAAGAAAAAAGCATGACAGGTCCACTTAAATATGAGATCTGGGGTCAAAAAGAGCTCAGATCTCATATTAAGACTTAAATGCATAAAAAAAAAATGGAAACTCATTTTTTCAAATGACAAAAAAAAGTTTTTTTTTTAAGACGCTGGGCGGGACTGACGTTTTGACGTCACTTCCGCCCAGCAGAGCTATGGGGATGGGTGGGGGCGATGTTGCCCTCACTCACATCCCCACAATGACAGCCAAAGGACCCGATTGCCTCCGCCGCTACCGACAGCTCCGGTAAGCGGCGGGAGGGGGGGCCCTCTCCCACCACCGATAACGGTGATCTCGCAGCGAATCCACCGCGGAGACCGCCGTTATCATTGACAGAACCGCCCACTGAAGAGATGGATATCTTGGTTGTGGCAGCAGCTGCTGCCGTTACCGAGATATCCATCTTTAAAACATGACGTATATTTACAGTGGGCGGTTGTCAAGTGGTTAATATTTAACTTTTATTCAAAGGAAGATTGAGGGTGGCTTGTTTTGTGTATCTCTGCGTGATAAAACAAAAAGTAAAGTGCTACTAGACTTACTTACTTATAAGGAGTCAACAGTGTTTGGTGAGCTTCCATCTATATACATTTTTTTGTTCACAAGGATAAAGATTTTTATTGATTCATGGAAAAATTGTGGATTGGTTTGACAGCAGCTTTTTAAGGAAATTTTTAGGACTTTATTATTTTCACTTATTAAATTTATATAAGCCACTTTGGGGAGTTATGTAGCTCACTGAGTGCTGTTTTTTTTGTGTAATTGCATATGTACATTACTGTCTAATGCAATGCAGCATTTTGCAAAAAGTAAAAATGCAATTGGTGAATACAATTTAATTTGTTAAATGCCACCCTGAATTCATGCCACACACCTACAGTGACCTGTAAAAAAGACTGTAGAAGAATCACATTATCTTAGGTGGCAGCAGCAATGTAATTGACACATCATTTTTCTTAAAACTTAAATAAATCACCTAATGACAGAAGCCATCATAACAACCTTCTTTCTGTCCCTAGGGTCCTCACATCAAACACAGTGTGTTGATAAAAATAAATCATTTGCTCCTTACTTTTGATTGATTAAGCTGAGTAATTCCTTTCTTGGCAAAGCTGATTAATCACTTTAGTTGTAACTGGTGTTTGTCAACAGAAGAGATCATGCCGTCTTGCTATAGACTCCAAATTTACTGTTGTTTACAAGGTAAACTGAAATTTGAAATCTGGATGAAAGGTTGGTTTGGAAAAAACAGCAAATCTATGAAGTTAGAATTTCCCTATTTAAATGAAATAGAGAAGTTTGCTTACCTTGTGTTCGCCAGCTGTTTTTCCTTCTATGTAAAATATCTGACACTTCCACAAATTGTCACATGATACTGAAAAAAATCTTATGATTTATCAAAGACAAATAAATTGTTGCTAATTTACTATTCCCTACATATAAAACACTTATAAGGCCACACATAGAGCAATGCATTGAAGGAAAAAAAGACAAAGGAGTTTTAGAGCCCATTCACACAGGGGCAACACGACTTCCAACGCGACTTTGGGAGGCAACTTGGAGACTTGAGTATGAATCACAGCGCAACCTAAGGCAACTTACAAGGCAACTTGTACGTTTTCCAGTGGCCAATCAAATAAGAATTAGCTCTGTGGGAGGGAGGGGTTTGCCTGAGAAATATATGTTCTCTTCCTGTATTGTTGCTTCTGTTAAGACAGTGACTTCTGAGACAACTTCCATTGAAATCAATGGGTACAAGTTGCCTACAAATCACCTACAAGTCGGATTGAAGTAGTACAGGAACCTTTTTTGAAGTCGGAGCAACTGCAGTAGTGTGCATTAAGACGGCTCCATTCACTTACATTGATTTCTTAATGCAGCCCGACTAGGGGCGACTTGGTGCGACTTGAAGTCGGATCCAAAGTCGGACCTGTGTGAATGGGCTTTTAGTGTGTGTTTATTTGATAAAAAAAGAAACAGAAAATCTTAAGATTGTGTAAAAGAGACAATTGCTGGATTTTTCTGATAGACATCAGAATTCTGTATGGTTTACGACTGGGATCTTACTCTTACATAGTTACATAGTTAGTCTGGTTGAAAAAAGACATAAGGCCATCTAGTTCCACCAATAAAAATAAACTTTTATCAGGGAATAACTGATTAGAAATATTTACGTGGTTGAACTAGAAGGACCAATGTCTTTATTCAACCTTACAAACCATGTAACTAGTTGTGTATATACTGTACTTCCGTTGCGCTGAATGTGACGTCGCTGTGATCTGGAAGCGATGATGGATACAGCAGGAAGAGGGCTTTCCTTTCCTATTGGGGCAAGTTTTGAAGCCCTGTGTGATGTGGCATGTTCTAATATATTATATATATATATATATATATATATATATATATATATAAGAAGGCCAGTATGGCGGCCTGAGTTTATGGGAGGAGCCCGGAGGGTATTTAAGCAGCCCACTCACACATGCTCTTTGTCGTTTGGGCCGACTCTTCCCAGCTCACCTCATGTCCGTGAGTCTGCGCATTCAATCGCATTCGACACCCTCCCGCCCTTCCCTTTTTCAGGGCACTTCTCAGCATATCCTTCTTCAAATAACTACCCATTACTTACTTTGGGTATGCCCCCTTTTCTTGGCATACTGACCAGACCACCAAGGCACACTTCAGGTCTATTTATGTTGTAAGTCTTGTCGCGTGTTTATGTGATCCACATCACTCTCAGTCAGAGGGCCACGACCATAAATATATATATATATATATATATATATACACATATATATATTTATAAAATCACACAGTGTTCCCATAAAATGGCTGCTGAAATTTCCACCTATATTAATGATAACAAAAACTGGTAAAAAATATATATATACTTATATAGAGCCTCAGATAATGCAGCAACAGCAGCCCCAGATGTTGAAAAAGCACAGATATGTGACTGAACGTGTCTTCATATATATCTCCAAAAAGGACAGAGACCCATAATCAGATGACACTCCTCAGCCAATAAAGATTATATATATATATATATATACACATATATATATATATACACACACACACATATATATATATATACATACATACACACACAGTGGAACCTCGGTTTAAGAGTAACTTGGTTTGAGAGCGTTTTGATTTGCGAGCAACTATATTTTTTTATTCTAACTCGGTTTGCGAGTGTTGACTCGCAAGATGAGCAGAATTCAAGCTAAATAGGCCTGCAGTACCTCATTTGGCCTGAGGTACGGGGGTACAGAAGCCGAGAAAAGCCGAACATTGGCCTGCAGTACCTCATTTGGCCTGAGGTATGGGGGTGCAGGAAACGAGCCGAAGTGTCCTTGTGCCTTTTCAGATGTTTTCGGCACTCTCTTGCACCCCCCACCTCTGGCTGCATTTGGTATGGCATCCCATTGAAGTCAATGCGGAACAAATTATTTTTGTTTCCATTGACTTCAATGGGAAAACTCACTTTGATATGCGAGTACTTTGGCTTACGAGCATACTCCTAGGAACGAATTATGCTCGTAATCCGAGGTTCAACTGTATATATATATATATATATATATATATATATATATATATATATATATATATGTATATTGTTGCCTACAGTTCACAGTTAAAGGGACCATTTGGGCATTATTTTTATATACATGTCGCTCTCCTTTTGGGCTGCTGTTATAACACAAGTGGGTATAAGGCAAGCTGCATATTAAATGTTTTTTTCTCTAGATGTTATATGTGGTGGATAAAGGTGAAGATCATTATGCCCATTATATACGAATAATAGGTGATACCTAGACTATTGTCTTTTTGTTATCTACAGTTTACAGTGAGAAGACCCTCTGGGTATTCTTTGTGTATACATTTGTTGCCTATGGGCCAGGACGCCATCTGTCAGAGACACTGATTGCACAAAAAAAATTGTTTTAATCTGGCTGGCTATTTACAAACTGTGTACATTCTATGTAAGTGTAATTGTATAATGATACCGATCTGTGATATTCCTAAATGTTTTCATACTTTATGAATGTTCTTATGTTATATTTGGATGTAATAGTGTAGGTTTATAAATTGAAGGTACTTTTTACTCTATACACTGAGGAAGAGTTTATTGAAACCTGTTGGGTCATCCACACGATCCATACACAATCTTTTTATTGTATTTTATGAAAATGTGTCTATTTCTAATGTGTATATATACTAGTTGAGATTGAAAGTCTCTCCATATTTCTGTTTAAGATTTCTTGTAATAGACTAATGGGATGATGTCACATTACAGCAATGAACAACTCTTCCTAAAATGTGCCAAAAATGACAGCCTTATGTCTATAAATGTAGACACCACCAGGAAATCTTTGGGGAAAACAACATTTGAAACTAGTTGGGAAACCACAAACAATTGGCATTGAAAAAATGGTTATGCAGCAAGCTAGCTTAAAATACATTGTGTTCCATGTTTAGAGAGATCATATGGGTAACTTTTGTGTCATATTAAACAAAAAATTAAATATAAAATGGAATAAACAAATATGTTCAGTATGTGTAATGGATTGGCTTACAAGGTTATCCCTGTTACTGCGGTTATCATCACATTGTATTAAAAGCATGGCACTTCTGGCAGGGCAAGACCCTTTCTATTTAGTCTTCCACTCTGTCAGTGTACTCATGCAGTCTAAAAGATAACCCTTTGACCTTTTCTCCATCATGGGATTTAGGAAAATGTGGGTTATAAATTAGTTAAATTCAGTAGCAAAATACACAATGAAGGGCTGCCTATTTCTGTCTGCTCTTTCTGTCAGCACACAGTCTGCACAGAATAACAACAGTCTTATGTAAAATACGGATCAGATTTTAATTACAATTAATATTCACCACAAAAAAGACAGTTCAAAAATGCATGTATTACAATGCATTTTACATTCAAGTAATTTACTTTACAACTTGCATTTAAGAATAAAAACATATATTAACTATAAGGTCTTGTAATTCAGTTTTATGGCTCACTTGCTAGTTTTCAGTGGTCCGGCAGAGTGCCAGACATGTATAATGGGGTAAATAGCATCATTCTAGATAATTGGTTGCATACAATCTGTAATCTATGTCTGCCTTATTTCTTCTATATCCTTGCCAGATTTTCGCCGCCTGTTTCCGTTTATGAAGCAAACACCGACATGATGGAATACATATCACCTCCTTTGGTGGTCAGCCTTAATTATTTGGGTTTTAGTTCATGTGACTGTGCTAATGAGTATATAGCATGTATATACTGTATGTATATATATATATATATATATATATATATATATATATATATACACACACACACAATCTCTACATATATTTAGGTTCAGATAAGTACAGAGCTTTGTGTTTTTCTCACATTTGATAACTTAGTGAATACAGTTTCTGGTTTCTGTTGTCATCATCATTAGTCAACATGAAATGAACCGTCCATACACCAACATTAGTGCAGGTGTTGGTTGATAACTAAATGCTGATCTTAGCTATTTAGGTGTGATGACAATTTTCATAAAAAATCTCTAAGGAAATTTAACAAAAGAATAGTTGTCTGATTTTTTTTTTTTTTTAGCTGGATATAAAGTTTTACAAACAGCTGTTATTCATGCAGGCAGTTTAATGTTAAGCTTTCTGAACCCTTTTTTTTTCTATATTATTAAGAAAATGGATAAAGAAATCTTTACCAGCTATGGATCAAATACATCACCGAGGCCAAAATAACAAAAACTGATCCTGTGCTCATACAAGGCAACACAGAACTCGTAGTTTATTGTAGAAGGGAAGCTTTGATATCATTACAACAGAACTGGAAACTTAAATGAACTGGCACACCAAGATTTCAGTAGATGTGATGCCTAAATATATGAAACAGCATGCAGTACATAGGTAGGCCATGTTTGTATAACTGGGGAAACAATGAAATGGGCCACAGGCTCTGTATCCAAGAATCGGAGGTCTAAGGTCGCGTACACAAGATAGGTTAAACCGATGAGAATGGTCTAATGGACCGTTTTCATCGGACCAAACCGATCGTGTGTGGGCGCCATCGGTTAGTTATCCATCGGTTAAAAAAAAGCCAACTTGTTTTAAATTTAACCAATGGATTCCTAACCGATAGGTCAAAACCGATCGTTAGTAGGCATGACCATCGGTTAAAAATCCACGCATGCTCAGAATCAAGTCGACGCATGCTTGGAAATAGGGTTGTCCCGATACCAGTATCGGTATCGGGACCGATACCGAGTATTTGCGGGAGTACTTGTACGATACCTAAATAGAATACTTCCCCCGCCGCCGCCCCCGCTGCCGCATATCGCAAAGCCGCCGCATTAACCCCGTGCATTACAGCGCCGCACTATACAGGCATCTTTCGTTTGAATACTCCTAATCCCCTCCGCGCCATGAATAGACACTCCCCTTCTCCGGGATTGGACGGATCTGTCCAATCCCGAGAAGGGGAGTGTCTATGCATGGCGCGGATTAGGAGCATTCAAATGGAAGATGCCTGTATAGTGCGGGGGACATGACATGGCTGCATATGTGAGGGACATGACATGGCTGCATATGTGAGGGACATGACATGGCTGCATATGTGAGGGACATGACATGGCTGCATATGTGAGGGACATGACATGGCTGCATATGTGGGGGGGACATGGCTGGATATATGTGGGGAACATGGCTGCATTTGGGGACACATTTAAAAAAGTATCGGTATTCGGTATCGGCGAGTACATGAAAAAAAGTATCGGTACTTGTACTCGGTCCTAAAAAAGAGGCATCGGGACAACCCTACTTGGAAGCATTGAACTTAATTTTTTTCAGCAAGTTGTTGTGTTTTACGTCACCGCGTTCTGACACGATCGTTTTTTAACTGATGTTGTGTAGGCAAGACTGACCATCAGTCAGCTTCATTGGTTAACTGATGGAAATGGTCCACCAGACTGTTCTCATCGGATGGACTGATCGTGTGTACGCGGCATAAATCTTAATATGCCGCACATGAATTATAGCTGAAAAAATCATTAGTGACTTTCAAATATCGCTTTCAAATCTACCACGTAGTAACTTTCTTTATTCTATCAAAATTGAATCCACACTCTTGTGCTACCTAGAATAATATGTGCAAAAGGACTAAGAAATTGTCTAAACAAATGTATGTATCTAAAATTGTCACGTAGCATTATCCTATGCCTATGGTAATTTTAGGAAAACTACAGATTTTTTTTTTAAACAAATACATTTTTTGTGCCCTTAACTGCTTTCCATGCAGTGATATGTTTTTTTTTCTGTTTGTGTATACACCCCTGCACCTTAGCTTTTTATAGCTGTCCATTTCTGAATCAGGTAACACTTGTCGTGATTGTAGCCGTATTAGTGCAATTGTGATAGAGAAAACTGAGTACTGTCCGTGATACTTTTTTTATTTGCACCAACATACTTGTTTTGTTTTAACATTCTGCCAAAAAAATTGTGAATCAGTACTGCTTGGACCTTGAAGAAGGGGTAACACCCCGAAAGCTTGTCCTGAAAAATTGTATGTTAGTGCAAATAAAAAAAGTATCACGGACAGTACTCAGTTTTCTGAATCAGGTAAGAAAGCTTAGATTTTCCCAATGCAGTAGAAACTTTCCTGACCTCTAAGGCCGCGTACACACGATCGGTCAAACCAATGAGAACAGTCTGTTGGACCATTTTCATCAGACCAAACCGATCGTGTGTGGGCACCATTGGTTATTTATCCATTGGTTAAAAAAAAGCAAACTTGTTTTAAATTTAACTGATGGATACCTAACCGAGAGCAAAAAAAACAACGTTTGCAGGCACGTCCATCGGTTAAAAATCCATGCATGCTCAGAATCAAGTCATTGCATGCTTGGAAGCATTGAACGCTATTTTTCTCAGCACGTCGTCATGTTTTACGTCACCCCGTTCTAACACGATCGTTTTTTAACTGATGGTGTGTAGGCAAGACTGACCATCAGTCAGCTTCATCGGTTAACTGATAGAAAAATCCATCAGACCCTTCTCATCGGTTTGACCGATCGTGTGTACAGGGCTTTAGCTCTGCTGTCAATCAACATAATTTAGTGGTGAGGAGAGATAATAAGTTAAGTTAAGTTAATCAACTATGTCTACACTTTCTGTAGTAGTGTGATGTAATGTATACCTGAAACAATGTGTGTGTGTGTATGTATGGGTGGAGGGGGAAACCTTGATGAGAAGTAGAGAAGACTTATGTCAGCAGGACTCCAGCGCAAATGTGAAAAATGTACTGACTTTTCATATGTGCTTGCACACTTGCTACAGACATGAGATTTATAGTGGAGCTAACATTAACAAAGTATCCAAGGATGCGTCATTGGCATACCTTTGTTTGCAGTAGCTATGACTACTGAAATCAAGTTTACAAGAAACAGCACCTCAAGACATAGGGACTGAATATTTTGCAGGGTACCAGTTGCCGGGCTGCATGTTAGCTTTCCCCGCACTGAGAAGAGAAAATGTTATGTTTACCACAAAACTCTTTTCTATCATCCATTTGCTGGTTGGTACAATCACATTGAAATGTGTTTAACCACTTTAGGTAATCAAATTGATCACAGTGTTCAACATCTACAGTATGTTACAAATATGAAGAAGCAAATAAATTACAACAGTTTATCTTCGATCTCACGATAAACACCTTTGCTTCACTCTACAGCATAAACTACTATGGGATTCATTGTATAATCATCATGTAGCATAATATAACGAGCAAGTACTTCTTTGGTCAAAGATATCCTTTGTATTTCACCCAAAAAAAAAATTCTGGCAAAAACAGTCTGCAAGGGCTTGGGTTAGTTTTACAGTTCTCAGGAAAATAATATTGACAAGAGAGTGTTACTATTTAATAACCCAAATCCCTAAAAAATGCCAGAAGTCATGGGTAAGGTGTTGTTGGGAACCTGTTTGAGCTCGCTTGGTATGATAGGAATAGTGTCAGAAATTGTCACCTCGTGCTCATTGTCCTGTTCTTCAAGAATGCCTTCCTCCAGGGGGACAATTTTGGTAACCTTTTCCTCAAAGTGAACTTGTTTCTTTTTAGCAGAAGAGTCTATAGAAGTATCTACGTGACCTTGGTCCGTTGTCTTAGGTGGTTGACGATCCTTCTTTACTTTGAGTATGCTCCTCATTTGGGTTAGTAGAGACTCTCTTTTCTCCCGCAGGGAGCCATTGAATGTGTAAGTTTGTTCTGTGTCTCCTGCTCTTGTCATGGCAATGGCTGTTGTAGAGGGGTCTGTGTAATATTCAGCCTGCAAAACGCATTCCTTGCTCTTAGTCTTCTTCCGTTTACTCAAGAAAAGATAGGCAAGACCGGTGACAATTAACATGGTTCCTGTAAGTAGATATAAGAAAGCTGTTTTAACCTTGATAAGTTATTGATTTTCTATATTGTACTGACATTATCTAGGTTAGATCTGCATAGATTACTAGTCATGTGTTTCATTTAAAGCAGTGGTCTCCAAACTGCGGCCCGGGGGCCATATGTGGCCATTTGCTTGCTTTTATCTGGCCCTTGGGGCACTATTTCATCCACTGATATTTAACAGTGGTACATAATTCCCCCCACTGACACAATGAAGGGGCACAATCTCTCACAATGATGCCAACAATGGGGCACAATTCTTCCCAACAACACCAACGATGGGGCACAATTCTTCCCACTTACACCAAAGATGGGTCATTGCTTTTTTCCACTGACATCGGGAACTTTTCTACACCTAATGACCAAAGTCCGACCCAGCTCATGTCTTAAGGACCATAAACTGGCCCTTTGTTTAGAAAGATTGGAGGAGACCCCTGATTTAAAGGGTAATCTTTGCAGAATAACTGCTGATGCAGTTAAGGGGCAACAGTACATCAAAACAAACTTTGCATCAATGAACACAATTGGTTAAAGTAGAGCTGCACGATTCTGGATAAAATGAGAATCACAATTCTTTTTGGCTTAGAATAAAGATCATGATTCTCTCACAATTCTTACGGCGTAACATCATCTTTCACATTATACAAAAAAATAATAAAAAATTGGGCCAACTTTACTGTTTATTTTTTTTAATTAATTAATGTGTATTTTTTTCCAGAAAAATAGCATTTAAAAGACTTCTGCACAATTACAGTGTGACATAAAATAGTGCAACAACCGCCATTTTATTATCTGAGGCAGGGATCCTCAAACTACGGCCCTCCAGCTGTTACAGAACTACAAATCCCATGAGGCATTGCAACACTGACATGACTAGGCATGATGGGAATTGTAGTTCCTGAACACCTGGAGGGCCATAGTTTGAAGACCCCTGATCTAAGGTCTCTGCTAAAAAATATATATATAATAATTAAGGGTTTCCTTATTATTCCAGAAAAAAATACAGATTTTTAACTTGTAAGCAATAAATGTCAGAACATTTTTTTGTCTTTAAAGCAGAGTTCCAACGACATATACTGTACAACTTTTTATAAAAAAAATCCTTCCATTAGCAGCATAGTCTTCTAATGTGGCACTCATTTGTATTCTAATTTTCAGCGCTATGGTTTAGATTATATATAAAAACGTACCTTATATTTCCTCTTCTTGTACGTTCCCATCTTGCTTGTGGGTATATGGTGCTGCTAAATAACCAGCATGCACTGCCCGTTCTTACGCATGTGCAGTATGGACACATGACAGCACTGGAAATGCGATACTAGCCCTCTGTGCTGCCCACTGACTCCTGGGAAATGATGTAAAGCATCTCCCAGGAAAACTAGCGAGCGCAGGCGCCAAGGGGAATTATGTCAGGAGCCGCAGAGAAGAAGTGGCAGAATACAAGGGACCCCATAGAAACAGTGCTGCAGGGGTGAGTAAAAAAAAAAAAAAATAGCAAATACATTCCAAATGTTTTTGCTGATGCATAATGCTGCAAAGTTTATCTTATGGGTGCAACTCTGCTTTAAGTGGTTAAACTGACCTCATTTACAGACCGAAGTTCATCCCGTTGATCTAAAAAACTATATGTTTCTCTTTATCTCCGATGTTGTGGTAAACTTGGCAGGCTGGTTGGATTTTTTTTGTCAGATGTCAGAAGTGAGCAGAGAACTCTCTGCACTTCTTACATAGAATCAGGAAATGCTGTTTTAAGATCGTGAGGAGACTTGAATTGCAATTTCAATTCTTTGATTAATCGTGCAGCTCTAGGATAAAGCATCTGCCATTGAGGTAGGCCTTTTTTCACCATCCAGTAGCCTGCCTAAAAACTTTCATAATGGGCCCCGTGCATATGCTCTCTCTTGTTTGTTGCAGTAGCTCTGAGCTCAGTAATGTGGCCAATGAGCACATTGCTCATGTTTGACATTTGAATCCTAGAAACCGCAGTCTCTAGTGATGATGGAGTCAAGCATCAATGGCTGAAGTATCATAGCAATGTCCTAGCAACAGGACAAGATGGCAAAATGTCAGCTTTATGAGTCTTTTGGGCAGGCGTCTGGAGAGGAGAAAATGACCTACAGCAAAAGGAGGTACATTGTTAACAATTTTTTATAACAGCATAGTGTTTTTGCAAAGGTAAAATTATTCTACACTTCTGTCTGCAGTTCAAAATTGTACAGAATTAGCACCAGTTGTGTTTAATCTAGAACCCTTTGCCTGCAAAGAATTAACCACATGGCAATTTGGGGAATAAAAATGTGTGAAACATGTAGTCAAACATGAAGTATGCATTATTTTCTGCAACTGAAACGATGTTAAATTACATTAATGATGCAAATTGGAAGCTTGTTTTGATTACTGTATTTATCGGCGTATAACGTGCGCCTGTGTATAACGCGCACCCCAATTTCAGAGGGAAGTTTCAGGAAAACGTTTGTGGTCAGTGTCCATCTGCAGCCTCAATGCAGCCTAATATGTGAAAAAAGGAGATAGTAGATGATGGCGCCGTCTTAGTAATCACCTACTATCTCCTTTTTTCATATCTTGCATTCCATCTAGGTGGAATTTATGTAGGGGCAGCCACTTAGATATTTACTTTGACACTACACACATACCACTCAACCTACAGTACAATATTTGATTAAGGGCATTTCTGTGTTCATCTCCTGTTCATTCGGTGGCAGTCACATACACAGTCCCGTCTCCGCTATCGGCATTGGACCAGCTCCTGTGATTGATAGATCACTGGTCCAATGCTGGTGGCAGAAGCGGGACTGTGTGTGTGACGTTAGAGCCGAGTAAATAGGAGAAACGGCTCGTAAATTCCGGCGCTCGGCGGCACTCGGCATCGCTTGTCCCCCTCCTTCCCCTCTGAGCCCAAGGTACACTATCGGCGTATAACACGCACCCGTGATTTTCCCCTATTTTCAGGGGGAAAAAGTGTGCGTATCACGCCGGTTAATACGGTATTTCAAGACCACAATGGTTGCCCCGAGTATAATTTCTGCAAAAAGTTCAACTGATATCTGAAACTGCTGCATTGAGTAAACAAAGCACAAAATTGTAACAGAATAAGTGGAAAATACTGAGCAACATATAGAACACTCACATATTTACAGAAAATATACAGGGCCAGATTCTCACATAATTCCGGCGGCGTAGCGAAAGCCATTTACACTATGCCGCCGCAACGTAACAGAGCAAGTGCCGTATTCTCCATGCACTTGCTCGGTAGTTTGCGGAGGCGTAGTGTAAAATGCCCAGCGTAAGGCCGCGTAATTCAAAGGGGGCGGCTTGTATTTAAATTAAGCGCGCCCCCGCGTCAATCGAACTGCGCATGCGCCGGCCAGGGAAAAAGCCCAGTGCGCATGCTCCAGCTTACGTCAGAAAGCGTCATTGAAACCAACGTCAAAACGACGTGATCGTCACTACGCAATGCCCTACTCGCGAACGAGTTAGTAAAACGACGTAAGCGCCGGAAAAAGCCGACGCTGACCCGACGCCATACTTAACATGGCATCCGACGGCACCCGATGGCATTCGATGGTACTGCGTAGGGTTACCCCTCATATTAGCAGGGGTAACCTTACGCGGACGAAAATGACGTAAGCGACGACGGGGCGGCGTAAAAGCGTTCGGGAATCTGCGTAGTAGCCTCATTTGCATAGGCAAATGAGAAAACAACGTAAAGGCCACCTAGTGGCCAGAGTTGTCATTACAACTGTATTACACTTGTCGGATCTTCAGGCGTATCTATGCCAAAGTGATTCAAGGAATCACTCGCATAGATACCCTGCAAAAAAAACGGCGATACGACGGGGTATCTGAGATACTCCGTCGTAGCGCCTCTGAGAATCTGGCCCACAGTATATATTTTGAGGCACTGGTTGGCAGGATTGTGAAAAATTTATTTGTGTGACCTATAGATGGTGAGGAGCTCCAGAGGTTATGATTGAAATGGAAGAAACAAACTTTATTTTCTCAAATCATAACAAGCTCTGTCCCTGGTCCTGGTGTCACGAGACTTTAGCTTTGGATGGGACAAAATTCCCTATCCTAAGTCCTGTCACAAACTATGGTGAGGAAAGAATTTAATGAACCTCCCTATGTTATGTGAGATTTCAGTACTAGGCCCCAGGCATCACTCCAATTAGAGAACAGGAGTTTGGGGGGTCACTACATCATCTCTCTCACATATAGGAATGCATTAAACTTCTAAGGGAGGAAGTATTACAGCATAGATTCCTCTATGGAGGGTCTCCTGGTGGGGGATAGCTTGGGGTGTCCACAGCAACTCTAGCAAGGTTAGCAGCGCAGCTCCAGGAGTGGGATGGTCTCCAGCTCAGGGATGGATGGTAGCTGTAGTCTGGTAGCCAAGCCGGCTACGACCGACAATTATAGAACAGTGTGCAGTCTGCACACTGTTCTGTTTATAGGAGCAGGACAGCTATAGTGCATAAGGCACTAATTTGCTCCCGCGTTCCACGGTGGAATGCACGCGGCGCCGGGTGATGACGTTATCGCGTGAACTGATATTTTGTGACCTGACTGATTCTTTACATTCTCTGCTGAGAGCCTTCAGCAAAGGCTAGGGGAAAAGGCTAATTGCTGAACAGTACAAATGTAGAATATTTCCCCGATCATTTGGGAAACCCATTAGGGGGCACCCTGTTAGTCAGGAACTGATATAAGTTTAGTAAGTGGCTCAGAGTTGCAGATGTTTTGTATTATGCAATGGACCGTGCAAATCTGTCCTGCATTGAAACTTTATTGGTTTGCTGGCTTTATTAAGAAGTGCAGAAAAAACATGGTTGGACTATTCTGGGTGTCCCCATTTGGTTCATGGTATACCACTGCCAATACCAGTTGAGCCCGTCTCTCTTACAACTTAGAGGATGATGCAGGCAGCAGCTAATAGAGACAGAAGCTGTAAAAAAAAATGGCATGTAAAACAGTTTTGAATGGCAAACGCTAACCAGTAGCAGACTTATCAGCTACTACAAGAGGTGAATAACTTTACTGCCTAGCAGATTGGCCTGAAGACATCCAGACCTCTATAGAAGGACAACAGCAATTGAACCTGTCTCTACAGCAGCAGATACAGATCCTATCAGAGAGGTAGATTATGACACACTGTCAAATGTTTATCGCTTGACAGCTTGTGCATAATGGTTTACAGAAATTGTCTCTGAAGGATAATGTTAAAGCCTATGGGCCAGATTCAGGTAGATGGGGGCATCTTTGTGCCAGCATAACGCAGCACAAATAGGTTCCGCCGACGCAAACTAGTGAGGCAAGTACAGTATTCACCAAGCACTTGCTCCTCAGTTTGCGCCGGCGTAACTTAAATGTGAAGGCGCAAGTAGGTGTAAGTGGAATGGGGTGTGACCTTATGCAAATGATGGTCTGAGCCTGGATCTGACACTTACGCCCGGCCTATCATCTACGGAGCATGCTCAGTGACCTCGGTGTCTGATCGCTTCCCTGTGAGCATGCTCACAACTACGCCGGCCTAACTTCTTGGGATATGCCGGCCCAACTTCCTGGGATATGCCGGCCCAACTTCCTGGGATATGCCGGCCCAACTTCCTGGGATATGCCGGCCCAACCAGCTTATGCCCAGCCTATAAATAAGCCCAGACATGCACCCGTCTGGCGCAAAAGTACATCCAGCCCCCCCCCCCCCCCCAGGGAAGGTACTTTTGCTGTGAGATGACTGCTCCCATTCCCCACAGGCAGAGGAGGAAGAAGAACTTTAATCCCCAGGAGCTGTCAGCCCTCATAACAGCGATGGAGACTTATGACACCTTTCTCCATGGTGCCAAAAGTCGCCAGACCAGCAGGGACAGGAAGCAGGCCATCCTGGAGACCATTGCTAGCAGGGTCAACAGTTTTGGCTATGAGACCCGGACAGCCTCTGATATCAACAAACTAATGATGTCAGGCGCAAGGTCCGCGAGAATCTGGCTGTCATCATTTATTTCTATTAGAACTAGGGAATATTTCTGCTTGCCTTGAGGATCCACATGGTCAATCCACCATTCTTCTGGTTCACCAGTTTTTGGTGGACTTTCCATTGTACATTTTTGTTGTATTTCATCCATTCACCATTTCACTTGTCACATAGTGAATATCTTTTTTTGTGTATAGAAGACTCACGTCTCTATTGCAGGATTCACGTGGTCAATCCACCATTCTCCTGGTTCACCAGTTTTTGATGGACTTTCCATTGTACATTTTTGTTGTGTTTCATCCATTCATGCCAGTGCTTCCGATTGTGATATATGTTCTCTGTGGCACGGGGGGGCTGTAGTGCCACATGTGTTTAATCAATGGCCCAGATGGTGCGTGGGAATCCTGCAATTCTGTAGAAATCCAGCATTGCCTTCTGCCGCAGGTGCTCATTGGTGGATCTGATGATGTGGTTGGCCATGCGTCTGAGGATTGTGGGGACAACCTGGTGCACACATCTGCTTATGGTGGATTGTTACATCCCAGCCACAACTCCACTCGTACGCTGGAACGAGCCACTGGCAAGGAAATGGAGTGTTGCCAGTACCTTGACCAGTGGCTGCATGCTTGTGAGTGGTGTGTCTTGCTGGTGATGTCATCCTGCAGGGCTGTGGTTAGTTCCAGGATGGCATCAGGGCTGAATCTGAAGATGTGATACAGCTCCTCATCACCAATTCCAAAAAGGCTCATGCGTGCAGTATATCCTCTCACGTGCCCTCCTCCTCCGTACCGGTGGACCCATTAGTAGTGCTAAGACCACGGCTGCCCCTGGCATGTTGGCATACAGATGTGGTGTTGTCCTGCAAGTGGGGTTGCTCAGCTTGCTAAGTTTGTCGGTAACGGTGCTGCTGTAGCTGCTCTCCAGCTGACCTGTGCCCGTCAGGTGCAAAGATAAAGCAGCTATTTGTAGGACTAACTTTAGGCCGGACTTAACACTTATGCGCGGCGCACGTAGCCAGCGTCTGGCACTAATACGTATGCGAATCGGCATATCTCCCTCATTTGCATATTTGAATAGGAAATCACTGGGCCCGCCAGATCCATCCAGCCTAAAAAAGTACCTAAGATAGGCCGGCGTAGGAAAGTTAGGTCGGTCGGAGAAAGACTATTTTCAGGCGTATCTAGTTTGGTGGGTACGGCGCATGGATAAGACGGTGCATATTTACACTTGGGCCGCGCATCTCGAGATAAGCCGCTTAACTTCTTACTGAATCTGGCCCTATCTTTCCATCTTGGATCTGGATTCAGAATCCAATTGAAAACAATGGGAGCTGGACAATCATTTTCAGTAATAGCCATTTTCTAAGCTAAAATTCAAGGTATTGACAAACATTATCGTTCAATGTGGAAGGGACATTTTACAGCAGCTCAAAGGGTAACATAAAAAAGTATGCAATAAGTTTATACTGCATTTCTTTATATAACATTTCTTTAAAGCTATACATGGAATTACAGAACATTACAGAACTCTCAGGCACAGTGTTAGTGACACCATAGTCTGGCATCACATAAATTGCATGTGTATTCTTTTACTTTTACATAATTGCTTGCCTTTCAGACAGCAGCACAAACCCAATATGATTGATTGATACCATTCCCAAAAGAAATTTGTAATAATATTAAAGCGGAAGTAAACCCATCGATCTAACAGTTTCAAAAAGCAGTTACATTTCCGGCATGCCGGGATTGCCAACTGTCACATTGGTTGTACTCTCAACCAAACTGTCAAACCATCCAATGTCTGGTGTCATAACTGATCACATGTGCAGCATCATGGCAGTTGAAGATTAAACATAGGCCAAGATGGCAGCTTCCTTGCCTGAAAATGATAGGTGGGTTTACTTCCACTTTAATAATAAACTTATATTTATGGCACAGTGGCTGCGTTTGATGGCACAGTGGCTGGTTTTGATGGGCACTGTGAGGCTGCAATTGATTTTGAGCACCAGCCGCAGACCAGTTTCAGCGGACATGTTCTAACGCGTGTACTGTTTTGCAGCAGACAAAAGTTTCCAAACATGCTTAGAAACCTGTCCGCTGGAAACCTGTCCATCGGACATGTTCGATGGTTAGTACACGTAATCATCGGACCAAAATCCCGCGCATGCTCAGAATCAAGTCGACGCATGCTTGGAAGCATTGAACTTTGTTTTTTCATCATGTCGTTGTGTTCTACGTCACCGCGTTTTGGTCCGAGGGGATTTTGGTCCGATGGTGTGTACGCACATCAGACCAACAGACCACTTCAGCCTGGTCCGATGAAAACGGTCCATCGGACATGTTTCCTCGGACATGTCTGATCGTGTGTACTGTACGTGGCCTTAGACCCACCCACACCAACTACCAGAACTGGTACAAGTGACTCCCATAGCCTGCCATGAAACTACAGAGACTCAAAGAATAATGGGACATGTAGAATCAGGACAGGCAAAGCAAATAAACAGGCAGTCAGAGAACAATATATATTCAGCCAGGAGAAGGAGTGACATCACAGACACAGAAACCTGCTTTATACAGCCCTGCTTTTGGGAACCCTAACCCCCCCAGTATGCAGCAATTGCCAGTTTGATTAATCAAAGTCGACCTTACTGTATACCGAGACAGGGGTAGCTTTTAAAAAAGCAGTTTGAACCAGTGTTTATGAACAATACTGCTCCAGACACCAGGGATGAATGTAGATCTGCAAATTTATGGCAGTTACAGCAACCTGACAAGTTTTATTTTTTAAATAAAATATTACTCTGTTTTACACCTTAGTTTACTCTAATTGACTGTAAGTAACCATTATACATCAGTACTTTGAAGAGGGATATCATTGTTATGGAAGCAGCTAGCTAGCATTACCCTGGCATCCTCTTCTTCAGCCGGCGGTCTGCTTTCAGATAAAAGTCATCTCTTGGACTGATTCACCGCCAGTTCACTTTTATCTGCGCTCTGGTGTCCTCCGCCTCTTACCGGTGCCGCTGGCAGCGACACAGACAATTGCGTCGCGTCTCCTGTTAGGTATAGAGATGAGTAAGGGGAAAATAGCCCCCACCCGTCTTCATACCATTGCAGGGCGGAAGCAACATCAAAACGTCACTTCCACCCATAGCTCTTAAAGAGAATACATTTTTCTGGGATTTTTTTAATACAACATTTTAATTTTATAAGAAAGATAATGCTGCGCTGTATAAGTGGGTATGGGTGAAGAATAAGATACACCTTACAGGTAATGAGGAAATAGTGAAATCCAAACAAAGAGCAAATAAAGCATATATAACATAAGTGAGTAAAAATGGCTAAATGATAAAAAAATATCAAATTACCGTATTTATCGGGGAATACCGCGTGCCGGCGTCTAAACGCGCACCCAAGCCTAAAAGGGAAGTTTAAGAAAAAAAAAAAAAAATACTTACATTTTGAATGCCCATCGTCGGTGTCCGTCTGCTGTCTTGCCCGGGGTCCATCGGTGGCCTTGTCCGGGCCTCCGTCTGCGGCATTGGAGGTGTCCTCTCGGCTTCTCTCGGCTGTCTCTGAGCTCAGAGCGCGCTGTCTCTAAGCGCCACCGACATAAACCAAGCATACCCGAGTGTACTGCGCACTCGGCTAGGCGCAGTACACTCGGCTTGGCTCGGTCTATGTCGGCGGCGCTCAGAGACAGTGCGGATCGGCGTATAACGCGCACCCACAATTTTCCCCTGATTTTAAGGGGAAAAAAGTGCGCATTATATGCCGATAAATATGGTAAATAGCAATCCAAAGTGCATCAATAATAAAATCCAAAGTGAATAGATAGTGCTGGGTGCAACTATAAAAAACATGCACTGAAATCCAAGTCCTCAGTTGCATGGATACAAGATATAAGTGACAGATGTGTGAACTACAATAAAAATCTGTGTTCATGTGTAGCAACTTAAATGTTCATTCAAGCAATAAGCAGAAAAGTGCTGGTGCTTGTGCCCAGTTCACAACTTAAACGGTGCTGTGAATAAAGGATAGGTTTCCTCAGAGCTTTTTTTCTCAGAAAATAGGTGCAGGAACTCAACCACGACCCGTTCAGATTTCACAAACAGTAGAAGGGTCTTAAAGGGGCATTAAATACCAGAATTGCATTACATACAGAGTGCAGAGTTCAGGGGGTTACAAAGCAGTCACTTGTAAACACAGAAACCAGACTTCTGTGTTCACAAGTGATTGTGGTGAGTGGGCACCAAAGGGTCTGAGCCAAAGGTGGTGGAACTGAGTTCCCCCAAGTTCCCCCAGAAAAAAAGCCCTGGGTTTCCTATTTTCCTGTAGAGCTGGTGAAGATGTCCCCTTACCCTACTGCTGTAAGTTTACAGCATGTATAGAGCTTCCGGCCGTTTCCTGATGGTGTCTCCTAGTGTTATTCAGTCTCTATCTGTGGACAGAGCTCCCCTAGGGTATCCAGTCTGAGCACAGTGACCCTCCCGTGGGTCACGCCAATAGTGTAGTATAGTATGAATATTTAATAACGGCAAACATACAAAAAAGGAGTACTCACAAACGCAGCATAAAAAACGGCATATAAAATGAGCAGCAGGTTCACGTCACCACCGGTGCCTCTGGGTAACTCAACACATGATCGTCACAGTCACATTTCTTCATCAGGAGTGGCTAGAGGCAGATTAGAGATGTCTTAAATACTGGTGTTCCTTAATGACAGTCGCCATTTCTTTTAGAAACGGGCACCGTAAGTGGGGCATCGGCCATTGTTCCGGCATTCTGATGGCCGGAAGTGGGGCAGCCGCCATTTTCTTGTAGATTGTAATCATTAGAATGCAAAGTACAATCTATAGATAACTACTCCGTTCACTAGAACTTGGAATAGGGACACATTGGCATATAAACAGAGAAGAGGTAGCCCTGTTCTAATAAAAATAGTAATGATGTCCAAGGGCTTACTAAAATCAGCTAAAAAACAACTAGTTAAAAAGATAAAATTGAAATGTAAAATATGTATTAAACAATAACAATATAACAATTATAACAATCGGCACATATAGGACCGGATGTGAAATGAGTGAGATAATATATAGACCATACTAAGATGGAACAGTGGAGACCAGGTAAACAATGCAATGCTCCATGATAACATATGGTAGTCTGTAAAGAGATAAACTATATCATATAGGAAAAGAGAACAAGGAAATGTGCTGAAGGGAACTATCGGGGATCTCAAAATTCACTAAGAAAACAATTAAGATCGAAATCTATGTTCAAACCCCGGGGTGCAAAAGTGTCAAGGGTAAAAATCCAGCAGGATTCTAATTGACTCAGTGTTCTAACTTTGTGGCTACCTCGCCAATGTCTCACATAGGGTTCTATTCCTCAAAACTTCAATTGTGTCGGGTCTTTGTCGTGATGAGTGGCGAAATGTTTGGAGAATAATTTCTCCTCCTCTCATTGTGCCATAAAAAGTCCGGCCACACTTCCCATGGCTATACTGTTTTTTTGAAAAAAGTAAATTGCCACATACCAAAAGTAGCTATTTTTTAGACTGAAGTCTAGACATTTCACTAGATATTTTCGTTGCGTGCATGGCAATTTTGAGTGCGTCCTTAAACCCCACTTTACTGCTTCACACGCTTGATGGTGAAATATAATAGTGTATAGCGATGATACATCTGCCGTGGCTAGCCAGAAGGGGCCATCTTCTTTCGAGATATCTTCCAGGAACTGTAGCATATGTTTGGTATAACCAGTTGTACCAGAGGTGCTCAACCGTACTCAAATTCTGGAATGAGTGGTCTAAATCTGTTAAGATACAACAGTGTTTTAGGCACAAAAATTGTGTGGATGAGTTGGTGTCCCATGTGGAGCAAAATCCTGATAAAGACCTCCAGGATCTGCCCTCCAAGCCAGTAACCCCTGGAAACAGGATAACAAGAGGTAAATAGGCCACTAAGGAGATGGGTGAGAAACCTGTGGGTGCCAGATATGAATAGTGTTGCTCACGAATATTCGCATTGCGAATATTCGCTACGAATATTGCATATTCGAGTATTCGCGAATAACTCGAATATCGCGGCGAATATTCGCTATTTCGAATATTCGTATTTTTTTCGCAATCAATTTCGCAATCAATTTCGCATTCGCACTAGCACAATTTTTTTTCTGTGATATTCGTGATATAGCGTAAATATCGAATATTCGTGATATTTTATCCAAAAAAAATATAGCGAAATTTCGCAATTTATTTTTTATTTTTTTATAAAATATAGCGAATATTCGTAAATATCGAATATTCGTGATATTTTATCCAAAAAAAAAAATAGCGAAATTTCGCAATTTTATTTTTATTTTTTTAATAAAATATCACGAATATTCGATATTACCGAATATTCTTCTAAATATTCGCGAAATATCGCGAAATCGAATATGGCGTATTCCGCTCATCACTAGATATGAATGGCCTCCTAGCATAAAAGGAGTCTCTTCTGTGATAGAGACATGGCACATAAGGTTCTGGCAATGCAAAGGACTGGGAAATGTGGCTGCCACATTACATGAGCCTATGGAATGTGACATGGGAAGGTTTATACCACTGTTTGCCAAGCCTGTTCTAGCAGCACACCTCGAAACTGAGATTGAAAGGTAGATATGTCCTGTTTTAATAGCTTCATGACCAGTATAGCCATATTAATCTCACCTTGGTTCATCCCAGTCTTATATATCTTGCCAAATGTGGCTCAGTTCAAATGGAAATACTGTATACCTGGCAATTTTCAAGACTACCCAACTATGCTGCTCTCAGTGGAGACACCTAATGGAACTGTCGAACATGTCTAGGGTATTACTCAGTGTAATAATGGGCTGTGCATTGATCCAGAAAACCACAAACCAAAATGAATTTAAACAACAACAACAACAACAACAGAATTCTTAAAAAAAATCAAAATAATAGCATACACTTTATTTTTCTACTATCAGCCTGTAAAAGTAATAATTATTTTTTTATAAGCTTTCCTGAAAAATCAACTTTCATGCTGTTAGTGCTGCCAGTTTGCTGGCCATCTCAACAGCTTCCTCAATTTACAGCATGCTTTGCAGCTTCTTCTCTGCTGTGGCCCTCTCAATTTCTAAGGACTACATATCCCATGGCACCTTGCTGCCTTCAAGCAGTAATTCCAGTACTGACTGCACCTCCTGAAATTCTCCTTCTCAGCACCTCTGTAGTAGACACAGGCTCTGTCTAATGTGTGACACAGCAGTACCTGCTCACAGGACATAGTGAATGTGTGCTGAAGAATTCAATGAAGTATGTTCAAGATTGTTCATATTAACCACTTAAGGACCGCCTACTGCACAATTACGTCAGCAGAATGGCACGGCTGGGCACATCAACGTATATATACGTTGATTCTAGTACCCAGCCATGGGTCACGGGCGCGTGCCCGCGGCACGCTCCCGTGACCCGGTCCGAAGCTCCGGGACCGGGTCCGCGGGACTCGCGGACCCGATCGCCGCTGGAGTGCGGCGATCGGTCCCCGGAGCTGAAGAACGGGGAGAGCCGTGTGTAAACACGGCTTCCCCGTGCTTCACTGTGGCCGCAGCATCGATCGCGTCATCCCTGTTATAGGGGGACGTGATCGATGGCGTCACACCTACAGCCACACCCCCTACAGTTGTAAACACACACAGGGAACACTCAATTCCTACAGCGCCCCCTTGTGGTTAACTCCCAAACTGCAACTGTCATTTTCACAGTAAACAATGCAATTTAAATGCATTTTTTGCTGTCAAAATGACAATTGTCCCAAAAATGTGTCAAAATTGTCCGAAGTGTCCGCCATATTGTCGCAGTCATGAAAAAAAACGCTGATCGCCGCTATTAGTAGTAAAAAAAAAAATTATAAAAATGGAATAAAACTATCCCTTATTTTGTAAACGCTATAAATTTGCGAAAACCAACCGATAAAACGCTTATTGTGATTTTTTTTTACCAAAAATAGGTAGAAGAATACGTATCGGCCTAAACTGAGGAAAAATAAATTTTTATATATATTTTTGGATGTTTATTATAGCAAAAAGTAAAAAATATTGCATTCTTTTTCAAAATTGTGGCTCTATTTTTGTTTATAGCGCAAAAAATTAAAACCGCAGAGGTGATCAAATACCACTAAAAGAAAGCTGTATTTGTGGGGAAAAAAGGACGCCAATTTTGTTTGGGAGCCACGTCGCACGACCGCGCAATTGTCAGTTAAAACGACGCAGTGCCGAATCGCAAAAAGGGGAAAGGTCCTTTAGCAGCATTTTGGTCCGGGTCTTAAGTGGTTAATAGAAGTAGACTAGAAATAATTGAAATACAATATGGAAATGGGCGGAGCTGCATGCTGACTTCACCATGTCACTGGAAGTCACCCAGAAGTTTGTCTATGTGCCAGCCAGAACTGTTCTCAATATTGCCCAATAAATCTTACATACCTGTAAGTGAAATATAGGCTTTAATAAATATCCCTATGGGATTTCACACTATGTGGAGCATTTACTCTTTTATTTCACTTTGAGCAGTGAGCACATATAGCAGTTGGTTAGAGAAAGGAAGCTATATATAAGCTTTATTTATTTCAGCCAATATGCGGATCAGAGGAAGAGCATGGGAAACGTTGCTTGAGTGGATTATTACATCATATGCTGTTTATGACTTCTCTAGTACTAGAGCATAGGTGGCAAACACAAGGCCCGCGGGCCAAATCCGGCCCTCCAGGCCATTTCATGTGGCCCTCGCACCTCTCCAGCAGCTGCAGGAGAGCTTAATCCCTCCTCTGGTCCTTCTCCAAACCCTTATTTTTTGCTTTCAAGCAATGCATCCAGGTTCTTCCCCGCAGCAGCATAAGAAAAGGGGGGTGCACTGTAATGTAAGGGAGAGTGGGGGACTCAACTTCTGATGGTGGGGTGGCTCTTGACATCTAATGTAAGGGGAGGGGGATGCACTGGAAATCTAATCTTACAGCTACAACTAGCCCTTTTGAGGGCAATCATAATGCTGATGCAGCCCACGATGAAATTTAGTTTGACACCCCTGTACTAGGAGGGTTATATACATGTGGTAAGCCAGCATTTTGTGTCTATTTGGTAGAGGCAACTCTATTTGGTGTGGGAACACAGTTCAAGATCTTCTTGGTGGAACATTTTGATTATAAAAGTATTTTTCCCTCACAGTGTGGAACTTTGCACCATTATTTTGGGACTGTTTTTACTTTCTGTTTGTTTTTGGTCTAGTGCAACACAATTGGTTTATAACATTAAAGGGTCACTAAAGGAAAAACATTTTTTTGCTGAAATGACTGTTTACAGGGTATAGAGACGTAAAAGTTAACTGATTCCTTTTCAAAATGATTAAACATAGATAAAAATCAATCATATAATGTGCCTGCAGGTTAGTTTTACTTTTGAACTGGCTTCATGTTTCTGTGAAGTAGAAATAGACACACAGAACAAAAACAAACAAATCCAGGGCAGTGTTTTGTTTTTAAAATGAATCTGATTGGTTCTGGGAAGTTTTAGACACACAGTAATGACAGCTTAAACCACCGTGAGAAAGCTCCCGGTACTGTGGTTATAAGGAAACAGACAAGCAGGAAGTGTGGAGAACAGAGCAGGATTACAGCAACTTCAAAGCAAAAACGAACAATAAGGACATGAAACCAGTACTGCAGTAAGGTAAAGGAAGCGATCTAGCTAAAACATTTTTTTCCTTTAGTGATCCTTTAAGATGAAATGTCGTATGATTTACATTTTTGACCAAAGATATGATAAAAATTTACTTTATAGGGAAGATATGACATATATACCTGTATAATTGCTGGTTATTTTTTTATTTACTTTTCTTTAAATTCATAGCTGACCTGTTGTGCTTGGATTATATACAATGATTTTTTTAAATGCATATTCCTTCGAAAATGGAGAAACTGTTATGAAGCCAACATTTTTATATTATTCTCCTGACCATAGTTAAACCAATATGAACCAATGGTCACTGATGCTTACACTGAATTCATTCACATTCCAAAGTGCTGGGGGAATCCCTACGACCGCCAAAGTAGGAGTTGAGGGATTTCAATATTTAAGTTGTTGAGTGAGTAAACCAATAATTGGATCAGAACTGTTTCAGAGCTGGGCCTCCTGAAAAACTAGGCAAGGTTAGAATTTTCATAAAATACTTGGGACATTTATTTAGATTCCAGGGAGTATGCTTTGTTAACTAATTAAATACAATATAAAAATAGTGGAGAAATTTGTAATGTTCTGTAAAATGTATATTTATAAAAGAGTACACGTAGAAGGAGAAGTGAATTATGGCGCTAAGTAGAGGGAGGTTGGTGAGATAGGGACTTGTGGATGGTTCCTGGGCAAAAGTTTTATTGGAGTCAGTGTAATGGAGAGATAGTGGCAGGCACATGGAGTCTGGTTGATCCCAAAGGCGGAATGTAAAAACCTCATGATCTGTGTAAAGAAGAAGGTGTGGGAAGCACCACTATCTAAGCACAGTGTGTTATTAGCAGATAAAAGCAAGGATGTTAATAAAAATTTGCACTCACATTTATTGAAAAATTCAACACATGCATTTCTATTGGAGGAACTGCAGAGCTTGGCAGGGTCAAGGCTGGGTCTCTAGGTTCAGGCTGTGGGAGCTGCTGGAAGGTGATGTTGGTCTGGCTGTGGATGTGCCATGGGTGGCGGTGGATTAGCGACGAACCAGAGGGCAGCTGGAGTATGTAACAGTCAGCTGACAGGCTGGAGTGAAGGGATGGATGTGTAGCTATCGGCTGGTGGGATGGAGCAAAGGAGCCAGAGGCAAACTGAAGCTGGAGCCAAGACAGCGATGTAGGCAGGTTCCAGAAGGAACCGATTGGCGGCCGTCCTTATCAGGATAAGCCGCTGAATCGGCGGAACACTGGGGTTTCCCTCCCTCTCCTTACCCCACATTACCACCCACCTATCAGTGTAACCTTCCCCTCGGAGCCTCCCCGCGATTCCCCGTTTGCTCCCCTGAACCGCGCCGGCCGTCACTGATTCGCGGCCGCCGCAGCTTAGGAAAGGCCGCGGATGAAGCCAAATCTTTGGTTGTAGCCCCCAGGAGTTCACCCCCAACCACTGTAGGCACTCATCCACCCCTGGCATCAACAACCACCCCCCCCCTGGCTCACCAATCCACCCAGCTGGCTACATACCAGCCTGGGTCCCATGCCCTGCTCCTGGTCGGCGGCCATCTTGGTACACCCAGCAGTGTTAGCAGTGTCAGCTTCCCCCTGTCACAACTTAATAGCACTTGATCCAGGGGCTTGCCCGATCGCCTTTCAGGGATCAGGAAGGAATTTTTTCCCCTACCAAAGGCAAATTGGCATAGCATGGTTAGGGTTTTTTTGCCTTCCTCTGGACCAAGCCGGGAGGATTCACTGAATCCTCTCTTTCATCGCCACCAAAAGGAACAACTTTTTCACCAGTGAATGGCGACCATGGCTGATCGGCGGTACTCCGCAGAAACCATTTGGAATTTGAGGCGTTTCGCCGCAATACTGCCAGCCATCACCAAAAAGACCCTAAGAATTGAGCACCTTTTGAGGATCGATCGTCGATCGACCGTCAAAAATTTGAGCCGTTTACCCCAACCTAAGCGCATTTCATGTGCTCTGATCAACACAAGATCGGCAGTAAAACACCGACTTGAAATCCATGATTTCATTCTACAACACGACCTAGACTGCCTCTTCATTACAGAGAGCTGGCTCACAGCCGACTGTAACACCATTCTAGGAGAATTGGTGCCAGAAAACTACCGTATTATAACGGAAAACAGAATAGGGCAAAGAGGAGGAGGACTGGCGGTGATCCATAAGACGCGTCTTGCGATCACAAAACCAAGCCTCCAAAACCCTCTTCCATTCATGGAAACCCTTACTCTTCAACTGCAAGTAAACGGCCAGGAGACCGTCCGGATTCTACTCTGCTATAGGCCACCTGGCCCCAAGTCGCAGCTGCTCCCATCTTTGACGGACTTTGTCTCCACTTATACCCTGAATAGCAAACACCTTTTGCTGCTCGGGGATTTCAACCTTTGGGCCAACTCCCCGCAAGACCCCATTGCCGACGCCTGCATCGACCACCTGGAAGGATTAGGGCTTCAGCAACTAGTATGTGGGCCCACACATGCTTCAGGTCATACGCTCGATCTTATTTTCAGACAAGATCTGGAAATAAAAATCTTGGAAAACGAACCGTTGCCATGGACAGATCACCATGCAATTTAATTCATTATTTCCGAATTCCCCCCCTTAATAAAAACATCAAATTCAGTGACAACACACTGGACCAGATGTCAGAAGAAGCTCCATTCGGAACTCTTCAAAGCCACGTTAGGGGGAAAAATAAACACAATTCAGCCGCATCAAACAGCGGAAGAAATACTAGAGGCCATAAACACAGCACTATTGCAGTCAGCTGACTTGATAGCGCCGAAACGAAAGACCCAGATCAGGAAAAACAACTCCGGCTGGTTCAACAACCAGCTGGCGTTACTGAAGCAAGAGCGTAGAAGGGCAGAAGCAGCCTGGAAAAGAAGCTCTTCAGATGAGAACCTCGCGATTTACAAGGCAATAACCAGAAAATACTACAAGCAAATTTTCGAAGCCAAGAAAAACTATTTTTCTGAGGCTATCAACGGTGCCCTAAATCGCCCCCGCGAACTCTTCAAGCTGGTCACTCAGACCATGAATCCAGGATGCCTTGAAGCCCCCAACTTGGATACACAAGAATTTTGCGATGAGTTATCGGATTGCTTCATTAACAAAATTGAGGCAATCCAGCAAAGCATTCAGCAGAACAATTGCTCTCCCAGCCCCCCCCGTAGTCATTTACACAGTACCAGCAGCAATTCACCACAGTGTGGTGAGTTCACGCTGGAACCCATCTCCATTCAGACCACTAAAAATATCATCGGCACTCTGCGCAACAGCACTGCGCCAAATGATATTATCCCCACCAAACTGCTGAAGGAATGCGCCGACATCCTGGCACCTCCTGTCACGCAGCTTATTAACCAATCCTTCAGGGAGGGCAAAATGCCCTCCCAGCTGAAGGAGGGCTTCATTCAACCCATCTTGAAGAAAGCCACCCTGGATCCTAAGGATCCACTTAACTGGCGCCCCATAACAGGCCTAAATGTTCTCTCCAAGGTAATGGAGAAGGCAGTGGTACAGCAGCTGCAACAGCATCTAGATACCCACAACTTCCTCGACCCATTGCAATCGGGATTCCGTCCCGGACACGGGACGGAAACAGCATTGCTTAAGATATGGGACGACGTTCTTGAGGCCGCAGACGAAGGAGAATCTTCTCTTCTGGTTCTGCTGGACCTAAGCGCAGCCTTTGATACAGTTGATCACAAGCTATTATTGACTCGGCTGGCTAAAATAGCCAAAGTCGCAGAAAGCGATCTATCCTGGTTCTCCTCTTTTGTGGAAAACCGATCGCAAATAGTTAAGCTAGGACCATTCACTTCGGAACAACGCACATTATCGTGCGGGGTCCCTCAGGGATCTCCCCTGTCGCCGATGTTATTTAACATCTATCTGCGTCCTCTTTTTGAAATCATCAGCAGCCAAAAACTGCTATATCACTCTTACGCAGACGACACGCAACTGTACTTCCGCATTTGCAATAAAATGGATCACCACCTCAATCTAGAGACATGCCTCTCTTTGATTGAGGACTGGATGACAAAGAGTTATCTCAAACTCAACGGAGCGAAAACAGAACTTCTTCTGTTTCACGCCAAGCATAGCAATCAATCGATAACAACCTGGATCCCCCCGCCCATTCTGGGCAAAGTCATCACCCCTAGCGCCAAAGTCAAAAGTCTTGGGGTCATCTTTGACTCCGACATGACAATGAACGCACAAATAGGGGCAGTAGTCAGCGGATCTCACTATCTGCTGCGCCTACTACGCAGACTCACGCCTTTTATTCCCAAGAAAGACATAGCGGTCGTGGTGGGAGCGATTGTAAACTCCAGATTGGACTATGCAAATGCCCTTTACCTCGGACTTCCCAAGTACCAAATCGCTCGTCTTCAAGCCGTTCAAAATACGGCCGCCAGACTTGTGACTGGGAAAAAACCCTGGGAATCAATCTCACCCTCGTTGAGATCCCTTCACTGGCTACCAGTCAAAGACAGAATCACCTTTAAAGCACTCTGTCTAACGCATAGATGTATCCATGGGAATGCTCCCCATTATCTATGCGAAAAATTAAAAATTTACAATCCCAATCGTATTCTACGATCCAACAATCAAAATCGGCTTCAGATACCGAAAGCCAGATACAAGTCCAAAGGAGACAGGAGATTCGCTGTCCAAGGTCCCAGACTATGGAACGCCTTACCTGTCAGCATTCGACTGGAGGAGAACTACTTGGTCTTCAGGAGAAAGATTAAGACTCATCTCTTTTGATCTCAAAGGAGATAGGAACAACAAGTGCCCAGAGGCGATTTATTTCGCATGTGCTGCGCTATACAAGTTCTTCATTCATTCAGGAAGTAGGTGGCGTGGCTATGTGTTTCGGGGGAAAAAAGACTACCCATTTGTCAAACCATGCCATCATATTGGTGCTTATAAAGGCAAAGGGGGAGGATACTGGGTGGGGATATGCAAAAAAAGGTAATTTGGCTAAACAGCTTGAAACAGAAAAAAAAAATCCTGACACCAACATGGCAGCATACTTGTGATAGAGCTCTGCCATCCCCCCATTCTTTTTTTTCCTCATACATCAACGCACCAGCGAAGGGTACGTGTGCCCACCTCTTTCTCAGTGCAGCATCTGTCTGGATTCAGCCTCTCCCAGTGCTTGGGCTGCTAAATGCGCTAAATAGCCTGGGAGCCCCTTCTGTGGGTCTTGATGGGGCCTGCAGTGTTTCCTCTTTAGGAACAAAATCTGCCATTATGTAAGTGGCAGCTATTTCATTCCTTCTTTCTTTTGGTCCCTTGTACCACACAGGGTTGCCTTTCTCTTTATTTACCCAAATATGTGTTTTCCCTTTACATTTTGCCTTTTTTCATTCTTTTTTTGCCTCCCTTTGTCTCCACTGTTGGATAGTTTTTACTTTTTTGTCGCCCTCTTGCTTGCCCGGGCAGAGATCCATGCCACACTGCCTGGGACATCCACGGTATCCCTATAGGGCCGGAGGAGCTGCCCAGTGCTGCTTTTTTTTTTTTACCAATGTCACTCTTGATGATGTTATCTGGCCAAACCGGGGCCAAACATGTGTGCTGGCCAGCAGGGAAGGTCAGGCGTCATCTTAGTTTAAGGCAAGGGACGCATTCTTGCCATCAGTGGATAGGGAGTCCTGGGGGGTATCTTGCTCTCCTGGGAAATTCAAAAGACTTAGATTGCATTTGTTTGTTGGACATTGCACAGCCACTTTGATCTGGTTCCTGGCTGTGTTTCCTTCCTGGACTGAATCAGCAGGCTTTCCTCTGGCACTCTCTGCTCTTATTTTTAAGTATAACACCCTCCCAAAAAGTGGGAATATTTAATTTGTTTTTCCTTGGGATTTTTGCATCCCAATCCTACTCTGTTATCGTTTACCTTTTCAGCTATCTTCATTTCAGCTGGCCATCCAGTTTTTCCTCAAATTCAAAGGTAGGGGACCACCATGTCGGTAAGTTTTCAAAAAGGGTGCCTTTATATTCAGATTGCTTATTTCAACCCAGCATGCTCACGCTCTCAAAGATCAATAGCCAGAGTGGACAGAAGTTCTAGAGAAGAGCCCTAGATGCCACTCCTACTCAAGGAAAAAATTCCAAGGAAGATGTCTTACCTCCTCTTCCCCAGAGCAATGCCAGTGCCCCAGAAAACGTTCTGCAGGGCCAGTGGTGCAGTACCTATGCCCAATAGATTGGTGTGTATAGGCTACCTGGAGGAGTTTGCAGTCAATGCCCAAATACTATATTATTAAAGAGGGTGGTGCAAGAATCTATTTCAAACTCACTGCAATTATCCTGGCCAGGCAGCCCCCCTCCCCCAGTTGCCAGTCAAACCACAAATTGATCTTCCCAAGCATGTAGGCTTTACCTTACACATGAGCTGTGTGTGCGGAACTGTATTAAATGCTTTTGCAAAATCCAAGTATACCATGTCCACTGCCACTCCGCTCTTCAAGGTTTTACTTGCGTCTTCATAAAAAGAAATCAGGTTTGTATGACAACTTCTGTCTTTCATGAAACTATGCTGTATGTTGCTTAAAATGCTGTATTATTTTCCAGAAAGAACACGTCTATGTGGTCTTTTATTAAACTCTCCAGTATCTTCCCAACCATATAAGTTAAACTAACAGGTCTATAGTTACTTGGCAAAGACTTTGGTCCTACACCAATCCAGTGGTACCATTCCAGTCATTAACAAGTCTATAAATATTAGAAACAATGGCCTTGAGAGGTCCAGGTGCTTTATCCACCTTTATTCTGTCTAAATATTTCTGGACCATATCACTTTTGAGCCATTGTGGATTATTAGGGGCTGTGTCACTACTACCCCCATTATGGACTTGAGCTCCCCCATGCTCCGTTGTATACACAGAGCTGAAGAAAGAATGTAATACATTTGCCTACTCTTCGTCCCCAGTCACCCACTCTAGATGTAGCGCCTGTGTACTTCCAAGTACAGGTGCTATTTGCAATTTAAGGGATGATCAGAGTGTAAGTGACTCTGATCTCAGTTCTAATTGTTTTATAGGGTCTCTGTTTCAGCCTGGCTGTGCTGTGGGCTCGTTCTGTCGTACCTGGGGTGTTCCACCCCAGGAAGATAGGTGGCAGCAGTGGAGTCAGGACATGGGTGCTTTTCCCAGCAGCCAATCAGGGGGTTTCCTCGCTGGGCATGCTGGGTGAGGGTACTTATGAGGCAGATGCCATTTTAGGTGGTTCTTCTTCAAGTGTGGCACTCACCTTTAGAGTGACCATATCACCGCGCCCCTAGCGTTATGGCCTACCTTGCCGGGGGCGTGTGTGCCACGCGGTGTTCCTGGTTTCTGGGCCATGTGGGCCTGGAACATCCAAGCAGGACGTGAACCCAGTGATCGTCTGGGTTCTCACTTTTGAAGATCCCAAGCAAGTGTGGCTGTTCGGTGGGGAGTCCATCTGAGAAGCGCCAATGAGAGGCTGGCGGTTCAATAGGATTCTGACAAACCACCAGGGATCGAGGTTACCGGAAACTGAAGGATTGATTCGTCTTTCAGTCGGTACCTGGGCGACGTTGAGAAGAAGGTTCAGGCAAAACGGGGCTCCTTCGTATCTGCAATCAGAGAGGGCCTGTGGCAGAGACGTTAATCTAGAAGAGTCTGTGGCAGAGACATCCTTCTAAGTTCAGAGTGATACTCTGGCTGCCAGGTCAGTGAGAGAGGCCTGTCCAGGTACGCTATACCCACTCATGCTGGAGTGGAAAAGAAATGTAAGTGTTGTCGGAAGCAGGACTGTTTCCATATTGAAGGCCTGAATCTGCTGTTCTCCTTCCAACTTTCGTCTATCCCTTTCCATCACCTGTTAACTGTTTTACCCGGCTGGGTAATAAAGAGCACATATAAAAGAGACATTCTCCTTGCGGACATTCCTTTACTGCTGCTGTATACATCGTTCACCCTAGACACTTCACCAGAGCCATGAGGTAACATGGCATCCCATCATTTCTCAGCGGCCCCTGCGGGGGTAGGGCCAACATGCTCAGATGTGAGCTTTTTACTATTAATATATTTTATACAGGTCTGGACAGTACACCTCTGCATTCCACGTGGATGAAGATGGCCCCTTTGCATGGGGGTATGGATTGGTACGCCCATGTGTACAATGAACTATAATGTCTCATACACACGACCAGTTTTTCCGACAGGAAAACCATGTTTTTTTTCAGCAGGAAAACAGCTGAAATGTGTCTTGCATACACACGGTCACAGTAATCTTGTCTGAAATTCCAAACATCAAGAACACAGTGACGTACAACACGTACGACGAGCCAAGATCAATGAAGTTCAATAGGCAGTTTGGTTCTTCTGCTTGATTCTGAGCATGCACATTTTTTTGTGCGTCGTAATTGCATACAGACAAACGCGATTCGCAACAGGAATTTTTCCTGTCATGAAAATTGAGATTCTGCTCTCAATCTTTTCTTGGCTGGAATTCTGACAGAAAAAGTGTGATGGAGCATAAACACGATCAGAATTCCTGACAAAAAGCTCACATCACACTTTTCTTGTCGGGAAAACTGGTCGTGTGTACGGCCGTGTACACACGGCAGAGAACCTCGACGGGCAGAACACATCTTTCCGGCCGTCGAAATCGGCGACCCGCCCATCGGGAATGGCAACCAGCCATTCATCCAGGCGGGTCGTCGAGCAAATAGAGAGCATGCTCTCTATTTCTGCTCGACGGGCTTCCCGACGGGAAGCTCGCCGAGAGCGTACACACGGCCGAGGTCCTCGCTGGAATGCAGCTTCCAGCGAGGTTCTCGCTGGTTTCCAGCGAGAACCTTGGTCGTGTGTACGCCACCTACGAGGCATAAAGGTTTACAGCCTGTCAGAGAGAGGACTAGAAGCATGTGGATTTTGTATCCTGAACATAATTAATTGTTTCGGTATCCCCTTGATTAGTTCAAAAAAGTTGAAGTGGACCACCATTTAAAGCTTTTTTTCTAGTAAGGGGAAGTCCAACCTTTGGCAGCTGTCACTGGAACAAGTGACCTCAGTGAAAAATTTCCCCTCACCGGTTCCTGAGACAACTGTAAAACTGTAGATTTCCCATCACTTTCTATTTCAGTGGCAGTGGTCTATGGACAGAAATTTAGAGTAAAATGTATAAATAGAAACACAGACAATAAGTATCTGACAGAAGTTTAAACTTTTTCCCACTGTATCCGAAAGTAGAAAATAAGGTTTGTCTAGAAGTGATGCATAGACATTTCCACGAGCACAACACTGAGGCCTTGTACACACGAGTGAATAAATCCGCTGAACATGGTCCGACGGACCATTTCAGCCGAAAAATCCGCTCGTGTGTAGGGGTAAACGGACCGTTCTGGCCGGATTCCTCCGGCGGAAAATTTCCAAAGCATGCTTTGGAATTTTTCCTCCGGAGAGCTGTCCGTCAGATATGTCCGCTGGTTAGTACGGCAAACCAGCAGACATATCTGCCCGCATATGCGTCGTATCCTGTGAATGGATCCGACGCATGCGTGTGTACAAGGCCTTAGAGTGACCAAAAGTCAGCAATGGGGCAGTTCATGACATATAGAAATTAATGATAAACTCAGGCAGGGGTGCTACATTCTACTTTTCATACCTGGAATTGTGACATGCCAGACCAGTACTGGGTGAAGGAAGCAGGCTATTGACAGTATGCCATACCCTAGGAATTTTTGAAATCCTCCCATTCGTGCTGTTTTCCTTAAGCATACGTACAGGCGGGGTTCTGACTGCCACCTAAATTTAAAGAGGAACATGTATGTATTACATTATATACAAAACAGTATTTGACATAAAACAAGGGGCCAGATTCACAGAGCGATTACTCCTGTTTATCTCGCGTTAGACTGGAGTACTTTCGAATTACGCGCGTTTTTTCACTACTCTGAAACCTCAAACCATGAAATTACGGCTGCGGGCTTCAATCCGACTGGTTTACGTGTTCGTACGCCTTCGGATCTACGCTGCAATAAAATTGCGGCCGCTGGGTGGAGTTCCCGTCGTTTTCTGCGTCGGGGTATGCAAATGAGCTTTTGCCGACTATCAACGAAATTACGAACGTCTATCGCAATCTCTTACGGCATCTTTAGTCATCTTTTTGCTGCGTAAAACTATACCAGCTTTTTGCTGGACTAATATTAGACAGCCCATGTTAAGTATGGACGTCGTTCCTGCGTCGAATATCAACGTTTTCCAACGTCTTTTTTTATTTTTGACGTAAAATGTCCAGGAATAGGAATGTCCGTAAACGACGCTACTCAAACAACGAATGACGTATCAACGTTATTTCGCGCAATGCACGGCAGGAAATTTCTGAACGGAGCATGTGCAGTTCGATCGCCGCGGGGATGCGCCTAATTTAAATGCTTCACGCCCCCTAATCGCGTATTTCGATTACGCGATGAGAAATACACTACGCCGCCGTACCGTAAGGAACAAAATCTACCAGGATTCGTCGTACAGCCTGGTAAAATACGGCAGCGTAGTGTATCTGTGATACTCTGCGCCAATGTAATTGTATCTGAATCTGGCCCCAGGTTTCTAAATTAATGAGCAAATTAAGACACAGGTATTACCTTATACAGTGCGCGAGAAACATGTGTATGAAGAAAGCCCCTTCACAGAATGACACTGCTGCTGATGAAAACCTGTAGCAGAAATACAGAGATAAGGAAAGAATATAGAATCTGCATATAAAGTATAGCACAGTAGAGACTTCTTCGAACAAACAGTATTCACATAGTTCTATAGTTAGTCTGGTTAAAAAAAAAAAAGGATAAAGGTCCATCCAATGCAACCTACAAGGGAAAAAAAAAGTGATTCCATCACATATTCCAAACATTTCTGAACAGTGGGCGGAGCCATGGAGATTATTCCTTTTTGCCCCAGTGGCTTACTATACATCCAGAACCACAGGTGTATAGTACTGATATAGCCTAATATTATACCACCAACCATCTGTGGATTATCTCATCGACTGTTAGTTGATGTGAGCAGTTTCAAGCAATGGTTGGAAAAAGTTAGTTAATATTATTGAATGTCCATGTCAGCATAATTACATCTAGTCTAATTATTCTGTATATTTTTACATTCCTTTGTGTATAATAATATGTAATAGATTTTATGAATAATTTATTGTAGTTGTATTTGTACATTATTTTAATATCTTAAACATCTCCACCATCCACTATTGTTCATGTATTATTATTGTATGTATAATAATAAATGTGGTATCAATAACAGTAGGACCAGCCCTCTTTATTATAATTATTCCTAATATTATTGAGCCAATTTGGCCATCATCAGTGTAGTAAATGCACTGATCCGCATAACTTGGTATGCATAATCTCTTGGGTAACACCTTTTCGTTAATCACCAAGCCCTACAAAAAAAAATATGTATATATAAAAAAACAAAAAAAAAACAAAACATAATTCCTGGTTACTGTTCCGAATCCATCTACAGTGGAAGACATATTTTATCAGCTCACAATATAGATTGGCTGTAGTTAAGATATTTTAGTGGACAATTCTGCATGGTGAATGAAGAGTACAGTAATAAGCAAATTTTGTTGAAGCTGTGTAACATGCAGGAGGTCCAGAACTGTTAGGGGGTGTCTGTGTAATAAACTGTGGGGGGCTGTGTAATGTAAAGGAGTCCAGAGGTGCAATGCAATGTAATGTAAAGGGGTCCAGAGGTGCAGGGTGCTGTGTAATGTAAAGGGATCCAGAGGTGCAGGGTGCTGTGTAATGTAAAAGGGTTCAGAAGTGCAGGGTGCTATGTAATGTAAAGGGGCCCAGAGGTGGGGTGCTAGGTAATGTAAAGGGGACCAGAGTGCTGTGTAATCTAAAGGGGTCCAGAGGTGCGGTGCTGTGTAATGTAAAGGGGTCCAGAGGTGCAGGTTGCTGTGTAATGTAAAGGGGTCCAGAGGTGCAGGGTGCTGTGTAATGTAAAGGGGTCCAGAGGTGCAGGGTGCTGTGTAATATAAAGGGGTCCAAAGGTACAAGGTCCCATCATTAACCGCCGCCGCAAAGCACAACCCCCCCCCACTCCCCGGGCAGCTCAGTCTAAGGCCTCGTACACACAATGAGATATGTCCGCTCAAACTTGTCCGACGGACAGTTTAGAGCGGACATGTCTCATCGGATTTCGGTCCGATGGCGTGTACACACCATCGGATCAAAATCCCCGCCGGCAGGCAGCGTGGTGACGCGGCGGTGACGTTGACGCCGCCACGTCACCGCTACGTCACCGCACCAGGAAGTAAACACTTCTGCGCGCATGCGTCTGATCCATTCACAGGATACGACGCATGTGCGGGAAGATATGTCCGCTGGTTTCCCGTACTAACCAGCGGACATATCCGACGGACAGGTTTGTAGCGGACAAATTTCAAAGCATGCTTTGAAATTTGTCCGATGGACAAACCTGTCCGCTAGCCCGTACACACGATCGGATTTGTCTGCTGAAACGGTCCATCGGACCGTTTTCAGCGGACAAATTTGATCGTGTGTACGCGGCCTAAGGCCCTGTACACACGATCAGACATGTCCGAGGAAACATGTCCGACGGACCGTTTTCATTGGACAAGGCTGAATTGTCTGTTAGTCTGATGTGCGTACACACCATTGGACCAAAATCCCCTCAGACCAGAACGCGGTGACGTAGAACACAACGACGTGATGAAAAAACAAAGTTCAATGCTTCCAAGCATGCGTCGACTTGATTCTGCGCATGCGGGGGATTTTGGTCTGATGGTTTGTGTACTAACCATCAAACCTGTCCGACGGACAGGTTTCCAGCGGACATGTTTTCAAACATGTTTGGAAATTTTTGTCCACTGGAAAACGGTCCGATAGGCCGTACATACGATCAAGCTTGTGGACCAGTTTCAGCGGACATGTTCGATCGTGTGTACGCGGCCTAAAATGCCTGGGCCTATTTTTTGTCCCAGTGCGGGCATCCAGTATATACACACACGTACATATCTAAATCTGAGCCCTAATACACCAGGATAAATATTTTACAATAATTTTACAATAATTTAAGTTACAATTTTTTACAGTTCCAATGATATTTGAAAATTACAATCATATGGATAAATTAGAAAACCTTATCCCTGTGTTAAAACTTCCCTCTATCTTTGTCAGTGGGACAGAAAATACATGGTAAATAGAAATCTCAATATCAGGGAAATAAAACAAAGGAACATTTTGTGTGGGAAGGCAAGAACCAACAACAATGTATTTCTTTCTCTTTCTACATTGGAGATCTCTTTATTTCCCCACCCTATCCAGTTTTGTCTGGAAGTACACTAAATTCTACTATTATGATACATTGCAGAAGGTATGTTAAAATTCCAGATGTTTGCTTTAGGTAACTTGACCATTAAAGTGTGACTATAGACATTTTTGTGTGTGGATAGCATGATGGATAGAATCACGTAAATCACGATAGAATCAAGTAAATGCCCAGTGTTCTTTTTCCCCAAGTCACACAATTACAACTGGCAGACGGCAGAAGCCTTTGGCTCGAGCGGATCTTTGTTTCTATTTTTAAAATAAAGGATTTGTCAAAAACTGTCAAACATTTTTTTGGAATTGAATGAGTAGGGGTCAATACACAGTAATATATTAGGAAATGTATGTAGCGCTGATATTCTCCCATATCTGACGTGTGTTTCCATACTTTAATAAAACGTATATGGACATTGCTATGTTTGAGTATTTAGAGCCATCTAGTGGCCAAATACTGGTAATGCAGATATTTTGTTCTTCCTGAGAGAAGCACAAAAGACTAGACAGGAAGTTACTGTTGTTTTGGGAGGAGGAGGCTGACCTTTTTCACCCAGGAGGTTTGGTGACCTACCCATGAACACTTTCTTGAGCAGTGCATTGCTGGGTAGGAGATAAACGGAGCAGGAGCGGCCATTTTAGGTCTCTTGGAATCGTGTAGCCTGCCTGAGAGGATCTGTAGGGAGATGGTGGCCAGATTGCAGAGACCCAGAGACACTCATTCGAGCATCGGAGGACAGGATCCACCCAGCGGAGCTGAACAGAGCGATTGGCCCAGCTGAAGGAGAAGCAAGTTGCGGTCACCGGACAAAAGTTACCACACAGAGCCTCTATCCAGTGGGTGAGTGGGTCACGGCCCACAGTTTGTCAAATTTCACATGCAGTTAGACTCATATACAGGCCTCACTGGAAATTATAGTTCCACGAAGGAGCAGAGCAACTGACACCGAGAAGGCTTGAGGCCTATCTACCTTGATGTCTCAAGCAATGTTAAAATAGTTGTTACAGCTACACCAGGAGCATTTTCACTTCAATTTAACTCACCAAAACTGTGGATTACAAATTACAAAGAGCCACTTTAGCTAGCGAAGAAAAGAAGATCCAGGACTAAGTACTTTAAGTGAGATCTCACACATAGCTTATAAAGTAGGGGGAGCTCCCAGGTATAGACATATATATATATATATATATATATATATATATATATACTGTATATATACACACACACATACATACTGTTTTTTCAAATTGTTCATATTGAAATCCATTGTGCTGTCGTTTTATGTTGGGATGACAGCACAATTACTGTAATCACGTATTTGCATATTCTACAGTAAAATATATCTCTGGTTAAGTATCCAGTTGTTGTGGCATATTGTTTTCTCCAACCAGGTGCAGTCGGTGGTTCCTGGGGTGACAATACAGGCTGACCTTTTTTTTATTGCATTGCATCACAGCTGTGCCAAGGGGATGGAGCCATATTAGTGGGGTTTATTGGTAGAGTGCAGGCCCAAATCAAACCAGCAGCTCCTTCGGGGGTCAGTGCTACATGTATTATGTATTAATGTATTTTGTATGTATGTAATGTATTATGTATGTTATGTATTAATGTAAGTGGTAATACATAGTTCTGTATCCCATACTCATTTACATAGAGGGGGAGCCAGGATCTGGGGCTTCCAGATTCTGATAAGCCCCCTGCCCGCATGGGGACATGCAGGGATGTATTCTGGCCTAGGCCAACAAGGCCCAGGCCTAGGGTGGCACTTTGCAGGGGGCGGCCAACCGGTCCTCTTCCCACGGCGTCCCTCTGTTCGTCACCCATGGCAACCCTCTGTCCTTCTCCCAGGGCATCCCTCTGTCCTCTTCCCATGAATATGACAGGGGTGTGGCTTTCACAGGAAGGGGTGGGTCATATTTAAATTAGGGGGTGCGCAAGTTTAGTCAGGCCTAGGGCAGCACAAAACCTAAATACACCTCTGGGGACATGGTGTTTTGGGGGGGGGCAGAGCCCCCCTGCTGCCCAAAAGCACCCCCCCATGTTGAAGGCATGTGGCCTGGTATAGTTCAGGAGGTGTTCCTGACTTGCCAGGCTGCATGATCGGATAAGGATCTGGTATGGATTTTGGAGGGGAACCCTGGCATGAAGGGCCTGAAATGCATTTGGGGGGGACCCCACGCCATTATTTCCCTGATTTGTTAATTGTTTATTAAAAAAAATATATTTTTTTATTGCTACCATTTTTTTTTTGATTCAGCTGTCAGCGCAGGTTTAGCTGATGCTTCATTGGTTGTTAAGGACGCAGGAACCGCCCGCTTCTTAACATAGATGTTATTTTGTGGCTGTTAAAGACACAGGCATCTGCCCGCTCCTTAACAACTTTTATTTATTAATGTTAATAAATACATTGGCTAATGCCAGGCGTTAAATTACTGCATGTTTTCACTACTAAAATACTGCAAGACTTTTTTGTGAATGCCAAAAACGTTTTAAAAAATGCTGAGTGTTATTTTACAGCATATGTTAAGGGGAACACTACCGTTTTGTGAATGGAGCCGCATTAAACACACTCATAAGAGTGATGGCAGCAGCACACAGGTCTGCCTTCTTCCAATATCCTCAAGACACCATTACCCCTGGTGCCAGACTAGATCCTCAGATGACAGTCCCTCAGTCAGCTTCAGCAAACTCTCAGCAAAGTAGGCGTCCAGCTAGCCCAACTGAGGCCTCGATAAGCCACAGGCACATGGAAAAATCTTCAAGGAGGCTGATATCTCCTCCTCAGGGAAAAAGACACCTCTGCTCCTAGTCTCAAAGTATTTATACAGACTCCCAGCCACCGTCTGGGTACCTCTCTAAGGTTTGGCCAGGGCTGCATAAATATTCAGCTGGTAATTAGACTCTTCCTGCCCACTAACGTCAAGAACATTTCTGAACAACTGAGGGAAGCAGTCAATCCTGCATCCACTGAAACACAAAACAGACCAGAACAACAAAACACAGTGAGCCAGTGAGCCAAAAGATATCTTGTCCTGTTGGGTCTACAGAAGAGGAAGTGCAGAAAAACCTCCCTAATGGAACATACGTGGTATGTCTATTAAATCAGTGGTCATCAATCCTGTCCCCAGGGCCCACTAACAGGCCAGGTTTGCAAGATAACTGAAATACATCACAGGTGATATCATTTGCTGCTCAGTGAGTGCAGTATTCTAGTCTGCATCTCCCGAAGGTAATACATCAAATCTGGCCTGTTAGTTGGCCCTGACCACAGGGTTAATGACCACTGTATTAAATAACAAGACTGTGATCTCACCTAGTAATAGTAATAAAAGCAGTCAGAAGTGATTATAACTGCATGTGTGGTTACCTTGAACATGTTTAAACCTGCAAGCAGCAACACTCTATGACATTCAGTTGATTGTGACTCGCCATTTAATTTGGTTCAGTTTTCTGTAGTGTGCCAAAAAAAAAAATAAGTTTAAAAGTTGAACAACGTGTCAATTTAAATTTTTGGGGAAAATTGCACAAAAACACCAACAGAATGTCTTCAAATGCTTACTACAGCTTATGGGAATGGTGGCCTGTCCCATGTGCGTGTTTGAGTGGCACAAAAGATTCAGCGAGGGACATGAGAATAAATTCCCAAAAGTTAAATCAGTGCTTAGGACACGTTTTGAGTCAGTTGATGCTGTAAAGAAAAAAACAGCTGACAGAAATAGATTTTCCTGATGGCTCCATGTCAGCACAGCTGAGTGAGGCCCCGCCCACCCCCTACATAACCATAACTTAACCCGCAGCCTCAGCGTTCCTTTTTCTTCCTCCTAGGTCAGGACTAACGGTGTCTCCCCTCCTAGCTGGTATAAACTACTGGTGGTCTGTCCGGATGTGTCTTCTGCCGGATGCAGTCCCTGCGTTGTAAGGCAATGGTAACTTGGTCAGGGAACCCCTCCTCAGGTATGGCTTGCGAAGGGCAGGTTTCACTCTAAGGCCCCGTACACACGTCCGAGCTTCTGGGCAGAATCCAGCGAGAAGCTCGCTGGGATCCATATTCTGCCGAGATGCTCGATCGTGTGTACGTTTTCGAGCAAGGCAACGAGCAAAATAGAGAGCAGGTTCTCTATTTCCTCGATGGGCCATCGGCAGTGCCGATCCTGACCTCCCTGGGGCCCTAAGCAAACTTCTGCTACGGGGCCCTGACCCGTGAATAATGGGTGTGGTTTAAGCATTCTATCGGGCGTGGCTTAAAGGGGCGTGACTCAAAGGGTGTGGTTAGAGTCTGAGATGAATGAGGAATGGAGGGAGAAACAAAGGAAGAAAGAGAGAGAGAGGAAGTAAAAAAAGAGGGATGGAGGGACAGCAGGCCCAGATCCTACACCACAATAGAAATCTTTGTATTCCAGAAAGCTTAACGATCAGCAGATAAAGATACTCCAAACACCTGGTGTTGACGCCTCAATCATCCCGGCACCATGGTTGTTATGGTGTCAGGATGATTGAAGCGCATTATTTATATTATTACATTGTGATATAAAATGAAATCATTCAACTCACCATAATGCTGAATCAGTGGGAGCTCTGATGTCACTGTCCCCAGCCAGCAGGGTGCCTCCTTACATTTCAGGTGTCCCCAGCAGAGTGCCTCCTTACATTTCAGGTGTCCCCAGCGGAGTGCCTCCTTACATTTCAGGTGTCCCCAGCGGAGTGCCTCCTTACATTTCAGGTGTCCCCAGCGAAGTGCCTCCTTACATTTCAGGTGTCCCCAGTGGAGTGCCTCCTTACATTTCAGGTGTCCCCAGTGGAGTGCTTCCTTACATCGGATCGGCCCTGTCTGTACCACCCCATCGCAGCTCTTTTTTGGGTGGGGAATATTGCATTTTTTTTTTTTTTTTTTAAGGTTAGGGTATGCAGCACACACACATATTGGAGTTGCCTTATGTATGCAGCAGTCTCCTATGTTATAACTATTGTACATCAAAAGTAGCAGCACAATTAATAACATTTAAGAATTCCATTCACCTCCCACAAAATACTATGAGATGCAAAGTTAAAGCAACAATAGCTGTAGTAAGGGGCAAGCAGGTAGCACAGGACATAGTAGAGAAATTACATTTTTTTTGCAATTTTTTTCCCCCCAAAGTGGCTGGCCAGTACTGTACAGCAGATCCCACAGATACTTAACAGGCTGAAAAAAACCTTCAACATCTACATCCTCCCAGGTGCAGAGCAGTCAGATATCTTCAGTCTTTATTAATGCATCCTTCTCCTGTGCTAATCCCACTATAGCATCACAAACTAAGAAGCCGACTTGCCGCAGGAGGAAGATACCAGTGGTCGGGAGTGGGCGGAGCCGCAGGAGCTCTATTTCGGCAGGGCCCCTTCTCCTTCTGGTCTTCGGGAAAATGGCGGCCGGCGGAGACATTATCTCCGCCGGCCACGGACCTCTAGCGGCTGATGCAGCGGCGGGGCCCCGACTATTACTCGAGGCCCTACGCAGCTTGCGTAATCTGCGTATAGGGCGGATCGGCCCTGGCCATCGGGACTAATGGCTCGACGCCTTTTTCGGCAGCCTGGTCGACAGCCTGGTTCTCGTACGTGTGTACACGGCCTTACACATCACCAGCGTGAATATATATGCAGAACATAACATGTCTTATATTTTTTCTGGGCCTCACCCAGCTGTGCTGACATGGAGCTCGTCAGGAAAGGAAAATTACGATAAATATTTGAATTAAATTTTCCGTTTTCTCCATGCCTTTGACTAGTGGAAAACAAGACTGCAGCAATGTATTAGTGAAAACGGGGAATACAGTGGAACCTCGGATCGCGAGCAACGCGGTTAACAAGCATTTTGAAATACCAGCACTGTATTTTAAAAAATGGTAACTCGGTTTGCGAGTGTTGTCTCGCAAATCGAGCACGATTCAGACCAAAGCGGTGTGCAGTACCGCATTTGGCCTTAAATGGGGGGGTTGGAGCGGAGCAGAGGAGAACCTCATCGATCAAAGCCGATTGGCGCCATTTGAAAATGCACGGAAAGGTCAGAGGACAGCACGGCTGACCTCGGTAAATCTCGGGAATGCAGTCTTTCCGAGGTTTGCCGAGGTTAGCCGAGGTGGCCTCTGACCGCATGTGGCATTGCATGACATTGAAGTCAATGCGGAACTGATTATTTTAGTTTACATTGACTTCAATGGGAAACTCGCTTTGATATGCGAGTACTTTGGATTGCAAGCATTCTCCTGGAACGGATTATGCTCGTAATCCGAGGTTCCACTGTATATTGAAGGGGACAAGCATTACATTTATAATACATATAAATAAAGGTGAGTTATTTAATAAGTCCATTTTTAATAAATACACCTTGAAGATGGCAAAGAAAAAATAGGCTCTCAGTGGTTTTAAACCATTCCTACTTTATCCAAAATGAAAAATATGGTTTTAAGTATACTTTAAAGGGGTTGTAAAGGATTTTTTTTTTTAAATAACAAACATGTTATACTTACCTCTACTGTGCAGTTAGTTTTGCACACAGTGGCCCCGATCCTGGTCTTCTGGGGTCTCTTGGTGGCTGTCGCGGCTCCTCCTAGCAACAACAGATATGTGAGCGAGCTCGCATGGTGTGTAGCTGTTGCGGGCGCACTCCCATGATACAGCGGCGGCCATAGCCGCCGCTGTATCACTCGGCCCTGCCCCCGGTGCACCGCGTCATTGGATGTGATTGACAGCAGCGCCAGCCAGTGGCTGCGCTGCTTTCAATCTATCCACTGCAGCCAATCAACGGCCGGGCTTCGAGTCGAGGAGGAGGACGGGGGCAACCGCGGGACTTTTGAAGGGTCAGGTAAGTAAAACAGAATGCATTAAGGTGAAAAAAAGTTTACCTTTACAAGCCCTTTAATTACATCAACTTTTTCATTTTGCTCTGTGTAGTTTCTTTGCATGGTTGAAAAAAAGTACAGAATGAAAGAATGTTCTTTTGTCATACAAAAAGAGTGAATGGGGTAATGAAATCTGTGTATCAATTTACAAAGTCAAAGTTTATTGTATTTTACCATACACGCCACAATACTCACAATAAATAATAGGCCAGACTTGGAAACTGTCCCCTTTGCAGAGTTTCAAAACCAACACCGATAAGCACTGTAGAACAAACAGAGAGAGATACAACTTAATAAAACTTTGCAACAATGCAGTTATATTCTTGAACTGTATAACTAATTTTTCAGATCACTATACAGTGAGAGCCGGTTCACACTGGGGCGACTCGTCAGGCGACTCAGCCGCCTGACAAGTCGCATCCCATTCTATTCAATAGAACCGTTCTAATAGAAGCGACGCAAGTCGCTCCGACTTAGAAAAAGGCTCTTGTACGACTTTGGGGGCGACTCGGGGCGACTTGCATTGACTTCTATACAGTCGCCCCCGAAGTCGTGCCACCACAGTGTGAACCGGCTAAGGGAAAATAGTATTTGATCCCATGCTGATTTTGTACGATTGCCCACTGACAAAGAAGTGATCAGTTTATAATTTTAACGGTAGATTTATTTTAACAGTGAGAGACAAAATAACAACAGAAGAGACAAAAATATGCAGAAAACTGCATTTCAAAAAAGTTATAAATTGATTTGCATTCTAATGAATGAAATAAGTATTTGATCCCCTATCAATCAGCAAGATTTCTGTCTCCCAGGTGTCTTCTATACAGGTAACAAGCTGAGATTAGAACCACTCTCTGAGGCCGGATTCACACTTGTGCGGTGCGAATTTCAGCTCTCTTATCTCTGCAGAGAGATAAGACAACTGTTCAGCAGATCCATTGCGTTTTAACTGCAGATTAGCTGTGAATTTGGAGACCTGGGAGAGGGGAGGGGGAGGGGGGAAGTGTATTGAGCTGAATGAGACAAATCCTGAAGAGAAATGAAAACATCTGCGAATCAGCTGCGTACCCATAGAAGATAATGGGCCTGAATTCGCACCTGAGCCGCACCGCAAGGCATAAAATACGCACACTTTTTTTGGCAATGCGCAGTGCGAATGCATCGCACATATGTGAACCAGCCTCATTGAAAACAATGTATTTAGAAATGTTCTGCGTATTGGATAGGTGTGAACCCGGCCTAAAAGAGAGTGCCCCTAATCACAGATTGCTACCTGTATAAAAGACACTTGTTTACAGAAGTAATCAATCAATCAGATTACAATCGCTCCACCATCACCAGTAAAACAATTGGTAACTTCGTATCGTGGTTAGAGCTGCTGCCAAGCATTGCAAGCTTTGTGGGTTTGATTCCATAGTTGCTTTTGAATTGACTGTTTTATTTTTCCAATATTGTCATATTTAGGGTCCACAAATTACAATTTAAGGACATAACTCACAACATACTACACTGTATTTCATTTTTCTTTTTTTTTCTTGATCATGGTTTAGTGTTTCATGGGATGGAGATGAACATTTTTTCAATATTTTATGATACAGTAGGTATCATAGACAAGATAATAGTTTTAATAATAGTTTTAAACAAGAACAGTACTTTTTTGGGAAAAATAAAAGGTTTAGTAGTAGTACTGGAGACAGAAACACTAACTATTACACTATCAATTCTTTATTACTACTGATTACTTTGAATATACAATTAGTGCTCTCCCCTCCCTCTTCCCCGTTCCAACTTTTACCCACCTTAGCTGCAGAGACAGTGGCCAGGAGTGTAAACATACTGTAACTGCAATGTTTTACTTTGTGGCCAAGGCAGGAATTGTGACCCCTCTCACTTTCAGCAGGAATAGCGCCCACGGAATGTGACCCATTCCAGTGAACGGGGCTGTTCTGTAAGCGCCCCACAACTGCAATGTTATGTATGTGGTTGCAGTGCACTAGTGCTGCAATTAAGGCGATACAATGTCTCCACACTGCCTGTCAAATGCTCCCTAAAAATGCAGATCACTCTTCAGAGACCAAGCTTTTGTAAACGAGCCCTTACTAATATTAAGTTACTGAAGCCAGTCCATTTCAAGTGAGTATACCCCCAGACTATGCAGAGTATTGATATTTGTTTTGTTCAATTACATCCTAAAAAAATATAAATACATTGCAGTAAAAATTTTTTTTTTTTATAATACTACATTATTTATTTATTTATACACACATTTATACTTATGACAATAAATGGCATAGGCTAATGAGTTGAGCACAAATACATGCATACATATTTTTGTGGGTCCATTCTGACCCCTCTTTGTGTATGAAAAAAGGCAGTTGGTCTTTATTAGCCCTAAATTCATGATAGAACTCTTGGTATTTATTTTGAATTCGGTATAGGCACGCAATGATAGGGCACACCTGGGCCCCTGCACTTTCCCCCAAAGCAGCTTGTCCTTGAACCCACGCTGCCCCCGAAATGTGCTGCACCATGATGGCACCGAGAGTGATAGATGCACAGGGGAGGCAGTCTGCATCCTGTCTACTTGATGTCTGTTTACCTGCACTGTCATCATTGTAGGGGCCCCAGAGTATTACTTTGCCCAGGGGCCCATGATGCTATTAAGACTGCCCTGATTGAAACTACAAATACCTGAATTTGGTTCATGAGTCGCTGCAGAACCAAAACTATCACAGATGTTTCTTGAATTACAGTAGGCATAACACATTAACAAGAGCAATTAATGCCAGAAAAGTGATGCAGCAGCTTTACTGTATTCTCCCCAGTCTCTTTAACCACTTAAGGACCGCCTACTGTACATTTACGTCAGCAGAATGGCACGGCTGGGCACATCAACGTATATATACACGTTGGTTTTAGTACCGAGCCGTGGGTCACGGGCGCGTGCCCGCGGCGCGCTCCCGTGACCCGGTCCGAAGCTCCGGCGATCCGTCCCTGGAGCTGAAGAACGGGGAGAGCCGTGTGTAAACACGGCTTCCCCGTGCTTCACTGTGGCCTTCACATCGATCGCGTCATCCCTGTTATAGGGGGACGTGATTGATGACGTCACACCTACAGCCACACCCCCCTACAGTTGTAAACACACACAGGGAACACTCAAATCCTACAGCGCCCCCTTATGGTTAACTCCCAAACTGCAACTGTAATTTTCACAGTAAACAATGCAATTTAAATGCATTTTTTGCTGTGAAAATGACAATTGTTCCAAAAATGTGTCAAAATTGTCCGAAGTGTCTGCCATAATGTCGCAGTCACGAAAAAAATCGCTGATCGCCGCTATTAGTAGTAAAAAAATTTTTTTTTTATAAAAATGCAATAAAACTATCCCTTATTTTATAAACGCTATAAATTTTGCGAAAACTAACCGATAAACGCTTATTGCGATTTTTTTTTTACCAAAATAGGTAGAAGAATACGTATCGGCCTAAACTGAGGAAAAAATATGTTTTTTTATATATTTTTGGGGGATATTTATTATAGCAAAAAGTTAAAAATATTGCATTTTTTTAAATTGTCGCTCTATTTTTGTTTATAGCGCAAAAAATAAAAACCGCAGAGGTGATCAAATAGCACCAAAAGAAAGCTCTATTTGTGGGGAAAAAAGGACGCCAATTTTGTTTGGGAGCCACATCGCACGACCGTGCAATTGTCAGTTAAAACGACGCAGTGCCGGATCGCAAAAAGGGGCAAGGTCCTTTACCTGCATTTTTGTCCGGGTCTCAAGTGGTTAATTCTCACCCCTGACTAAGGATGAGCTCTGTTGTGTTCGCACACTCCAGGTGCAGAGCTCGCCAGGAAGTCAGCACTGCGCTGCTAATCACAGGCAGGGAGATATTTCCCGATGTCTCCCTGCCTGTGATTAGCGCAGCACCGTGCCGACTTCCTGGTGGGCTCTGCACATGGACTGTGCGAACACGCCGGAGCTCATCCTTACCCCTGACTCATCTTCCCTGTCTTCCTAATCATTCTCTATGTTGCTCAAGCAGCCAACGATGTAAGAACTTACATAGGGTTGATGATGTCATTATTTTCACATGACAGTGTTCGAACTTAGCGATTGGCTACTGAGCTAAAGCATTGCATTATGAAAACTCTGTGTACTTGAGCTTTAAAGTGATTATAAAGGCAGATGATTTTTATCTTAAGGCCCCTTTTTCACAGTGAGGTGCTTTTCAGGTGCTTTTGCGCTAACAAAAAGTACCTGACAAGTTCACATAAACCTATTTCCATTAAAATTATTGAATGCTTTCACACTGGGGTGTTGCCCTGGCGGGTAGGTGAAAAAACTATTTTTGAGCAGCATATTTGGAGCGCTAAAAAAGCACCTTTCCATTGAAATACATGGAAAACACTTCAAAAGCATTTCAGAAGCAAAAAGTGCCTCAAAAGCACTCAGTGTTTTACTGGCAGTTTAGAAGCTTCTGTGTGCAGCAGCCCCTTTCAGTCCCCTAATACTTACCTGAGCCCTGCCCCCCTAGAGAGAATAGAGAGCTGTGACTGACAGTCTGCACCTCTCTGCTGGGGGAGCTGCCAGAACCAAGCGATTGGCAGTGTTCGATAGCTCGGTTCTCCACCTTGGTGCATCTGCAAATCTGCAAAAAAGCTCAAACTCCTACTTCCCTTTTAAAAAATGTAAATAACAATGAATACACGTTCAGGAATATTTAAAGAATGGCCTTCATGTGCTATTTGCCTGTTCTTATATTCATTTTAATAAAATAATTCCCTACCCTTGACACTGTCCCAACCCCTAACACACAGGGTGTCAAGTGAAGAGAAACAGAGCCGGTGCAAGCAATAGGCAGCTTAAGCAGCCACGTGAGGGTGCCAGGAGGGGAGGGCAGTAAAATCCAAGGAGCTAAACCCAGGAGCTCAACCTCGGAGCCAAGTACCGGACTCCAGTCAGGGGCACACTGGACAGGGGTGCAATTGCCCCCCGGGCCACTCTGATGCCTCTTGAAAAGGCCAAAGAGTTTCCTGATGTCAGGGAGGCTGTGACACTACCAGAGAGAGGAAGAAGAGGACGGGCGTGGAGATCCTTGGGATGGCAGGGTGCTGGGGTGGCAGGAATGGTAAGGTGCTGGGTAGAGGACTTGGTGTGGGAGATTTGGGGGGAGGATTTGACCCAGAATGGGGGGGGAGTGCTGAAAGAGAAGACCGGGGGAAAACCTCTGTGGTAGAAGTGGGGAGATTTTTGCTAAGGGGGTGATTGGGGGGTGTATTTGTCCTTGGGGGATTTGAAGAGATGCCCTTCACACTGAACCCCTAAACAAATACGGCACAATGTGAAGGAAGTCTCAGTGCAGCTGTGGACACTAGGGGTGGGGAGTTGCATTGTGAAGGGGAGGTGGTGGCATAAGGATGGTGGGGTGGGGGAACCAAAATGCTCCTTCCCCTAAATAGGCAAAAATCCCTGCACTGGCCCTGAAGAGAAATATCTTTATTTAGGAGATTGGGAGTTTTGTCTTATGTAACCAGTTTTCCCATCAGTTCTTTTCCCCAGAGGCAGAGGACCAAGAACTGTAAGGAATTCTATCCAGCTGGGACAAAGACAGCAATAGAAACCTCTGAGAGGCTCTAACTCTTTCTTGCTCTGTCCAAAATAACAACAGCAAAAAATTATCTACAGGGAAGCAGATGAATCTGATCCCACAATTTTTTTTTTTTTTTTACTGTAATATTGTTTTCTTTGTTTATGGACACGTATCTCCTCTAGTTGCATATCTTCCAGTAAGATTTTATTAAGATTGCACAATATAAGCATGTATGCCTTTCCTTGATTTGGTTAAATAATCACTTTGGGCCAGATTCTCTAAGAAAATCGCCGGCGTAGCGTAAGCCATTTACACTACGCCGCCGCATTGTACTAGAGCAAGTGCCGTATTCTCTAACCATTTGCTCCGTAGTTTGCGTTGGTGTAGCGAAAATGGCCCAGCGTAAGCCTGCGTAATTCAAATGGGGCGGCTTGTATTTAAATTAAGCGCGCCCCCGCGTCGAACGAACTGCGCATGCGCCGGCCCGGGGAAAAAGCCCAGTGCGCATGCTCCAGCTCACGTTGGAAAGCGTCATTGAAACCGACGTCAAAACGACGTGATCGTCACTACGCAATGCCCCTATTCGCGAACGAGTTAGTAAAACGACGTAAGCGGCGGAAAAAGCCAACGCTGACCCGACGCCATACTTAACATGGCATCCGACGGTACTTCGTAAGGTTACTCCTCATAGAAGCAGGGGTAACCTTACGCGGACAAAAACGACGTACACAACGACGGGGATCGGGAATCGGCGTACTAGCCTAATTTGCATATGCAAATGAGAAAACATAATATGCACACATATGTCCATGATCACCTGCGCACATCTGTACATGACCATCTGCATACATCTGTCCGTGATAACACAAACCAATTATTATACACTTAACAGGAATTTTTTTTACAAATGACATGTAGCAAAATACATTTTGGCCTAAATTTATGACAAAATAGAAAAAAGACAATAATGTATTTTTTCCAAATTTTCGCTCGTTTTTCACTTATATCGCAACAAATAAAAAAAGGAGTAGTGAATAAATACTACCAAAATAAATATTGTCCCTTTTTGTCAAGTTCAAAGTTGTGGTTTATGATGTGAAAACCTTTAATATTTATGTTCCCCCAGGGTTTTCTTTGTGCAGACTTTTTTGGGGCCAATGGTCTAGAATACAAAGGTTGAACCACACCGACATTGGCTATGTGCTGTTGTTCCAGGAAGAGCTGTTTGTGAAGCAACATGAACAATTCAGTAACAGCAACAAGTAGAGACATTTGCATGAGTGTTATTGACCCAGTGATACTATAAATTAAGCAGATATAAGGTGAAGTGTTTGCTTAAAGTGGAACTAAACTCTGGTTTTATGCCACCTCCCCGACCAGCAGAGCAAGCTTCCTTGTAAAAGGTGGAAAAATCTGCGCTAAAACCCCTTACTAAATTAATAAAATAGTGAAAGTTAAAAATGTATATGATGGACCAAAAGTATTGGACCAAGGAATGTGAAAGGTCATTAAGTGAAAATCAAACCACACTAGAAAAAGGCAGTGCTGCAACTAAACAACCTTAAATATTCGGTAAGTGCAAATGGTAAATCAAAAATTAGTGCGCTACCACCCAAAAAGTCCACAAACAATTAAGGATGTAAACAACAAAATACATATATGTCAAGGGACAGTTCATAAATAAATCTTTGGATCAAATTAACTAGTCTAAGGGAGCAGACCGTCAGCCAAGGGAACATAGAGATCAAATTCAATGTATGCTGGCAATGTTCACATAAAATGGAAAGAAGACGGCTTGACTGCAGGTAATGAGGAAAATTCTGTTCATCAAAGAAAAAAGGCGATCCCTGCCGCTTACCGGAAAGGATGGATCTCAAGCTATAGAGATCATATAAGACCCATCACGGAAAGGGGCTGCCTTTTTTCTTTGATGAACAGAATTTTCCTCGTTACCTGCAGTCAAGCCGTCTTATTTCCATTTTATTTATAAATGTGTTTATTAGCAAGTGGTTAAGTTCTAGAAATAGCATGTAAAGCACCTGAAAACTGCCACTTATACCGACTGAGTGCTTTCGCACTCGGGCAGTGTGCTTGCGTGATGTTAGAATAAGTCCTGTCCCATCTCTGGGGCGATTTGGGGAAAACGCCCCTGCTCATTGCAATGAATGGGCAGAGCTTCCGTATCGCCTAAAAAGCGATTCGGAAGCACGCAACCGTTTCTTTAGAGGATAAAAGTGCCCGGCTAGTGCCCGAAAGGCGTTGCTTAAAAAGTTGTAAAACGCTGCTAAAACGAGCTGCGTTTTAGCGCTAACGCACAGGCGGCCCCAGTGTGAAAAAGGTCTAATTTACCAATGTGGTCTCGTGTGATAGAAATGTGAACTGTATTGAGAGAAACAAATGACTGAAAAAGCTGATATTCTGAAGCAATTAGGTTATGATTAAACATATATATTTTTAGGTTTTAACCAGCAGATGGCGGTACAATACTGCATAATAGTACTATAATAATACAATCCTTTGCACTCCAATAATCTGTGACCCCAGAGAACACTACAACCAAACTCTTTTAACATGTGATTTTAGCCTGGGTTAAGCACACCCGGATTTAGGGGAGGTGAGAGACTATAATACAGGCTTGGTGCAAGGGACTGCAGTAATGCTTTGATGTCCAATGAATGGCTAGTACAGAGACTAATGAGGAATTAAGCAGCTCGGGCACTCAAATAAATTCGAAATTCTTTAGAAGTTGAAGTTTGTTCATGTCACATAAGGCCCAAGTAGTTTGCAACTGTTTGTGGTGAAGTGCAAAATTTGCCATTAGTCAATAGTTTTATTTAAGAAAATGTCCTTTTAATATCTGGCAGTTTCTTAAAAATGAGAAGAGGCATAATGCTAATCGGTGCTGTGTGCACCAATGTGCCAGGTTCAATGTCAAACACTGCATTTTTTAGCAGTACTGCTGTATAAATTCTTCTTATGCCAACATTTTTTTCTTTGAGGAAAATGTCTAAAAAGTTGCTTAATTCTTATAGGAAGATACTAAACTGTTTAAATATATATTCAAGTGCGTATGTTTAACTCATATAAATCCTTTCTATTGCTCCCAGGCTCTTCCAAATCTCAAATTCCTTTTTTTTGCTGCAGTAATTGGATTTCCTGTTAACCACTTATAGGGTTTTTAATTTTACTCTTGTCTGAAAGCATATATAAGTAGGCTGCTTAGTGTTCTTTGTAGTTTGTTTTTTCTTTAAGTATTTGATATTAACCACTTAAGACCCGCACCTTTAGGCAGCTAAATGACCCGGCCAGGTTTTGCGATTTGGCACTGCGTCGCTTTAACAGACAATTGCGCGGTCGTGAGATGTGGCTCCCAAACAAAATTGGCGTCCTTTTTTCCCACAAATAGAGCTTTATTTTGGTGGTATTTGATCACCTCTGCGGTTTTTATTTTTTGCGCTATAAACAAAAATAGAGCGCCAATTTTGAAAAAAATTCAATATTTTTTACTTTTTGCTATATTAAATATCGCCCAAAAATATATATAAAAAAAAATGTTCCCTCAGTTTAGGCAGATACGTATTCTTCTACCTATTTTTGGTAAAAAAAAAATCGCAATACGCGTTTATCGGTTGGTTTGCGCAAAATGTATAGCATTTACAAAATAGGGTATAGTTTTATTGCATTTTTATAAAAAAATATGTTTTTACTACTAATAGCGGCGATCTGCAATTTTTTTCGTGGCTGCAACATTATGGCGGACACTTCGGACAATTTTGACACATTTTTGGGACCATTGTCATTTTCACAGCAAAAAATGCATTGTTTATTGTGAAAATGACATTTGCAGTTTGTGAGTTAACCACAAGGGGGCGCTGAAGGGGTTATGTGTGACCTAATGTGTGTTTACAACTGTAGGGGGGTGTGGCTGTAGGTGTGATGTCATCAATTGTGTATCCCTATAAAACGGATCACATGATTGATGACGCCGCCACAGTGAAGAATGGAAAACCTGTGTTTACACACGACTCTCCCCGTTCTTCAGCTCCAGGGACCGATCGCAGGACTCCAGCAGCGATCAGGTCCGCGAGTCCCGCGGTCCTGGAGCTTCAGGCCGGGTCACGGGAGCGCGCCGCTGGCGAGCGCCCGCGACCCACGGCTGGGCACTACCACAGGACGTACCTGTACATGCATGTGCCCAGCCGTGCCATTCCGCTGACGTAAATGTGCAGGAGGCGGTCCTTAAGTGGTCCTTTGTTCTCCATGGTCCCACTGTATGTAGAAACATATTAGAACAAGAAAAAAATAAAATTGTGCATACCCAGTGAACAACAAAAAAGCAAAAGCTGCGATTCAAAAATGTTATACAACATAACCAAATATATAAAGAAGAAGCTGGAATTGCGCTAAATATGAGGCTATGACCATATGAAGGGCACAATGTGTGGTGTAAATACTCAGGGCCAGATTCACATACACTTAATATTGCACTGCGTAATTGAAATACACTACGCTGCCGTATTTTACCAGGCTCTACACCGAATTCTGGTAGATTTTTGCCCGTACGCTACGGCGGCGTAGTCTATTTCTCGCCGCGTAATCAAAATACGAGATTAGGGGGCGTGAAGCATTTAAATTAAGCGCGTCCCCGCGGCGATCGAACTGCGCATGCTCCGTTCAGAAATTTCCCGCCGTGCATTGCGCGAAATCACGTCGTTACGTCATTCATTGTTTGAGTAGTGTCGTTTACGAACATTCCTATTCCCGGACGACTTACGTAAAAAATAAAATAAAAGACGTCGGAAAACGTAGAAATTCGACGTGGGAACGACGGCCATACTTAACATGGGCTGTCTAATATTAGAGCAGCAAAAAGCTGGTATAGTGTTACGCAAAAAAAAGATGACTAAAGGTGCCGTAAGAGATTGCGAATGAAGATCGTAAATTCGGGGATCGCCAGCAAAAGCTCATTTGCATTCCCAGACGCGGAAAACGACGGGAAGTCCACCCAGTGGCCGCAATTTTATTGCAGCGTAGATCCGAAGGTGTATGAACACGTAATCCAGTCGAATTGAAGCCTGCAGCCGTCTATTCATGGTTTGAAGTTTTCAACTAGCTAGAAAACGCGCGTAATTGGAAATTACTCCAGTCTAACACCAGTTAGACAGGCGTAATGGCTCTCTGAATCTGGGCCTCAGTGTGGAGGTGAAAAAATCTATAAAACCACCGAGAAATACCAAAAAATAAAAAAGTGAAAAATTATTATGAGAAGTCCACCTGTTGGTCACAAAGAAAACTACTTATGGTATGAGGCTGTGAACATGTGAAGGGCACAGATACAATCAGTGGTATAAATATTCAGTGTGGGAATAATATACTTATGGAGTCACAAAGAACCAAAAAGTAGAAACAATAAAAAATCCACCTATTGATCACAGAGAAGCCTACTCATAGTCTCTGATGTACTAGGGTAAGGTCTTTGACAGGGAAAAAGACTTCAGATGAAAATGTATATAGATCAGGGAGGCAGAATCTCAGGATAATAATAATGTATCCACTTCGCGCTGTCGGTCACACTTGGGCTTTCCCGGATTTGGATGTAGAATCACAGCACCAAAAACAAAACAGAAACAGAGAAACTTGCATAGTGTGAAACCTTATAGACAACTTATGAATCACCACCCGTGTGGGACAGTAGTAAATGGGGAGGGGATAGTGCAAACCCACCACCACTATACACACTGACCCTTACCGGACAGCGGGACCCCTCAGGGTGGATGCAATACACCTAGGATGGGTGAATCGAATTTCAACAGCCGTGAGACTTCAGCAGATAGCAGCACTGATATGGTACCATGTAACGACAGAAGAACTTTAATTATTTTATGCTCTTTTTAATAAATGTCATCGGGTTTTACACTATGTGAGTTCTTCTGTTGTTACATGGTACCATATCAGTGCTGCTATCTGCTGAAGGCTCACGGCTGTTGAAATTCGATTCACCCATCCTAGGTGTATTGCATCCACCCTGAGGGGTCCCGCTGTCCGGTAAGGGTCAGTGTGTATAGTGGTGGTGGGTTTGCACTATCCCCTCCCCATTTACTACTGTCCCACACGGGTGGTGATTCATAAGTTGTCTATAAGGTTTCACACTATGCAAGTTTCTCTGTTTCTGTTTTGTTTTTGGTGCTGTGATTCTACATCCAAATCCGGGAAAGCCCAAGTGTGACCGACAGCGCGAAGTGGATACATTATTATTATCCTGAGATTCTGCCTCCCTGATCTATATACATTTTCATCTGAAGTCTTTTTCCCTGTCAAAGTCCTTACCCTAGTTCATCAGAGACTATGAGTAGGCTTCTCTGTGATCAATAGGTGGATTTTTTATTGTTTCTCCTTTTTGGTTCTTTGTGACTCCATAAGTATATTATTCCCACACTGAATATTTATACCACTGATTGTATCTGTGCCCTTCACATGTTCACAGCCTCATACCATGAGTAGTTTTCTTTGTGACCAACAGGTGGACTTCTCATAATAATTTTTCACTTTTTTTTTTTGGTATTTCTCTGTGGTTTTATAGATTTTTTCACCTCCACACTGAGTATTTACACCACACATTGTGCCCTTCATATGGTCATAGCCTCATATTTAGCGCGATTCCAGCTTCTTCTTTATATGTAGAAACATAGCCATCCTCTCTTGAGCCCCATACACACGGTACGACTTTTTGACAACAAACTTCAGAATTAGCAGGTTTTCAAAAAAATCCCACCGTGTGTATGCTCCATCGAACAAACTTTTTCAGGTTTCATCGGACAAAAGTTCGCTCTGCAAACGGACAAACTTTTCGGCATCAAAAGTCCTACGGTGCAAAGTCCTAATGTGTGTACAGAAGTCCATGGGACTTTTGTCCGAAGTACAAACACGTATGCCCAGAACCAATGTTAAAATCAACCATGAATAGCAGAAGTTGACCAAAGGGTGGCGTTAAAGAGCAGAAAAGAGCAGAAAAAACATGTAACGTTTTGGGAAAGTTTGCAGAAAAGTCCTGCCGTGTGTATGCTATGGTTGTGCCCGGCCAACTCCCTTCAAACAAAAATCCACGGAAAAGTTTGTTTGAAGTCTGATCGTGTGTACGAGGATTAACTCACTCCTGGGGTGGACTATTAACTACGGCATTTGTAGTATGCACAGAGCAGTGCACGTGACTGTAATTAACATGCACTCTTTGCTCCAAACAAATGGAAGTGAGAGGAAAATAATTTTTTTCCCCTGCTGCAGAAAATTGGATCATGCTTTGCTGGGGGCTTTCACCTTCCTCTGGATCAACTGAGTACAGGACTGTGTGTATGGGGTTGCATATATATACAGTATCTCATAAAAGTGAGTACAGCCCTCATATTTTTATAAATATTTTATTATATCTTTTGATGTGACTACTCTGAAGAAAGTGTACAGCTTGTATAACAGTGTACATTTTCTGTCCCCTCAAAATAACTCAACACACAGACATTAATATCCAAACTGCTGGCAACAACATTTATTACACCCCTATGTGGAAATGTTCAAATTTGGCCCAAAGTGACAATATTTTGTGTGACCACCATTTGTTTCCAGCACTGCCTTAACCCTCTTGGGCATGGAGTTCACCAGAGCTTCACTAGTTGCCACTGGGGTCCTCTTCCACTCCTCCATGACGACATCACAGAGATGGTGGATGTTAGAGACCTTGCCCTCCTCCACCTTCCGTTTGAGGATGTCCCACAGATGCTTAATAGGGTTTAGGTCTGGAGTCATGCTTGGCCAGTCCATCACCTTTACCCTCATCTTCTTTAGAAAGACAGTGGTCAGCTTAGAGGTGTGCTTGGGGTCATTATCATGTTGGAATACTGCCCTGCGGCCCAGTCTCCGAAGGGAGGGGATCATGCTCTGCTTTAGTGTGTCACAGTACATGTTGGCATTCATGGTTTTCATGTTCTGTGTACTGTGTGAGACCAGATATGGTGAATGCAGGGTCCTGGGTTTTTTAACACTTTAATGTGGTTGACAAATACCACAAGTCCATCCAGTTTAACCCACAGAAAAAATAACACACACACAAATACTTTTACATTGATATATTACAGTAATTCATATGAATTGATATTAGCTGGAGATTGACTTCAATTCATTAGTGAACTTAAATCTGCTAGTACATCCCCTCCGCTCAGACCAACTATGCTGCAGTCCAAAAGGTGCCCCCCCTGTACTCCTTCATCCAGAATGGGGGCACTCTAATACAGAAGGTGTAGAAGGGCAGCACAGTGGTGTAGTGGTAAGCACTTAGCAGCAAAAGGGTCGCTTATTCAAATCCTGACCATGATGCCAGCTGCCTTGAGTTTGTATGTTCTCCCTGTGTCTGCGTGGGTTTCCTCCAGGTGCTCCGGTTTCCTCCCACATTCCAAAGACATGCTGGTAAGTTAATTGGACCTTGTCCAAATTGGTCCAGTATATATGTGTACGAATGTGCGTGTCCCAAGGGTGTCGAGATCCTACGGGGTAAATTACCATGCTAGACAGACGGACACTGGCTGTAAAAAGCACCTTGAGGCAATTCAGTCCGCATTTGTAGCGCTATACAAGTTATTCATTCACTGGCCAGATCACCAGGTGAAAAAAGAAAACTGATGCAGCCACCACATCTAATAATTGGTAAACTGCAGTACATTCCATTTTTTGTTTTGGATTTAATAACAGTGTAAATGTATGTGAATTAGCACTACAATAAGCAGCTGCGGAATTTCAGCTCAAGTTTTAGGCTCCAGAGTTCAGCCATATTCATATCCAAGCTTTGGAGCTTATCTAAAAATGTAATCTACTCTGCTCTAGCTCTAGGCAGTGGCGTCAACTCAAAAATCTGGAACAAGATTTGCTGGAGTTCTTGTTCCAGAGCAGTCACATCACTGACAAGGTTCAGTTGCACTGCTGTAAAAATATTTCTACAGCCCAAAAGTCTGGCATGAGATAAAGAAATAAATATGTATCGGGGAAACCTGTATTGTGTTTAATTTTTTTTTTATAGGAAAATATAAAAGGATATTATTACATAGCGGGTATAAAGTAGTAATAAAAGTAGTAATAAAATGTCTCCTTTAGTTGGAACTGGAAAGGAAAAGGTTAGTTCTATCAGGTTTGTATGGTTGTTTTTATCCGCATTGGGAATATATCACCTGGAGACAGTGACCAGTGAAAGAGGAAGAAAGGGAAAATCTCAAAATTTGTGATGCAGAGATATAAATATGCCTTAATAAATATGACTTGCTCTTCCATAATGAATTATGGCATACCAGTAATAGGATGTAAGCAAGCACAGGCTTTGTAACAGAAGTGATCTGGAGTGGCTGTAAACCCATCTGCCTGGGCTGAGTGCAGAGGAAGCATTAGGGCTCACTTAAGGCCATACTTTATGGTTTAGGCCCCTTTCACACATGCTTAACCACTTCAATACCCAGCCATAGACAATTGACGGCCTGGGATGGGATTTACCATCCTAAGTGGCCGTCAATTGACGGCCTGGGTATTGCAGGCGAATATCTGGATGATGCCTGCAGCCAGAGGCATCATCCAGATATCCTCTTCTTCAGCCGGCGATTCTGCACAAAGTAAGAACGATCATAGCGGCGGTTCCGCCGCTTGATCGTTCTTACAGGCCGCGGGAGGGGACATCCCCCCCTCCCGCCGCCATCCGGTGCTTCTCCGGGCTTACCTGTACCTTCGGGGGCCCGGAGAACGAATCGTCGGCGGCGGCAGGAAGCATAGAGATGACTGGTGACCAGATGGTCACCAGTCATCTCTATGACCGTCGGAGGACCCGGGCGCGATCTGATGACGTCACGCCCGGGTCCCCGTATGTAAACAAAGCCGCGATTGCGGCTGTAAGTCACCATTCATGAGATCGGTGAAATTTTTTTCACCGATCTCATGGTTTCCAGCCTGGAGGTGAGATGTGAGGTCTTATTGACCCCACATCTCTCCATAAAGAGGACCTGTCACACACATTTCCTATTACAAGGGATGTTTACATTCCTTGTAATAGGAAAAAAGTGGAAAAAAAAAAAAAATGAAAAAAAGTGTAAAAATAAATAAAATATAAGTAAAAAAAATAATAAAAGATAAAAAAAAAATGAAAACGCCCCTGTCCCCGATAGCTCGCGTGCAGAAGCGAACGCACACGCAAGTCCCGCCGACATATGTAAACGCCGTTTAAACCACACATGTGAGGTATCGCCGCGTGCGTTAGAGTGCCAGCAACTAATCTAGCACTAGATCTCCTCTGTAAATCTAAACTGTAACCTGTAAAAAATAAATAAAGCGTTGCCTATGGAGATTTTTAAGTACCGAAGTTTGGCGCCATTCCATGAGTGTGCGCATAATTAAAGCGTGACATGTTGGGTCTCTATTTACTCGGTGTAACATAATCTTTCACATAATACAAAAAAATTGGGCTAACTTTAGTGTTTTGTTATTTTTTTAATTCATAAAACAATTTTTTTTACAAAAAAAAGTGTTTGAAAAATAATTGCGTAAATACCGTGCAAGATAAAACTTTGGAATGACCGTCATTTTATTCCCTAGGGTGTCTGCTAAAAAAACCATATATAATGTTTGGGGGTACTGTGTAATTTTCTAGCAAAAGAATGATGATTATTACATGTAGGAGAGAAGTGTCAGAATAGGCCCGGTATGGAGGTGGTATAAAAGCCTAGTATTGAAGCGGTTAATCTCTCCCTTCTGTCCAAGTCCCCAATTCAGCTAGGGATTTTGCAGAGCAGTGTTGGCAGCTCTACACATGCTGTCACAAACTATGGTGAACGGAAGTGAACCACAACTGCGGTTAGCAAGGGTTTCAATGCACCTCTCTCTGTTATGTGAGATTTCAGTATTGGACCCCATGCGTCACTCCAATCAGAGAACAGGAGTTTGGGAGTTCTCTACATCATCTCTCTCTCTCACATATAGGAATGCCTTGAGCTACTAAGGATGGACGTATTACCATATGCGTCCAACCCCTAGCGTTAAAAGATTACAATGCACGTGAAGATTCGAAGCACTTCTGTATGCAAGTGATTGTCAGTACCAGACCCCAGGCGTCACTCCAATCAGAGAACAGGAGTTTGGGGGTTCTCTACATCATATAACTTTAACATAAAGAACTGCATTAGGCCACTAAGGGAGCAGGTATGAAATACATTCAATCCTTAACTTTTTTATGCTAAGGCGAACATGTTCAGTAACTTAGGGCATGGGCCCATAAACATGTAACAAATTATGTCAAGCACGTAGTAAATAGGAATAGTGAAGGCAACTAATAGTTGCGTAAGAGAGGCAAATATAGCTCAGCTAATTTGAGAGTGTATGTCCCTTTAAGATGTTCCACAGCAAACAGCCAAAGACACAAAAGACAGTCCCAAGCAGTATGTTAGTACTTAGCAAGCCAGAGTTAAATACAGCAATTGTTTCACAGCAATATATGTAGCAGGTAATTCTAAGGCACTACAAGTAAAACAATTGCTACTTATCCGTTTGCAGGACTTGAGTCTTGTTTGTATGTTAGTAGCAAGGATTTCGTAGTGTAGGGTGTCAGGAAGGAAAGTATCTTTAAGGTGTCCCCAGAAATAGCAGCCTGGACGTAGTGAAGATATCGATTAGATGGCCATAGTGTTCCAGCCTGCTTGATGTCCAGCATGGGAGCGATAGTAACTGTCCAAGCTACGGCTGACAATAATAGAACGGCGTGTGTAATACACACCGTTCTGTTTATACCTGCGAGGCATGTGCGCCAAATACAGCGCTGATTGCGCTGGGCACTTCCGCGTTCCAAGCTGTAACGCACGCGGCGTCGGGCGATGACGTCACTGCGCGGTTGCCGTATGCGTTCCAGCGTGGAGCACAATATGGCAAACAGCACCATTTACACATGTTAGGTTTGAAGTGAGTTTCTATGCTTAGCATCTCCTCTCTGTCACATCTGAGCAGCCCATGTGTCTATAGAGTCACACATGTGGGCTTATACACAGTGGTTAATCACAGCCTACTCCCTCCCTTCTGCTCCATGCCCACTAACCAGGGAAACACAATGGGGGTGGGATATTACATGTAGATTGATGGAGGCTTCACCTCCCTCCTATTCTAAGACACAGCCTGGAGGGGCGTGACACGGTCTGTGATTGGCAGAAATCCACCACACCATGTTATTTGCAAAAATAATAATAATCATTTTGATTTTAAATATATATTTATATGACAATTTAAAACTGTTCATTGATAATAATTATTTATTGCTTCTCTGTGTTCCAAAGGCAGTCTTTTTTATTTGTTTTTATTTTGAACATTTCAGCAGAGGACTATAAGCTCCTTGTGTTTATGTTTACCTGCAGACAGCTTGGGAAAGAGCTGGGTCATGTGATGGCTCTATATCAAATAGGAAAAAGGTACTTGGATTATTTTTCTTTATTAAAATAATTACAGTGGCATCATCCATATTCAGAAATAGAAGGGACAATGTGAATTGAACAGTGTGTGTTTATCACTTTAACTGAGTATTATCCTGTATATTAACTAGTTGCGAACTTTGGGCGTGCCACATACGGCCAAACAAACGTAATAATTGTACACAGGGCGTGTGTCACACATCCAGTCTCTCTGCTCTACTGCTGGGTCCCCCCCCCCCCCTTCTTCCCTGTATACCGCCATGTACTCAGAAAAGAAGGCGTCAGTTCTGGTTTTCAAAAAAACAACTTTATAAACAACACTGCTCAGATCAGACCATACAATGTTGCATATTGTTAAATTTAGATCTTTCTGTTCATTCATCTGCAGAGCAGAAGGATCAACTTAGATCTGCAGACGATGAACAATAAAGCTACATGATAAGTAATTTTAATTTTTTTTTTTTATATAAAATGTTCTTCTGTTTTACACCTTATTTTACTCTAAACAGCCCTAATTAACTAAGTCTTCTTCTCGCTTCAACTATTATTTTTCTGCAATTGTTTTGTTTGTTTCTAGTTTATTAACTATTAATATTTTTGGGGTTTTAGTTTAGTTCAATATTTTTACACATTTAACATATATTTACAAATTTTCCCATTTAAAAGCACGAAACTGAAAAAAAAAAAAAAAACACTTTATTTAATTTGTAATTACCTTTGCTATACTGGAATCATGATTTTAAAGTGATACTAAAATCTAATGTTTTCTTTCTTTAAAAGTAATAAACATGTTATATTTACTTGCCCTGCACAGAGCAGCCTGAATTCTCATCTTCTTGGGTCCCTCACTGGCGCTCCTGGCCTCTCCCTCCTGACAAGTGCCCCACAACAAACAGCTTGCTATGGGGGCACTCGAGCCGAGCCACAGCTCTGTGTGTCCATTCAGACACAGAGCCACGGTTCAGCCCTGCCCCCTCTCTCTCCTGATTGGCTAACTGACTTGGATTGACAGCAGCAGCAATGGCTCCACTGCTGGGTTTTGGCAGCCAATCAGGAGGGAGAACCTGGATGGCCAAGGCACTTGTGCACATCCCTGGATAGAGATGGGGCTCAGGTTAGTTTCAGGAGGGTTGGGGGGGGGGGCTGCTGCACACAGATTTTTTTTTGTTATCTTAATGCATAGAATGCATTAAGTTAAAAAAAAACCTTCTGCCTTTACAACCACTTTATTGTTAGTTTTAATTAAACTAACACTGCTCAAAAAAGAAGAAAAAAAGTGCATTTGTTTCGTTTTGTTTTACCACAGTATAACCACATTGCAACAGTATCCCCATTGCTCTTTGGTTTTCCATGTACTAAAAAGGTAGGTCTGTATTTTATGCACGCTGCACCAGCCCAGCTCAGTCATATGCATACACATGCAAGCTTTCTCCATCTCAGCTTAGGGATGGGGGCACATTTTGCCATTATCATCTTGGTTGCCAGGGGATCTTTGCCTGGCACTGCCATCATGCAGAGTAATCTGTTGTACAGGCTTTCCCCTTGGTACAGGCTGATTCTTTCACATTTGACAATCACTGTCCCATTCAATGATGCACTGATATTCACTTCTACAGTCACCCCTACCACTACTTCCTTCATTGCAGCAAACAAAATAGCCATCATTGGCTGGGGAGTTGGACCCTACAGGGAGCAGTGACGTCACCCCCTTCAACACGTGACTGTGCCCAACCATAGTAATTGACCTTCAGCCTCAAGCACTGCATTATGGGAGTTATCCAACTGTAACTCCACACAGTAATGCAAGGCTTTCTCCCTGGTGAGGAGAAAGCCTCTTGAGGGGGGAGGGGGCGAGCAGGAGGGTCAGGACACTCTCTACTTTGCAGATAGAAAAAGGAGCTGTGTGTTAGTGGGGGTCCTGACACTCCTGCCCGCCCCCTTCCCCCTCAAGAGGCGTTCTCCACACCAGGAAGAAAGCCTTGCATTACTGTGTGTAGTTACAGACAGAAGAACAGGAAGTGAGAATTTCTCAGAAGAAATAAGGACATTTAAAAGCAAAATGGAAGGATGAGGTAAGTGAAGGAGGACTGCACTAAGGTAAAGGAAGCTATTTAGGGGGAAAAAAATTACCTTTACATTCATTTAAATTACATCCTACCTCAATCACTAACATTTAAGTTTAATTAAAGCTTTAGCTTTAACATGTTTATATAATTTAAAAAGTATTCAGTCTCTTCAAACATATAGCTTCTAAAAAAAAATACCTGGTGATCTGTCATAAATGTCTTTAGTCAGGCACTGGAGTGGTGTACCATATCATTTTACCACATTCATGCGGATTGTATATTTATTTCCAGGTGTCTTTTCAGTGCTGCGTTTCCACACAGACAGTGGACATCTAACACCTGTTATTACAGGGAATCACTGTCCTGTGTGGGAACCATCAGGGGTACATTTAGTTAGCAATTAGGCTCTTCATCTGGGGGGGGGGGGTGTCTGTTTTGTGGAGGGTGGGTGTGCTATTCATATACCTTGGTCCTCCTGTGGGGGAATCAAGCTTGTTTAGTTACCAGTACATGCCGTTATTGGGGTTCTTTTAATGGGGAATGATCTGGGTAGGTCCACCTATTATTTATAGGGGACCAGTTTTTATGTCCTATATATGTTTTTGATATAGCTTATAGCTTTAATAAAGTTAGTAGTTAACTCTTTAGGGTGTGCAGCAGTCTGTTTCTTATTTTTTATTTTTGGTCATATTTAGTCAGGCACTTCCTGTAAATGGGTGTCAACTGTCTCCAAATTGTGATCCTGCATTGCCGGTGAATTGTCAGGCTTGTTCCCTTAACGAGTAGGTTCCTTCAAGGACTGCGCAGGCGCAATCCTTCCCGATGGAAATCTCCGAACCTTGGGCGGCATCCAGGCTCATTCTTTAACATCCCCGTGGATTTCCACGTCGCCCTGGATTTCGGCCGAGGTTCGGAGGTTTCCGTCAGGAAGGACTGCGCCTGCGCAGAACCAGCTCGTTAGCTGGAACCAGACCGACAGACAAGATTGCGCCTGCGCAGTCCTTCATGGAACCAGCTAGGCAGATCACCGGCCCTGCCAACACATATAGTGCTGACTTGGTCCACTATTGTCAAGTGAATAAAGACAGAAAGTGCCTACAAAAAGCTGGAGGAGAAATACACTGAGATGCAAGGAAGTGTGAACAAATAATAAAGTAGGTGCTTCCAGAGGGTTTATTGTAATATATGTTTTTGACTATTATGGTTCTGCTACTTTGAATTTTTTGAAAAAAATATATATTTAAATGTGGGTTAATTGCACTGTTTAATTATGTTGCCCTGTAGAGTTGGTAGGTCCTGAGAAACAAGGATTAACTCTGCTAGGCTTTTTGGGAAATGCACATAGCTTACTGTACAAAATCAGCAATATTGAATCCGACTGAACTCCCGCACATGCACAGGAGTGACATCATCCCTGCCTGGCTAATGAAAGCGGCCGGCATTTCAGACCCAATAGCCAGCCGCCCCGAAGATGTCAGCGGTCGGGCAGGGAGCTTGGGGACGCTGCATCACTGGGGATAAGGTGAGTATAGTTCTGCTTTAAACCTGGCCTCTTTTGCAGGTATATAAATTAAGTGCTTATACTGTTTCAAATCACCATGCTTTGCACATGCTCAGTTGCTCTCTATCAGGGGTGTCAAACTCAATTTCACCCTGGGCTGCATCAACATTATGGTTTCCCTTGTTGGGATGACTATGTCTGTAAGACTATGTGAATTTATCCAGGGATTTTTTTCTCAGAGAATAGGTTCATGAACTCAACCACACCACCCTGCCAAATCGAATTGAATGGTGGGTGTGGTTAACTTGCATAGTGGGATGATCTTAAAGGGGTAATAAATACCAGGGCCCGGATTCACGTAACTTTTACGCCAACATATCTAAAGATACGCTGTCGTAAGTACAAATGTGCGCCGTCGCATCTCTGTGCCGATTCACAAAGCTAGATACGTCGTAAAACTACGTGAATAGGGCTGTGCGTAGGTAACGTTCACGTCATAGGCAGTGCATTGAAGTATCTTAGGCAGCTATTTCGACGTGACTATGAGCATGTACACTGGGATGTGTCCAAGAGATGACGCAAGCGCAGTTAGTTTTTTGAAGCTCAGCCTATCATTTGCATGGGGTCATGCTTCATTTTAATATATCACGCCTACTTCCAGCCCACTTCCACCAACTTTGACTTACGTCGGCTTACACTGACAACTATACGCAACGTTAAGCGCATTTTCTTTTGTGAATGCCATGCTTGCCTCTCAACGTTGTGCCGGCGTAGAGTAAAGAAGATACGCTACGCCCGCACAAAGATGCGCCGATGGCTGTGAATCCGGCCCCAGGAATGTATTAAGTGTTGAGTTCAGGGATGCGCTATGCACAGAGTGCAGAGTTCAGGGGTGCACTGTGTACAGTGTGCAGAATTGAGGAGTGCACTATACATAGAGTGCAGGTTTTAAGGGGGTGCTATAAACAGTGTGCAGAGTTGAGCTCTCTTGCACTTTCCATATCTCACTTCCATCCCTCCTCTGCTCTGACCTCTGTACCTCTCCTCATCCCCCATCTCTGCACACATCTCCCTCCACAGCTCTCATATCTCCCTCTTCAAAAGCTTCCTTGCATCTCACCTACCCGGCCGGCTCTACTACCTCCCAGTACTGTAGGTGGCTCCGTCTCTCTCGTTTGCATGATGACCATAGGTTGTCATCTGTGTACCCAGGCACAGGTGAGGATCACAGTGAAGCTTACCACGTGATGCCCCATCCTATGCTGCCCCTGCATCTGCATCTCCCTTGTCCCCACCACTGCTGCTAGGGAGACACAGAACAGATTGCTCTGCCGTGATAGGGCTGCAACTGGGACTAGAGGAGCGGTACCGAAAAATGTGTCAGGCTGCTCCTTCTGTGGCGCTTGCCCAGAGCTGCCAATGTCTTTTGATGGAAGTGCCTGCCAGTGCTAAATACACATGGCAATGGCAACACTGGGCAGTCTGGATTTAAGGGGCAGCTGCTTTGGGCCCCACAACATTGATTGGACCCAGGGTAGCTTCCCCTTTAAAAATGTGCTCTGATGGTCCAGCTCAGTGTTTCTCAACCTTTTTCCAGTCGGGGCGCCCTTGAAAAGTATTTTCAGTCTTGAGGCACCCCTGTCCAAGTCTTGGTTCACGTCGCGGAACACGCGCAAAATCGCTCTCGTTCTTGACACACAGACAAATGCTCTGCTCTTTAGGGGTGCTTTTGTTGTGGCACAATTTAAAAAAAAAAGGTCGGGGACTTCTTTCCCCGCATTACTGTGGGTAGGGAAATGAATGGGCTGCTGGAGGGGCAGTAAAACCACATGATTGAGCTGTTTTTACCACCCCAACTTTTGCCCCTTTAGCTGCAGAGGCAACAGCTGGGGGTGTAAACATGCTGTGGCTGCAGCTGGAGGTATACCCAGGGTGAATGGGGCTGCACTACAACTACCCCGCAACTGTGTGCATTGCATTTACAGGCTTAGAACAGGTAGTGAGGAGGCAAGATATGCCTCTTTACTGGCTGACAAATGCCCCTGAAAAGCGATATGAACACAAATTGCATTTCAGAGGAGCAGCAGTCCTTGCTGCTATCTCGAACAAGACCTACACAAGTAGTTTTGATGGTACAGGAATAGGGGGGTCAGGATTAAAAGTAACATACATACAGACAGATGTGGACGCACACAAACAGGCACACGTACAAACACACACAGTGTGTGTGTGTGTGTTTGTACGTGTGTCTATTTTTGTGTGTGCGAATCTGTCTGTATGTATGTTACTTTTAATCCTGACCCCCCAATTCCTGTACCATCAGAACTACTTTTGTCACACACACACTAACAAACATGTGTACACATGCACACATACACTGAAAGAAGAACTGTCAGAGCTGCACAACAACCAATCAGATCCAGAGTGCTGTAGCCATGACTCGAGGATGTGGGGTGTCAGTGACTGTGACAGCTAGTTATTCATAGCAGAGCCCCCCCCCCCTCACCACCTTACCCTTGGCCTCGCAGTCAGCACAGTACTTGTTGTCCTCCTCCCTCAGCATACGAGACAGGATGGCCTGGTGCTGCTCATTCAGCTTTAGGGCCTTCTCCCTCTCTGAGCAGGTGGCCATGTCTGCGGGCAGGGGAGCAGTGTCGGTCATGGTGGCTCTACCCTTTCTTCTTCCCCCTCAGGGAAAAGCGCGCCAGGCAGAGTTCAGGACGGTACCCGCGGCTCTCACGTCACAGAAGCAGTGCGTGCGTCTGACCCTCCCATAGCAACCGATGACGTATTCGTTTGGCATGACGTGGTCGGGAGGCCCGCACAGCCAGCACAGCTTCCCGAGTGCCAGGAAGTGAGTTTTACACAGCGGACCGTCACCGCTGTAAAGACAAATGATAACGAAGTGCCCAGCAGTAGCGTTACATCAGATAGCAGCCATAGCTGCCAATATTTGGGGTCATTTTGCCGCGGCACACCTGGGGACTCTTCACGGCACACCAGTGTGCCGCGGCACACTGGTTGAGAAACGTTGGTCCAGCTTACAGTGGCGTCCCTTTCCCGAAATGGCGGCTCCTGTGTTCACGCACACTCATGTAGACAGTAGTCATGTGCACAATGAAATATTTTGTTTCCTAATTTTGTTTTCGTCCGAAAAATACATTTATTTAGTTACTCTCAAAATGTTTTATTTCTTATTTTGTTTAGTTAAAAATGCATTAGCCCGAAAATCCGAATTAATTAAGGTTGAATCTGTCATTGAAGGCTTATGGGGTCTGTCGAATGTTCTAAGAAGATTTGACGGAGCAGCTAAACTGTACGACGCCGCAATTGTACATTTCCCATCTAATGTTCCACCTACAAGCTATAGAAGAATTCTAATGTTCTATGACACTAGTAATAATATGTATAAATTGTTATTACTAGTCAACCAACATTCCAATTCTTCCATAACCTATGGGCCGACCATTTGACCGAAAATGTACAATTGCGGCGTCGTGCAGTTTAGCTGCTTGTCGAATCTTCTTAGAACTTTTGACAGACACCATAAGACGTCAATGACAGATTCAACGTTTGTATATTTTTCGCTGCTTTGTCGAATCTTCGTTGTTCATGTGAAATGGTCTACCCCAACACTGTCTCTATAATGTCAAATCTTTTCTCTCCATGTTGAATCTTTCCTCTCTATGTAGAATAATCTTGGAGTTAAGGTTAGGCACATACGACCGCAGATTCGATAGACACAGATTGCTATTGTCAGCGTCATGTCGAGACTCCTATCTATATATCGAACTGTTCTAGCAACGCATACGAAAATAAAGCATTTTTTATGTTGGATCTTTCGGATTTTGTATTCTGCGTGTTCGTTTTACGTTTGTTCAAACGATAACGAAAATCCCAGAAATTCCGACAAAAACGAATGCTCAGGTCTAGTAGACGGAGGCTGGGAACCCGGAAGGAAGACCGGAGAAAAATGTCAGCCGTCTCAATGCTGACATCGCAGCAAAATGAGGGCTTTGTTATGAGGTAAGTCTATCTATACAAGCATACTAGCACAATAAGACTTTGACTTGCCTCTACCACCAGTTGTGTACAGCTACTTTAATGTGTCATATATATGCTCGGAGTTCATCTTTAAAGTTTCTCCAGATGATGTTTGTGTTAAATACATTGGGCCAGATTCAGAGAGCCATTACGCCTGTCTAACTGGTGTTAGACAGGAGTAATTTCAAATTTTGCGCGCCGTATCACTAGTTTGAATCCTCAAACCATGATACGGCGGCGTTGGGCTTCGATCTGACAGGCTTACGTCTTCGTACACCTTCGGATCTACGCTGCAATCTTTTTGCGGCCGCTGGGTGGAGTTTGCGTCGTTTTCAGCGTCGGGGTATGCAAATGAGCTTTTTCCGGCGATCCACGAAGTTACAAGCGTCGTTCGCAATCGCGTACGTCATTTTTTCGCTACGTAAAGTTAAACCAGCTATTAGCTGGTCTAACGTTACGCGCCCCATGTTAAGTATGGCCGTCGTTCCCGCGTCGACTTTCACATTTTTTTTTATTTTTTGCGTAAGTCGTGTGGGAATAGGAATGTCCGTAAACGACGCTACTCAAAAAAAAATGACGTGATTTTGCGCAATGCACGGCGGGAAATTTCTGAACGGTGCATGCGCAGTTCGATCGCCGCGGGGACACGCTTAATTTAAATGCCTCACGCCCCCTAATCGCGTAGTTTGATTCCGCCGGGAGAAATACACTACGCCGCCGTACCTAACGGGCCAAAATCTCTCTGAATTCCTCCTAGAGCCAGGTAAAGTACGGCGGCGTAGAGTATCTCTGATACTCTGCGGGAATCTAATTCTTTCTGAATCTGGCCCATAATTTCTTTCATGACGGTTTCATCCAGGTTTTTAAATACGCATGCTTTATTCTAATTACTTCAATAAATGTTCTAGTTCTGACACTTTTATACATAATATATATATTTAAAAATGTCAGAGGTTAAGTTTTTGCGCATTTACAAAAAATACCTAAGAATATGAAAACTTTTTTTTTTTCCTTATTTTTATTACCATAGATGTCTTCACATGTATTTTACTACAAGGCTAAAATTGATTGCACTCAACAATTCACACTTTACTAATGAGATTTCACTCATCACTCTCCAATTAACAGCCCAGTTCTAAAGACAATGAAGCGATGATGACATTATATTGTTTTTCCTCTCAGCAACTTAAGTAGGTTAGAATCCTGGAGAGATTAACATGTTTCCTTGTGAGCTCTAATTATTTTATATCTTATGCGTGTAATGTATTCTTTGTCATTCACCCTTTACATTTTCACTTTTATGACAGAATTTATAAATTGTACTGTAAAATGAACTGAAGCATTTCAAGCCCAAATTGGCTTTTAATTATGAGAGGCTGTAATTTATTGCAAATACTATGGGTATGTGTAACCACAATGTGGATGACAGCCAAAAGAGGGAAAATGGTTGCTCATCTAAATGACTATTATATTTCATACTTACAGAACAATCATAATGTAACATAACAGACTGCCGTGGCCCTCTATGGATCAGGTTCACCGCTACCAAAGTTTGAGGCAAACCCTGCATGTTCAAGGTTTGCAGTCCTGATGAATTTATGCAGGAATTTGCCAGACTGGATATTTTGTAGCCATAATGCACTGCTTTGTCTTCAAACTTAGATTAACTGGTCAAAAAGGCTGTGGGGGGGTTGGCTAAGCCAGCTCCCCTCACTATAAAAGGGTGAGGTTTTTTTTTGCTCAATCAATGAGTTGAACGGAAAAAAAATACTAAATTCCCTCATCCACACACTCGATGTGGATATCCTCCTCACTGAGCTATTGTTTTCTAACAGTGGAGAGACATCCTCGAAGTCAAGACACACCAATCAGTGCTGCCAGCTATAGCCAGCAGCACTGATCAAACAGGGAAAATCCAACAGGCTGGTTTTACAGAAATTGTTCAGTAGATTGACTTCTGTACAACCAGCCTTGCCCATACATGGATAGAAATTCAGCTGGTGCCTGCTGCAACATACAAATTTTGATCCATATATAATAGGATTAGGACTTGTAGGCCCTGGCAGGTCTGTTGAGATAGATGTAAACACTTACTGAATGACATGTATGTAGCAAAATGTGTATCCTAGAAATATGTGGTGTGGGGGAAGGAATTGCAATTTTTTCTTCAGCCTTTGTTACATCTTAATGATATCCTGTAGCTTGTCTCTATAAAAATGCACTACAGTGATAACAACATGTATTTTTTCACAGGCCATATTTCCTATTTATTGCTGGCTACAATATTTTTTTTTCACAGGCCTTTTTTTTAAAGCTTAGAATATGACTGTGCAATGTACATCAGCATGAAAGCCTATACTTTCCTTCAAGAGAGCATTTGACAAAATGATTTACAGGCAGGAAATTGTGGAAGACATGCCACAGCGTTTGCACCCCATAACACAAAATGCCCAAACAAGGTTCTTTATATCAGTATCGCCAGTTGCCATTTGCATGAAAACTAGCAATCAAAATAAAAACAGGCTTTCCAAGTGTTAATATCATGTTAAAGCTCTCGCTAACTAACTTACTAACTGACATCTCAGCATGGATGTCGCACCACTTCCTTAAACGAAATCTCGCTAAAACTGAGTTACTAATATTCCCCCCTGCCTGTGCTCCCCTCCATGACTTTTCCATCAAAATCAACAATGCAACCATCAATCCCTCCCCTCACGCCAGGGTACTAGGTGTAATCCTAGACTCTGACTTGTCATTTCAGCCTCAAGTCCAATCGTTGTCAAAAGTTTGTAGAATTCACCTCTGTAACATCTCTAAAATTCGCCCCTTTCTAACAAATAAAACCACCCAACTCCTCAATCACTCCCTTGTTATCTCTCGCCTTGACTATTGAAACTCCCTTCTTATTGGCCTGCCTCTTTATAGGCTATCCCCTCTTCAGTCTACCATGAATGCTGCTGCCAGACTTGTCCACCTTACCAACCACTCAGTATCTGCCAAACCTCTCCTCCAATCCCTACACTGGCTCCCTATCACCCAGCGAATTAAATTCAAAATACTAACCACAACCTACAAAGCCATCCACAACTCTGCCCCAAGCTACATCACCAATCTTGTCTTTAAACATCACCCAAACCGTCCTATCCACTCTTCTCAAGATCTCCTACGGTCAAGCTCTATTGTCTCTTCCTCCCATGCTCATCTCCAGGATTTCTCCAGAGCCTCTCCCATCCTCTGGAACTCACTACCTTAACCTGTCTGGCTATCCCCTACTCTTGCTACCTTCAGGCGATCCCTGAAAACTCACCTCTACAGGGAAGCCTATCACGCCTCCAACTAATCTTTTACCACTTCCATCAGCTCATTCCCCACAGTTACAACCTTTGTACCACCTGCCCCACCCTATTAGATTGTAAACTCTTCTGAGCAGGGCCCTCTTAATCCTCTTGTATTTTATTGTATTGTAACTGTAGTGTCTCCCTTTTATATTGTAAAGCGCTGCGTAAACTGTTGGCGCTATATAAATCCTGTATAATAATAATAATTATATAAGATTTAGACCACCTTCACACTGAGGCAGTTTTCAGGCACTCTAACGCTAGAAATAGCCTCTGAAAACCGCCTTCCTTTCGTTGCAGTGTGTCTTTTCACACTGGGGTGGTGCCCTTGTGAAACGTTAGGAAAAGCCCTGCAAGCAGCATCTTTGGGGTGCTTTGGGAGCACCCTGCCCATTGCAATGAATGGAAGTGCCACAAAACTGGACTTTTTACCTTGTTTCTAAGGTAAAAACGCCCCGCTAGCAGCTAAAAGGGGTGCAAAAGCGCAGTAGCGCTTTAGTGCCAACGGCACAGGCGCTGCAGTGTGACAGGGGTCATAATGTTTGGGTTTATGCTGTATATGTATATTTTAACAAACTATGCTTGAGCACTTTGAATTACAGTCCTGGGATAAAAAAAATGTATGTGTCCCACCTGTGTGGCCAGATCTGCACTCCCTTCTGTTCCGCAACAACTGATTGATATCTAGCTCTTAAATTGTCAACACCTTTACTGCGTTTAATTTTGGGTGATTAGAGTACATCAGGAAGTTGTCGCTCACAGTTCAACAGCTGTCTTTATTTCACAGCACTTCACTGCATCCTTTGGAAAGAAAAATAATGTAAAAACCCTGTGTACCAAAAACAGTGCACATGATCACACTCTGCCCTAGGGCATATGGTTTGGTAAAAAAAAGGCCATCACCCGGACAGTATGTGAACGTGACCAAGTACAATAGAATAACAGATGAAAACACAGACAAGGCGAGCATTTTGCTACAGTAGAACAATTTTTTCATAAAGACACTTAAAAAAACAATAGCAGGCAGTTTTGACAGCAGAAAGGAAAGGCTTATTAGACCCCATACACACTATTAGATTTTCTGAAGATTTTTGTCTTCAGATTTACCAAAACCATGTAGTGCAAGGGCCTGCCTTATATCACACTATTCTTCACGCTACACATCCTTTGTATGAACATGTAGGCTGATGTAATTAAGCCCTAACTCTTTGTATCAAATGGAATTAAGCGATCTAAGGAATGTAATTTGTCATCATTTATCCAAACAGACCCAGATTCTGTCCATACTCCAGAAAGTTTCAAATAATAAGTTACACATAATAATTACTTCACAGTGAAAGAGAGGCTGTAAAACCGCATTTCTACCAAACCAAAGAAGCAGTTATGCGTTATGCAAGAGAAAATCCAGACCTGGAGTTCTAGGGATATAAAATCCAAATATTTTCAGATTTTGGGGAACTATAACAATTCAGAAGAGAAAGATCTAATAACCCCAGAACTTCACTATACTAGTTTGGCGTTTGTCCATGGGGGTCTATGGTTGTTTTTTGTTTTTGTTTTTTAATATATACAGTATGTACAGTATGTATTTCCCAATTTTAAAATGTATTTATATTAAATATTATTATGATTTTATTATTTTGTATTATTATTTTTTGTAAAATGAAGCAGGGGAAGGAGAAAATAGGAGGGGGAGGGGGGAGGAGAAAGACAAGGGAAGGGAAATAAAAGAACAAGAAAAAATGTTGTATTTAGTTTTGAAGAAAACTAACCGAAAAAAACTGGCCAAAAAAGGACGGCAGACCTTTTTTGGTTATTAGCCAAACGTCTGTCTGACCAGCTGGCATACACACGAGCCAAATGTTGACCGGTTTCTATTGAATCAGCTGATGCTGGCCGACATTTGTCCTGTGTGTACTAGGCTTTGATTTGATCACCCAGCATAAACAAACTCAAGATTCAGCTCTTCTATCTTAACTAGAACATACACATACAGAAGTAAATTTATGTCTAACCACTAGGGCTAGAAAATCTCTTCGATGAACACAAAATAAATTCTTTACTTGGAAAGATAGGCCAGGCTCTCTCCTGGCAAATATGCTTAACCCTCCTCTTATGTTAGCTTTCTGTTACTATCCATGATGTTAAAGGGTCGGTTTTGACCCGTGTCTTAAATCAGCCATAAAATACCCTCTGAACAATAATTTATCATCCAATTTGTTTCTTACCTCTTGGTTACCTTGTTAGGCTTCTTTATCCTTGAAAAGATTGGTTTTAATATTTTTGGTGTGACCCCTTAGGCCGCGTACACACGAGGGGATATGTCCGCTGAAAACGGTCCGATGGACCGTTTCAGCAGACATCTCCGCTCGTGTGTATGGGCTAGCGGACAGATTTCTCCACCCGACAGATTTCAAAGCATGCTTTGAAATCTATCCGGTGGGAATCTGTCCGCCCGACATGTCTGCTGGTTAGTACACTTACCAGCAGACATGTCGGCCCCCACCGCCGCCGCGCCGCTGCCGAATGGATTCGGCGCATGCGCGGAAGTGTTTTACTTCCTGGTGCGGTGACGTGGCGGTGACGTGGCGGCGTCAACGTCACCGCCGCGTCACCGTGCCATCCGGCGGCGGGGAATTTGATCCGATGGTGTGTACACGCCATCGGATCAAACTCCCGATCGGACATATCCGATGGAAATGGTCCGCGGACCGTTTTCATCGGATATATCCGATCGTCTGTACGCCGCCTAAGACCTTTCTTTTGATAGCATACCTCTCATTTTCAAATTTAAAAAATGGTAAAATAAAGTCAGCAACTCTGAAATGCATTGGCCCTAGGTTTCTTTACTTTATTTAGAGAAGCAGACAAGCAGGCAAAGAGATAGGCCCCTCCCCAACTACAGCTCACAGGGTTGAGAGGTGATTGGCTGTCAGTGTTACTAAGCAGAGAGAGTGTTTATGATTTCAGTTTTGGCACTTATTAGTGTCCTAAAATCCTATATTATAACTGGGTCAGAATTGACCTTAACACCATAAACGTCTTAATTTTCACCACAGTATTTTATAATTTAGTGAAAAGGATTATTTTTCTATTACATTGTTTAAATAGAGGTTCCTGACAAAGTAAAAAAATCTTGATGCAATAAACAAATTTATGTGATACTTTCAAAACCTGAAAACGGGTCGGTTCTGACCCTAACATAAGAGGAGGGTTAATCCCAGAACTCAAATTTCTGCTTTACCTAGACTTAGCAATGGAACACTTTCAAAACCCTCATCCTAAAATATATATATATATATATATATATATATGCCCCCTACCCGCCTATATATTTTATGTGATATATATATATATATATATATATATATATATATATATATATCACATAAAATAAGACATGGAATAGAACAACACAAAAACACATAGGGCCAGATTCAGAAAGAGTTATGCCGGCGTATCAGTGATACGCCGGCATAACTCACACTTTGCGCCGTCTTATCTGTTTTTCTGTATGCAGAAAACAAGATAAGCCGGTTTGCAGCAAAGATCTGACAGGCGTAATTGTATTACACCGTCGGATCTTAACTGCAATTTTAAAATGGCCGCTGGGGGCGTTCTCGCTGATTTACACAGAGAATATGTAAATCAGCGCGATACGCCAATTCACGAACGTACGCGGGCACGACGCAGTCACTTTACGCCGTTTACGTAAGGGTTTTATCGGCGTAAAGATAAAGCAGGCGCATCCTATGTTAAGTATGGACGTCCTGACCGGGGGAAATTTGAAAATTTCTACGTCGTTTGCGTAACTCGTCCGTGAATGGGGATTTACGTCGATTACGTTCACGTCGAAAACACCGTCATAATTCGGAGCATGCGCACTGGGATTTTTCTAAGGCCGGCGCACGCGCAGTACGTTCGGCGTGTGGACGCGCCTAATTTAAATAGGAGATGCCCCCTACCCGCCTATTTTACATTAGGCCGCCCAATTTACGCTACACCACCGCAACTTAACACGCAAGTGCTTTGTGAATACAGCACTTGCGTGTTAAGTTGCGGCGGCTTAACGTAACTAAGAAAAGTTACGCCGCCGCAACTTTGCGCGCGGCTCTCTGAATCTGGCCCATAGAATAGAACAAGATAGAATAGAATATCACATAGAATAGAACACATTATATATAACACATAGAACTTACGGGCAAAGCTTTCACTTGCAATGAAATTTCTCAGCTTCTGAAGACACTAACATTAAAGTGTTACTAAACCCAGAACTTTGCATTCACTATATCTGTTCTATATCTAATCTCCCACATTACACAGAACATGGGAATGCAATTATTTTAGTAAATATAAACTGCTAAATACCTTTGCTCATCAGCAGTATATAGCAGTCTTGTGACTGCTATCAGTTCCCAGTAAAGCTTGTAGGAGGAGTTTTCATACTGCACTGAGCTGTCCTATCAGGATGCAGACCCTCTATCTGGACAGTGCTGATTAGCCCTGTGCTGATCACATAAAAAAAAAAACTCTCTAGCAATACACACCAAACTGAGCATGTGCAGCCTGACTTCAAAGGCTCTGTCTAATTGGAACATGTTCTGGAGTCAGTGGAAGAAGAGGAGGATCTGTGTATACAGGATCAAGCGGCCTTTTTTACATCATGTAGAGAGGATTGATTCCTGAGGTTTCACAGTGAGTATAACGAGCATGCTTTACTGCATATACAGACTGATTTTACTATTGTGGGTTTAGCAACACTAAATAAATCCCCTGGACCCAAAGCAATTATAAAAAAAATTGCTGACTGAAGAATAGGCAATCTTATCATGAAAGATGAAAACAGGGCATATTAGTGTAATCCTCAAATCATAAAAGGACCTCACAGAAATATCGAACTACAGACCGATTTCATAAATTTATTGTTACCTTAAAATTATTTAAAAAGCATTAGCACTGCGGCTGAACTTTTTTTTAATACAAAACAGATTATAACGCACACATACAAAAATGAACTTTTTTTTAGAACACTATTGGCTAGATTCCCGTAGAGCGGCGTAATTTTATGTGGGCGTAACGTATCTCAGATACACTACGCCGTCGTAAATTAGAGAGGCAAGTGCTGTATTCACCAAGCTAAGTTACGGCGGCGTAGCGTAAATAGGCCGGCATAAGCCCCCCGAATTCAAATGTGTTTGATGTGGGCGTGTTTTATTTAAATTAAGTGTGACCCCACGTAATTGACGTAACAGCACATGCGCCGTCCGTGGACGTATCCCAGTGCGCATGCTCCAAATGATGCCGCTATTACTCATTGGTTTTGACGAGAACGTAATTTACGTCCAGCCCCATTCACGGACGAGTTACGCAAACGACATAAAATTTTTAAAATTCGACGCGGCCCCGACGTCCATACTTAACATTGGCTGCGTCATCTTTTTGTTGGAATATCTTTACGCCTGAAAACGCCTTACGTAAACGGCGTATCTGTAGTGCGATGGCCGGGCGTACGTTCACGAATAGGCGTATCTCGCTGATTTACATATTCTAGGCGTAAATCAGCAAACGCGCCCCTAGCGGCCAGCGTAAATAGACAGCTAAGATACGACGGCGTAGGAGACTTACGCCGGTCGTATCTTAGCAACATTTAAGCGTATCTCACTTTGAGAATATGCTTAGATACGACGGTGAGGATTCTGAGTTACGATGGCGTATTTACTGATACGCCGTCATAACTCTTACTGAATCTGGCCCTATATCCATAAGGACCAATCAGGATTTAACATAGGAACTGGGAGACACCATTTTGCCTAACGAGCATGCTTTTCTGGTCACATATTTAACGCCTTGACCTAGAATCTCCCTTTAAGAATCTTCACTATAAAAGATTGGGATATTTTTGGACGTGATGCGTTTGATGTCCTGAAATTGTGAACTGTATTGTGTTGAAAAAACTGGTAAATTAGCAATTTTGTACTTTTTGGGAGTATCAGTAGGTCACGTCACTTCAAACTTGTTTAATGATCTATTGTACCCCCGATCGTAGAATCTCTGCTCCAGCAGAGTGACTTCTCTGCTGTCAAAATCTGCAAAGCTCAAGCAGTTCGGTCTAACCTAGATAAATTGCCTCTGTGAGGTGGCCCTGATAGTAAGAAGGGAGTGGCATGTAGAAGTGCATTTGAGGTGAACTTTCTATACCCAAATACCATCACTATTTTGTTCTCAACTAAGAAATGCAGTGTAAGATCTGGATAATTGATCCTAGCGTGGTGATACTCTGAGGTGAACCTCAAGTTTAATGGATTACAGTGCTGGGTACACTGCGATCAACAACAAAACTAAGACCATTAACGTAGCAGAAATATGCTGTGATGGAATCCCTGAATATGATGTTTGCATTGTAGACATAATGGGCCAGATTCAGATACACTTAATATTGCGCTGCGTAATCGAAATACTCTACGCTGCCGTATTTCACCAGGCTCTACACCGAATCCTGGTAGATTTTTGCCCGTACACTATGGCGGCGTAGTCTATTTCTCGCCGCGTAATCGAAATACGTGATTGGGGGGCGTGAAGCATTTAAATTAAGCGCGTCCCCGCGGCGATCGAACTGCGCATGCTCCGTTCAGAAATTTCCCGCCGTGCATTGCTCGAAATCACGTCGTTACGTCATTCGTTGTATGAGTAGCGTCGTTTACGAACATTCCTATTCCCGGACGACTTACGTTAAAAATAATAAAAGACGTCGGAAAACGTAGAAATTCGACGCGGGAACGACGACCATACTTAACATGGGCTGTCTAATATTAGACCAGCAAAAAGCTGGTATAGCATTACGTAAAAAAAAGATGACTAAAGGTGCCGTAAGAGATTGCGATTGAAGATCGTAATTTCTGGGATCGCCGGCAAAAGCTCATTAGCATACCCCGACACGGAAAATGACGGGAAGTCCACCCAGTGGCCGCAATTTTATTGCAGCGTAGATCCGAAGGCGTACGAACACGTAATCCAGTCGAATTGAAGCCCGCAGCCGTCTATTCATGGTTTGAGGTTTCCGACTAGCTAAAAAACGTGCGTAATTTGAAATTACTCCAGTATAACACCAGTGTATAAATTAACAAAAAAAAACCTGGGGAATAACCAAGTCTATTTACCGACCAGCTCGCAGAACAACCAATTAACCTGTCTAACAGTATGCGTTAAAAACAGGGGTTTTGTCCGCACGCATTTGCAAACGCATGTATAAATTAGCATAGGTGGGGGAAGATTTGGCACAGATAGTGGCCTCCTGCTTCTGTATGTACCCTTTTTCATTAAACAATAAATAGTTATGGTATAAAAGATAAGACACGCCTTTTAGAATAAACCACTTGAGTTGAGCTGAATACTCTGTGTAAAGGTCCATATGATGTTTTAATGATTATAGACTAAAATTATGGGGTATGCTTGAATAAAGGGATTAACCATCCCCTTGGTTAACCATTTTTTGTCTTCATCCCATGGGAGACCAACTATTGTATGGTATGTTTGGTGTCCCATAGATGGGAGGGTATTCTGGAAACCCAGTTTTGTAGAAAGGTATCTATGAAATTCCAAAGTGCTTCACCTAAGAAGCCTATACTAGCCACGATAGGTCGGCCTTGGGGTGGAGTATCAGTTTTGTATATCTTAGGTATATCTTAGGTAAATGGTGAAAAATGGTGCAACAGGATGGGGAAGTATCAACTTTGTGCGACTCAAATGCCTCATTAGCATAATCAGAGGTGTTCAGTATGACCACAGTTAAGGTTTTTAACAACAATATTAAAGTCTTCTTGTATAGATTTCAGAATGTCTCTTTCTTCTGTTTTTTCACCAATATTGCTTTTAAGTGATGCATTAATAAAGATTTTGGTTGGGGGACTTGCATCCTAGCCTTATTACCACACATTTTGTATATTCTGCTTTTTCTATACACACTTTGAGGCGGGTTGACCGTCTAAGATTTTTTACAACCAGATCCTTTACAATCACATACAAGTTCTATGACCAGCAGACACAATAACCTCACACACCTGATACTTATTTCTCCATGGAGTGGTGGTCAAATATTCATTTAACTCACAAATTCCACCTGGAGACTCTTTTTCCCATGAGTAAGCTCTAGGGGTGGAGTGACATGTGTTGGGGGCATAGCCTGGTGGGGGTTCAGGCTGAAACTGCCATTTACCATCACACAGCAGATCTTGTTTGATGTGCAGTTCAGAATCTTGTACCTGTGTTGAAATCTCCCTAATACGATTCCTAGGTGCGACTTTTTGACATTTTAATTAAAAATCTTAAATTTTATTTTGGGGACATAAACACCCTAGAATTAATAAAATAAAACTTTACACTTTTGAAGTCCCAGGGGGGTTTGGGACTGGGACACCATAATTTAGTAGTTTATCACCAAGCAGCTGAGATAGCCCAATTAGCACAATTCCAGGCCCGACTCCACAATGGGTTGACATGGAGGCTCTTTCATGCTCCAAGATTTTGATTGCAGCTATGATATGGATTCCTAGCAGATTATGTAATCCTATTCTATGTCCTACACTTTCATTCTCATGGGACAGACATTGAAAAAAAAAGGACTCTGTTTGTCTCATTTACCTTTATCTCCTTTACTTAATAATCTTGAGTTCATTGTACTCACAACTTTTTCAGTGGTGGTAAAATAAGGGATTATTACGTATAGGAAACTTTTTATCTGGAGATGAATTATACTTGCTAGATTGTTATAATTCTGTATTACAACTACCTTCGCCAGAGTTGTTCCGATATCACCAAATCACTTCATATTTAAAAAAAAGGCCTAGCAAAATTGATCGACCTCTATTGTTAACCCTCTTTGAAAAATCTTGTAACACTAGGACTCCACTAAAAGTCTGTATCTCTATTATATATAGCTTTCTGACTGACCTTACAGACAAGCTCCCCTATATGGAACAATGGGAAAAAGATCTTGACATTTCTTGGGAACTTAAAAATACTATCAATAATCTTTCCAAAATATCCATCAATACAATCTCGATGGAACCTAATTATAAGACAACATTGTGATGGTATATGGTTCCCTCAAGAATTGCCACAATAAATCGACAAGCTTTCTCTAGATGTTTTAGAAACTGTGGTCAGGAAGGAACTATGGTGCATACTTGTTGGCGATGTCCCAGCGTAAATAGGCAGCTAAGATACGACGGCGTAGGAGACTTACGCCGGTCGTATCTTAGCAACATTTAAGCGTATCTCACTTTGAGAATATGCTTAGAGATACGACGGCGAGGATTCTGAGTTACGATGGCGTATCTACTGATACGCCGTCATAACTCTTACTGAATCTGGCCCTATATCCATAAGGACCAATCAGGATTTAACATAGGAACTGGGAGACACCTTTTTGCCTAACGTGCATGCTTTTCTGGTCACATATTTAACGCCTTGACCTAGAACCTCCCTGTAAGAATCTTCACTATAAAAGATTGGGATATTTTTGGACGTGATGTGTTTGATGTTCTGAAATTGTGAACTGTATTGTGTTGAAAAAACTGGTAAATTAGCAATTTTGCCCTTTTTGGGAGTATCAGTAGGTCACGTAAGTTCAAACTTGTTTAACCACTTAAGACCCGGACCAAAATGCTGCTAAAGGACCTTGCCCCTTTTTGCGATTCGGCACTGCGTTGTTTTAACTGACAATTGCGCGCTCGTGCGATGTGGCTCCCAAACAAAATTGGTGTCCTTTTTTCCCCACAAATAGAGCTTTCTTTTGGTGGTATTTGATCACCTCTGCGGTTTTTATTTTTTGCGCTATAAACAAAAATAGAGCCACAATTTTGAAAAAAATGCAATATTTTTTACTTTTTGCTATAATAAATATCCCCAAAAATATATATAATTTTTTTTCCTCAGTTTAGGCCGATACGTATTCTTCTACCTATTTTTGGTAAAAAAATAAAAAATCGCAATAAGCGTTTATCGGTTGGTTTTCGCAAAATTTATAGCGTTTACAAAATAAGGGATAGTTTTATTCAATTTTTATGATTTTTTTTTTTTTACTACTAATGGCGGCAATCAGCGATTTTTTTCATGACTGCGACATTATGGCAGACACTTCGGACAATTTTGACACATTTTTGGGACAATTGTAATTTTCACAGCAAAAAATGCATTTAAATTGCATTGTTTACTGTGAAAATTACAGTTGCAGTTTGGGAGTTAACCACAAGGGGGCGCTGTAGGATTTGAGTGTTCCCTGTGTGTGTTTACAACTGTAGGGGGTGTGGCTGTAGGTGTGACATCATCGATCACGCCCCCCTATAACAGGGATGACGCAATCGATGCTGCGGCCACAGTGAAGCACGGGGAAGCCGTGTTTACACACGGCTCTCCCCGTTCTTCAGCTCCGGGGACCGATCGCCGCACTCCAGCGAGCGATCAGGTCCGCGAGTCCCGTGGACCCGGTCCCGGAGCTTTGGCTTTGACCCACAGCTGGGTACTAGAAACCAACGTATATATACGTTGATGTGCCTAGCCGTGCCATTCTGCCGACGTAAATGTGCAGTAGGCGGTCCTTAAGTGGTTAATGATCCATTGTACCCCCGATCGTAAAATCTCTGCTCCAGCAGAGTGGCTTCTCTGCTGGAAATTGCCCTTTTTAAAAAAAATTAAAAACATCTCTCTAAACATACCAAACACTTCATTTCCTATATAATCCTGGCCGCTAGAATAGCGATTGTACCTTGTTGTAACCAGTCAGTCAATAGTGATGTTTGACTATGTCAAACACAAATTTTGTTGGATCATGATCAATAAGATGACTTGCACTTTACATAACCACCAAACTAAATTGAATAATATAACCCTGGAAACAATACCTATCTATTGATACTTAAAATCTGTGGACGTAAAAAACCTTGACTACCTTTTCCCTATACCTCCCCCTTTTTATCTTTTCTTTATATTTTCAGTTTTTTTCTTGTTACCTTTTATGTTGACCAGACAAAAAAATCTCTGCTTCAAGATCATCAGAAGGGACCTTGGTTTTTATAACAATTTTATTACAATATTCCAAATATTAGTGTCAAAATGTTCACCGCAATATCACAGTCCCACTATAAGTCGCTGATAGCCACTATAACTAGTTTAAAAAAAAATATATGTATATATAAATATCCAAAAGTTTGTAGACGCTATAACCTTTGAGCAAACCAATGAAGATTTGTTTCCCCAAAAAATATGTAGCAGAATATTGGCCTTTGAAATTGTATTTTTATTGCATATATTATGTTTTATAGTAGAAAGTAAAAAAATATAACTTTTTTCAAAATTGTCAGTCTTTTTTTGTTTATTGCGCAAAAAAATAAAAATGCAGAGGTGATAAAATACCACCAAAGAAACCTCTATTTGTGGGGAAAAAAAGGACAAACATTTTATTTGGGTACAGTGTCACTCGACCACAAAATTGTCAGTTAATCTAATGCAGAACCTTATCACAAAAAATGACCTGGTCATGAAGGGAGGTAAATCCTATGGAGGTCAAGTGGTTAATGCAAGATTCCATATGATTCTATTATGACTTGATACTTGAAATTTCCTTTTCATATATTGTTTCTTTTACTTCCTGGGATTTTATCACACTTGCCATTTTTGATTTAAATTATACATATCTTTTATTACAATCATGAGAATGGATGTAAAGCTGTTTCTGATCTTTTTTTTATTTATTATTTCTCAGTGGGAAAAGGTACAAAATAATACATAATGAACGCAACTGTATGCTTTCTTCTTGACATTGAACATTATGTGAGACACTGAGATCATCAACATGAATATAATGCCAGTAATGAGCATTTAATCCATTCTGTGAACATGCTAAAATCAGTTCTGGTATTGATTTTAGAGCTGTCATTCTTTATTGTCGAGCTGCCAATGTATATGAGGTGACACTCTCAAGAGCCTTACAACTGTCAGTTCATCAGTTTCACAGGATCTTTATTTGCCCCTGTAATTGGTATACATTTTTGAAGGAATGCATCACAGAGACAATAAGCAGAACAGAACCAATATGTGATTTTGTCTCTGACATTTGGATTATTTACTGTTTGAACCTTTTATGAAACCCCCCCTTTTATAAAAAAAAAAAAAAAAAAACATGAGCTGTCCTACAAAAAGATCCTGTTCCCAACCATTCATGTGTAGCGGTTGCCTAGATAGGTTGCTAAGTGACAGGAAAATCTAGTTTTTAGCTGGGTGGTAGTCAGCCGAGTTTTTGATTTATATAGTCGTGTATTTTGTTTCTCCCTAAGCTTAGTGAAGTTGTGGCTTCTCACTGTTAACAGTAGGGATCACTAGCATCACTGGCTAAAGTCTGAGGCTTTCCTGCTAGTCTGAGATATGAATATTCATATATCTCCCAGTCATACCAGTAGAGAGTTCAGGCCACTGGGGCTTGATGGGGAGGGTATATAATTCAGGGAGGCCATATGCTTGGCTGATGGACTGTTTAAGCTGCAAGGCCGAGAAGCCTGATTGGGGCCTAGCATGCGCCAGGTGTACTGCCCTCCACACCTGGCCTAGGAGATTTACCAGTTGGGGAAGCTGCCATCTCCTAAGGCTTTGATGCTGATCTATAGTGATGCTCATTAGGGTCCCAGCTGGAAAGCCCATAGCTGCACTCCTGAGGCCGCGTACACACGGCTAAATAAATCCGATCAAATCGGTCTGACAGACCGTTTTGATTGGATTTGTCTCCTGGGATATGTTGGTTTGATCGTGTACACACGATCAAACCAAAATCCCCACCGGCAGACAGCGCGGTGATGTGGCGGTGACGTTGACGCCGCCACGTCACCGAACCAGGAAGTAAAATACTTCCACGCATGCGTCGAATCCATTCGAAGCATGTGCGGACAGATATGTCCGCTGGTTAGTGTACTAACCAGCGGACATGTCGGACGGACGGGTTTCAGCAGACAGATTTTAAAGCATGCTTTAAAATTTGTCTGCTGGAAAAACCTGTCTGTTCGCCCGTACACACGATAGGATTTGTCTGCTGAAACGGTCCGTCGGACTGGTTTCAGCAGATAAATTTGATCGTGTGTACACGACCTTAGATTTCATACTCGATGATCCAATCTACTAATTCTTCACTAGCAGGCAACAGGAAGCTGAGTCTGTGCTGCATGGGCATAAAATACTGAAGCGCTGCTACATGTAAAGGTAAATACTATTGAGAACAAACCAGAACAGCTGCACCATTCAAAATGATCTAAAGCATTAAAGGGCCCTTTCGCACCTGTGGACCGTTCAGATCCGCCTGTCAGTTTTTTCAGGCAGATCTAAACTGGCGCTCCATTTACCTCTAAGAAGCATCGGATGTCAGCGGTGACATGCCGCTGACATCCAATCACCCCCGATCCGATCCTCTCCGCTAAAATGTGACGGATGAAAACCCTATTTTGCATTCGTCTGGTGAATCGGATCAGATGAAAACGAACAGATGATTAGTTTTTATCCGATCCCCCATAGAGCAGAGATCTGAATGGTCCATCTTTGCACAGTGTGCAGAAACAGACCTGTCATCTGCCGGCTCAGCGGGGATCAATGGAGCGATCCACGCTGAGCAATCGGATGTCCAAAAGCGGATCCTCCCGGGATCCACAGGTGTGAAAGGGGCCTTAGGATATGTGTACTTGGTATAATGGTGCGCTTATTCCTCATGACTATAACACAATAAGTGCTACTTAAACAGGTAAATAAATAAATGTGCAAAGTCCCACAGTTATAATGATGATAATAAAATATAAAAAATTATTTTCATTATTAAAAGATGGATAGTAAAAAAAACGTGACTTCTTAGCATGCAGATAAGTTCTCCTTCAACAATTATCATTGTGTGATTCATGCCACCTCTTCCATCACTGGGTGTAATGCCCGCTCACCTCAGGAAGCGACCCCCTTGGGTCTATTAGAGCTCACAATCATAAAGTTGAAAGACGGTCCAATTTGGAATGTGCAGCTTTGAGCATATAGGTTGTCACACTTTCCTTTAATGTATAAATAAAGTGGGGTGTATTTCCGCGCCAATATGATGTACCAAACTAAAATAGTTTCACTGAGTGAAATAAATTTCTATATAAAGTGGGTAACTTATAAAGTCAAGCAGCTACTCTGAAAACAGATATAAATATACATATATATATATAAATATTATGCAATGTAAAGAGTGGGAGAAGAGGGCGCTAGTGAGAAAATTCACCTAATGTGAATAATATCTGGCAGCTGGGACACACTGACTAATGAGGATCCCAAAACCAGGATGAAAATTAGTAAACACTCAATTGATAAGAAAATACCATAACCATCTCATGCAAAAAAATGAGAAATCCAAAATATAAAGTGAATAAAAATAAAAAGTCTGTGCAAATATTCTTACAGGAAAAATGCAGAAAATGCTGATTGAATGTGTGTTTCTTAGAAAGCGCAGTTCATAAGAGAAATTCCTTGATAGGATGCTTCAATTGGTGTTCAAACGAATGATTCAAATGCTAATATAGCCTCCACCATCTAGTAAACTTCACCCGAAGTGCTCTTGATAGGGAATGCGCTTACCAGATTTTGTGGACCACTTTAGTTAAAAAGTAGGTCTGCTGCGCTGAACAGGTTACAGTGCCTGTACACTATGCCTCAGACGCTGGAACTGGCACGATGCTTGCAGCAGTGATGTCCCAGGAGTTAAACCACAGAAAGAGAAAGGGGCTGATAGTGTAAAACCTTTTATTTAAAACCATACATAAAAACAAGCTGAATGGCCCCTTACTTGAATGGGTGCCTGCCCGTCACTAGGACTGCATGCGGATCACCTAGGACCTTCCCTCGGCTGGGCTGAGTGCCGTGGATTGTATGTCCTGGATGTGGCTGCGGAGACCAGTATCGGGATCAGCTGGGGACAGGATGTCAGACTTGTGCCGCTGACATATGTTTCGTGGAATCCATTGTGTCGATCGTGTGTACACGGCCTTAGATTTCATACTCGATGATCCAATCTACTAATTCTTCACTAGCAGGCAACAGGAAGCTGAGTCTGTGCAGCATGGGCATAAAATACTGAAGCGCTGCTACATGTAAAGGTGAATACTATTGAGAACAAACCAGAACAGCTGCACCATTCAAATCCACGAAAATCCACGAAAATCCACGAAACATATGTCGGCGGCACAAGTCTGACATCCTGTCCAGCAATTTGGTGGCCTCAAGAGTAAAGACTTTTTGTTGATCTGGTGACATTTGGGGCGTTTTAGGGTTATAAGAGCCACTAACTTTACAGGGTACAACTCCCACAGTGTTCCTGATTTGGTCATTCCTTCCAGTCTCAGAGCTCATGAAGTGCTATTTACAGGACAGTGAGGTTAGAGGCCTCTTTGGAGCTAGCATTGATTATGGGAGTATCCGATAGACTATACCCCTCCCCAGTTACAAATTTATCAGCATTTAAAATTTACAAGACATCCCATAGACTGGTGGTTAATGAGTCAGTGTGTATGGAGTTGGTATTGGGTGTGTGCTGGCAGCCAATGAATAATCAGAAAAATAACCCTGGTCATCATTATCATTTGTGCTCCTATTATCAGGAAATGTGCAGTGACTGTGTTTATTACATTCAATCATCACCATTCAGCGACCCTTTTGGAGGTACTGCTACACATATACAGATAAATAAAAAAAAAGAAATGCATTTCTTACATGTTCTTTATCAGTAAAAAGCATTGCACAGAAATCCAAAAGCCCTGAGACTGCTTGGCACCGCCATCTTCAATGTGATATCAGCCTCCCAAGCAGACTCAGAGCTGTCACTCAAATGACGCTCTGAAGTTCTCCTTGTAGCTTGTCCCACAGAAGCTACATACTGTAAAAGGTTACATAGGGAGGTGGAGGGAGGGGAAACCTAGGCCAGCACAGAATGATTAGGCATTCCCAGAAGAGAAGAGGGCTATGATGGGTATGCAGAATGCTAGGGAATTGACTATTCAAATTGTCTAGCAAGTTTAAAGGCACATTGCAAATAAAATAAAAAATAATTATTGTTATTTACTCCCTTTGTCCCCTTTCTTTAAATTGTAACTGTCCTGCATTGATGGCCGTTATCCAAGCCTGAGCAAGGAGTTTGGATACTCCGAACGCGAGCACCGCCCTGCTGACCCGACCCGGAAGTGACGTTATCCGAAGTGTACCACCGATCATAGTCCCATCCATCTGGAAGCACCGTGCACCCGCAGTGTGGCCGGAGGACAGACCTGATCACGGACACCAGTAACTTCGGACTCTTCCTTCCCCCGGAAGTCGGAGAGGATGAAACCCAATTATGCCTTTCATCACCACAATCTTGTGAGTGTACTCAATTATTTTTTGCTATTAAACTACATACTCACTGCACTTAGATGGCGCTGTTCTGTTCCCTTTTATATTTCAGAGTTTTATTTTTCCTTCTAAAACTTTTTTAATCAGCGACCTTCTCTGAACAGTTATTTACTGATCACTATTATTTTAAACTTTACATGGACTAAACCCTCAAAAAAAACTGTTGCTATTCCCATGGCCTCCCCACCCAATCCCTTGTTATTTGTACTGAGTCTGAACCTGAGTGCACCATATTATCCAATCTTGTTTATACTGCATTGATTGACCTTGCCATTTATCCATATGTGTTCCTTTGTGGGGTCGGCTCTGTTTTCTGACCTTTACATGCAGTCATTTTCTTTGTCTATAGAGTACAGTAAGTGATATAATTTTTTTGTATTGTTGCAAAAGTGTTGTTATAGGTTGGATTTGCTATCTATTTACTAGTATTTTGTTTCCAATGCTTTATCTTGTTTATATAAAGATCTTTAAAAATGTCAGATTAAAAAAAAAAAAAATAGAATTTTGGAAAGAAAAAATGCTACACATGGGCATGTAAAATACTTGATTTTTCTGTGCTTTTACCTACAATTGTTTAATGTTGGTGACAGGATCTCTTTATCTGAACTTTGCGATAGTACACTTTAGTGAGAGGAATATGTAGGCTACTATCATTGATTTGCTTCTAAAAATGCTAGTTGCTTGGCTTTCTTGCTTATCTCCTATCTTTATAATTTCAGAATCACTAACTCAGAACAAGTATGCTTTAGCCCAATTGTCGTGTCACACATTTGGATCGATTTAATAAACAAGTTGAGAAACTCTCTACCAAAGGCCGGGTTCACATGTATGGCAATTGAATGCACGTTTCCACGCATTCAATTCGCATAGCAGGAGAATGTTACTGGCTCTCTATGGAGCCGGTTCACATATCTCCGCAGCGGGTCCGGTGCAGTGTGCCGGAAAAACGTGTGCCTTTTTTGGTGAGTTTCAGGTTCCATTTCAGTCCAAAATTCGGTCTGAAATCGGACCTGAACCGGTGAACCAGCACGCATCAGACCCCTGCTGTGAGCCACATGTGGGGACGGTGTGAACCCGGCCTACAATGGACCTTCACTCTAAATGTTAAACATTGCTGCCTTGCCTCCATCCCCTTAGTTTTTACAAATTTACATTATTATACATTTTTTATTCCCAATGTACTTTATTGGTACTGCAAAGCAGCACTTCTGCATTTCTCACCTAGGCAGGACATTTTCTCTCCATCTGCACGTGCACAGATGTGTCACAGGGCTCGAGTCGAAAGAGTTTTTCTTGGCCATTCGCACAAGAATAGGGTTTCCCACACGCTCAAAAAGATTGCTACCAGGTACGCCTGAACCCCTTCCCTGTTTTTGTGCGCATGGAATATCAATTGCGGCAGAGCCTGCCAGAGAATTTCCGCATGCACAATAATGGGGGCACTGGGGGGCAGAGCCTTACACAGCAGGACTTAGGTTCCGCTTTATATATAAAAAAAAAACTTTGTTAAAAGAGACTTGTATCTCTTGATAGTCCTGTATTGTGCATGCTATAATTTGTTTCTTATTTTTGCCTAGAAATTATTTAAAATACAGTTCTTTCAGGGAAAATACTGCTTATACTAACATAGCTAAATTTCAATCATTAGCAAAAAAAAAAATCCTTTAACCACTTAACGACCGCCACACGACTATTTACGTTGACAGAATGGCACGGGCAGGCAGATTGGCGTACAGGTTAGTCCCTTTAAATTTGCCGCCCAGCGGGCTCGTGCACGTGCCTCACGAGTGCGGCCATGGGTCCTGGGAACTCGATGTTCCCAGGAGTCCCACGATTGCGGTCGGCAAGGGCAGAACAGGGGAATGCCTTTGTAAACAAGGCATTCTGCTATTCTGCCTAGTGACACTGTCACTGATGACCGGTCCCCGTGTTCGGGAACGGTTATCAGTGATGTGTCACATGTAGCCACGCCCCACAATAGTAAGAATCACTTCCTAGGGAACACTTAACCCCTGCAGTGCCACCTAGTGGTTAACCCCTTCACTGCCAGTGTAATTTTTACAGTAATTAGTGCATTTTTATAGCAAAAATTATTAATAAAAATGCCATAAAACTATCCCCTATATTGTAGAAGCTATAACTTTTGCACAAACCAATCAATAAACGCTTATTTTGATTTTTTTAACAAAAATATGTAAAAATAATACGTATCGGCCTAAACTGTGGGAAAAAAAATGTTTTTTTATATATTTTTGGGGAATATTTATTATAGCAAAAAGTAACAAATATTGAATTTTTTTCAAAATTGCCACTGTTTTTTGTTTATAGAGCGAAAAATAAAAATGTAAATCGCAGAGATGATCAAATACCACCTGTCATGGACCTTGGAATGCGGAAGTGTTCTCCTTGAAATCAGTTACACAGTGGGGGGTCTTATGCCCTGTCTTAAGGCTACCCCCCTCCAGACGTCTCAATGATCTGGAGGAAAAGCATTGTTCTGTGTCTGGCTGTTTGTGTACATTGATTGCCCCCTGGGGCTTCTGTCTCATTACACATAGCAGTCCTTCTATTCAAGCTATCGGACCAATCCCTACTGACCCTGTTTCAAGTCCTCATTTGCATGGCTAAGAGGACCCAATGGAGAACTACCATGTACGTTACAATTGACCAATAGGAAAGCAGCTGTTGGGGGCGGGATGTTTAAACTTCTGTATAAAAGTGTGTTGTGTGCTTCCTGTTTGAACTTACATACAGCCTGCCTGGTGTTTGTTCTAATGGATTTCGAACAGCACATAGCTGTAGTTCGGATTCCGGAGCCTTGGATGATCGAACCATCAGACGTTGCAATCTGCAATCTGATTCAATAGCAGCAGAGGAGTGTCGGGAGAGTGGAACCTAGCGAGCAAGGGTCTCGTTACACTACCAAAAGAAAGCTCTATTTGTGGGAAAAAAAAGGCGTCAATTTTGTTTGAAAGCCACGTCACACGGCTGCGTAATTGTCATTTAAAGCGACAGTACCAAATCGAAAAAAAGTGGCCTGGTCTATGACCATCAAAATGGTCCAGGGCTGAAGCAGTTAAAGGATGTGTGTTTTTCTCTTGGGGGGGGGGGGGGGTAAAGTATTCTTGAATATTTAATTTACTATTCTTTTTAAATGCTTTATTGGTTCTTGGGAATAAAAAGACTTGGGTGGTACAACTTAAAAATTCACCAAAAACAATCTTCATTTCACCCTTTTTATAGGCTGAAATGCATTTTGCCAAAATCTCTACATATTCTGTGAAATGTTGCTCATCCCTAATGGAAATTCAGGTTATTCAAAAATCACTGAACCAGCACTTGTATTTTGATCATATCTAATTATTACAATGGCAAAGAAAATATGTAAATATCTGACATGGATATCCCGAGAAGAGAGCAAAGCAGTGATTCCATTGAACCTATGTAGTTCTTCATTTTACCACGTATAACCCTCCTAAATGCAAACTATGTATGACCATAAATCCGAGAGAAAGCTGTGATCTGAGATTAACCTCAAGGTCAAAATAAGTTTTGCAACCTTAGTACTCAACACCTTCATTGTCAAATTCTGGCACTAGCGCTAATTGTACCCCTCGGCACCAAATACTGCACAAAAATACTACTTTCACATGTGTTTCAAATAAAATATTATTTCATTATTTCTTATACTATGTATTACTTTGTCTTGTAACTGAATATGTACCTTAAGGCAGAACAAATGGTTGGTATTTTAAAAGATCAATGACATTGTACAAATAATATACAGTATAAAGAGGAAATCACTGTGAAGATACAACAACAAACCTGGGAATATTAATTTAAAGACATTTGATAATGTTTTACTGACTAATTGCACACAGCTGCATTTCTATGTAGGGATTCACAGTTTCAAAGGATTTCAAATATTTCATTTTCAAATATTATTCTGAATGTTCAACTGTTCTAGAAGTCAACTTTTTCTTGTATATCCTCTTTTGGGAAAAGATGGTGGTTGTATTGAATGAACTATGCGCAGTTGCATTGCCTTTAATGATAGATGTTCTCTATGATACAATCTCAAGTAAATTCAGCATTAAAGTGGCATTAAAATTGTAAAATTAAAATGTATTATGTTGTTTTTTTTTTCTTCTATTTTCACCTGGTGATCTTGCCTTCATTGTCAGTCTGGGGGCGGGGAGTGTTGGTAAATGTACCAGCAGATTTAAATGCTCTAAACAAATTCAAACCAAATTCCAGCTCACACATTAATCAGTTAATCCTTATGGAATAAAGGTTTTGCATAAATAAAAATGCTGATCATTTTATTCATCACTGCCACCGTTAAGTGGTTTGTCTCATCCATGTAAACTGATACATTCTGTGGGAAAGCTTGAGCTTCTGAAAAATGACAGACTTGCTAGCTGGATCACTAGTTGAAACTAGAAGAAAGAAAGCCTAAAAAGGAAACTAATACAGGCATCACATCTTATGCCGCGTAAAATGAATTTTTTTAAAATGGTCATTAAAAACTACCGTGTGTAGGCTCCAGAGCATTTTTTATGACGTAAAAAATGGGTATTAAAAACTTAGAACATGCTCTATTTTTTCGCGTTGTTTTTCACGTTGTCGTTTTTTACATCGTGAAAAATGGTCGTGTGTAGGCTTTAACTACGTGAAAAAAAATGTGCATGCTCAGAAGCAAGTTATGAGACAGGAGCACTCGTTCTGGTAAAACTAGCGTTCGTTTTGGAGATAGCAAATTCGTCACGCTGTAACAGACTGAAAAGCTCGAAGACTGAAAAGCGCAAAACGTCTCTCACCAAACTTTTACTAACACGAAATCAGCAAAAGCAGCCCCAAGGGTGGCGCCATCTGAATGGAACTTCCCCTTTATAGTGCCATCGTACATCAATACGCATCAATGCGCTTTGCTGGAGCATTTTTCTTTTCACGATAGAGTGTAGACAAGGCAGGCTTGACAAGAATCATGTAAAAAAAAACGTTGTTTTTTCTAGATCATTAAAAATGGTCGTGTGTACGTGGCATAAGGCCCCTTTCACACCTGCGGACCGTATGTCCGCTTTTTCATCCATACGTTTACGGGATGAACATCCGTTGACAACTGATCTCATCAGTGTCCGCAATCCTCCGATTCTGCAGACGGAGGAAAATCCTATTTTTCCATCTGTCTGCAGAGCAGATCAGGTGAACACGGACAGACGGTCCATGTTCATCTGATCCCCCCATAGGGGAGAGAGGAGAAAAGACAGGGCGGTCCCTGCACAGGACCGCAGGGACTGCCCTGTCATCTGCCGTCTCAGCGGGGATCAACGGAGCGATACACATGTACGGATCTTCAAGGGATCCTTACATGTGAAAGGGGCCTTAGAATTTGTAAGCTGCAGTACAATAAAAATTGCTTTTGGGCTTAATACCACTTTAACTTATAAGCCATTAATATGTGGTGGTACCCATGTCACTCCTTACTAAAAAGTGTGAAACTTATAAATTGTGTCATCATTGTAGCCATGTTAACAATAGAATACTGTTCATTCTATTATGACTCAATTCATTAACATACTTTGAAGTATAGTTAGCTTGGATTCCATTAAAAAGCAGTTAAAGCGGATCTCCACCCTAAAGTGGAACTTCCGCTGATCGGAACCCTCCCCCCTCCGGTGTCACATTTGACACCTTTCAGGGGGAGGGGGGTGCAGATACCTGTCTAAAGACAGGTATTTGCACCCACTTCCAGCCTCTCGGCAAAAGACGTTTTTTTTTTGCCACATCCCGCCCGTCCCCCGCTGTGTGCTGGGAACACTCGGCTCCCAGCACACAGCGGGAGCCAATCGGCGGGCGCAGTGCGACTCGCGCATGCTCTGTAGGGAACCGGGCCGTGAAGCAGGAGCGCTTCACTTCCTGGTTCCCTCACCGTGGATGGAGGGGGGAGCAGCAGGGTGACGAGCGAACGCTCGTCCTCTGCTGCGGACGTCGATGGACTCCAGGACAGGTAAGTGTCCTAATATTAAAAGTCAGCAGCTGCAGTATTTGTAGCTGCTGGCTTTTAATATTTTTTTCAGGGGGACATCCACTTTAATTGGATCTCTCTTAAATGTTGTTTTGTAGTGTTTCTCTTTAAAAGAATACATGCATTTTTAGGGCATCCTTTTTGCAACAGGTTATAAATCTCTCTAAAATAATTTACACATGAATCCATATAGTATCTAGTCTATATTTCCCATCATCATTAGCATCCTGTCCTGTTTATGAACCTCACTAATGATCAACGTTTGTTTTTGCATAATATGTTTTTTAGAGGGATTGTTCAAACTTTAGTTGTTTTACTCCCCTCTTGGCTCCCTAGACATTATGATATCTTCTCCCAGCCCAGACAATTTAGCAGTTGATTACACTTTAAATAGTATTGATCTCTTATTCAGTGGCGGCTGGTGCTCAATTGTTTGGTTTTTTTTTTGGGGGGGGGGGGTGCAAACAAACGAAAAAAAAAACATCAATTGCAGCCTCACTGTGCACATCAATTGCAGCCTCACTGTGCACATCAATTGTTGCCACTGTGCCATCAAACGCAGCCACTGTGCCATCAAACGCAGCCACTGTGCCATCAAATGCAGCCACTGTGCCATCAAACACAGCCACTGTGCCATCAAATGCAGTCACTGTGCCATCAAACGCAGCCACTGTGCCATCAATTGTCACCACTGTGCCATCAATTGTTGCCACTGTGCCATCAAACGCAGCCACTGTGCCATTAATTGTCGCCACTGTGCCATCAAACGCAACCACTGTGCCATCAATTGTTGCCACTGTGCCATCAATTGTCGCCACTGTGCTATAAAAAATAGAGAACCTGGCTAGCCTCATACACAGGACATTATGATATCTTCTCCCAGCCCAGACAATTTAGCAGTTGATTACACTTTAAATAGTATTGATCTCTTATTCCGTGGCGGCTGGTGCTCAATTGTTTGTTTGTTTTTGGGGGGGGGGGGGGGGTGGGTGCAAACAAACGGAAAAAAAAACATCAATTGCAGCCTCACTGTGCACATCAATTGCAGCCTCACTGTGCACATCAATTGCAGCCTCACTGTGCACATCAATTGTTGCCACTGTGCCATCAAACGCAGCCACTGTGCCATCAAACGCAGCCACTGTGCCATCAAACACAGCCACTGTGCCATCAAATGCAGTCACTGTGCCATCAAACGCAGCCACTGTGCCATCAATTGTCGCCACTGTGCCATCAATTGTTGCCACTGTGCCATCAAACGCAGCCACTGTGCCATCAAACGCAACCACTGTGCCATCAATTGTTGCCACTGTGCCATCAAACGCAGCCACTGTGCCATCAATTGTCGCCACTGTGCTATAAAAAATAGAGAACCTGGCTAGCCTCATAGGTGCCGTACACACGGCAGAGAACCTCGACGGGCAGAACACATCGTTCCGCCCGTCGAGGTTCTCTCCTGGCCGTCGGATTCGGCGACCCGCCCGTCGGGAATGGCAACCAGCCATTCTTCCAGGCGGGCCGTCGAGGAAATAGAGAGCGTGCTCTCTATTTCGGCTCGACGGGCTTCCCGACGGGAAGCTCGCTGAGACTGTACACACGGCCGAGGTCCTCGCTGGAATGTGCATTCCAGCGAGGTTCTCGCTGATTTTCAGCGAGAACCTCGGCCGTGTGTACGGCGCCATACACACAACTGTTTTTCTCGGCAAGAAAGTTGCTGGGAGAGTTTTTTGCCGTGAAAACCGTGCGTGTGTATGCTATCTCGTCTAGGAAACTGCCAGGAATCCCGATGAAAAAATAGAGAACCTGCTCTCTCTCTGGGATTCTCAGCATAGTGTTTCCTGCCGAGAAAACTGTACGTCAGTATGTTTACCTGTCCCCAGTTAAACCCGCGTATGCTCGATGAGACTTCCACGCATGTGCAGTAGCATACAAGGATAGTGTAGGATGTAGCAAGATGGCGGTGACAGCATTGAATGTGATAAGCGCCGACTCGTCGTAGTCGATGACGTCACCGCATTCTTGCCATTCAAAAGAACGGCGGTTCTTTTGAATGACCATCTGTATGCACTGTAAGCTTGCCAGGAATCCCGTCAGGATTCCCGGCCATGTGTACAGGGCTGCTCTCTATTCTCTCGTCGGGATTCCCGGCAGAGTGTTTCCTGCGGAGAAAACCGGTCGTCTGTATGCTTACCGGTCCATGGTAAACCCACACACTCTCGATACGACTTTGCATTGTAGCATACAACGATAGTGTGGGATGTAGCAAGATGGCAGCAACGGCATCAAATGTGACGAGCGCAGGCTCGTCGTAGTCGATGACATCACCGATTCTTGCTATTCAAAAGGATGGCGGTTCTTTTGAATGGCCGTCTGTATGCACAGCTTGGCAAGCCAAGCTTGCCAGGAATCCCATCAGGAAAACCGACGTTTGCACACTGTGCAAAGGACACTAAAACAAAATACTGGAGGTCCCTGCCTGTATGTGTATGAGAACACCAGCAATTGTATTCAGGTAGCTTTAGGTGCACACTGTGCAAAGGACACAGTACACTAAGTGAAAATACTGCAGATAGCACAATCACCTGCCTGCCTGTCAGTATCTTATGAAGAGAATAACAGGAACGGTTCTAGCTAAACTGAATACAGTGTATAAATATATATACAACACCGGGGATGCATATATATCCTCTACACACTGTAACTGCAGCTAACTGACTCGCGTGCATGCCTGCCTGCCTGCTCTATCTAACTCAAATGAAATGACACTGTGTCCCTCTCTCTCTATCTCTCAGCACGCTGGAACACACTACACAAGGCCGATTGTGTGGGGCATGTACTAAATCCCCTGAGGCATAATTGGCCAAAGCCACCCTCCGTGCTGTGATTGGCCAAAGCATGCGGGTCATAGTGCATGCTTGGCTGATCATCAGCCAGCAATGCATTGCGATGCTGCAGTAAATTATAGGCCGTGACACTCCACGCAAATTTGGCACAAACGGCCCATAACGTTCTAAATTAGATGAACAATCGAACATACAGTGTTCAAATCGAACATGGGTTTGACTCAAACTCAAAGCTCATCCCTACTGGGTAGCTTTAAGACAGTTATGTTCCTTATGTCTCATTTTCACCACTATGGAAGATTAAACATATACTGTATTTTTGATGATCTGAACATATAGAAGAAATTATTCTATTTATGTGATGGCTGTATTTTGAAAGAATTGCTGGATTTCTATTCATCTATAACAGAAACAAGTACTGTCTGTGATTCATTTTTTTAATTTGCACTAACATACAGATTTTCAGGACAAGTTTTCTGGATGTACCTCCTTCTCCAAGGTCCAATCGGTACTGGTTGGACCTTTAAAGAAGGGGGTACACCCAGAACGCTTGTCCTGTTAATGCAAGTATACAAATTATCACAGACAGTACTCTGTTGCAAGTGCAGTAATACATACTTCAATAACCTCAAGAGTGATGTTTATTGTTAAAGCGGAGTTCCACCCTTAAAATCACTTTTTTTCATTACATCCAGCATACTGGCGTCAGCGCCAGTATGCTGTTTGTTTGTTTTTTAATGCGCGTACTTACTTTATATCAAATCATTGAATTCCAGGCGCACCGCGGAATGTCGCCGCTATAAGGCGTCACGCCTTCCGGAAACAGCCGATTAGCGTTCGGCTTTTCTCGGCGCCTGCGCACAGACCCAGGAGCTGACTGCGCAGGCTCCGTATATAGCCACGTCACGCCCTCCGAAAAAACCCGAACTAGGACCGGCTATTTTCGGCGCCTGCGCAGTCAGCTCCTGGGTCTGTGCGCAGGCGCCGAGTAAAAGCCGAATGCTAATCGGCTGTTTCCGGAAGGCGTGACGCCTTATAGCGGCAACATTCCGCGGTGCGCCTGGAATTTAATGATTTGATATAAAGTAAGTATGCGCATTAAAAAAAAACAGCATACTGGCGCTGACGCCAGTATGCTGGATGTAATGAAAAAAAGTGATTTTAAGGGTGGAACTCCGCTTTAACAAGGTTTAAAAATTTAAAAACTAAATATTCTCTGTTGTATGTCATTGTCACAAATAACACAAAGGGGGTTAACCATGTACATTTCAGGACTACTCAACGACTGTAACAACTGCACAGAGACCCTTTACTGGCGTGATTCCTCCCATCTACAGAATTCTCAATTATGCCGACTATGTGCATTTTCGAATATAGTCAGGAAATGCCACCTACTAAAGCAACACATAGCAACAGGGTGAATAAGCTATGTTCCTAAGCTTTTGTCCTGATCTAGATAGAGTCTGCATAGTTCAAACTGCAGGATTAAGAGATCAGTGCTCTAAATTCTACTTTTACTTATATGTCAACTTGCATCCTTTCAACCTTTCTATTGCTGTTTAAAATGAGAACAGTAAATCATTACATAAATGTAAACTAAAATGCATCAATTTTATTTGAAAACAAACAGAAAATTGTATATTAAAATAGTTGGTTGGATATTTTTTCATGGTTGTACTCCAACGATATGTACAATATACCAAGGTTCTTAAGGCAAATTCTAAAGCCTCGTACACACAACCGGTTTTCCTGGCAGGAGATCTTTTGGCTGGGAAAACCGGACGTGTGGGGGTTCTGGGGGTTTTAGTTGATCATAAGCTCAATAATGGCATGCAACGCCAAGCTGTGGTTTCCAAAGCGAGCAAAGTCCTTTCTTGTATTAAGAGAGGTATGGACTCCAGAGAGAGAGAGATATCATTTTGCCCCTGTACAAATCATTAGTAAGACCTCATCTGGAATATGCAGTTCAGTTTTGGGCACCAGTTCTCAAAAAGAATATCGGGGAACTGGAGAAAGTGCAGAGAAGGGCAACCAAACTGATAAGAGGCATGGAGGAGCTCAGCTAAGAAGAAAGATTAGAGGAACTAAATGTATTCACTCTTGAGAAGAGGAGAATAAGGGGGGATATGATCCACATGTACAAATATATAATGGGTCCTTAAAGTGAACTTGGTGTTGAGTTATTCACTTTACGGTCAACACTGAGGACAAGGGGGCACTCTTTACATTTAGAGGAAAAGAGATTTCATCTCCAAATACGGAAAGGTTTCTTCACAGTAAGAGCTGTGAAAATGTGGAACAGACTCCCTCCAAAGGTGGTTCTGGCCAGCTCAGTAGATTGCTTTAAGAGAGGCCTGGATTCTTTCCTAAATGTACATAATATAACTGAGTACTAAGATTTGTAGATAAAGATGATCCAGGGTAAATCCGATTGCCTCTCGGGGGATCAGGAAGGAATTTTCCCCCCTGCTGTAGCAAATTGGATCATCGCTCTGCTGGATCAACTGTGAGCATGGAGTTGGGTGAATGGGATTGTACTGTGTTTTATTTTGTTTGTTTATTTTTTTGTGGTTGAACTGGATGGACTTGTGTCTTTTTTCAACCTGACTAACTATGTAACTATGGGCCAGATTCAGGTAGTCCAGAGCATCTTTGCTCTGGAGTAACGCTTCTCATTTGCGTTGCGCTGCCGAAATTTTAGGAGCAAGTGCTGTCATTCACGAAGCACTTGCTCCTAAAGTTGCGGCAGCGCATCACAAATGAGCCGGCGGAATTCAAATTTAGCGGGTACGGGGCGTGTAGTATGCTAACTACGCGCGATCCCGCCGCCAACGTACTGCGCATGCGTCGAGTGTCAAAACATCCCCGTGCGCATGCTCCAAAATCTGTGAATGAACGTCAATGACGTCACATTCCCATTCATGACCGTTTTACGCAAGCGACGTTTTTTTTTTTTTTTCCCGACGCGATGACGACGCCTATACCTAACATAGGATACTCCAACCCCATGTAGGTATATCTATGCGCCACGTATCCCGTCCGGAAACGTCGTATCGTCATTGCGTCGCGCCGGATTTCGATCGTGAATTGCCGATTTCCGCTCATTAACATATTTTTTGAGCGTAAATCGGCGGGAACGCCCCCGGCGCCATTTTTAAGTTGAAGTAACGATGCGATGGCGAAACTCAGTTACGCTGCTCGCATCGGAACTTCAACCCGGCGTTTCTTGTTTTCTGGTTACAGAAAACAGAAACGCCGGCTCAAAGTCACAGTTAGGCTGGCGGATCACTCGATCCGCCAGCGTAACTGTTCCTGAATCTGGCCCTATGTGTGTATGCTTCCTCGCAGTTTTCCCGACAGGAAAACTGCCAGGAACCTGCTCTCTATTTTCCTTTTTTTTCCACCAGATCTATTACTCACCTATGGGAAAGACTGTGAGGCAGTGCTGATGGAGCATACACATGGCCGGGATTCCCAGCCAAAGCTCCATGGCAGTTTTTCTGTCGGGTTCTCGGCACACTTTTTACCGCCGAGAAAACCGAGCAGGGGTTGTAAAGGAATATTTTTTCCCCCTAAATAGCTGCCTTTACCTTAGTGCAGTCCTCCTTCACTTACCTCATCCTTTGATTTTGCTTTTAAAATGTCCTTATTTCTTCTGAGAAATCCTCACTTCCTGTTCTTCTGTCTGTAACTCCACACAGTAATACGAGGCTTTCTTCCTGGTGTGAAAATATAAATTTCATTTGATGTCAGGACAGCCACCTACCTGGTTCTTTTATTTGCTGTACACTCGTATCCATGCACTAGGACATAGTGCTTTATTTGTGAGTGCTTTTCTTTTTTAATACATTTTCTATGCCATTGTGATTATACGGAAAGCACTATGTGTCATCTTTTTACCTTTTCATGACACCTTTCACGTGAGAGAGTATTCCGGTTGACAATCTACCACTAAGAGCTTCCAAGGAGACATCGCTGAACCCCAAATCCTCCTTTTGTGAGGGATAGCGCTTTTGACCTGCTATTCACATACAGGTCCATCTGTTCAGGTGAGCGGCATGTACTACCATTTGAGGACACCAGTTTGCTGTAGTTGTTACATCTGAACACCTCAGTGAGGCGCAAGAGTCTGCTTGACCACTCCAATTGATCACTTTTTTTGGACTGAAATTTTATATTTTGTGTTTTTGGTTTCGTTTTGTAGCGCTGCACTGCTTTTTTCTATAAAATCCCATCGGACCAGAACGCGGTGACGTAGAACACAACAACGTGATGAAAAAACGAAGTTCAATGCTTCCAAGCATGCGTCGACTTGATTCTGAGCATGCGCGGGTTTTTGGTCCGATGCTTTTGTGTACTAACCAACGAACCTGTCCGACGGACAGGTTCCATCAGACAGGTTTTAAAGCATGTTTTAAAACTTTGGTCTGACGGACAACGGTCTGATGGGCCATACACACCGAGCTGGTCCGATGAAACATGTCTGATCGTGTGTACAGGACCTAAGAGGTGGTTCCAGAATGCATATCCTGGGTGAATGGTGGATATTCAAGAAAATGAGAGTCTCCAGCATTGTCTTTGCACATTTGAGGCGGACACAGAGATAGAGACATGGTAGAATTGATAAAGGCCCTGTACACACGAGCAAATGAATCTGTTCAAATCGGTCTGACAGACCGATATGATCAGATTTGTCTGCTGGCTGTTTTGGTTTGATCGCTGTACACACAATCAAACCAAAATCCCAGTCGGCAGACAGCCCGGTAACGTTGACGCCGCCACGTCACCGCACCTGGAAGTAAAACACTTCCGCGCATGCGTCGAATCCATTCGACGCATGTGAGGGCAGATATGTCTGCTGGTTAGCGTACTAACCAGCAGACATATCGGTCCGACGGGTTCCCAGCAGACAAATTTTAAAGCAGGCTTTAAAATCTGTCTGCTGGACAAATCCGTCTGCTCGCCCGTACACACGTTCGAATCTGTCTGCTGAGACGGTCTGTCAGACCATTTCCAGCAGATAGATTTGATCGTGTGTACGCGGCCTAAGAGTAAGTAGTAGGCCCCATACACACGAGCAGACAGATTTGTTCAAATCGGTCGGACAGACCGATTTGAACAAATCTGTCTGCTGGGGACGTATTGGTTTGATCGTGTACACACGATCAAACCAAAATCCCCGCAGGCAGACGGTGCGCTGACGCGGCGGTGACGTTGACGCCGCCACGTCACCGCACCAGGAAGTAAAACACTTCCGCGCATGCGTCGAAACCATTCGACGCGTGTGCGAGAAGACATGTCTGCTGGTTAGCGTACTAACCAGCAGACATGTCGGGCGGACGGGTTCCCAGTCGACAGATTTGAAAGCATGCTTTCAAATCTGTCGGCTGGCCAAATCCGTCGGCTCGCCCGTACACACGATCGAATCTGTCTGCTGGGACGGTCTGGCAGACCGTTTCCAGCAGACAGATTTGATCGTGTGTACGCGGCCGTAGACTATTGTGTATGGTCAGCATGTTAGTTCATATTTAGATGATTTTTTGCCATAAATACCTTGGGCCAGATTCTCAAAAGAGATACGCCGGCGTTTCGTAGGAAACACCGTCGTATCTCTGTTTTTTTTTTACTGGGTATCTATGCGTGTGATTCCTAGAATCACTTACTCATAGATAAAGTGAAGATCCGACATGTGTAAAACAATTACACTGTCGGATCGTAGATGTAATGACATCGCTGGCCGCTAGGTGGCCTTTACGATGATTTCTCATTTGCCTATGCAAATGAGCCTAATCCGACAATTCCCGAACGTTTTTATGCCGCCCCGTCGTCGTTTACGTTGTTTACGTATGCGTAAGGTTACCCCTGCTATATGAGGGGTAACCTTATGAAGTTCTGTCGTTGCTATGTTAAGTATGGCGTCGGTTACGTTGTTTTACTAAGTCGTTCGCGAATAGGGATTTATGTAAACGACGCTCACGTCGGTTTCATTCATTTTTTCCGACGTGAGCAGTTCGATTGACGCGGGAGCGCGCTTAATTTAAATACAAGCCACCCCCTTTGAATTACGCGGGGATACGCAAAGCCATTTACACTACGCCGACGCAACTTACTTACGCAAGTGCTTTGGGAATACGGCACTTGCTCTGTTAAATTGCGGCGGCGTAGTGTAAATGGCTTACGCTACGCCAGTGGCAATTCTACAGGAATCTGGCCCCTTGTGTTTGTCCTCCTTTTCAAAGTGTGCTGGAGGGCTCTTCCAGCTTGGTTTAATAATGTTACACCATTTAAATTGTGTATCAGTTTAATGCATTCTAGGGTAAATCATTATAATCTTAAAGTGGATGTAAACCCAAAATATTTTTTATTTATTTTTTGCTGTCACAATGTAGAATGTACGATTTCCTATCATCTGTGCCCAGTCTTGCCACAAAGAGTTAATCCAGCTCTGAGCGATCCTCTTTTCTTTTTCAGTGAGATACACAGACAAACAAGAGAAAGGGTTTGTCCATTCTTCCCCATTGCTGTGAATGATAGGTTATTTACATATCTCATGCACTAGCCTGGCATTATTTTTTTGATTCCCACCCCCACTCCTTTTCTGAAGTCATGTGGTTACTTTTCTGGATTTTGACTGGATGTTGGTGATCATAGCAGAATTTAGTGTAAGGAATACACAGGAGAAAATGCATGTTGACAAGGGAAGTGTAGAGGTGAGCGGGAAGTCTACTGACATCACGACTCCACCCGCCAAGCTCTGGACAACAGACCCACTCACAGAACCTGCAATTTTTCAGTTCTTATAACAGATAGAGGAGAGACATTTGATAGGTAAGGATACATGCAGGAGGCATGCATATCCTTATATATTATCACTATGGCAGTCGTTTAGAAAGGATGAGAGTGGGTTTCCATCCTCTTTAAGCCATTTAAGTGGTGCATCAGTTTACGTTGTACTAAATTCTAGGGTAAGTCAATTTACTTATCCATATGGCATAGTATGTGTGCCCAGTTTTGTCTTTGGGGCAACAATTCATGGAATTTTTAGCATTTATAGCACATTTGTGCTCAGGGACTATTCTGAGTGAACCTGGGCCACTTGAGCAGCCAACCTGTAAGTGCTTTCCAGTGCTGTTAGAAACTGACTGAAACCCGACTATAAATACTTGAATTTCATAATTTGTATATGTGCTGTGAAGTTTTCAGTTTAGCCAGCCATAGCAGCCATCAGTGATCATTGTGTTTCGCTGGCAGGGAAAGCTCCCCACCAGCAAAACACAGTAGTGCTGTGGGACGGATTCCCCCATCAACACTAAGTTGGTGGAAGGAAAGAAAATTGTACAATTTATGGTTTGCTTTGTACTTTCTGGCTTTCCGAGACGAAGCCACGCCAGTGTGCAAGGCGAAACGCGTCGATGTCACCAGCTAGCGTGATCACGTGACCCCGGAAGCCGGCTAGTCCGGACGGAGAACGGAGGATGAAGGAATTTGGAGGCGAATAATACCAGCTCCCTTCTAAATGTTGCCGTACCATCGAAGCTAGGAGAACAGAAGCCGATGGCTCAAGGCTAAGAATGACTGCTGAAATTGCCTGGTCATACCAACATTACGGCGTAACTAACGCCCCAGCTTCATTACAAATCTTGATGGTTAAACTTGGCAATACTTGCCACCTGACACTGCCTCACTGATACATGGACCCTCAAATGAGCGAGGTCGATCGATGGATACTGTGCAGCTAAGAAGATGGTAACGTATTACTTGTGCAATTTTTTTCTCTATCATCAAACCAATGAACGGTATGCAACGAGTTCAATCATTTCATCAACTTAGAAAATGTATTGTTGACTGCAGTCATTACATGAAATCATTGTGAATGACCATAACCTGCTTAATAACAATACATGATTATGATGGACCATAATTTGCTACTAGTTCTCATCTTCACATATTGAGCTCTGGTTACCTCTGAATTTACAACTGCCTATGGACAATCAATAGATGCTAGCTATTTGGAAGTGCTTGCAAAGCTAATCATCATTAGACTTTTTTTTTGCTCCACCTTTGGCCCTTCTTTTCAGTTGGTATTTACCTCAACATACAACAGCTTAATATGAACTTTGTTTTTTTAGATACATGACTAAATATAGTCACGCACCCAATTTCTCACCTCCATACTTCCCTCCCTTCTCCTCCTAACCTCCACCTATCCAGCTGGTTTCCAGCCTCCACACACAGGATTACACCTCCATTTGTTTTTTTTGGCGGACCTCCTGGGAGGGGATACACAACCCCCCCCCCCCCTCCCAATTTACTTCATCTATTATGATGACCGCATTAAACATTTTTACATGAGTGTATCCATAGTGCAGGCTGAACACTAGGGTGTCCGGACAGCGCGTATAGTTTGTATGTTTTTGTGTTTGTCCTGAGTCTTGTCTAAATGTTATTTGTTCTTTTCTTTTTTCATTTTTGCATAGTGGTCAGCCAACATAGGTAGGCGACCAGCCTTAGAGTTCCTATATAGTCATGCTGTACATAATTTTAACTTTGATACACATTAATAAACACTGTTTTGTATCTTAAATCATTTCAGATCATTACTTTTGTTGCCTTAAGTAACCCCTTTAGGCCCCTAGTGGGCCGTACATTCCCCTTCCCTGGTTATTTCCTTTCCTGTCTTGTTATATACTTTTTTTCAGAATGCAGTTTATAAAAAGTACCTAATACCTAATCTAATGCATGGGATTATAGAAACAGTGTGAAGGCATTTTTAACTGTATCCAGTAACAATCTATTTATGAGTTTGTGGAGCAGAACTCGTCAGCCTCAAATGACCATTTTATAGAGACAATATCAATGAATAGGATAGAAATCAGATTCCTATGTGTTCCTGTAAGGGCTCAAGGCTGGTGCTACCACTAGGCAAACTAGGCAGCCGCACTGCTGCCAGGGGGTGCCTGGGTGTTCATACTCTCTTCTCTCTGCAGCAAGCAACTAAGTCCCAGCATCAGCAGGCAGCCGGCATGCGCCACTCAGTTTGTGGCTGGGAAGGAATGCCTCTAAACTCCCGAATGAATGAAAGCAAGCAAACATTGATTGGTAGGCTGCATTGATGGGTGCTATTGAGGCTGCATTAACCACTTAAGGACCGCCGCATGTACATTTACGTCGGCAGAATGGCACCGACAGGCACATCAACGTATATATACGTTGGTGCCTTGGGGGGGGGGATCGGGGGTCCGACCGGATCCCCCCCCGTACATGCGGCGGTCTGCGCAGCTGCAGAAGCGATCCGACAAGAGGGGGCGGCTATCCATTTTTGTCCGCCCCCTCACTGATCGCTCCCAGCCAATGCGCGCGCCCGCCCGCCCTGTCACTTTCTCCTCCTGTGTAAACACAGGAAGGAGGAAGCGATGTGATCTCTCCTTCGGCGGTTTTTTCAACCACCGCTGAGGAGAGATCACAACACATGTAAGTCCTGCACCAACACTACACTTACACACAGACACATAAACACATTTAACCCGCGCGATCGCCCCCCCCCCCCTGTCACAGTGTCACTGAATGCAGTAATCATACATGTATGATTACTGTATTTAGTGTCAGTGTGACAGTCAGTTAATGTTAGGTCCAGGGTAGCCCCCGTACCCCCCCTAATAAAGTTTTAACCCCTTGATCACTGCCCTAGTTAACCCTTTCACTCCCTATTGCCAGCATCACTAAGCGATAATTTTTCTGATCGCTGTATTAGTGTCGCTGTTCCCGCTAGGTAGCTAATATTTTTTTATTGAGATTTTTTTTTACTAAAGACATGTGGCTAAATAAATTTTGGCCTAAATGTTTGACTAAAATTTAGTTTATTGATTTTTCTTATAACAAAAAGTAAAAAATATTGTTTTTTTTTCAAAAATGTCGCTCTATTTTTGTATATAGCGCAAAAAATAAAAATTGCAGAGGCGATCAAATACCACCAAAAGAAAGCTCTATTTGTGGGAAGAAAAGGACGCAAAATCTGTTTGGGAGCTACGTCGCAAGACCGCGCAATTGTCTGTTAAAGCGACGCAGTGCCGAATCGCAAAAACCCCTTGGGTCATTTGGCAGCATATTGGTCCGGGTCTTAAGTGGTTAATGGGCGCTGGTAGGCTGCATTGATGGGCACTGATGAGGCTTCTTTTGATGGGTGCTTCATTAAAAAGGTGGGGTGTACATGGACATGACAAAGGAGGTGGAGTTAGGGGCGGAGTTAATGGGGGCGGCAAAATGAGGTTTCGCTTAGGGTGTCAAAAATCCTTGGCTGAAAAAAACATGCAAATGTGTACAAATATAAAACCGACAAATGACAGATGCCCAAATAACAATCTTATGTCCGAAGGTGGTCAGTGAACTTGGCAACTGTCTACTGGAGGGAAGAACATACACCTTCACAAGTTAAATTACTTATCCTGTTTGCAATTGTTACCTGCTGAAAGACTAGCTCCAGCATATTGCTCTCTTCCTTTGAAATCATTTATAAACATTGCCAAGCTAAGTTTATGTATTATGTTAGTAGCACTCTTTGCTGAACCTGATGGGAGCTGGTCCTGCATGTGGAAGCGTTGGGCCTGCATGACTGACCCTCCCTTTGTATTTTAAGGACAATGTTATTGTCTTCGACATACCAGGTTACAGAATTGTATTCAGTTTCCAAAATTGCGAGATAATCAAATTTAATCTAGAGTATAATGTGTTTTATGTCATGACATTTAGAGTATTTACATGGCTAAAGAATTGGCAACAAATACTGAGAAATCCAACAAGACCTAAAGATAAGAGGAAAACCTACATACAAAGAGTACAGAGCAAACACTGATAAACAGCAGAGGGACAGCTAAATCCACAGAGATATGCAAAAGATAAACAAATATAGACACCAATACAAAGAATTCTGCAGCCATAAACATACAAATCAAGAAAAACTAGAAATATGCACAAACAAATAAATAATAGACAAAGGTAAACCAAAAACATATGGATGGGAAGGTGCAATCTGACTGTCCTCTACTCTGTGGCTTGTGCAGGTAATCTGTAAACATGCAAGCCTAAAAACATCTGCATTGACCATAGATAAGACACTTTCACCTGATAGGATATATATATATAAAAAGTATCTCACAAAAGTGAGTACACCCCTCCCTTTTTTTGTAAATATTTTATTATATATTTTTATGTGACAACACTGAAGAAATTACACTTTGCTACAATGTAAAGTAGTGAGTGTACAGCTTGTATAACATAGTGTAAATTTGCTGTCCCCTCCCTTTGTAGACTGGGCCACAGAGCAGTATCCCAACATGATAACTACCCAACGCTGTATCCTGTCCTAGCCCAACAAGGCCCAGGCCCAGGGCAGCACTTTGCAGGGGGGGCAGCATGGAAAGAGTCCCCGACGGCTTGCGCTACACTGTTAATGTACATGTCAGTCTTATGAGACAGACTGGGCTGAGAGGCAAATTGGTCTAGCGTCCCCATAAAGCGGCTGTGCTGCTTCCGGTATGCGGGTGGCCGGCATTTGGAACTGTGGGGGGGGGGGGGGGGCGGTGATTTTAATTTTGGCTGTCCTATTATCCTGGACCACAAACCTTCCTCACTATGCTATATGTTTTCTTATGCACCATTGACATGGTTATATCTTTTTAGTCCTCTTCATAAAATTATCAGAAATTTTTCCTTTAAGTAGAACTATAGACAACACTTTTTTTTCCATTTTGGATAGAGTAAGGGAGGGTTATAGCCCCTGTCAGTTTATTTTTTACCGTCCCATTGCAGAGATTTCCCTTCGCTTCCTGCCCAATAGTCAAAAAGGAAGTGAGAGGGAATCTACATAAGTGAATGGAATCCATTGCCACCCCCCCCCCCCCACACCCAAGGCCCTCAGAACTAGTGTCCCAACTCGAAAATTTCCAGATGGGTCTTAAACTGCTTTTTAAGACCCGCCCTGAAATATTTGAGTGGGGACACTAGGGGTGTGGCCTTGCCAGGAAGGAGTGGGTCATATTTAAATTAGGGGGTGCACTAGTTTAGTCAGGCCTAGGGCAGCACAAAACCTAAATACACCACTGTAACAACCTAAAACACACCTCCAAGGTGACTACTATTATACTGTTATACAAGCTGCACACTCAATACTTTACATTGTAGCAAAGTGTAATTTCTTCAGTGTTGTCACATGAAAAGATATAATAAAATATTTACAAAAAGTGTGAGGGGTGTACTCACTTTTGTGAGATATGTATATACAGTTGGTATAGAAAAAAATCACCCACTTTAAAATAATCACATTTTATTGCTTTGCAGCCTGAAATGAGGACACACGTTTTTTGTTTTATTCAGCTGTATTTACTAGTGCAACTTATAACTTCCAAATGAAAGCTATAACACCGACATGTCAATTTTTTTTTCAAAAATTCAAAAAGATTCACAGAGTTGAAGAAAGGATCAGCCCCTTTTGTCAATATTTTGTTGGACCACGTGTTGCTTTAATTACAGCCTTTAGTCTGTTGGAATATGTCTCTGCTAACTTTCCACATCTTCTTTGCAGAACTGTTTAAGTTCAATTACATTTGATGCTGACCATTTGTGGACTGCAGTCTTCAAGTCATCCCACAGATTTTCAATGGGGTTAAAAGTGATACTAAAGTAAAAAATGTTTATGTAAAAATAACAAACATGTCATACTTACCTGATTTTACACAGAACAGCTCAGGTCCTCCTCTTCTTGGTTCCCTCTTCAGTGCTTCTGGCCCCTCCCTCCTGTTGAGTGCCCTCCCAGAAAGCAGCAGCTGAGCCGAGACACAGCTCTGTGTGTCCATTCTGACATGGAACTGTGTCCCGCCCCCTCTCTCTCCTCATTGGCTTGCTGACTTTGATCGACAGCATCGGGAATCAATGGCACTTTGCTTCTGTCTCAGCCAATGAGGAGGGAGAGTCCCGAACAGCCAAGTCTCTTGTGCAATATGGCTGGATAAAGATGGGGCTCAGGTAAGTATTAGGGGGGCTGAGGGAGGCTGCTGCACAAAGAAGGCTTTTTTTATCTTAATGCATAGAATGCATTAAGATAAAAAAAACTCTGCCTTTACAACCACTTTAAGTCTGGGCTCTGACTAGGCCATGCAAGGACATTAACCTTTTTCTCCTTCAACCACTGTCTGGTAATTTAGTTGTGTGCTTTGGGTCATTTTGGAAGGTAAACCTTCTTACCATTGACAACTTTCTGGTAGAGAGCAGCAGATTTTCCTCAAGAATGTGATGGTATTTTCACCCCATCCAGTTTTCTTCTATCCTGACAAGTGCTCCAGTACCTGCTGCAGATAAACATCCCCAACATAGGATATTACCACCTCCATGCTTTACTGTAAGAATGGTGTTATTTGGATGTGGTAATATCCTGTTATGAAGGTGTTTCTCCACATCAGGGACTGGAGCACTTGTCAGCATACAAGAAAAATGGATGGAGCAAAATACCATAAAATTCTTGAGGAAAATCTGCTGCTCTCTGCCAGAAAGTTGTCAGTGGGAAGAATGATTACCTTCCAACACGACAGTAACCCAAAGCACACAACAAAAATGACCACACAGTGGTTGAAGGACTTAAACCCCATTGAAAATCTGTGGAATGACTTGAAGATTGCAGTATACAAACGGTCACCATCAAATTTGTTCTGAAAAAAAGAGTGAGCAAATAGTGCAAAGGGCGTAATTAAAGCAAAATGTGGTCTGACAAAATAGAGGCAGTCCCCGACACATTCCTGCACAGGCGCAAGCCGGAACATCCCACACCCCTGCACAGGCACAGGCAGAAGTTACACTTACAAACAGTGTTCTGACTTACGAACAGATTCCACTTACAAACTAGTGTTGCTCACGAATATTCGCATTGCGAATATTCGCTACGGATATTGCATATTCGAGTATTCGCGAATAACTCCAATTTTGCGGCGAATATTCGCTATGGCGAATATTCGTATTTTTTCAAATGTATTTTTAAAACAGATCACATCCTAGTGATCTCCATCGACGTCTAAAAGCATTGCTGGTATGATTAGAGAGAGACCCTGGGCCGAGTAGCTGATGCGACTCTTTTATGTTGCCGAAAATTCGCATTGCGAATTTTCGGCAACATAAAAGAATCGCATCAGCTACTCGGCCCTTCTTTTGCATCAGAGCCAATCAGAATAACTCGAATATTCGGCAAAAGGAATATTGTACGATTTTCTTCTCCGCCCTTCTTTTGCATCAGAGCCAATCAGAATAACTCGAATATTCGGCAAAAGGAATATTGCGCGATATTCCTTTTGCCGAATATTCGAGTTATTCTGATTGGCTCTGATGCAAAAGAAGGGCGGAGAAGATAATCGCGCAATAGGAATATTGCGCGATTATCTTCTCTGCCCTTCTTTTGCCCCCTTATTCTCCTTTCTTTTAAGTAGAGTTAGTGTAGAGTTAGTGTTTAGTGCATATTAGTTTAGTAATACAGGAAATGATCTCCGTTTATGAGAATTTCGCAATCATTTTCGCATTAGCAAAATTTTTTTTTGATAAAATATCACAAATATTCGATATTAGCGAATATTCGCGAATATTCTTCTATATATTCGCGCAATATCGCAAAATCGAATATGGCGTATTCCGCTCAACACTATTACAAACAAACCTACAGTCCTTATTGCATTCGTAAGTACTGCCTGTACTGACAAAAGGGGTAATCCTTTTTCCAACTCGGTATTTCTGCTTTTGATAATTTTTCTGACATGTTGGTTATATCTTTCACTTGGATGTGCACTAGTAAGAACAGCCAAATAAAACAAAAACTGTGTCCTGCATCATTTTAGGCTGCAAAGCAACAAAATGTGATTATTTTAAAAGGCTGTGATTATTTTCTATATCATATATACAGTGTGTGTGTATATATATAACTCCCAACTGTCCCTGAAATGTCCTCTTTCCTCGCAAGTTGTCCCTCATTTTGGTCTGATTAATATAGTTGTATATAAAATGCACTTTTTATCTTCCAAAAAGTGTTTTCCTAGCGTTAACCTTTCATCCAATTTCTAAATTGCTGCATTTGTAAATTTCAAAAGCCAATATAAAGCAATAGTAGTGATAAACAAAAGCTCTTGTGGGTTTAACTAATTACTTTTTAGGTTAATTGTCCTTTAAGGGGGCGTGGCAGTGTCCTATGCCTACATGCTTTTGCAAGTAGGTGTCCCTCATTACCATCTCAAAAAGTTGGGAGGTATGTATGTATGTGCATATATATATATATATATATATATATATATATATATATATATTACACAACCTGGCAATGCAAGGAATAAAGTAAGACATCTATTACCCCAAATATGTTAGACTTGTTATGGTTACATGCAGCAAAATGTACTTTTTGTGTAAACTCCTGCACTGCTACCTTTATTCAACCTATAAATAACACCAGTAGCAAGCTAACGCTAATATGTGTGTAGCGCCTGGGTACTTAATAGTACCGGTTCTGGTTACATTTAGAGGGAGATTAAACTCTGATCCAAATTGTTATGTGCAAAACAGGGTCTCTGTCTCAGCTTGGCTGTGCTGTGGGCTTATTCTGTTGCGCTGGGGTGTTCTTCCAACCCCGGTGCTGCAGGTGGCAGCAGTGGAGTCAAGGTTTGGGTGCTCTTTCCCAGCAGCCAATCAGGAGGGTTTGGCCTCACTGTACTGCTGGGGAGGGGTATTTATGGGACAGAGGCCACCTTTGAGAATCCCAAGCTATATTGCTCTTCGGTGGGGAGTCCAACTGAGGAGCGCTATTGAGAGGCTGGCGATCCAAAAGGGCCTCGACAAACCACCAGGGATCAAGGTAGCCGGACAATGAAGGATTAATCACCTGTCAGTCGGTACCTGGGCGACAAGTTGAAGGTGATCCAGGCGTAATTCATCTAAGGAGGATTATCTCTGTAACTACAACCAGAGAGGGCCTGTGGCAGAGGCGTCTCCCTGAAGTTCACCAAGGAGGGTCTGTGGCAGAAACTCTACCCTACAAATGTCAGAGTGATACTCCAGCTGCCAGGTCAGTGAGAGAGGCCTGTTGGGATACACTAAACCCACTCAGGCAGGAGTGGCGCAGAGAAGTGTTACGCTTGGGAGCAGGACTGTTTCCATATTATCACGCCTGAATCTGCTGTTCTCTTTTCTTCCTCAACTTTACTTTCCTTACCACAAGTTTATTTTTTTTTACCCAGCTGGGTAATAAAGAGCACAGCAAAGAGCACCTATTGTGGACATTCCTTTACTTCTACCAAATGCAATACGCATTATTCACCCCTAGGAATTCGGGGTAGCCATGAAGTAAATGTACCACCCAAAACAACCAGCAGCTCTTCCGGGGGTAGTGCCACACGTGCAAAAAAATAAAAAATAAAATGTATATGTAATAATCTGCACTGTCTGCTTTAACTTGCTCGTATCAGGTTGCTGTAAATAATTCAATCTCAGTATTTGCTGATGATATTGAACTAAGCAGAGCAGTAACTGTACAACAAGATATTGAACCTTTACAAGAACCTGGCAAAACAAGTTTAATGTATGGTAATGCACATGGTGGGCTAAAAATATGAACAGGTGGCCCACTGTATTGTATGTTTGTTTAGCACTTGGCTGCCCAGATCAGGGGGAATGGCTTAATGTTTCTTATGGCCTTCTCTGAGTGTGTTTGTGAGCTTTTTCTAGGATCCCTCCTCCCTCCTGTGTATTATAAAAGGGAAGAGGTCCAGATCCCAGGGGGCTAGGGGGCTTAAGGAATGGGACACGTGCTGAGGCCTGCTGCGACACCCCGGACTTCTCTGTTTGAGCTTTGCAAAATATGGACCTTTTCCCATAGAGACTTCACCTGTGCAAGCAACCTATCGATGTTATACATGTTGTGCCAAGTTTCCATTTAATGTTGTTTCAACTGCTTTGAGTCTGGTCTGAAGTTATTCAAGGGGTGCATGTTGGGTCTTGGCGTATTCCTAAAACCTGGGTCTATACAAGCACTATGGGGTATGAGTAACACCACAACGAAAAAAAAGAAAAGGATCTGGGGGTCCTAGTTAATGACAGACTCAGCAATAGCATACCAGGTTAAGCTGCAGCAAGCAAGGCCAGCAAACTATTAGCATGCATAAAAAAGGGTATTTACTCAAGAAATAAATCTATAATTCTATCACATTACAAAACTCTGGTTCAGTGCATCTCGAGTATGCTGTTCAGTTCTGGTCACTGGTTCTCAGGAAGGATGTACTGGAATTGGAGAGAGTCCAAAGAAGGGCAGCAAAACTAGTAAGATGGCTGTAGAACCTTAATTATGAGGAAAGGTTACATGCTTTAAGCGTATTTTCCCACTGTGTAGTAAATTTAGCAACTGCAACGACTACTGTAGGACACCTGTGATACAGTATTTCTGGGCTCTATAGCAGTCATATTAGTTTCTGCACTGCACACTGTATTGCATGAAATGGTAACTTAGACCAAATAATGCTAATAAATGATGTCAGAAAAAACATCAAATAAAATTTGTAGCGCTAAAGCATGATTAAAAATTATTTATTCATCCCCAGTATTGTTCATGCAAGCCAGATGTTCTCATTACAATTAGAAAAAAAACACGAGGAGAAGCATCATCAGAATATTAGCAAAAAACATGTAAATCCATGTACTCACATGATAACTGGTTTCTGCATAATCCAGATTGTGTACTGCATTCTGCAACTTGTCTTTACCACTCAGAATGATTACTTGTGCTAGCTAAACTCAATCAGTTTACAACTACAGGGAAACAGACTTTGTCCAGAGGTTTGGCAGACACAGTTAACCATTATTCTTTCTATGTTGGCCTTTAGGATAAATAAAATATGTATTACATAAATTGGATATCTCGAAAAGTAACAATATATGCTTGTTCGTTCTGCATGAGTGTGAATTAGTGTCACTGAATATAAAATATCCTGAAAATCAGGTGCATTTTATCAGAATTACAAAAGAACCTACTTCTTGTTATATTGTCTTCGTTTACAGAACCAGATTGCATGTTGGATTTTTGTGTTTTTTTCCAAAAGCTGTATGTGATCCTGAAAAATGTCAATTCACTACTGCTTTATGTGGAATTTACTGCATAAAACAAACACACTCGTTAAATACCTCATAAATCAAGTTGACTGTTAAAAAAAAAAAAAAGAACTGGCGGCAAAAAAAAAATGAAGAAAAAAAATGCTGTGGGGTCCCCCTCAGTCCCAGGCTCTTTGGGTCTGGTATTGATTTTGAGCGGAACCCTACTCCAAAATCAATAAAATTTGACATTAGGTCCCCCCAAAATCCATACCAGACTCTTATCCAAGCATGCAGGCTGGTAGGTCAGGAAAGGGAGGGGACGTGCGAGCGCCCCTCCCTCTTGAACCCTACCAAGCCACATGACCTCAAAATAGGGGAGTGCTTTGGGACAGGGGGCTATGTCCTCCCCAAAGCACCTTGTCCCCATGTTGATGGGGACAGGGGCCTCTTCCCCACAACCCTGGCTGGTGGTTGTGGGAGTCTGCGGTGAGAGAGCTAATCGGAATTTGGAATCCCCATTACCAAGGGGGCCTCTAGATCCCACCCCATGTCTTCACACACATAGTAACCCTAGTCATTCACCAAAATATAAATGTGTAGTGTAAAAAAAGACAGACAGTTTTTGACAAGTCCTTTATTTAAAAAAATAAAGCTTTGTCGTCAATACCACCGACCCGAAAAAATAAAAAAAAAGGTCCGCTCCAGCTGTCTGAGTTTTAAATAACTAAGGGGCAGGCATCCTGGAGATGTCACTGGGTGACCCCCCTTTGTGATTTCATCAGCCAAGAGCATGCTGGGTTGATGTCATCATAAGAGGGGGTCACTCTCTTATGACGAACTTATGTGGAACTGATGTCACCAGCTGGTCCCACCCCTTTTTATTTAAGAACTGTCAGACAGTGAAGGCCTTCCTAGGAGCGGATCTTTTTTTTTGTTTTCTTTTTTGGGTTTGTGGTGGCATTGTGATTATTGATGAGTCTACACTGAGGGATATTGTTTTATTAAAATGTTTTACATAAAGGACTTGTCAAAAACTGTTTCATGTCCTTTTTACTCTACACATTTTTTTCACAGGGGGAGTGGGGTCTGGGTACCCCCTGTTTAAAGGGGGCTTCCAGATTCCGATAAACTCCCACCACAGACCCCTACAACCGCAGGTCAGGATTGTGGGGAAGAGGCCCATGTCCCCATCAACAAGGTGCTTTGGGGGGCAGAGCTCTACTGCCCAAAGCACCCCCATTATGTTGAGGGCATGTGGCCTGGTATGCTCCAGGAGGAGCCCGCTTGTCCCCTCCCTTTCCTGTCTGGCCAGGCTTCATGTTCAGACAAGAGTCTGATATGGATTTTGGTACGCAATTTATTTTTATCATTTTGGCATGGGGATTCCCCTCCTATTCATAGTAGAAAGTCTGCTGACAGCTGATAACTCATCAGTTGTTAAGGATGCGGTGGCTGCCCGCTCAATAAAAACCATGACAGTTACTCATCTGCTGGTGTTGGTCCACTGTGCTTCATTAAGTCCAGGGTCAACGCAGCCATCTACCAGGAGATTTTGGAGCACTTCATGCTTCCTTACGCAGACAAGCTCTATGGGGATGCTGACTTCATTTTCCAGCAGGACTTGGCACCTGCCCACACTGCTAAAGGCACCAAAACCTGGTTCAATGATCGTGGGATTACTGTGCTTGATTGGCCAGCAAACTCGCCTGAACTGAACCCCATAGAGAATCTATGGGGCATTGCCAAGAGAAAGATGAGAGACATGAGACTGAAAAACGCAGAAGAGCTGAAGGCCACTACCTGGTCTTCCATAACACCTCAGCAGTGCCACAGGCTGATAGCTTCCATGCCATGCTGCATTGAGGCAGGAATTGCTGCAAAAGGGGCCCAAACCAAGAACTGAGTACATATGCATGCTTATACTTTTCAGAGGTCCGATATTATTCTATGTACAATCCTTGTTTTATTGATTGCATGTAATATTCCAATTTTCTGAGATTGTGGATTTGGGGTTTTCATGAGCTGTAAGCCATAATCATTAGTGTTGAGTGGAATACGCCATATTCGATTTCGCGATTTTGCGCGAATATATAGAAGAATATTCGCGAATATTCGCTAATATCGAATATTCGTGATATTTTATCCAAAAAAAATGTTGCCAAATTTCGCTAATGTGAAATTTCGCTAATGAGAAAATGATTGCGAAATTCTCATAAACGGAGATCATTTCCTGCATTACTAAACTAATATGCACTAAACACTAACTCTACACTAACTCTACTTAAAAGAAAGGAGAATAAGGGGGCAAAAGAAGGGCGGAGAAGATAATCGCGCAATATTCCTATTGCGCGATTATCTTCTCCGCCCTTCTTTTGCATCAGAGCCAATCAGAATAACTCGAATATTCGGCAAAAGGAATATCGCGCAATATTCCTTTTGCCGAATATTCGAGTTATTCTGATTGGCTCTGATGCAAAAGAAGGGCCGAGTAGCTGATGCGATTCTTTTATGTTGCCGAAAATTCGCAATGCGGCAACATAAAAGAATCGCATCAGCTACTCGGCCCAGGGTCTCTCTCTAATCATACCAGCAATGCTTTTAGACGTCGATGGAGATCACTAGAATGTGATCTGTTTTAAAAATAGCGAATATTCGCCGCAATATTCGAGTTATTCGCGAATACTTGAATATGCAATATTCGTAGCGAATATTCGCAATGCGAATATTCGTGAGCAACACTAATAATCATCACATTAATGACAAATCACGGCTTGAACTATCTTGCTTTGCATGTAATGAGTCTATCTCATATATTAGTTTCATCTCTTAAGTTGCATTAGAAATACATTTTTTGTAGATATATGCTTCAAAATATAATCCAAGTTTCAGACAATTTTTTATTCTGATAATCAGCAGGTAACAGTCTAACTACCTAGAGATCCAGCGGCCAGATAGACAGATCTTGTAATCACCTACAAATTCTCTTAACCTACAGCTGACCCCATCACAAAACATTATCAATCCAAATCTGGTTATATATCACAGCAAACACAAGTATAGCCAACCTGAACAATCCAAAAATGTGATATATGAGCTGAACGCTGGATGCTGCTGTATAGTGACAACTGTTGTTATCAAACAGCTACAGAAGCATTTTCATAATTTCAGTTCTGTTGTTAAAGGATCACTAAAGTTATTTTTATTTTTTTAAATAACAAACATGTTAGGCCCCTTTCACATCCGGACATACATTGGTTCCTATGAGATTGCGGGTGTCAGCAGATGAACATCTGCTAACACCCGATTTTGCCCGCTTCCGCATTCCTCCGACTCTGCAGATGGAGTAAAACCCTATTTTTCCATCCGTCTGCGGATCGGACAGACGGTCCATGTTCATCCGATCCCCCCCATAGTTTGAGACTTTGCCGGCGACTGTATCACTCGGCCTTTCCCCTGGGTGCGCTCGTCATTGGATGTGATTGACAGCAGCGCAAGCCAATGGCTGCACTGCTTTCAATCAACCAATGACAGAGTCGGGAAGAGAAACCTGCACGTTCACAACGCAGGATTTGTAAGGGGTCAGGTAAGTAAAAGGGGGGTTTCGGGGGGCCTCTAATCGGCAGATGTTTTTTCACCTTAATGTATAGAATGCATTAAAGGAAAAAAAAATTGCCTAAAATTAATGCCTGCAAGGTAGACAGACAGAATAGTGTAATGATTCTGTTAAAAAAAAAACGAGTAAATACCTATTAAATTCCTTCATCTATATCACCTCCGGCGGTCTAGTTTCTGTTCTCCCATTCACTTCCTGGTTTGCGGCGCTCATTCATGTAAGAACGACATTTCCCAGTAGGAATTGCGGCTCGTCCGGCAATTCACACCTCCTTGAAGTCTCTAAGGCCGCGTACACACGACCAAATAAATCAGATCAAATCGGTCTGTCAGACCGATTTGATCGGATTTGTCTGCTGGAAAAGATTGGTTTGATTGTGTACACACGATCAAACCAAAATCCCCGCCGGCAGACAGCGCGGTGACGTGGCGGTGACATGACGCCGCCACGTCACCATCACCAAGAAGTAAAACACTTCCGCGCATGCGTCGAATCCATTAGACGCATGTGTGGACAGATATGTCTGCTGGTTAGCGTACTAACCAGCAGACATGTCGGACAGACGGCTTCCCAGCAGACAGATTTTAAAGCATGCTTTAAAATCTGTCTGCTGGAAAAATCTGTCTGTCCGCCTGTACACACGATCAAATTTGTCTGCTGAAACGGTCCGTCGGACCGTTTTCAGCAGATAGATCCGATCGTGTGTACGCGGCCTTACGAGTAGATAGCGTCCTGCCGCACAGATTTAGTTCCCAGGGGGGGGGGCGAGCATGCCACTGACCACTGCAGTAAATCCTCCCTTCACGGTGGTGAGTAACAATCAGACAAGCAGGAAGAAATAGAGCAACTTCTGAGCAAAAACGAACAATGAGGAAGTGAAAAGGAATGTCTGCAGGTAAAGGATGCTTTACAACCCCTTTAAGGTGAATTTTTTACCTTTACAACCCCTTTAACTGGCAGCCAAGAAAGACAACAACTGATTAACAGATGTCCAAGCAGGAAAGCTCCATTTGGTTGACTGAGCGTATTATAAATTGATAGAGCACTCTCCAGAGCCTTTAAAGTAATTGGATGAGTCTGTACAGGTGACCATCCTATGGCAGCTATGTGGAACTTTACAGACTTATTATGTAGATTTCCATATGCTTCAAAATATAATCCAGGTTTCAGACAATTTTTAATTTTAGATTATCAGCAGGTAACAGTCTAACTACCCATTCATACTTGCTTTAATCAGACAAAAGGGGTTCAGTATATATTTTATGCAAAGTTTTGGTACCAGACTCTACTGAGAACAATAAGCATAAGGCCTCATACACACGACTGAGAAACTTGTTGTAAAAGAAACATCGTTTTCCTCGACAAGTTCCTTGTCAGGCTTGTTGAGAATCTTGTCAAGCTTTCTTTGCATACACACTGTCAAGACAAAATCTTGTTGTTTTCAAATGCGGTGATGTACAACATGTACGACGGCACTATAAAGGGGAAGTTTGATTCAACTGGCGCCACCCTTTGGGCTGCTTTTACTAATCTCATGTTACTGCGTGTTAAGTAAAAGTTTGGTGAGAGACGATTCACCCCTTTTTCAGTCTGTTACAGCGTGACAAATGTGCTATCTCCATTACAAATGATGCTTTTACCAAAGGTGCGCTCCCGTCTCATACTTTATTCTGAGCATGCGTAGGTTTCTAAGCATACACAAACGTGTTCCTCGTCGTAAACCAGCCGACAAGAAACACAACGAAGAAATTGAGACTCCTGACGATAAAAACGTGTTCTTTTATATACTTGTCGAGATCCACTACAGTTTTCTCGACGAAAAACATACACACAACCGTTTTCCTTGGCAAAAAAGCTCTGCCACCAAGTTTCTTGATGGATTTTGTTGAGGAAAACAGTCGTGTGTACGAGGTCTATGGCTCCATGCACACTGAAGCTAAAAAAAAAAACACCAGTAGCTTTGCAGGGAGCCTTTCAATGTTTTTTTTTTTGCATTTTTGCAATAGCTTTATTCAGCGTTTTTCAGTGTAGCTTTGACCGGTACACACTATACGAAAATCGTTTGACAGATCATCTTTTTTGCTTTGGTTGCTAGTCTCATATTAAAAATTAAGAGTTTCTTAACCACTTGACCACTGGGCACTTAAACCCCCTTCCTAACCAGACCAATTTTCAGCTTTCGGTGCTCTCACAATTTGAATGACAATTACTCAGTCATACAACATTGTACCCACTTGAAATTTTTGTCCTTTTTTTCACACAAATAGAGCTTTCTTTTGATGGTATTTGATCACTTCTGGGTTTTTTATTTTTTGCGTTATAAAAGAAAAACGACTGAAAATTCTGTAAAAAAAAAATCTGTCGTATTAGCAGGTTATTTCTCACACACAGCATATGCATACCACAAATTACACCCCAAAACACATCCTGCTATTCCTCCCGAGTATGGCGATACCCCATGTGTGAGACTTTTACACAGCGTGGCCACATACAGAGGCCCAACATGCAGGGAGCACCTTCAGGCGTTCTGGAACACCCAGGCCAATTCTGATATTTCTCTCCTACATGTAAAAATCATAATTTATTTGCTAGAAAATTACATTTACAGTTACGCCGAGTAAATAGATACCCAACATGTCACACTTCAAAATTGCGCACACTCGTGGAATGGCGCCAAACTTCGCTACTTAAAAATCCCCATAGGCGGTATTGCAGAGTATCGCGCAGGGTATTGCAAAGTATCGCGCAGGGTATTGGGTTATTGCAGAGTATTGGGGTATTGCAGAGTATCGCGCTGGGTATTGCAGAGTATTGGGGTATTGCAGAGTATCGCGCTGGGTATTGCAGAGTATTGGGGTATTGCAGAGTATCGCACAGGGTATTGCAGAGTATCGCGCAGGGTATTGCAGAGTATCGCGCAGGGTATTGCAGAGTATTGGGGTATTGCGGAGTATTGGGGTATTGCAGAGTATCGGGGTATTGCAGAGTAGTGGGGTATTGCAGAGTATTGGGCAGGGTATTGCAGAGTATTGGGGTATTGCAGAGTATTGGGGTATTGCTGAGTATTGGGGTATTGCTGAGTACTGGGGTATTGCTGGCGCGATCACGTGGTAAACGGCCGCTATTAGCGGCAATTTACCGTGATCCGTGATGCACGGACACTTCCGCGAGCGCGTTCCAGGGGACGCGCAATCGCAGAAGTAAGGGACGACGTCCTAGAGACGTCATGTCACAGCAACTCGACCGCGCTGTAGCAGTATTTTTGCTATAGCGCGGTCGGCAAGTGGTTAAAGTGACAAAAATTCTCATACAACAGAATAAAAATTCGGAAGGGATGTAATGTGTTGTATTGTATTTATATAGTATTTTCGAACGACAACTGTATTATTAAACTAAATCTGGTATTGTACAAGAAAAGTTTTGTGTTTGTCCCATCTGATAATATCGGATGAACTGTCATGATTGGCTCTCCAAAGCTGTTTACTAATGATCGCATTATCGTATGATCGCTTCTAAAGCGGTATTTTTCGCATTATATTCCGATCGTGTGCACGGGCCATAACGTTGCAAAACTATTTTACATATTTGTTGGCCATTCTTACATGTTTCAGCTTTTTCCCTTTCCCATAAGAAAAGAATATGGTACGTTAACTTCTCACACACCTAAAAGATATATATGGAAACTAAAAAGAAATGTTGTGGAGACATCCAGCGCCCAGACAGACAGATCTTACCCACAAATTCTCTTCACCTATAGCTGACCCTATCATAAAACATTATCAATCCAAATCTGGTTATATATCACAGCAAACACAAGTATAGCCAACCTGAAGAATCCAAAAATGTGATATATGAGCTGTACGCTGGATGCTGCTGTATAGTGACAACTGTCGTTATCAAACACCTACAGAAGCATCTTCATAATTTCAGTCCTGTTGTTAACTGCCAGAGACCGCCAAAACAAACAACAACTGTTTAACAGAAGACCAAGCAGGAAGTCGAGAAGACCATTGCATGCTTTATGCAAGCAGAAAGCCCCTTTAACATGGCATACATGGGTGACAATAAAGGTGATTACATAAGAAATCACATCTATCACATTACGCTACCATCTGTTATCTTAACAGTAGAAATGTGCACACTGAAATATTTTGTTTCGGAATTTCGTTTTCGTCCGAAAAATTTATTAATTTAGTTACTCCCAAAATATGTTTTTATTTATTTTGTTTCGTTAATAAATGCAGTCCGAAAATCCGAATTAATTAAGATCGAATCTGTCATTGAAGGCTTATGGTGTCTGTTGAATGTTCTAATAAGGTTTCGATGAAGCAGCTAAACTGTACGTCGCCGCAATCGTACATTTCCTCCTACAAGCTATAGACAGGGGTGTCCAAACTTTTTTCAAAGAGGGACAGATTTTATGAAGTAAAAATGCGTGAGGGCCAACCATTTTGCCTGACATTCTATGAACCATTAAAATTTGGTCTAAGTGTGTTTGTTCGGGCACTAATACACTGCCCAACAAGAATTCTCTTACCTTTGTGGCTGTGTGTGGTGAAGAGATGAGCTCAGGCGTATTATTTGGATTTACCAGCGTATAACACGCACCTTCATTTTAAAAAATCTTAAATTTTAAATGAAGAGCTGTGAATCAAAATAAGGGTCGCTGCCCATCAATACAGCCTCACAAGTGCCATAAATGCAGCACCCCCCTTTGTTCTGAATGCAGCACCTCCCTTACCCTGAATGCAGCACCCCCCCATTGACATGAATGCAGCACCCACCTTGAGATGAATGCAGCATCCCCTTGCCATGAATGTAGCACCCCAGTTGTCCTGAATGCAGCACCCCCCTTGCCCCCCTGAATGCAGCACCCCCCTTGCCCCCCTGAATGCAGACTCTCCATTGCAGCCTGATTCATTTATCTGCAGCATTGGAGGAGACAGGAAGGGGGCGGGACAAGGGCCGACAGACATACAGGAGAATTTCCTTTATTATCGGCGGCCTCTTTAATCGAAAGTCCCGCCTTCTGTGATGGACAGAACAGTCGTCCAATAGCAGCACAGGAGACAAACCTCCTCTTACACAGGTAGCCGTGTAAACAGGAAGTACTCCTGTATGCACAGCACTCTTCCCGCCTCCTCCAAGGCAGCCAGCACGTATTTCTTTTGTGGCCCCCAGAACTTGGGGATTCGTTGGGGGGCCACAAAAGACATACATGTCAAAATGACCAGGCGGGCCGGAACACAGGAAACCAGAACGCGGGCCGCAATTGGCCCACTAGCCGGACTTTGGACATGCCTGCTATAGAAGAATTCTAATGTTGTATGACACTAGTAATAATTAGATTTATAAATTATTATTACTAGTCAACCAACATTCAAATTCTTCTATAGCCTATGGGCCGAGCATTTGACTGGAAATGTACGTTTGCGGCGTTGTACAGTTTAGCTGCTTGTCGAATCTTCTTAGAACATGCGACAGACACCATAAGCCTTCAATGACAGATTCAACGTTGGTATGTTTTTCGCTGCTTTGTCGAATCTTCGTCGTTCATGTCGAATGGTTTCCCCCTAACACTGTCTCTATAATGTCAAATCTTTCCTCTCTATGTAGAATAATCTTGGACTAATAGAGTTATGGTTAGGCACATTCGACTGCAGATTCGATAGACACAGATTGTTATTGTCAACTATATGGAACTGTTGTCGCAATAAAAACAAAAATAAAGCTTTTTTTTATGTCGGATCTTTTGGATCTTTAGATTCTGCGCTTCCGTTTTATGCATTTGGACAAAAACGAATGCACATGTCTACTTAACAGTCGAATATCAATCCACATTGAATGTCAGGGCTAGAGCCTTTCTTGAACTCAAAAAGTTGACAAAAGTTTTTCAGTATGCCGGGTTCTACAGAGCTCGATCAAATGATGGACTTTTGTTGAGCAAGGATGGTCACACACTAATTGAAATTCAGCCTGTGCCTGTTGAACTAGCTACGTTTTTTATCAGTGTATGGCCAGCTTAATTGACGCAATATGGGAATCTCACCATATTTTTTGAGGATTTCATAGACGTACAATAGTTCACTTAGAAGCTAAAAAAAAATCATACATACATAAGTCAGTTAAAATTAAAAATACTTGTGTTCTTACATGTCAAAGTTTGTATGTTGACCGTGTTCATTATTTAACTCTATAATGTGTGTTTGATTTACTAAAGGCAAATAGACTGGTCATTTTGCAAGTGCAGTTGAGAATTTGCTCCAGAGCTTAGTAAATGAGGGGAAGCTTTGCTAACTTCTATCACCCAAAAAATGCTGTTTTTATTTCATTGCATGTCATTTGGGTTTCTTTGAATAGTGAAACTTCACCCTAATAGCTAAGCTCTGTAGAAAATTCCCTTGCAGGGTACAACTGAACCTGCACCTGCAAGTGATATATGCCCTTTTGTGTGTTAATTAACTAATAAATGCACTTTGGCGACAAACATTTTTGCAATTGGATGAAAAAAAGCAAGACTTACCTGCGGATGTGCATACCCCCAGGAATCTACAGATGCCTTCTAATACCACCCAGCCTGCCTGGCACTGCATTGTAAGCACTGGCTAGGGACACTGCACTGTCACTGACTTCAGCATCACAGACTTCACAAGCAGCACGCTTTCAAGCTGTGGAAAGTTGTGCTCCTCTGTTTTGAAAACAAGAATCCCAGAGTGTATGTGACCATGAAACAACAGGCTTTGTCCACAAACATCCAGTCTCTGCTCCTGTTCTCACCTCCTCAGTACATTCCATGACTCCAGCCCCCCTGTGTGTACTGGCTAGTGGCATTGTTCTGTTTAATAATTACCTGCACCAGGCTGCAGGGAGGGTGCCCTCATTGAATGCAGCCTAGAAATCTGATTAAGGCATCTAAACCCCTTGACGCTGGAAGGCTTAATCTCTGCATGTTTAACTCCTTTTTTATTTTTTTTCCTTTTAAATTGTTTTTAACCTTTCCTTTGCAAGTCAGATGACCGAGTAGCAAAGAGGTTGTTTGTGTTTTGGTCTAATAAACACATGACAAGTTTTGCGGCCATCGGTCAAAACGTGCCTATTCTTCTGCATTCAGGAGAGGTAGGTTAGGGGAGGTTGAGCCTCCCCTATCCACAACAGCCTATGGGGGTTATTTACTAAGGGAAAATCCATTGTGCACTACAAGCGCACTTGGAAGTACAGTCGCTGTAGCTCTGAGGGGAAGATCTGAAGTGAGGGGAAGTTCTGCCGACTTTATCATCCAATCATGCTTTATCATCCAATAAAATGCTGTTTTTTATTTTCCTTGCATGTCCCCCTCAGATCTACAGCGACTGCACTTCCAAGTGCAATTTCCGCGATCATCATTTCCGCGATCATCGATGCTGCGGGTCCCGTGGACCCGGTGAGCACCGGTGATCGCGTGTGCGCGCCCGGTCAGGCGCGCACACCTGACTCTAACGGAGGACGTCCATGGACATCCTATTAGAGTAGAGGAACCGCCTTTGTCTATATGGCGGTTACTAAGTGGTTAAACTTGACAGATAGTAACCCAAGTTTAAAACGTCAGTTTTGAGGCATTTTGCTGCAATTAGCAGTGTTTGCGTTTTTTTTTTCAATGCCCAAAAAACAAAAAACTCCTATAAAAGAAATGCTGCTAAACGCCAGTTACCGCGTTTAGCTACATTTAGCCGCGTTTAGTCGTGCTTGGCATCTAAAACATGGAAAACGTCTGCGTCTGAAACCATTTTTTCGCTTTCAAAGAAACGCTGTTAAACGCAACTGTCTAAAAACGGCAATAAATGAGACTGTGTACATGGTCACATAGGATAACATTGAATGAGTTCCCTCAATGCAGCCTCACCATGCATCCAACTGCCTCTGAACATACGTTTAGCAGCGTCCCTGGAACTGGAAGTGCACTTGTAATGTAAAGTGGATTTTCCTTTAGTAAATGACACCCATAGGATTTTAGAGTTGAATTTAGGAGCTTTGGCAAAAAAAATAAAAAAATGCCAAAAGCTCCTAAACTCAAGTTTAAGAGCTGCTAGTGTACATCAAGACTTAGGCCCCTTTCACACTGAAGAGTTCTTCAGGCGGTATAGCGTTAAAAATAGCACCTAAATACTGCCTGAAAAAGAAGAGAGAAAAAAAATCTCCTGCAAGCAGCATCTTTGGAGCGGCGAGAGAAGTTTATAGCTCCGTCCCATTAAAAAGAATGGGAAACAGCGGTAACACTGCCCGCAATGCGCCTCTGCAGAGGGGCATTGCGGGCGGTATTAACCCTTTTCGGGCGCTAGCGGGGGTTAATACCACACCGCTAGCGGCCAAATCCCTCTGCAATTTCGACAGTGTAGAACGCTATACCACCACCGCACCTCCCGCCTCAGTGTGAAAAGAGGCCTAAGACAGGGTTATAAACTCTGTTGTGATTTTTGTTGTTGCCATCTATAGGGGAGGTTTGTTGTCATCCATTAGGGAGGTTTGCCTTAATTTTCTGTTTGAAATCTCTTGAAAATTACAGAAGCCATGGTTGTCACCAGATTTAGGCTCCATGTACACGGGACGTTTTTACAACTGCTCCTAAATAATTAACCACTTGACCACTGGGCACTTAAACCCCCTTAATAACCAGACCAATTTTCAGCTTTCGGTGCTCTCACATTTTGAATGACAATAACTCGGTCATACAACACTGTAGCCAAATGAAAATTTTGTCCTTTTTTACCACAAATAGAGCTTTCTTTTGGTCACCTCTGTGGTTTTTATTTTTTTCGCTATTAATGAAAAAATAACGAAAATTTTGTAAAAAAAATGAATTTTTCTTCATTTCTATCATAACATTTTGTAAAAAAGTAATTTTTCCTCATAAATTTGGCCTAAAATGTATACTGCTACATATTTTTGGTAAAAAAAAAAAAGAAAAATTGGATATTATTTAGTCTGGGTGAAAGTTATAGGGTCTACAAGCTATGGTACCAATTTCTGAAAATTGAACAATTTGATCACACCTGAAGTACTGACAGCTTCTTTCATTTCTTGAGACCCTAACAAGCCAACAGACGGCACTGCAGTGGTGCAGGTGGAACTGGTGTGGCACTGGTGGGTACAGATGGCACTGTTGGGCACAGATGGCACTGGTGGGGCACAGGCAGCACTGGTGGGGTGCAGATGAGCACTGATTGGCACAGGTGGCACTGGTGTGGCTCAGATGACACTGGTGCGGCACTGGTGTGGCACTGGTGTGGCTCAGATGACACTGGTGGTGTGGCTCAGATGACACTGGTGGTGTGGCTCAGATGACACTGGTGGTGTGGCACAGGTGGCACTGGTGTGGCACAGGCAGCACTCATGGGCACTGATGGGCACAGGTGGCACTGATGGGCACAGGTGGCACTGATGTGGCACTGATGTGGCAGTATTGTGGTACTGGTGGGGCACAGGTGGCACTGGTGGGGCACAGATGGGGAACAGATTGGGCACTGCGGGTCACTAATCTCTCTCCTCTTCTCTCACGCTGCAATGGTGTGAGGAGAGGAGAGAGATGACCTGCAGGTGACCCACACTGCCCAGGTTTGTTTACATTTGTGATCGCGCCGTCATTGGATGGCGCGATCACGTGGCTCCTTACCGAGATCATTGACGCTGCGGGTCCCGTGGACCCGCCGAGCGCCCGTGACCACGTGTGCGCGCCCGCTCGGGCGTGCGGATCCGACGCTGGCCGGGTTTGTTTACATCTGTGATCGCGCCGTCATTGGACGGCACGATCACGTGGTAAGGAGCCGCCACCATTGACTCCTTACCGCGATTATCGATGCTGCGGGTCCCGTGGACCCGGTGAGCACCGTGATCGCGACTCCATGGACGTCCTGTTAGAGTAGAGGAACCGCCTTATAGACGTATTTCGTCTATAGGGCGGTTACTAAGTGGTTAAACTTGACAGATAGTAACCCAAGTTTAAAACGTCAGTTTTGAGGCGTTTTGCCGCAATTAGCAGTGTTTGCGTTTTTTTTCAATGCCCAAAAAACAAAAAACTCCTATAAAAGAAATGCTGCTAAACGCCAGTTACCGTGTTTAGCTACATTTAGCCGCGTTTAGTCGCGCTTGGCATCTAAAACATGGAAAACTTCTGCGTCTGAAACCATTTTTTCGCTTTCAAAGAAACGCTGTTAAACGCAACTGTCTAAAAACGGCAATAAATGAGACTGTGTACATGGTCACATAGGATAACATTGAATGAGTTCCCTCAATGCAGCCTCACCATGCATCCAACTGCCTCTGAACATACGTTTAGCAGCGTCCCGTGTACATGGGGCCTTAGGGTCCCCACTGGAAATTTCCCCTCTATTCCTGTTCTGGTGACAACCAAACATTTGTGATTTCCTTTCACTCTCAGTGAAAACAGCAAACATGACACATAGGGGAATCACCCCAACAGGAAAACCCCCAACAATAAAACCTGACAGGTGTTTTAAACTTCTCTACTCTATCCAAAACAAAAAAGTATTTTGCTATACATAGTTACATAGTTGGTAAGGCTGAAAAAAGACACAAGTTCATCAAGTCAAACCTGTGTGTGCACGCTTTTATGTCAATATTACATTTTATATCCCTGTATGTTTTGGTCGTTTAGGTGCCTATCTAATAGTGTTTTGAAATTATCTATGCTCCCTCCATTACTTGTGGAAGAGAATTCCACATTCATACCACTCTTACCGTAAATAACCTTTTACACAGTTTCCAGTTAAATCGCTTTTCCTCCAATTTTATTAAATGGGCGCAAGTCTTTTTAACCTCCCTAGCGGTACGATTATGTCAGATTGTTCATGCTGAAAGCGGTACCATTATTTTGCATGGAGATTTGGCGTTTTATACTGTAGGCCTGTAATTTTTAGGAATAACTCACTTAAATCTGTCCAAACAACAGTCTGGGTATAATAGTCTGGCTATGATAAAGTTTTAAACACAAAATCATAAATTATAATATAATAAACTATAAATAATTATAACAAATAATAATATATTAATAATAATAAAAATTATGCAATAACGTAATCAAATCAAAAACACTGAAATTTACTTAGTTGCAGAATTGTCACCGTCATTACTTTCAGTGTTTTATGACAAATTTCCCCACAAATCGCTATCGCTCAATTCTGAAAGTGATTCTAATTTATTATCGCTGTTTTCTAGCTGCTCTAAAAGCACTTTTGATGTAAAGGGACACTTTTTGGTTGCTATGGACAATCTACAGTTTCCAGGCAGAAAGAAAAGTATTTATAATATAAAACTGCATGCATGGCACTGGACAGACCACTAGTGACAAAGGGGATGTGTAATTATTTTATACAGCTTGCAGACACAGCGGGAGACATTGCAGGTAGAGTTGAGCGGACACCTGGATGTTCGGGTTCGGGTCCGAACCCGAACTTTGAAAAAAATGTTGGGTTCGGAACCCGACCCGACCCGAACTTTGAGCCGAACCCGAACCCCATTGGTCAATGGGGAACCGGACTTTTGACTACAAAAATGTCTCTAAAAAAAGGGCTGGAGGGCTGCAAATGGCAGCAAAATGTCGGGAAGAGCATGTGGAAATGTGGATAGGGAAATAACTTAAAATAACATAAAATAACATAAAAAAAAAAATTATTTGGACCTAGGAGGACGAGGTCCATATGTATTAGGAGGTTGAGGTGGATGTGGCGGTGTAGGTGGAAGCGGCGGTGAAGGAGGAGGAGGAGGTAGCCAACACAGCAGGTTTTGGTTTTTAATATATTTTTTAAATTAGGGTAAACCCCAAAAGAGTGAGAAAGATCTAGGGTTTTTACCTCATCCCTTTAAACCTGAACACAGAGTAATTACACAGGTTCTGGGGCTAATTTACTGTCGATAAGGCACCAAGTGAGTTTAATTAGCAGCACCTTAGTCAGCCAGAGAACCTGTGTAATTAATATGTTTTTGCTTTTAAAGGGATGGGATGGCAACCCTAGAAAGATCAGAAAAAAAACAATGGCTGGGTAAGGCCGGCCCGGTGTCTATTCTGTACGGACAAGTCCTCTGGGATCCATGCCTGGTTTATTTTAATGAACGTGAGCTTGTCCACATTGGCTCTGGACAGGCAGCTGCGCTTGTCTGTGATAACACCCCCTGCCGTGCTAAATACACGTTCAGACAATACACTGGCCGCAGGGCAGGCCAGCACCTCCAAGGCGTAAAGGGCAAACTCAGGCCATGTGCCCAATTTGGAGACCCAGACGTTTAAGGGGGCATAGCCGCCATTCAGTACGTGTAGGCGTGTGCACACATACTGCTCCACCATGTTGCTGAAATGCTGCCTCCTGCTAAAACGTTCCATATCAGCTGGTGGTGCTATTTGTTGTGGCGTGCTGACAAAGCTTTTCCACATTTCAGCCATGCTAACCCTGCCTTCTGAGGTGCTGGCAGTGCCCCTACTGCGTTGGTGACCTCTTCCTCCTCCTCTGCCTTCGCCTTGTGCTTCCACTGTGCCCCCGCTGCCAGGTGGGAATTGCACCAGCAGCGTGTCTACCAGCGTGCGCTTGCATCTTGCGTTCACGCTCCAGTGAGGGAATTAAGGACAGTACATTGTCCTTGTAATAGGGATCCAGCAGCGTGGCCACCCAGTAATCAGCACCTGTCAAAATGTGCGAAACACGCCGGTCGTTGCGGAGACACTGCAGCATGTAATCGCTCATGTGTGCCAGGCTGCCCAGAGGCAACGAAAAGCTGTCCTCTGTGGGAGGTGTATCATCTGTGTCCTCTGTATCCCCCCAGCCACGCACCAGTGATGGCCATGAGCTGGTCTGGATGCCATCCTGCTGTGAACATGGTTCCTCCTCCTCAATGTCTTCCTCCTCCTCCTCATCCTCCACCGCGTCATCCTCCAGAACTGTGCCCTTGCTGGAGAATTGTGTACCTGGCCTTTGTTGGTGCACAAACCCCCCCTTGGAGCCACTTGTGAATGACTGCCCTGAAAGCCTTGGAAATTAACCCGATTCCTCCTCCTCCTCCTGTGCCACATCCTCTTCCATCATCGCCTGTAGCGTTTTTTCAAGGAGGCATAGAACTGGGATAGTCACGCTGAGAGAGTCGTCATCGGCACTGGCTATGTTGGTGGAGTACTCAAAACAGCGCAACAAGGCACACAGGTCTCACATGGAGGCCCAGTTATTGGTGGTGAAGTGGTTCTGTTCCGCAGAGCGACTCACGCGTGCATGCTGCAGCTGATACTCCACTATCGCCTGCTGCTGCTCGCATAGTCTGGCCAGCATGTGCAAGGTAGCGTTCCACCTTGTGGGCACATCACATATGAGGCAGTGAGCGGGAAGGCCGAAGTTACGCTGCAGCACTGACAGGATGGGATGTGCGTCAAACCGGCTAGGCCCAGAGCTGCTACGAGATTTCGCCCATTATCGCACACCACCAGGCCCGGCTTGAGGCTCACTGACGCAAACCACTCATTGGTCTGTTGTTCCATGTCCCTCAACAACTCCTGCGCGGTGTGTGGTTTTTTCCCCAAACAGGAAAGTTCTAAAACTGCCTGCTGGCGTTTACCCATGGCTGTGCTGAAGTTGGTGGTGCATTTGTTACGCTGACTGGATGAGGAGGCGGTAGAGGATGAGGAAGTAGGAGTAGTTAGGAGGAGTTAGGAACAGGAGGCAAACTGAAACGCCCTGCAATCCTCGGTGGTGGAAGGACATGCGCCAAACTGCTATCCGCCTCAGGCCCAGCCGCCACTGCAATTACCCAGTGCGCTGTTAGGGAGATATAACGTCTCTGACCGTGCTTACTGGTCCACGTATCCGTAGTTAGGTGGACCTTGGCACAGATGGCGTTGCGCAGTGCACACCTGATTTTGTCCCCCACTTGGTTGTGCAGGGAAGGGATGGCTCGCCTGGAAAAGTAGTGGCGGCTGGGCACGACGTACTGTGGGACAGCTAATGCCATCAGGCTTTTAAAACTCTGCGTATCCACCAGACGGAATGCCAACATTTCAAAGGCCAGTAATTTTGAAATGCTGGCATTCAGGGCCAGGGATCACGGGTGGGTAGGGGGGTACTTCCTCTTCCGCTCCAGTGTTTGGGAGATAGAGAGCTGAATGCTTGCATGGGACATTGTGGAGATGTTTGGTGACCCAGGTGGTAGTGTTGCTTGCCGGTCCTCTAATTGAGGGGTGGCAGGTAGCACTGTCACTACAGAGGTGGATGAAGAGGCTGAGAGGCCCGAGACTGATGCAGAAAAGGAAGTAGGAGGAGCCAGAGACCTTTCTTGGTTTTTGAGGTGTCTATTCCACTGCAGCTCGTGCTTTGCACTTAGATGCCTGGTCATGCAGGTTGTGCTCAGGTTGAGAACGTTTATGCCTCGCTTCAGCCTTTGATTGCACAACGTGCAAACCACTCGTGTCTTGTCATCAGCACACTGTGTGAAGAACTGCCACGCTATGGAACTCCTTGGACCTGGCTTTGGTGTGCTCGGTCTCTTGCTGCGTTGGGCAGTAGCAGGCGTACTGTCTAGGGGACGGACACTCTGCTTTGGCACCCTGCCCCCTCTTCTGCTGTGCTGGTGGCTCTGTGCGACCACCGCCTCTTTGCATGAGGTTGATTCCATGTCGGGTCGAGGACCTCATCATCCTCCACATCATCTTCCACCCAGTCTTCACCACTGCCCTCCTTGTCGGTCTGCACAATTGCAAAAGCACCAGCACTTGGCAACTGTGTTTCATCATCATCCAAGACGTGCTGTGATGGTCCCCCCATGTACTCATCATAAAATATAAGTGGTTGGGCATCGGTGCACTCAATGTCTTCCACTTCTGGGGCTGGGCTAGGTGGATGGCCCTGGGATCACATGCTAACAGACTCATCAAAAAGCAGAAGAGACTGCTGCATGATTTGGGGCTCAGAGTGCTTGGCTGATTTGCAAGGGGGTGAGGTGAAAGACTGATGGTGGACATCGGCTGCAGGCGCTCACTCTGAACTTTCAGCACAAGACTGGTTGGGAGACAATGTGAAGGAACTGGAGGCACTGCCAGCAACCCAATCTACTACCGCCTGTTCTGCTCCTGGCCTCAACATCCGTAGAGCTGGATTAGGCCCGACCCAATGTCGCCTACTCACACCTGAGAAAGGTGTTTCACTTGTGCCTGTAGCTGGCACAGATCGACCACGTCCTCTCCCTGTAACAGGAGCTGCACCAGCAGCACCACGACCGAGGCCACGTCCCTTATTTGACGTTTTCCTCATATTTCGCAAATGTAGGATCTTGTCCTAAATGGGTGTTTTTTAAATACAACAATAGTGTAATATGGTGTAATATACAGAGATTCACCTATATAATTCTTTCCCTACAACAAGAAGCAGGAACCTAGCCCTAAACAATGTACTGGACAGACAGTATATCACAGTTGACAGGTGCAGTGCTGGTGAAATATACAGAGAGTCACCTATATATTTCTAGTCCCTATAGAAGATAGCAGGAACCTGGGCCTAAACAATGTACTGGACACACACAGTATATCACAGATGACAGGTGCAGTGCTGGTGAAATATACAGAGAGTCACCCATATATTTATAGTCCCTATAGGAGATAGCAGGAACCTGGGCCTAAACAATATACTGGACACACACATTATATCACAGGTGAGAGGTGCAGTGCTGGTGAAATATACAGAGAGTCACCTATATATTTCTGTCCCTATAGGAGATAGCCGGAACCTCTCCCTAAACAATATACTGGACACACACAGTATATCACATGTGACAGGTGCAGTGCTGGTGAAATAGGCAGAGAGTCACCTATATATTTCTAGTCCCTATAGGAGATAGCAGGAACCTGGGCCTAAACAATGTACTGGACACACACAGTATATCACAGGTGACAGGTGCAGTGCTGGTGAAATAGGCAGAGAGTCACCTATATATTGCTGTCCCTATAGAAAATAGCTGGAACCTGTCCCTAAACTATAAGATGCAGATCTGACAGAAATAAACAGTGCTGTTGTTGATTTGTGAAGCTGAATAACACTGTCCCTCAATCAGCAGCAGCCTGTCCCTAACCTAGCTAAAGCACAATGAAGCAGGATAAACCTAACTAACTCTGTCCCTCAATCAGCAGCAGCAGCCTCTACCTACACTAGCTACAGCAAAGTGATGATCTGTGCTGTGTGCCTCTATCAGATATAGAGGCTGGTCACATGCTGGGTCACATGCTGCACTGGCCAATCACAGCCATGCCATTAGTAGGCATGGCTGTGATCACTTCCTAGTCACAGTAGTAAAACAAATGGCGATTGGCTGTCGTGCAGCGCGCCATAACATAGCCAAACTCCGAACCCGAACCCAAACTTTTTCCAATTATTCGGGTTCGGATACTAAAAAAAGTCCGTACCGAACCCGAACTTTACAGTTCGGGTTCGCTCAACCCTAATTGCAGGTTCCAGGGGACAAAGTAAGTAGCAATGCAATTCCGAGTCTGGCTCGGGGTTACCGCTTTTGGTAGTAAAAACTCACCCCGAGCCTGACTTGGGAATACCACCAGGGAGGTTAAATGCCCTTTCTCTGAAAAGTTTTATCCCTATTGTGGGGTCACCAGTATGGTATTTCTACATTCAAATCATATCCCCTCTCAAGCATCTCTTCTTCAGTCAGAATAAGTTCAGTTCTTGTAATCTTTCCTCATAAGATCATCCAGTCCCTTTATTAGTTTTGTTGCCCTTCTCTGTACTTGTTCCATTTCCAGCACATCCTTCCCGAGGACTGTAGCCAGGCCTGAATTTACTCCCTTTGCTGCCCCAAGGCCGGTTCCTTCAATGCCACCCCCGTCCAAAAAAACTGAAAGTCCCCCCAACCCGTGTCCATCATTGCCGCCTCACCATCATTGCAGCCTTACCGTGCCCTCATTGCAGCCTCACCATCACTGCCGCCTTACTGTGCCCTCATTGCAGCCTCCCTCCTTGTCATTGCTGCCTTGATGTGCCCTCATTGCAGCCCCCCTCACCATCATTACAGCCCCCCTCACCATCATTGCAGCCCCCCTCACCATCATTGCAGCCTTAAGCCCTGTACACATGACTGGGATTCCCGACGGTAAAAACTCTGTCGGGAATCCCGGGGGGAAAACCGAGAACCTGCTCTGTAACTTGCTCTGTACCTTTGTACACACCAGAGGTTTCCGATGGGAAAACTGGTCGTGTGTATGAGGCATTACTGTGCCAAACAATGTAGCCTCACCAGTCAGTGTGTGCATTACGCACATCGGGCGGGCATCTCCTGCTCCTGCCATGTCACGGAGCTCACTGTGAAAAGTTTGGGCACGCTGTGATAAAAGTCACGCTCTCCTCCTAGACCAGCTTGTGTGATAGACAGAACACTATCACAGTGAGCTCCATGACATAGCAATCTCCCGTTGTGTGTTATAACTGGCGCCGCCCCGAGGCCTGGCCTCGATGGCCTTGTCGGAAATCCGGCCTTGACTGTAGCCCAGAAATGGACAGCATACTCCGGGACCAGATACCTTCAAGAAACTCTTCATTTTTTTTTTTTTAGGTCAGCAGCTACAGTGCCTGTGGTACAGCACTGTCTTTCTGCAGCTGGTTTTTATCGTGCGGGTCCCCAGTGCTACTATCTTGCATATGGGAGCTGGCTGTCATTTCCTGAGGAACCACAGATGGCTCCCCACTGTTCGTGTGCAATCTCACATCCTACAGCCTCCTGAGGCATATGACTTGTCCCAGGAGGTTGCGGGATGGGGCGGGGCAAACAGCATCATCCTTGCCTAGGTAAGGTCTGTAGAAGTGAGAGTAAGCACCAATAGGTGACAGCGAGTACACTCACCCCTCCCCCCCAAAAAAAAACTGTACCTCCATTATAGACCGGTGGGAGGAAGCGAACCAGCAGGACTTCACTTTTAAAGGTTCTGCTTTAGACAGCCACTGTACCCAAACATAAATGTTATGCACACAGACCCTTAGCATGTGCATATCACTGGAAGTGATTGATGATGGTTGTACATCATAGGATTTTTTTTTCAAATAAAGAACTTGTCAAGGCCAAACTGTAACTTGTGTGTTTTAATCTACTGTACACTTTTGTTTTGTTTTGAGTACCAGGTACCCCTTACTCATTCACATGGGGGGGGGGCAGGGTTGTGGAGAGGAGGCCCCTGTCCTCATCAACATAGAGACAATGTGTTTTGCCAGGGAGTCAGTGGGGAGGGCATGTGGCCTGGTATGGTTCAGGAGGGGCCTGCCAGGCTGTATGCTCATGTAAGAGGCTAATGTGGATTTTTGGGGGAACCTATGTTTGTTTTTGTGTTGGGTCTTCCATTAATCTTTACACCATATCCTCATCTAGGTATTCCGTAGATGTCAAACACAAAGCCCGTGGGCCGAATCCAGCCCACTGGGCCATTTCATGTGGCCCTTACACCCAGGGCTCTTTTCAGTTGGAGTGTAGCAGAGACTCTTGCCCTCTTCCCCTTACTTCCTCTTAGTGCCTCTCACAGATCCCTGCCTGCCCTGCACTCATATCAGGGACAAGGGAGATGCAGGTGCAGGTTGGGATGGGGTAGTAAGCTGCACTGTGCCCAGGTGCACAGATGCCTACAGTGATCTCCCTGCAAGTATGAGAGAAAGCCGAAGCTGCCTACACTGCTGGGAGGTACTAGAGCTGGGCCAGGTAGGTGAGATGCGAGAAAGCTGGGGGTAGGGGAATGAGGGCTCTGGAGGGAGATGTGTGCGGAGGTGGGGGATGGGGAAGAATGGTTAAGAGGTCAGAGCCGAGGTGGGGTGGAAGTAGGATGTGGACTGCCTGTGAAAGAGAGCTTATGCACTGTTCATAGCACACTTCTAAACCTTGCACTCTGTATGTAGCGCACTTCTCAATCCTGCAATATGTACACAGCACTTCCCTGAACTCCCCTGCATAGAGCATCCCTGAAATCTGCAATCTATACATAGCGCATCCCTGATCTCTGATCTGCACATAACGCACTCTTGGTATTTATTCCCCCTCTTCCTACTGTTACTGCAATTTAGAAACATCATTTGTTCGATGCGGTTCGGCGGAGGGGGCATGGTTGAGTTTCTGCACCTATTATCCTTTGAGGGCATCCATAATGCTGATGTGACCCATTGACAAAATTGAGTTTGACACCCCTGCTGTCTATTTGAATACCTTTTACTGCAATTCAGTGTTGTTAGTGTATATACATATATGTATAAGTAAATTATGTGTTATTTATCCTTTTTGTGTGGGTGGTAACTAATATACTGCTTTTGAAATCTTTAGTGATCTTGTATGCAGTTTTTGCAAAATCTCCTGAAGAAGCCATAGTCTGGCGAAACATGTAGCGATGAAGTTACTGCATCATCAATGTAAAAGCCGTATAAATATCCCTTGATTGCTTTGTATGAAAAACATATTTACTTGTGTTGGAACCTTTAAAAAACAGTCTTTGCTCTTTCTATACATTTTAATCCCTGGAATGTGATGCCAGGGACTTTCAGACTCCAGGCAGTTCTTTCTTCTGAAGTCTATACATGTTTCTTTGTTCTGAAAAAAATGCAGTAAAATGCACAACAATGCATCTGGTGGAAACTGTTGCTTCTCTGAACTGAGCTCAGCTGAGTAGGGCCAACCGTCTCAACAGCAGACACCTGCAAGGCCTCGGCTCCCCTTTCCCCACCTGACATCCAACTTCTGAGTACCTTGGCAACAAAACTCCTATCTGATTACTATTGAGAAGTAATCACAGAGTTACATTTTACAATGATAATTATTCTCCTGAAATAGCACACAAAGTACTTAGAAATAATTGTTTTTGGAATCCTGGAAAAGCTCCAAACATAAACCTGCATACAGTACAGGATGCATTTACTGAGACAAAGTCTGCAAATCAGAACATTTGGCACACTGCTGTCTTGCAAAAGATTTATTACTGGGCCAGTAAGCTTGTCCTGATTTATTAAGCATTACAATCACATGCTGTGGGCAAACTGCATACCTCCCAACTTTTTGAGATGTAATGAGGGACACCTATCAGCAAAAGTATGTAGGCATAGGACACACCCCTTGCCATGCCACCTTAACAGAGAATTGCACAAAAAAACAAGATTGGTTAAACCCACAATTGCTTTCTTTTACCACTATTATACCTTTATAGTGGCGTTTGGAATTTACAAATGCACTAATTTAGAAATCAGATAAAGGGTTTAGCTCTGGGTAGGGTTGTCCCAATACCACTTTTTTACCGATACTTTTTTCAAGTACTCGCCGATACCAATTACTGATACTTTTTTTTAATGTCATGTGACAGTGACGCACTGATGGCTGGGCACTAATAGATGGCACTGACTGATGGGTACTAAAAGGTGGCACCTACTGATGGTTGGGAGTCGGGACTGATGGCTGGCAGTGGCACTGATGGATGGGCACTGATTGATGAGCACTGATAGGTGGCACACACTAATGGCTGACAGTGATAGGTGGCACTGATGGCTGGCAGTGGCCCTGATGGGTGTGCACTGATGGCTGGCACTGACTTGGCACTGACGGATGGATGGCACAAAGGGCTGGCACAAGTGGATGGCAAAGGTGGATGGGCACTTACAGATGGCACTGACAGCTGAGCACTGACAGGTGGCTGGCACTTATGGGCACTGAAATAAATGACATGAGAGGAAAAGAACTAAACTAGTATTTTGCTATGCTGCCTGCGACTCCCATCTTGGTACACTCTGCACTCGGCCGCATAAAAGCAGCAGCGGACATCTTGTTACACCCAGCCCATATAGTTCAGGCTGGGTGTAACAAGATCTCCGCTGCTGGCTTAATGTGGCTGAATTCAGGGTGTACCAAGATGAGCGTCAGATGTCCAAGCACTGACGGCAACACGGAGCGTCACTTCAGTTACCGAATGTGACGGCTCCGGTCACCGATGATGCGGATGGACCCTGCACCGCTGCCAGGTCTGCTTACCTGCTCGAGGACTCGATCTCCGCTCCGCCCACTGACTCCTCCCACTGACCCCACCCCTATTGAACGCTGCCTCTCCCATCCCAGGTTTCGGATTAGGCATCGGGAGAATTTGTGCGAGTGCTCGGTATCTGTCCCGATATCGATACTAGTATCGTGTTGGGACAACCCTAGCTCTGGGAAACACTTTTTGAAAGATAAAACGTGCATTTTATAACTATATAAATCAGACCAAAATGAGGGACAAATGAGGAGGAATGAGGGACAGGTGGACATTGCTCCAAATTAGGGACAGCCCCTCAAAATCAGGGACAGTTGGGAGCTATGATACTGGTTTTGGAGAAATACTGAGGCACTAGGCCATTATACTGTATAATGAAATGGCACTGCAGTCCTTTTCAATTTTTATGTTTTAAATGTTTTGGTTAGAAAAAGTATCTTTTTCTAGCTACTCACTGCTCAACCTTCTCAATCCTAAAGCCTCATGCACATGAATGTTTGCAAGCTCTTCAGCCTTCTAGCGTAGAATGTCTGGTGCTTTCCTTTGCCAATACAAGTGACTTCTTGTATTTCCTTCATAGCCCCACTTTTGTGGTCAGGGAAATATGCTGTATGTGTGGATAAACGTTGATGCAAAAGCCATTGCCGTTTACGAAGAGCCAGCAGCTTACAGCTTTTCACTTATACTGTATTTCTGGCTGCACAGCACCACAGCTCCCACGGTGCAGAAAAGTGCTGGATTTTTTTTGCTTTAATACTCAGGAGTGTGTAAATGTCTGTGTGCATGAGGGCTAAGTAGATGTAGGTGGGTCTGATCTGCTGGACATTAACTATCCATCATGTTGGACATTTTTCTGTAGTTGATTAAAGGGTCACTAAAGAAAAAAAATGTTTTTGCTGAAATGACAGTTTACAGGGTATAGAGACATAAAAGTTAACTGATTCCTTTTAAAAATGATTAAAAATAGATAAAAATCAATCATATAATGTGCCTCTAGTTTCACTTTCGTTTTTAAACTGGTTTCATGTTTCTGTGAAGTACAGAAGACACACAGAACAAAAACAAACAAATCCAGGGCAGTGTTTTGTTTTTAAAAATTAATCTGAGGGGTTTTAGACACACAGCTTAGACCACAGTGAAAAACTGCCATGAGATCTTTCATAAGGAGCCAGACAAGCAGGAAGTGTGGAGATCAGAGCAGAATTACAGCAACTTCAAAGCAAAAACGAACAATGAGAACATGAAAACAGCACTGCATTAAGGTAAAGGAAGCTATTTAGCTAAAAAAAAAAAAATCCTTTAGTGACCCTTTAAGGATTGTTCCCTTTTCTTATAGAGGAGAAAAAAAATATTATTATTATTTATATGTTGAGTTTTCCTATGTTAAAACTGAACTGAAGTCCAAAAGACTTACCTTAGCTTTAATGGGTCCCTCGTTGGCACCTTCTCCCTGTTTTTTTTCCAGGTGTCAGTCTTTGGCCATCTTGATCTAAGCTATACTTGCTCGCAAGCACCGTGCTGAAATGTATATTGAGTTCCTAAATTCCACCTGTGAAATCATACAATATGCCTTTTTGTGGAGTAAAATTGCAAGACTTGGGGGGGTTATTTATGTAGCGCTACCCCCTCAGGAGCCACTAATTAGATTTGGGATCGACTCTCTTTACTTTTGGCTCACCCCTATTTAACTGGCTCAAACCCTCCCTTGACACATCAGATGTCTAGCAAATGTATTATGACCTCTGCTTGGCTGGGGCCACAATAACAGGCATATATATATATATAAACATTTAGCATATAATGGCAATGCAACAACAATATTACCTGCTCCTGTGGGCGGTTCCCCAAGCGGGAAAGAAGACACTGGACTGGAGGGAGTCTGTTCCACATTTTCACAGCTCTTACTGTGAAGAAACCCCTCCGTATCTGGAGGTGAAATCTCTTTTCCTCCAGACGTAAAGAGTGCCCCCTTGTCCTCAGTGTTGACCTCAAAGTGAATAACTCAACACCAAGTTCACTATATGCACCTCTTATATATTTGTACATGTTGATCATATCCCCCCTTATTCTCCTCTTCTCAAGAGTGAATAAATTCAGTTCCTCTAATCTTTCCTCAAAGCTGAGCACCTTCATGCCTCTTATCAGTTTGGTTGCCCTTCTCTGCACTTTCTCCAGTTCTCCGATATCCTTTTTGAGAATTGGTGCCCAAAACTGGACTGCATATTCCAGCTGAGGTCTTACTAATGATTTGTACAGGGGCAAAATTATATCTCTATCTCTGGAGTCCATACCTCTCTTAATACAAGAAAGGACTTTGCTCGCTTTGGAAACCGCAGCTTGGCATTGCATGCCATTATTGAGCTTATGATCAACTAAAACCCCCAGATCCTTTTCCACTACAGATCCCCCCAGTTGTACTCCCCCTAGCATGTATGATGCATGCATATTCTTAGCCCCTAAGTGCATAACTTTACATTTATCAACATTAAACCTCCGTCCCGTAGTACAAGGTCTCCGGTATCAGGCCCAACACTGTTTCAGTTGTCAGCTGGATGGCTTCGCCGATCTCCTGGAACATGAGCTAGTTACGGTGGTCTTGCTTCTCTCCGGCAGGTTGGCCTTCTGGTGACTCCAAGCCCAGGCTTCAGGCCTAACAGCACGGCTGTCCTGCTCTCCAGAGCTCCGCAGAAGGGAAGATGCAGGTCCCCAAGAGAGCGAGAATAGCTCCTCCCTCTACTTAACCACTTCCATACCAGGCACTTACGCACCTTCCCGCCCAAGCCAATTTTCAGCTTTCAGCACTGTCGCAATTTGAATGACAATTGCGCGGTCATGCTACACTGCACCCAAACAAAATTGGCGTCCTTTTTTCCCCACAAATAGAGCTTTCTTTTGGTGGTATTTGATCACCTCTGCGGTTTTTTTTTTTTGTGCAACAACTAAAAATAGAGCGAAGATTTTGAAAAAAAAATAAAGTTTTTATTTTTTTCTGTTAATTTTTTTGTAAATGAGTATGTTTTCTCTTTCAATTATGGGCACTGATATGGTGGCACTGATGGGCACCGATGAGGTGGCACTGATGGGCACCGATGAGGTAGTTCTGATGGGCACCGATTAGGTAGCACTGATGGGCACTGATAGGCGGCGCTGGTATTGGGCACTGATGGGCACTCATGGGCGGCACTGATGGGCACTCATGGGCGGCACTGATGGGCACTCATAGGCAGCACTGGGCACTCATAGGCAGCACAGATGGGCACTCATAGGCGGCACAGGTGGGCACTCATAGGCGGCACAGGTGGGCACTCATAGGCGGCACAGGTGGGCACTCATAGGCGGCACAGGTGGGCACTGATAGGCGGCACAGGTGGGCACTGATAGGTGGCACAGGTGGGCACTGGTAGGTGGGCACTGGGCATGGATTGGCACTGTGGGGTGGCACTGACAGACACTGGGGTGGCACTGATGATCACTGAGGGGTGGCACTGATGGATCAATGTTGCCAATCAGTGCCCATGTGTGGGCACTGATTGGCATCATTTTTTTTTTACTGCCCCCCTTTTTTTTTTGGTCATTTTTTTTTTTTTGTCATTTTTTTTTTTTTTTTTTACCATTTTTTTTGGTCATTTTTTTTAGTATTTTTTTTATTTCCCTGGTGGTCTAGTGTGGCGATCCGAGGGGGGGCTGCGCTGATAAACAATCAGCGCGAACCCCCCCTGTCAGGAGAGCCGCTGATCGGCTCTCCTCTACATGCGTCTGTCAGACGCGAGTGAGGAAGAGCCGTCGGCGGCTCTTCCTGTTTACATCGTGATCAGCCGTGATTGGACACGGCTGATCACGTGGTAACGAGGCTCCGCCGGAGACTCGTTACCGAGATCGGAGGTGCAGGGTGTCAGACTGACACCCCGCATCACCGATCGCCGCGCTGCGCGCCCGCACGGGCGCGTGCGGCATGAAATCGTGCAGGCCGTTTGAGAACGGCCTGTCACGATTTCATAACCACATCCCGGCCGTAAATCGGCTATTGGCCGGGCGGGAAGTGGTTAAGTAACCTCCCCCTTAAGTCTGTGCGGAGGTGTCACATGTTCCAATAATGCAGGGCATTGTGGGAAGCATAGTCTGTTTCTATGAAGAGTCAATGGAGTCCATATCTCCTGCCACTTGCAGTCCCACAATGCATAACTCCTTAAAGGTATCGTAACATATTTACAGGTGTAGCTAAAGTTCCGGTGGGGTTCAGACCTATCAATAGTCTCTGATAGGATGACCCGCTACATTTACTAAAGGCAAATCCACTTTGCACAACAAGTGCACTTGGAAGTGCAGTCACTGTATATTTGAGGGGAAGCTCTGCTGATTTTATCATCCAATCATGTGGAAGATAAAATGCTGTTTTTTATTTTCCTTGCATGCCCCCCTCAGATCTACAGTGACTGCACTTCCAAGTGCACTTTCAGTGAACTTGGGAGTGCACAGTGGATTTTCCTTTAGTAAATTACGCCCCTGGCATCAGCCCTGCCTCTTGTCTTAACTTTTGAATTCCACCGACTCGCCTCTTCTTCAATAGTATAAGGACATGCATGTTCTGTAGCGGAATATAAATACTAGAATAGCTCCTTGGGTTAATACGTCATGTCTCCACAGGGCACTTATACATTTTGCAACCCCCATTGGCTCTACCCCTGACTCCATCCTCTTTGCCTTACCCATGTGACAGGAGGCAGCGCTATACAGAAGCATCGGCTCTGCTTCCTCCTAGCGCTGGCTCCAGTGTTTCCAGACCATTTTGTCATATTTGTTCACTAGAAATGATTAAATGATTGTGATTGATGATTGATTGATAAGTCAAAGAAAAAACATTGTGAAGGAATATGCGTTTCACTCTATGTAACATCTCCAGTGCACTCAGCTATCCATATCCTTCTGTAAGCTACATCTCCGGGGAATTGCAGCTTACAAAGGGTTTTCCTTTCACTCCTGGCAGATGGAATGGCTGAAAAATGAGAGGAAGGTAAGTAAGTATCTGTTGAGATCTGCATTAGTAAACCATTTGGTTTGTCCTACATAGACAAAGCACAGATTCCTTGTACAGTAATGGAACTAAATGCCTAGCCTACAACATTTTCATAAATTCTGCAGTTAAAGCAGAAATAAACCTTCCAATACTTCCCTCCCCTTCAGTTGGGCCCCATGCACACGAGCAGGGCAGGACTTAGGGTGGTGGGGGCCCCTGGGCTTGAGTGTTGAAGGGGCCCCCTGGAGCAAGGGGGGGATCATAGTTGTTGAGCGGGGGGGTGCCTATCAAAGTTGTTGAGCGGAGGGCATTAAAGTTCTTGAAGGGGGGTTGCCATCCTAGGGCCCTGGAGACCTCTGGGCCCTTTAATAATAATAATAATATTTTATATATATATATATATATATATATATATATATATATATAAAACATTTTTTTTTATAAATAAAAAAAGTGGAGGTTTCTGTCCGGGGCCCTGGGGGCCTCCAGACCCCTAAAAAAAATATTAAAAAAATAAACATTTATAAAAAATACATAAAAAGGGAGGTTGCAATCCGGGGGCCCTGGGGACCTCTGGGCCTTTTAATAAAAAATAAAAAAATATAAACAAAAATAAAAAAATAAACATTTATAAAAAAAAAAAATATATATATATACTGTATATAAAAAAAATGTTAATTTTTGTATAAAAAAAGGGGGGGGGGGGGGTTTGCCATCCGGGGGCCCTGGAGACCTCTGGGTCCTTTAATAATATATATATATATATATATATATATATATATATGTATATATATATATATATATATATATATATATATATATATATATATGAAGGCCAGTATGGTGGCCTGAGTTTATGGGAGGAGCCCGGAGGGTATTTAAGCAGCCCACTCACACATGCTCTTTGTCGGTTCAGTGTGCAGTACTACACGTCACTGGGCCGACTCTTCCCAGCTCACCTCATGTCCGTGAGTCTGCGCATTCAATCGCATTCGTCATCGCAATCGCTTTGTGGCTTCTCCCTTCATGGTCTTCGCCGGCGGTTCCCGCTTACTGTCGCAGGTTGTATTCAAACCTTTTCGTATCTTGTGCAATCTTGCAATTTGTTATGATTCCTATCCTGCATTTCTTTTGGAAAAATAAAATAAAAATCTGCCTCTGAGTTACTGTTGCTTATGTTCCAACATCATTCGGCTCAGGCGTAGTACATTTGTAACTTCCTTATGCCAAACATACAATTCATTTGTAAATCCATTTGGAGATTAGCATGTGTTTGTATGGGTTCTTTGGCAGATTGAGGTGGTAATTGGACTCACATGGTGCCTTGTCTGCACTTGATTAGCCTGGGGGGATGGGTGGTTGGTAGGTGTTCGGTTTCAAAGCAAGGGGTAGCATACACTCTACAACCAAATCGTATCAGATTCGTTCAATACTCCTTACTACCGATTCGTATCGAATTTGTTTCATGCATTTTTACAACCGTTTTGTATCAGATACATTGCATGCTTTCTACCGTTGTCATTCATTGTTCCCCATGCCGTGTGTTTTTAGTTCCCGCAGCGGAACTTACGAATTGTTTGTTCACGGTTCTTCTCTCTCATTTATTGACCAAAGTTATTGCCTGTGCGTCATGCATGGCGCCACACCACACTCTTCGGATGTGTTGCACATCCACTCCAGTCCAAAGCAAACCCAGTCGCACGTTCACTGTCCCAGGTAGGATTCGTTAGCTTGTTTGTCACGTCAAATTTGTGGCCACTCATGGTGTCACCCGTACCATATGTTTGGTTCCCGCAGTGGAGCTTACAAAGCATTGATACGCACTTCTCGTGTTCTATTTTCTACACCAAACCTCATTGTTTTGCCCCATGCACGGCATCACGCTACACCTTCCCGACATGTTTCACTCCAGCCACAGTCCGCCGCAAACTCACTTGCATGGCCCACTGTCGCAAGTAAGATTTGTTATTACATTCTTTATGTCCTATCAATTTGCTACCATTTGTTGTCTCCCATATCGTTCATTAGTGGCCCCTACGGAACCACGATTCAAACAGGCGTTGTCCTTCTACCTTATACTGCTTGCTTAAGGTACAAACAAACCAGGTGTTTCTATCCTTTCTCAGTAACCCAATTCTTATTGATTAAGACCTTGCAACCATGCAAATCATCTCAGCAGCCTGACACCCTTGTTAAGACCCTTGCAACACATGACCCTTACAAAACGCAAAATAAAAAAAAATAAAAATATAAAAACGCAAAAAAAAAAAAAAATGCATAAAAAAAAAAAACCTTTGCCACCTCGCAATCTCAGCCCCTCGGCAACCTGACACCTGTTGAGACTATTTGCAACCACGCAAAATCGTCTCAGCAGCCTGACACCCTTTTTGAGACCCTTGCAAACGCAATATCGTCTCAGCAGCCCTCACACTCATTGAGATCCTTGCAACCACGCAAAATCAGCAGCCTGACACCCTTGTTAGACCCTTGCAACACATGACCTTTACAAGACGCAAAATAAAATAAAAAATAAATATAAAAACGCAAAAAAAAAACCTTTGCCACCACGCAATCTCAGCCCCTCGGCAACCTGACACCTGTTGAGACCGTTGCAACCACGCAAAATCGTCTCAGCAGCCTGACACCCTTGTTGAGACCCTTGCAAACGCAATATCGTCTCAGCAGCCCTCACACTCATTGACATCCTTGCAACCACTCGTATATCGTCTCAGCAGCCTGACACCCTTAAGACCCTTGCAACACATGACCCTTACAAAAGGCAAAAAAAAAATATATATATATAAAAAACGCCAAAAAAAAAGGAAAATTAAACATTAAAGTGCAAAAAAAATCTTTTTTGCCACCACACAATCTCGGCCCAGCAACCTGACACCTGTTTAGACCATTGCAACCAAGCAAAATCGTCTCAGCAGCCTGACACCCTTGTTGAGACCCTTGCAAACGCAATACCGTCTCAGCAGACCCACACTCATCGAGACCCTTGAAACCACACAAAATCATCTCAGCAGCCTGACACCCTTGTTAAGACCCTTGCAACACAAGGCCCTTACAAAAACGCAAAGAAAAATATATCTATAAAAAAAAAAAAACGCAAAAAAAAAACGTTGCCACCACGCAATCTCGGCCCAGCAACCTGACACCTGTTGAGACCATTGCAACCACGCAAAATCGTCTCAGCAGCCCTACATTCATCAAGGCCCTTGCAACCACGCAAAACCGTCTCAGCAGCTTGACACCCTTGTTGAGATCCTTGCAAACGCAAAATCCAACTCAGCAGCCCCACATTCATCAAGGCCCTTGCAACCACGCAATACCGTCTCGGCAGCCTCACACCATTGTTGAGACCCTTGCAAACGCAATACCGTCTCAGCAGCCCCACATTCATCAAGGCCCTTGCAACCACGCAATACCGTCTCGGCAGCCTCACACCATTGTTGAGACCCTTGCAAACGCAATACCGTCTCAGCAGCCCCACACTCATCGAGAACCTCGCAATACCGTCTCGAGCAACCTCCCACTCATCAAAGACCTTTGTGACCACGCAGTCTCGCCCCAGCAACATGGCATTCATTTAGACCCTTGCAGCCAGAAAAATGGGTGTTTTTCAGCCACCCCTGATCTGTCCTCTATGTTATCTTACCAGTACGTCTACACAGGATCCCCAACCACTCCTCTATGTTATCTTATCAGTACATGTACACAGGATCATTTATAGTAATTTCTAGGCAGTTGAGTTCAGAAACCTTCTCGAAAAAAAAAATTGGGTTCAGACGGCATTCGAAACGCCGATGCCTGTAACAGCTTGTAAACACAGCCACATGTGGTAACTCATGTTTACCAGCGTTTCATTTACAGTCGTTTTTATAAAAAAAAAAAGGGGGGAATATTGTCTCAGCAACTTGACACTCATTTGAGACCCTTGCAAAATGTAATATCATCTCAGCTACCTCACACTCGTCTAGACCTTTGCAACCACACAATCTTGTCTCAGCAACCTAACGCCCGTTCAGACCTTTGCAGCCATACAAAGTCGTCTTAGCAAACTGACACTCATTTGACACCATTGCAAAAGCAATATCGTCTCAGCAACCTGACACCCGTTCAGACCTTTGCAGCCATACATAGTCATCTCAGCAGCCCGACACTCACTTGAGACCATTGCAAACGCAACATCGTCTCAGCAACCCCTCACTTGTTGAGACCCGTGCAACCACACAAGGCCATCTCAAAACAAACCTCGTAATCATCGAGACCTTTGCAACCACGCAATATCGTCTCAGCAAACCAGACTGAGACACTTGCAACCACACAATATTGTCTGCAGCAGTATAAAACACTTTGCAGCATGCACCTACGTGCAAACCCGAATACAAACTAAACTTGCAAACACACCTCAGTGACAATTAGCCAAACAAACACACAGTGGCACCCAGTTGGCCATTCATCTTTAGTGGCACGCGGGCCACTCATCTTTTCCCTGTCTTTTTCCCTGCAGTTAGTTCAGGTTTCCATCCAGCACCAGCGAGTGCACGTTGGTCAGCGAGTGCACGTTGGTCAGCGGGTGCACGTTGGTCAGCGGGTGCACGTTGGTCAGCGAGTGCACGTTGGTCAGCGAGTGCACGTTGGTCAGTGAGTGCACGTATATCATCTTGTTGAGCACCTGTGTATTGTCTTGATTTTCTCACACCCATGCAAGATCCAGTCCAAGTTCTTAAACTAGACCAAGCATCAGTAGCAGACTTAGCTATGTGGGACAACTTCCCCACCTGATAGAACAGCATTTCAATCTTCATCCCGGCAGTGTCAGCCGAGCCACCACAGGCTTTTGCGTGCATTTTTCGTCCGCCACTGGTTCTCCAAACCTTGGCCCCCAGAAATTCTCTTAAATTTCTGCTTCACCCAGTCTTCATCACGTCTCGTGCTGTACCCCATTGTGGCAGCTGCCCAGGTTTGGGGCCACACTTGAACTGGACAGACAGTGTTCTTCACCACAGACAATCAGGCCACAGCCGACTTCATCAATTAAGGTAGATCAAGCCTCTCCCCATCACGTCCTTCCTGCGCAGGCTCGCGCAGCTGTCACTCCGTCACCAGTTTAATATCTTCTGTAGTCATATTCCAGGCAAATGCAAAATCGCAGCTGATGCTCTGTCCCATTCTAACCTTATTTGTTTTTCCAGCAAGAGCCTGGAGCTGACCCAATAACCATCCCTGTCCCACCCTGGTCATTGCTGACGATGGACTGAAGTAGCATCTCACCAACTCAACCCAGCTTATTAACTCCTTGGCACGCAACACACTGAAGGCCTAATACACTGCTTGGAATACTAACTGATAATTTTTGGCCACTTGCCTCGGAGCAGCAATAGGCAACGTTAGACACGTCCTAGCCTTCATATCGTATTGCCACACGCAGCTGACCCTTTCTCACAATACTATCACGCCATATCTAGATGGCGTCCACCATTTCCTGTCCCTGCAGGACCCCAGTAAACTGTCAGTATTCTCGAGCCCATGCAGTCAAGTCCCTCCTACAGAGCATACAGAAGCACCAACCTGTAGTCAGTAGCAAGCGCCTAACTTTCAAGAGTGCCCTCTTTAGGCACATGTCTGAAATCCTTACTCGTTCCCCATTTAGGGCCTTGCCCAGCATAGTCATCCTAGCAGCCATCTACCAGGCCTTCTACGGTTCCCTACGGCCTAGTGAATTTACAATCAGTGGCTCCGGCAGTCAGACACTGCTCCGACGCCACCCGACTCGCTTTCGAACCCCTACACTCTCAGTCTGCAAATGCAACAAACCAGCCCCGGGGGTTGACATCAACCTGTTTCAGACTAACAATGCCTGATGCCCAGTGATGGTGCTCGACCGACTACTGCTCCATCTACCCAGCCAATCTGATGGTAGCTTGTTGCTACCCTTTCTAAACCAGCTTCCAGAGTGGCAGCCAGTTTGTCAAGCATGTCAGAATCCTAAGCAACTTGGGCTTCAAATCCCAGTCTGTTCTCAGGACATTCTTTCCGAATTAGAGCAGCCTCAACTGCCTCCCAACAGGGAGTACCAGACCACGTAATCAAGACACCAGGCTGATGGGAAGTCTCCTTGTTTTGCCACATACATCCCAAATCCTCAGGAAGAAATGGCACAAGCCTTTACCAAGCTGGCTCAATAAATACAAGAAATCAATATAAGCTATTTCCCTATCTGAGTCTTTTGCCCCCTTTTCTTGGCATACTGACCAGACCACCAAGGCACACTTCAGGTCTATTTATATTGTAAGTCTTGTCGCGTGTTTATGTGATCCACATCACTCTCGGTCAGAGGGCCACGACCATAAATAAGAAGGCCAGTATGGTGGCCTGAGTTTATGGGAGGAGCCCGGAGGATATTTAAGCAGCCCACTCACACATGCTCTTTGTCGGTTCAGTGTGCAGTACTACACGTCACTGGGCCGACTCTTCCCAGCTCACCTCATGTCCGTGAGTCTGCGCATTCAATCGCATTCGACACCCTCCCGCCCTTCCCTTTTTCAGGGCACTTCTCAGCATATCCTTCTTCAATTAACTACCCATTACTTACTTTGGGTATGCCCCCTTTTCTTGGCATACTGACCAGACCACCAAGGCACACTTCAGGTCTATTTATATTGTAAGTCTTGTCGCGTGTTTATGTGATCCACATCACTCTCGGTCAGAGGGCCACGACCATAAATAATATATATATATATATATATATATATATATATATATATATATATATATATAAATAAATATATAAAAAAACATTTTTTTTATAAAAAATAAATAAAAAAAAGTAGGGGTTGCTGTCCAGGGCCCCGGGGGCCTCCGGGTCCCTGGGGACCTCTGGACCCCTAGAAAAAAAAAAAAACTTTTTTTTTTTTTTAGAGGGGCCCCCTATTGGGCGGGGCCCATGGGCTTGAGCCTAGTCAAGCCCAATGGTAAGTCCGGCCCTGCACACGAGACGCTGGTGCAAACTCTGCTGAACGCATGTTTTTAAAGGCTGAAACTGGCGGTTAGAAATGCCCATTTTGCCGCGATTGCAGCCGCGTTTAGAATAGTTTTACCGCGTTTGTGTCTATAAGCGTTTAGTTAAGAAACATCATAAGACCCTCCCTAAGCTCAAAAAACAGTATTATTTAACCATTTCAGCCATTTTGTGAGACCGGAGTGAGTAGCAGCAGCTGAGAGAGTACTTGTATTTAGCGTGTTACTTGCCACATCACCTGCCACAAGCTGTGGATTGTCCACTTGCCACGTCACCTGACATGTCACCTGCCACAAATTGTGAATTGTCCACTTGCCATGTCACCTGGGCACGTCACCTGCTACAAGCTGTGGATTGTCCACTTTCCACGTCACCTCACACCTCTCCTGCCACAAATTGGGAATTGTCCACTTGCCACAATACCTGCCACATCACCTGGCCACGTCACATGCCACAAGTTGTGAATTATCCACTTGCCACGTTATCTGCCACGTCAACTGCCACATCACCTGGCCACGTCACCTGCCACAAGTTGTGAACTGTCCACTTGCCACGTCACCTGCCACAAGGAGGGTTATACTTCCTGACATTTTTTTTGCCATCTTTTCCAATAGGCAAAGCAGACAGTGAGAGGACATCTCTGCAAAGTAAGGGAGTCCTGGGTGTCACCAGGGTGATCAAAACTAGTGTCCCCATTCCCAGTGTATTACTGTTCTGGTGTAAACTCAAAATGTGTGATTTTTCCTTTACTTTATTTTTTTAACCACTTCCATACCGTAGGACATCATATAAAGTCCTGGACTTTAGTGGGTGATATCTGAATAATGGCTGCAGCTACAGGCATCATTCAGATATCCTTCTCTTTAGGCAGCGATTCTACGTACCATAACAGTGATCATAGCGGCGGTTCCGCAACTTTATTGTTCTTATAGGACATTCCCCCCCTCCCGCCGCCATCCGGTGCTTCTCCGTGCTCTCCCATGCCTCTGAGGCACAGAGAACAAATCGTCCGCCACTGGATGATGACGATAGAGATTTCTGGTGACCAAATGGTCACCGGTCATCTCTATGACAGTCGGAGACCCGGGTACCCAGAAAAAAAACAAAGCCGCAATCGCGGCTGAAAGCATGAGACCGGTGAATTTCTTTTCATTATACATGTGGGGTCTTATTGACCCTGCATCACTCCATAAAGAGGGCCTGTCACACACTATTCCTATTACAAGGGATAATTACATTCCTTGTAATAGGAATAAAAGTGATAAAAAAAATGTAAAAAAAAAGTGCAAAAATAAAAAAAATTAAGTACAATAAAAAAATAAAATAATAATAATAAAAAATTTAAAACACCCCTCTCCCCAATAGCTTACCCCCAAAGCGAACACACACGTAATTCCCGTCCACATATGTAAACGCCATTCAAACCACACATGTGAGGTATCACCGCGTGCGTTAAAGTAAGAGCAATAATTCAAGCACTAGACCTCCTATGTAACTCTAAACTGGTAACCTGTAAAAAAAAGAAAGTGTTGCCTATGGAGATTTTTAGGTACCGAAATTTGGCGCCATTCCATTAATGTGCGCAATTTTAAAGCATGACAAGTTAGGTATCTATTTACCCTGCGTAACTTCATCTTTTACATTATACCAAAAAATTGGGCTAACTTTACCGTTTTGTTATTTTTTAATTCATGAAACCGTTTTTTTCCAAAAAAAGGCATTTGAAAAATTATTGCTCAAATACCAGGCGAGATAAAAAGTTCCTTTATTCCCTAGGGTGTCTGCTAATAAAATATATATAATGTTTGGGGGTTCTGAGTAATTTTCTAGCAACAAAAGTATGTTTTTTACATGGAGAGAAGTGCCAGAATAGGCGCAGTATGGAAGTGGTTTTAACAGAAAACAGGACAAAACGAGAGGGTAAGGCTCCATGCACACTGAAGCTGATAAAAGCTCTAAAAAAATGCCAGTAGCTTTTTAGGGAGTTTTTTTTGCGTTTTTTGCAATAGCTTTAATCAGCGTTTTTCAGTGTAGCTTTTTTTTTTTTTACTTTTTTTTGGGGGGATAAAAAAACGCTAAAAAATGCTGGCACCAGCGTATTTGATCGCTTTTCAACATTTTGCGTTTTTTTCACTTTTAACGCAAATTTCGGGCGTTCAGAAAAAAGTCAATAAACTCCAAAGCTCATTAACACTAAAAAACGCCCAGGTGTGCATGGGCACATAGGCTAACTTAGAGTTCAGTTAATGGGCTTTAAAAAAAAAAAAAGCCAAAACGCCAATAAACTGCAGTTTATCAGCTTCAGTGTGTATGGAGCCTTAAAGGGGTGTTCCAGCCACAATTTTTTTTTTTAAAAGTCAGCAGCTACTAACAGTGTAGTTGCTGACTTTTAATAAGGACACTTACCTTGTCCTACTTACCCGCGCTGATAGCCCCCCCGATGCCGGTCCCACGATCGATCCAGGTCCCGCGCCACCATTCACACTAGGGGAAACAGGCAGTGAAGACGCACGGCTTCACTGCCCATTTCCTACTGCGCCTGCGTGAGTCTCACGCTGGCTTGTGAATGGGCGGCTGCTCTCTGAGAACACACACAGTTCCCAGAAAGCAGCGCGCCCCATTCACAAGCAGAAGAAGCAGAAGAAAAGACACCGTGGTGTGGAAGAGGCAGATTACGGACTTCCGCATAGCAACACGTATTTCAGGTGAGTATTTTTTTATTTATTTTTTCACATTTTTTTTATTTAATTTTTTAAGCTAGATGGGCAAATGTTGTTTTCCTGGGTGGAACTCCGCTTTAATCTTCCTAACAGGGCCACAGACAGTGATTCAAATTGACAAATGCTCAAATCCCTTTCCACTCTATCCAAAACTAGAGTAGAACTTTTGCTTTTAGTTACACTTTCAGTTCTGCTTTAAATACTCCCACAACTTTCTCCTTTTAGCTTTTCTAAAAAGTTCAATACAGGAATGCAGCCTGCAGAGTATTATGTGAATGAAGGAACTCTGTTTTTCGTCCTCTTTTTTTTCCTTTGTTCACATTGTAATGTAAATATATTGATGATACACATCTTATTTAAGGCCCACTGTCTTTTGAAGAAGCATATCCTGTATTTCACGCATACAATGGTTGTGTCAAGTATGGGGGAATTACTTTTTTCAAAGGAGCATGGTTAATTTCATGTAAGTTTACAGTTTTTAACTATCCAAATGCCTCTTACTAACAGCTATATGTGTACTGTAATTCATTCATGCACATGGAAAACTACAAAGGAGCAGTGAAGCGTGAGCACTCCATATAAGGAATGTGAAACAAAGCAGAACGGGCGACTTTAAAGGATTCTAAAGCCTGCTTTAAGTTAATGTACTTTAAATCTTTAAAGTAAATAAAAGTATTCTTAGAGTTGTTGTAGGAAATGTTTTACCGAATTTTAAGACATGGTAGTATGTTACAATAAGTAAGAGATTTTTTAATTTTTTTCTATTAAAATAACAAGCTTGTTATACTTACCTGTTTTGCGCAGTTGTTTTGCACAGAACAGCTTGGATCCTCCTATTGAGTGGCCCCACAGCAAGCGGCTTGCTATGGGGGCACCCAATCCGATCTGCAGCTCTGTGTGTCCATTCAGAAATGGAGCCTCAGTTAGGCCTCACCCCCTCTCTCTCCTTATTGGCTGACTGAATTTGATTGACAGCAGCTGGAGCCAATAGCACTGCTGCTGTGCCTCAGTCAATCAGTCAATCAGGAGGGAAAGTCCCTGAAGGTTAAACCATTTGTGCACATCGCTGGATGGGGGGGCTGCATAGAATGCATTAAGATAAAAAACCTTCTGCCTTGACGGAGTTCGATCCAAAAGTGGAGCTTCTACTTTACTGAGTCCTAACCCCCTCACACGCCACATTTGGCATGTCATTTTTTTTTGGGGGGGTGGGTACCTAGTTTTAACAAAAGAAAAGTGTAGCGCTAAAATTATGTGAAAATTAACCATATCATGCAGTGAAGCATAATATAAACATATAAAGTGAAAAAACTGTGTAACTTAATGTTCAAAAAAGTTCATATCTATAAATATGAAATTCTAAGGGATGAGTCTCAGTGTTGATTCTCAATCCAAATAGTGTTGAAAATGAAAATGAAAATAGTGTTGATAGCAGTTCCACCACCAAAGAGAAATTGGGAGGCTTACCGGAAAACGTGGACTCAACTAAGCATAAACTTAATGAGTCACTAAAGCGTGTATATGGTGATATCCGGACAGCAAACCTTTGAATGGCAAGAGAGGGATGGGATTTCAATGCTGGTCAACTCCTCATGTGGTAGATGGAAGTAAAAAAAATATAGTACCAGGACCAAGGTACGGGGACCGTAGGCTCTTACACAGGATCCAAAGAGCTCAGAATGCAACAGTAAGGAGAGGAAAAACAAATGCGTACATAGTGTGATACCGTTTTAAATCTTTACTGTGATATTCAAGATAAATCGTTACACTCACATTTCAGCAGACATATCAAAGCGTGTAAAGTCTAGCAGTGGAGTCAGCAAAAGTCCCGACGCGTTTCGATCAAACGATCATCATCTGGGGTGCTGACAGGTACCCAGCTCACACTTCTGCCCGTGCCGCCTAGTCAACTCCTCCTCTTCCCCATCCTGCCGGCAATCTTCTAGGATATGTCACAGGCCCCAGAAAATTGCCCGGCCATTCAGGACAATGCAGCGTGACTCTCGCATGCTGTAAAGCCGCAAGCTGTCACAGCTAGATGCCCACAATAGTAATGTCGGAGCAGAGAAGAGGCATTGTCAATTGACTCTCAGCAATAACATAACTTGTTATTAGGGATGAGCTATACGTTTGAGTCAAACATGAGTTTGACTTGAACATTGCCTGTTCGCCTGTTTGCTGAACAATTTGTGGTGTTTGCGGCAAATTTGAAAAGCAGCAGAACGCCCTTTAAAAGTCAATGGGAGAAATCTAAAGTGCTCATTTTAAAGGCTAATATGCAAGTTATTGTCATAAAAAGTGTTTGGGGTTCTGGGTCCTGTCCCAGGGAACATATATAAATGCAAAAGAAGTTTTAAAAACTGGAGTTTTTTTGGGAGCAGTGATTTTAATAACGCTTAAAGTGAAACAATAAAAATTAAATATTCCTTTACATTTCATACCTGGGGGGTGTCTATAGTATGTGTCAGGAAAGGTTCCATGCGCTGGTAATATCTATCATGTGGCATGCAGTACTGAAGTCCACCAGCAGGTGTCTCCTGGCAGTTTTGAACTGTCAAGGGAACTTCTCCCTGCTGGTGTTATGTCATCCTTGGGCCGCAGTACTGGCGTCCACAATCGGATGAAGCCTGGCAGTGTGGAGCAGACAGCACCTTTTGCGCTCAGGTGTGACTTGAGGCCAATTACAGGCATTCCTATAAATACCCGGCAAATGCAAACATACCTTGCCCTGGTATCGTCCTCGTGCCCTGATCTGTACCTGCTGCCCGATTCTCTGAACCTGTTCCTGAAACCTGCTTCCTGAGTTCCTGATCCTGTCTCCCTGTCCTGACCATCCTCTCCCTGTCCTGTGTTCCTTACCCCATCTGCTGAGCTCCCTGTGTATGACCTTGGCCTGGCTAATGTTTATGTTTCTGGAATATCCCTTTGTCCATCTGCCGATCTGCTGTGTATGACCCTGGCCTGGCTATTGTTTACGATTCTGGCATTTCCCATTTATTGTACATATCTGTCTGTTATTTGTGGGTCTCTGTCTGTTGGTTGGTTTGTTGCACTGTGTCATATTGGAGGTGGTTGTATTTATATTATTCACTTACCTAAATAAATCATTATATTTTCACATATGTGTTTGGTGTTCCTCTGTTGCTAGCTACACAGTTCTGGTCACATCTGGTACATGACAGTATACCAGGGCCATCTCTGACCAGAAGTGGCTGCACAGAGGAACCATCTTGGTTCAGGTTGCTTTGTTAAAATGAATTTGGATGCGATACGTTATTATGCTCTGCTGGCGTCAGAGAGTAATGCATATTACTGGACCAGTGATCAGCTGCTAGAAATCATTAATTTTGCTCACTGCATTGATCAAGGCTGTATGCTGTTTGGGGAGGTTCAGCCTTTAAATCAAATCTGCACAGAGCTGGCTTTGCCTTGCATCCCAGAGGGCCATGATGATTGTTCTCCCCCTATGCAGTATTAAATCGGGTCACATTCAGTGGCGGCCCATCCATAGGGGGCGCCCCGGCGCTGCCCCCCACCCACAGTCAGTAAAAAAATAAATTGTAAAAAAAAATCTAAAAAAATCTATTATATATATATATATAAATATATATATATATATACACACACATTATATATATATATATATATATATATACATATATATGTGTATACACACATATACACACACACACACATTTTTATTAAATCTTTTTTATAAAAAAATCCAAAAATGGTCCTTATGTGCACTGTGTTCCGGCGCCAGGCACAGTGCAATAAGGGTAGCGCCATGTCTGTGCAATCACAAGATTGCAGACGAGGCGCTACATTGGCAGGCAAAAAATGCCTTTGTGGCACTTTCCATCGCGCCACAACTTCCGGCGCGATGGACTGTATTATTATGGCCGGGCGGGTGCACACACTATAGTGATCCGACGTCACTAGATGTACAGGAAGAGACGTCAGCACTCACTCTGCAGCTCAGCACCTGTGCGGTCCAGACTCCCAGAACATTAAGGTAAAAATAACAAGTTAGAAGGCTGGCCGGAGGCATTTGTAGGCGAAGCCTGGGGGAGTATATATCCTCTTTCCGCCGGTGTGTCCCTCATCAGTGGACTTGGCCATCCAGCACATCCTACAGTTAGGTAGGGGTGCTTGGCTGTCCAAAGCTGACATCACTGACGCCTTGAAGCTACTCCCCATCAGTCCTGCACTCTGGCAGTGGCATAGTATCAAGTGGCGAGGGCAGTATTTTTTCGCCACTCAGCTAACATTTGATTCAAAAAGCAGCCCATTTTTGTTTGACACCTTTGCCCATCTGTCTCTGCGGTGATGTTGTGCCGCCTGATTTGGCTGAAATGCTGGTCCGCTGACCAAGCATCCAAAAAAGCTTTGTCAGATTTACCCTTTAATGATGAGAGGCTTTGTGGTACCTCGCTGGACAACATTATTAAAGATGTCACTGGAGGTAAGAGCACTCTCCTCCCTCAGTCCACCAAGGGGAAGGAGCCACGCTTAAAGGCGGGTCCTTCCTTTCCACACAGAAGCGGTATTTTCGTCAGTCAGGGCCCGTAGGTAGACCCTCCCAGGCTGACAAAGGCTCAGCTGGGGGACAGAAACCTCCCTGGGTGCGTAAGCCGAACAAACCCGCCACCGCATGAAGTTTTGCCCCCCGCCCAACTCATGGGTGGAGGGATGGCTCGGTGGACCTCCCTGCTCTCCGATCAGTGGGTCTGTGAGGTGGTCACTTCGGGGTACAAGATAGAGTTTCTTTCCTGTCTGCCGAACAGATTCTTTCCCTCAAATCTTCCTGTCCTTCCGGCTCGTCGGTCTGCCCTATTGGAGGCAATGCAAGACTTGCTAAGTTGCGGGGTAATTTTACCTGTTCCGCAGGACGAGAGGTTTCAGGATTTTTATTTGAAGCTGTTTGTGGTCCCAAAGAAGGACGGGGTCTGTCCAATCTTGGACCTGAGAGTACGGAAGTTCCACATGGAATCCATTCACAAGACATTACCATCATGGGCTACTTAGATGATCTTCTTCTGAGAGCAGCTTCTGGCTCAGAATTAGAGGTGGATGTGTCTATAGCCAGCCAGACCCTCTGAGAATTCGGGGGGTGTTAAACATTCAGAAGTCGGTCTTTCTGCCCTTGGAAAAGTTGCAGACTCTTCAGTCTGCGGTGAAGCTGTTGGCATCTCGCAAACGGTCATCTCTCTGTTTTTGCATGCAAGTCCTAGGCCTGATGGTAGCCTCCTTTGAGGCGGTACCGTATGCCCAATTCCACACTCGAGTATTGCACAAGGAGATCCTGTCCAAATGGCACAAATCTCTATTGTCTCTGGATCGCCAGATTCAGGTAGGCCACCTAGTCAGAGTCTCTCTGAATTGGTGGCTGAGATCCCCGGCTCATTGGTCCGAGAAGTTGTTTCTCCCCTTCCAGTGGACAGTGATTACGACGGACGCCAGCCTCACAGGTTGGGGGGGCGTCTGGGGGTCCAGTCGGCCCAGGTTTACTGGACTAGAAGAATCCCGTCTGCCGATCAAAGTCCTGGAACTTCGGGCAATCAGACTATGCCTCTCCTCGTAGTCGAGGAATTTGCAAGGTCGCCCAATTAGTATTCAGTTAGTATCCAGTCGGACAACAATCAGGGGGTAACACAGAGCTTGGCTGCAGCATCCGAGCTCACATCCTGTGGTGGGTGGAAAGAAACACGCCAGCTCTGACGGCCGTCTACATTCCGGGTCTAGAAAACTGGCACGCGGACTACCTAAGTCGCCAGATGCTGGACCAGGGGAAATGGTCGTTGCATCCAGAGGTGTTTCAACTCCTTTGCAGGAGGTGGAGCACACCAATGTGGATCTCCTGGCCTCTCGCCTCAACCGCAAGGTGTCAAGCATCAGACACGTTAGTGGCCCAGTGGGGTCAGTATCGTCTACTTTATGCCTTTCCTCCGCTGAAGTTGCTCCGCAGAGTGGAGACTGAGGGGTTCCCAATGATTCTAATCGCTCCAGATTAGCCCCAGCGTCCTTGATACGCCAATCTCGTGCGCCTGGTGGCAGATGCACCTTGGCGGCTGCCAAAGCGGGAGGACCTTCTGTCTCAAGGTCCCATACTTCATCCTGCTTTACAGTCGCTGGCTTTAACGGCATGGCTATGGAAAGCTATTTACTAAGGGACCAAGGTCTTTCTGACTCGGTCATCTCAACCATGCTGAGGGCACAAAAGTCTTCTTCCAGGAAGATCTACCATCGCACCTGGAAGGCCTACATCTCCATGTGTGAAGAGATGGAGATGGAGTACGTCCACGGACGTATTCGGTTTCCACGGTCCTGCTTTTCTTACAGCACGGAGTGGATGAGAAACTTGCCTTAGAGGGGTTGTAAAGGTTCATCTTTTATTTTCTAAATTGGTTCCTTTAACTACTTGAGATCCGCGCTAAAGCCGAATGACGGCTCTAGCGCAGATCTAAATTGCCAACAAGCCGTCAATTGACGGCTTGTCACTAGCTGCTTCCCGGCGCGCGCTCCAGAGCGCGCTGCGGGGAAACACTGTGTTGCCTGTGTCCCTTGGACACAGCCAATCACAGATCGCCGCGAACGGCCAATCAGAGTGGCCGTTTGCGATGCGATCTGTGCGGAGAATGAGAGATGATCTCATAGATCATCTCTCATTGCCGTTTTACACAGAGACACAGTGACAGCGTTCTGTCTCTGGAGAGCAGGAGACGGATCTGTGTCTCTTGTACATAGAGACACAGATCGGTCACCTCCCCAGTCACCCCCCCTCCCCCCACAGTTAGAACACTATGCAGGGAATACAGTTAACCCCTTCCTCACCCCCTAGTGTTAACCCCTTCAATGCCAGTCACATTTATACAGTAATTAGTGCATTTTTATTGCACTGATCGCAGTATAAATGTGAATGACGCCAAAAATGTGTCAAAAGTGTCCGATGTGTCCGCCATAACGTCGCAGTCCCAAAAAAAAAAACGCAGATCGCCGCCATTTCTAGTAAAAAAAAAAATAATAAAAAATAATAATTCTGTCCCCTATTTTGTAGGCAGTATAAATTTTGCGCAAACCAGACGCTTATTGCGATTTTTTTTTTTTTTTTTACCAAAAATATGTAGAAGAATACGCATCGCCCTAAACTGAGAAAAAAAATGTTTTTTTTTTTTTAATTGGGATATTTATTATAGCAACAAGTAAAAAATATTGTATTTTTTTCAAAATTGTCGCTCTTTTTTGTTTATACCGCAGAAGTGATCAAATACCACCAAAAGAAAGCTCTACTTGTGGGGAAAAAAGGACGCCAATTTTGTTTGGGAGCCACGTCGCATGACCGCGCAATTGTCAGTTAAAGCGACGCAGTGCCGGAAGCTGAAATATCACCTGGGCAGGAGGGGGGTATAAGTGCCCAGTAAGCAAGTGGTTAAGCTAGTGCATTGTTGGTTCACTTACCTTTTCCTTTCATTTCCCTTCTAAATGTTTTTTTCTTTGTTTGAATTTCTCACTTCCTGTTTCTCTTTAGTAAGCTTTCCACCATCATCGAGCGGTGGAAAGTCATTTAGAACAGCTTACTGAACACCTTACTGAGGAGGAACAGAAAGTAAGAAATTTAGACAAAGAAAACAAAGAAAAAACCTTTTGAAGGGAAATTGAAGGAAAAATTAATTAAACCAACAATGCACTAGCTTAAAAGTAACCTATTTAGAAAATAAAAAACAAACCTTTACAACCCCTTTAACCGCTTAAGGACCGCCTTCTGCACATTTACGTCGGCATAATTGCACGGCTGGGCACATGCACATACAGGTACAGCCACACCCCACTAAAGTTGTAAACACACATTAGGTCACACATAACCCCTTTCAGCGTCCCCTTGTGGTTAACTCCCAAACTGCAATTGTCATTTTCACAATAAACAATGCATTTTAAATGCATTTTTTGCTGTGAAAATGACAATGGTCCCGAAAATGTGTCAAAATTGTCCGAAGTGTCCGCCATAATGTCACAGTCACGAAAAAAATCGCAGTCACGAAAAATGCAATAAAACTAACTCCTATATTGTAAACGCTATAAATGTTGCGCAAAACCAACCGATAAATGCTTATTGCGATTTTTTTACCAAAACTAGATAGAAGAATGCGTATCGGCCTGAACTGAGGAATTTTTTTTTTTTTTATACATTTTTGGGGGATATTTATGATAGCAAAAGTAAAAAATATTGAATTTTTTCAAAATTGTCTCTTTTTTTGTTTATAGAGCAAAAAATTAAAACCGAAGAGGTGATCAAATACCACCAAAAGAAAGTTCTATTTGTGGGGAAAAAAAGGACACCAATTTTGTTTGGGAAAGACCACGTCGCACGACCGCGCAATTGTCTGTTAAAGTAATGAAACAGGCCTTACATCCTCTTGTTGTTCAGTTCATGAAGGCATGTGTAAAGATTGGACTTTCAAGAAGACCAACATTTACACAATGGGACCTCTCAATAGTTCTAGATGTATTTTCAAATTCCCCATTTCACCCCAATGAATCAATCTCAGTATGGGACTTAACCCTAAAAGTGACCATAACCTTAGCAAAGAGTGTTTGAAATGCAAGCACTAATGATAATGGAACCTTTCCTGATCTTTTTCACAGACAGAGTGGTCCTAAGACCCTCAGAACACTATCCCAAAAGGTGGCGACTTCATTCCACTTTAACCAGGACATAATCCTTCCAATTCTTACTAATTATCAAGGCAAACCACATCCCTTAGACACAAGATCTGCTATTAGTGTATATATTTTGGCAAGAAGTTCCTTCAGGAAAACTGTCAACCGCCTTTTGATCCCTCATGGGATGCAATGTAAGTTTGGCCTGCTTCTCCTCCATATCTGTTGGTCCATCTCTCCCTCTGAACTCCCCTCCTCTTCCTCTCTTGTGGGCACCCATGTGACATCTGTAGACACGTCGTCATCAACGTCACCTTCTCCATCACTAACAGTATAGATCTCGGAGTAGGCAGCAACAGCAGCACCAACCTCCTTGGGCTGATCTGAGTACTGTCGTCAGACTGCTGAGTGCCGGCTGTTGCTATCTCCTCTTCCCGATCCAATGCCAAGAATAGCTGCACATCCGAAATGTCTTTTGATGGATTGGAAAATAATTCCTGTGACTCAAGCGGAGGGTATATGGTGCTGGTGGTGGTGGTGGTGGCGGTGGTGGTGGTGGCGGCGAGCCACTCAACCAAGTCTGGTGCATCCTTTGACGTAATCGACCGAACATTGTGCCACTTCCCACTTTGGCTCCGGCCTTGTGCTCCTGCCCTACCCCTACCACCCCTGCGGAAGGGCCTGCCTCTTCCTCTGCCTGTCATTTTTTAAATGACCCTGTGACAAAAGTCTCTAGAGAAGCGCAGTATATGTGGAAGAAGGTATATAACCAAATCTGTCGTTTTGAGGGGCCACTGGTTTATGAAAGTTTTTTTCAGTATTTTTTTTTAACCACTTAAGACCCAGACCTTTAGGCAGCTAAAAGCACCTAGCCAGGTTTTGCGATTCGGCACTGCGTCGCTTTAACAGACAATTGCCCGGTCGTGCGATGTGGCTTCCAAACAAAATCGGCGTCCTTTTTTTCCACAAATAGAGCTTTCTTGTGGTGGTATTTTTTGCGCTATAAACAAAAATAAAACGACAATTTTGAAAAATATATATAAAAAATGTTTTTCCCTCAGTTTAGACCGATACGTATTCTTCTACTCATTTTTGGTATAAAAAAAAAAAAAAATCGCAATAAGTGTTTATTGGTTGGTTTGCGCAAAATGTATAGCGTTTACAAAATAGGGGATAGTTTTATTGCATTTTTCTTCATTTTTTTTTACTACTAATGGCGGCGATCAGCGATTATTTCGTGACTGCGACATTATGGTGGACACTTACATCTCAGGTGTCACTGTCCCCAGCGGAGTGCTTCCTTACATCTCAGGTGTCACTGTCTCCAGCGGAGTGCTTCCTTACATCTCAGGTGTCACTGTCTCCAGCGGAGTGCTTCCTTACATCTCAGGTGTCACTGTCCCCAGCGGAGTGTTTCCTTACTTCTCAGGTGTCACTGTCCCCAGCGGAGTGCTTCCTTACATCTCAGGTGTCACTGTCTCCAGCGGAGTGCTTCCTTACATCTCAGGTGTCACTGTCTCCAGCGGAGTGCTTCCTTACATCTCAGGTGTCACTGTCCCCAGCGGAGTGTTTCCTTACTTCTCAGGTGTCACTGTCCCCAGCGGAGTGCTTCCTTACATCTCAGGTGTCACTGTCCCCAGCGGAGTGCTTCCTTACATCTCAGGTGTCCATGTCCCCAGCGGAGTGCTTCCTTACATGTCAGGTGTCACTGTCCCCAGCCAGCGGAGTGCTTCCTTACATTTCCTTACATCTCAGGTGTCACTGTCTGTTAGACATAAACTTTTGGAGCTAAACAAATTACAGGCAGACAGTCTGTAGGTCGTGGAAACAGGAACTGGACTTTATTACTACTTCTTGTACATAGACAAAACATGAACTAGCAAACGTAACACTGCCATCTAGTGATCATATAATGTAATAGGCACACAGCAATTACATTTAGTAGATGTTGCTCATATAATACAAACCTTGTATGCTAACACCCCCACTCAACAACTACTATCTATGTCAATCCCATTTCTGATCTAAGATCAACAAATCTGTTTCTAGCTAGTGGTTTTGTCAAAACATCAGCAATCATTTTTTCCGTTTCACAATACACAAGTTCAATCACTTTCTGATCAACTAAGTCATGAATGTAATGATGTCTGACATTGATGTGCTTGGTTCTTCCATTAATCTTCTCACTTGTTGCAAGCTTAATGCAACCCTGATTATCCTCAAATAAGACGGTAGGTTCTGATGTTGCTTCTCCAAGATCCTTGAGTAATTGTTGTAACCACACAACTTCTTGACTGGCATAAGCTGCAGATATGTATTCAGCTTCTGTAGAGGACAATGCCACTGACATCTGTTTCTTGCTGGACCATGATATAGGACTGTCTCCCAATTTTAATAAGTAACCACTTGTGGATTTGCGTGTGCTGTGATCACCTGCCCAATCGGAGTCCACATATCCCACGAGGTTTAAATCACCACTTGCTGACAGTTTCAAATTTAAGTCTTTTGTCTGTTTCAGATATCTCATAACTCTTTTGATCGCATTCCAATCTCTTAGACGTGGTTTATCAACTCGCCTGCAAAGAAGAGACATGCTGGCTGCAATGTCTGGACGTGTAGTGGTTGCAATGTAGAGAAGTGCCCCCACTGCTTGTCTGTATTGTTCATTGGATGTGAGAAGATCATCTTCTCCTTCTAACTTTGGATAGGCTGTGTCCATAGGTGTGCTTGCTCCTTTCGCCTCTGTCATGTTGAATTGCTGAAGAATAGATTCAATTTTTGCGCTCTGATTCAACAGGAAACTTCCATCTTTCTCACGCTGGATGTCAATTCCAAGATAATATGTCACTTCACCTAGGTCTTTAGTTTCAAAGTGCTTGTTGAGTACTCCTGTTAATTTTGCAATTTCATTGTTATTTTTGTGAGCAATGATCAGGTCATCAACATAAATTAGCAGATACATCCACTCAGTGTCTACTTGTTTAGCGTATAGGCATGGATCAGCTTTGCTTCTTGTAAATCCTTCATTTAGTAGAACTTGATTAATCTTCAGGTTCCATGCTCGAGCTGATTGTTTAAGGCCATAAAGAGATTTATTCAACTTGTAGACAAGATGCTCTTGTCCCTTTTTCAATTATCCTTCTGGTTGTGACATGTACATTTCTTCTTCAATATCACCATTAAGAAAAGCTGTCTTAATATCGTGATGTTTCACAATCATTGTACGCATGGCAGCCACTGTCATTAGTGTTCTGAAAGTACTTTGTTTAGCAACTGGAGCAAAAGTAGCATCATAGTCCTCACCGAACTTCTGTGAGTAACCTTTAGCAACCAGCCTTGCCTTGTACCGACAGACTTTCCCTTCAGAATTACATTTGGTTTTAAAAACCCATTTACATCCTATGGCATGTTTACCTTGAGGTAGCTCTGAAAGTGTCCATGTCTGGAGATCTTCGAGTGATGTCATTTCTTCATCAGCGGCTTTATTCCATACTTGTTTCTCATGCATTGGCAGTTTCTGCATCTCTTTCCATGAGCCTGGTTCAGTTTGAACAGCTCTGCGAGCTATGTAAGATAAACGTTCAGCTGGAACACCTTTATTGATTCTGGTTGATTTTCTGACTGAAGATATTTCTGGTTCAGATTCAGGTTTTGATTCTTCTGCAGTAATTTCTATTTCTGTATCACTTTCCTTATTTTCTTGAGTGACTGATGTTGATTCTTTCTGAGTTTGAATAGTTTGTGTCTGTTGTTCTAACTTTGAGCACATAGAAGTTTCATCAATAATCACACTTCTGCTGACTGTTACCTTGTTTGTGTCTTGATGTAAAATCCTGTATCCTTTTTGAGATTCACTGTACCCCACAAGTACACCTTCTTTTGCACATGCATCCCATTTTGTACGTTTTTCTTTTGGAATGTGTACATAGGCTTTACTTCCAAAAATTCTGATGCGTCTTAAATCTGGTTTCCTTTTGTTCCATAGTTCATATGGAGATTTTGTTGTTGCTTTTCCCGGCAAACGATTTTGAAGATAACATGCAGTTGTGATAGCTTCTCCCCAGAATGTAGTTGGCATATCAGCATCAAATAGCATGCTCCTCCCACTTTCACACAGTGTGCGGTTCATTCTCTCTGCAACTCCATTTTGCTCCGGGTTATATGGAACTGTTGTCTGGAACATAATTGCTTCCTGAGAATGGCTTGTGTTTTACCACTTGTATATTCTGAGCCATTGTCTGTTCGTAGTACTCTGGGCATTCTGCCAAAAATATTATTTACTTGAGCGAGATACTGTTCCAATTTCTCTGGCACTTCATCCTTATTGTGAAGTAGAAATACTGTGGTATATCTGGAGTATTCATCAATGAAGGTCAGGAAGTACTTTTTCTTTCCTGGAGTCATAGTTTTCATTGGACCACAAAGATCTGAATGTATTAAGTCCAGAGGTTTTTGAACTTTGCTGTTTGTCTGCTTGGGAAAAGGTGTCCTTGCCATTTTTCCTTGAATACAGCTGGTACAAATCATTGTGTGATCACATGGATTAATCTTAATACCACTTGCATAGTTATTCTCAACTATTTTCTTTATTGTATCAGAATTTCTATGTCCCAATCGTCTGTGCCAAGTGTGGATGCAGTTTGAATGTTTATCCTCTTTGGCTATTTTAACCATTTCACTGCAGTTCAACTGATATAGTTCATCTATGATTTTAGCCTTTGCAAGCAAGCAATCCCCTTTTGTTATGATACAACTGTCACCCTGAAATGTGACTACATTGCCTTGGTTAGTGAGTTTCTTTACTGACAAAAGGTTGCTTTCAAGATCTGGCACATACAGAACATTCCTCATATGGATCTTTTTAGTGATATCTGGAGAGATAGGACAGTATAGAAAGCCATCTCCTATTCCCACTGATTTCATGAATTGTCCATTAGCTGTAGTTATCCCTTCTGTTTTGCTTTCATCAAGCTGAGCGAAGAAACTTCGGTTATTTGTCATGTGACTTGTAGCGCCTGAGTCCACACACCATGCTTGCACAGTGGTGACACAATTTTTGGATCCGAATGCATATTCCTTTGTTTCTATGACATTCTTAGCTTGTTGGAATGCACTTTGTTTTTGCATTCTAGCTTTCCAGATTCTACAATCTGCTTTTAGATGTCCTGGTTTCTTGCACACAAAGCATTCCCGCTTTTCTAGCTGCATGTTACTGTGTTTATTTTTGTATCTTGTCTTTAAAGCCGTCTCTGAACACACACTCACAGTACTCATGCTTTCAGTTTTGCGCTTGTATTCATCCACAAGCTTGCCTTTAACATATTCCAGTGTCAGATCATCATCTGGACGTGCATCTAGTGCTGTGACAAGTGTCTCATAACTTTCAGGAAGTCCACTTAATAATAGCGCTGCAACATGGAAATCTTTCATCTCTTTTCCAATCCCTCGCAGTCTCTCCACCATCTCTAAGGTCTGTCTTATATAGTCCTGCATGTCCTGATCTTTCTGTAGCTTAGTCTGATAGAGCTTTCTGATTAAATACAGTTTATTGCTGAGATTAACTCTTTCATGTGCTTTCTGTAACTCTTCCCACATGTCTTTAGAAGTTTGACAGTTACATATATGTATGATTTGATCATCATCTATGCACAGGGAGATTGTGCTTTGCGCCTTCTGATCTCTGTCTAACCACTCCTCTGTGGGCTGTGCAGGTCTTTGTTCATTTATGCATTTCCACGTACCTTCTCTTATAAGCAGCATTTTCATCTTGAATTTCCAAGATTGGTAGTTCTGATTTGTCAGATTTGCAATGGAAAACTTTGCTGAGGGCATGGCAGCTGCCATTACTGCTGTTTGTCTTTCTGTTGCTGTCTTCTGCACTCAATTGCTCTAGCTCACTGTATCTGGCTATATCCAGGGGTAATCTGTATTATATCCTGGGCTTCTGTAACATGCTCTGGACCCATAACCTGTTAGACATAAACTTTTGGAGCTAAACAAATTACAGGCAGACAGTCTGTAGGTCGTGGAAACAGGAACTGGACTTTATTACTACTTCTTGTACATAGACAAAACATGAACTAGCAAACGTAACACTGCCATCTAGTGATCATATAATGTAATAGGCACACAGCAATTACATTTAGTAGATGTTGCTCATATAATACAAACCTTGTATGCTAACACTGTCCCCAGCCAGCGGAGTGCTTCCTTACATCTCAGGTGTGCCCCCCCCCCCCCCACTGTTTACTAAGAACTCAGGGCTCTGTACACGGAGCAGTGATGTAGCTGTTTTTTTCTCCCTGCAAAGTAATCAGCCACATTGATTAAGTGGTTGTTAACCCACTTTCAGTCATTTGCGTCTCACCTGGTGACAGTGCCACCCCATCCCCCTCCTGTTGCAGGAATAACCAATATATTTTTACACTATCCGTTCTAAATGCTAATACAGTGCCCCCCTGTCTCTATAGTTCATTAAAAATATACCTCCTTCACCATATTTCACGGCGGCTCCCGTCGCTCTTGTAACAGGCTATGTCTCCTCTCTGCACGTCTTGCAGAAGCAGTGGGCGGGGCCGAGATTTCCCCGCTGACACAAGGAGGAGACGAGAGAGGAGACGCAGCCCGTCACGTGATCGCCAGGAGCCGCCGTGAGATTCGGTGAAGGAGGATTTTTTTTAATGAAACACAGAGATGGGGGGCACTGTATTAGATTACAGAACGGATAGTGTACAAATATATTGGTTATTCCTGCAGCAGGAGGGGATGGGGCAGCACTGTCACTAGGTGACACGCAAAGAGGGGAGGGGGGAGGACAGAGAAGACAGACACAAAATAGGCACCGCCCCTTCACCCACTGCCGCCCCGAGGCCTGGCCTCAGTGGCCTTGTGTGAAATCCGGCCCTGCCTATACCAGTGCTTGAAAGGACTTTTGTGGACCTGTTAGGTAGTGATTTGTGTCGCTAGACTCTGTCCCTGATGGAAACGCCAACCTCTCCCTAAACTGACAAAAAGTATATGAATGTATTAGACACCTATATACTAGCGAAAGTAGCACACCTATACCAGTCCTTTAAAAGGACTTTTGTGGACCTTTTAGATTTGAATGAATACAGGCTGTAAACACAGCACCCTTTCCCTATACTGACAAAAAGCAGAATGTAAGATGGCCGCTGGATCAGGTCTATTTATAAGGTAGGGGGGTATGTCCATGTGCTGAAATGTCTCAATTGGCTGTCCTGCACCACCTGATGGATGTGTCATAGGTCAAAGTTCTTACCCATGTAACATTGCGGACCGCCGCGAACATCGCCAGATGTCCGACAGTTTGCCGGACCACAAACGGCAAAAGTTTGCCGCATAGTGACCGCCTGCCGAACCGGCAGGCCATCTCTAATCACAGGGGTCCGGATTCACGTAAGTTTTACGCCGGCGTATTTGTACGCCGATTCGCGAAGATAGATACGCCTGAAAAATAGGCTTCAGTCCACCAACGTAACTTGCCTACGCCGGCGTACCTTGGGCGCATAGTTACGATGGACGCCCCATTGCAAATATGCAAATGAGGGAGATACTTCGATTCTCAAAACGTAGATGCGCCGGCCGGAAAAGATACGTGGTTTGCGTAAGGCTTACGCTTGGCGTAAAGTTAATCCACCATATAGATGGCGCAACCCATTCAAAGGGTATGGACCAGGGAACAGCTGTCATATGTTACGTCGTTTACGTAGTACTACGTGAATAGGGCTGTGCGTAGGTTATGTTCACGTCGTAGGCAGTGTATTGACGTATCTTAGGCAGCTTTTTCGACGTAACTGTGAGCATGCACACTGGGATGCGTTCAAGAGACGACGCATGAGCAGTTCGTTTTTTGAAGCTCAGCCCATCATTTGCATGGGATCACGCTTCATTATAATAAATCACGCCCAATTCCAGCCCTCTTCCACCTACTTTGACTTACATCGGCTTACGCCGACAACTATACGCTATGCAGGCGCAACGTTGAGCGCATATTCTTTGTGAATAGCATGCTTGCCTCTCAACATGGCGCGGGCGTAGCGTAAAGTAGATACGCTACGCCTGCACAAAGATGCACCGCTCTATGCGAATCTGGGCCATGGTCTTCACATGATTCTTGGTCACTGAGATTTATTGAGGTAAAAGCTTATTGCAGGTTAGTGTGCAAAGTAATTCATGCTTCATGAGTCATTAAAGCAAACACTGGCTGCACTGATGATCAGCCATGCTTCCTGAGTCTTTACAGTGGATAACCGGATTAACAACCCTACATGGGAAGGCAGTATTTTACAGTGACTGTCTTTTTTTTTTTTTATTACATGAGTACAAGGTGAGCGAAAGCATCTGATACCCATGTATTTGTCTGGCAACAAGTCCTTGGTAAGCCAAATAAATTGATCCCTGCCCCTTTTTATCCTAAAACAAGGCTTTTTTTTCACTTTGCATTAAACTTTTATAAAAACTGCCAACACAGTCACTGCGGTATAAATAACTGTAACAGGTCAGATTTTGTTTTATCAACAGCCATGTTTGAAAAAGAAATGTAACCCTTGCAACCGGCAGTGTTTATCACCAAATACCTGCACACATGAGGGCGTGTTTTGTCAATATGACTAAATCCTGTTCAGCCTGAGGTGACAGAGTAACCCAAGCAGATGCATTCCCACTGTAACTTTTCATGTATGACAGCTTTGTACTGTACAAGAAAGACACTCCTTCATAAGGCAGGTTATTAAAACTTGAATCTGCAGAACACAAAATAAACAATAGTGCAGAACGAGGTATATTGATATTGTTCTACACCAGGTAGTGATTCGATACAGGCAACTGAAAGTCTCTCCTGTTTGATTCTGCTGCTGGCAATTTGCATGATATATGTATTTATATATATATTTATATACAGTATAAATATATATATATATATATATATATATATATATATATATATATATATATATACACACACATACACATATATATATATATATATATATATATATATATATATATATATATATATATCTACAGAGCTTTTTTTCTCAGAGAATAGGTGCAGGAACTCAACCACGACCCCTTTCAGATTTCAAAAACAGTAGAAGGGTCTTAAGGGGGCATTAAATACCAGGATTGCATTACATACAGAGTGCAGAGTTCAGATGGTTACACACAGAGTGCAGAGCTGTCACTTGTAAACACAGAAACCAGACTTCTGTGTTTACAAGTGATTGTGGTGAGAAGGCACCAATGAGTCTGAGCCAAAGGTGGTGGAACTGAGTTCCCCCAAGTTCCCCCTGAAAAAAAGCCCTGTATATATATATATACACATATATAGATACTGTAAGCTCGGATTCACACCTATGCAGAACATTTCTAAATATATTGGCCCAGATTCACAGAGCGATTACGCCTGCACAACAGGAGATGCGCGTGCGTAAGTCGAAATGTGCGCGTGCGTTTCGATGCACGGCATCCCCAGAACGAGATACGCAAAAAATCTACTTTTTTTTGTCCTGCGTAATTTCGTTAGACTGGCGCATCCGTCCGTGCAAAAGTGCGCTAGACAGACCATTGATTTGCTAGTCAAATATGCTAATGAGGGACATACGGGGATCCACAAAAGAACGTTGGGGCAGCGCAGGCGACGCAGTGTGCGCAACAGCAAAATGTCCTGTCTAAAATTAGAGCATATAAAAGCTGGTCTAAAAAGAGAAAAAAAGTCTACTTCTTAGATAAAGCAACACTGTTAGTGAGGAGCTCAGCAGTCACACGTGTTGCACAACAATCTGTATGCCAACATGCCAGGGGCATCGTCGCACATAGCTATACTACTGACTTTAGATGAACAAAGAAGGATGAGGGCACGGAGGATGGCACGGAGGATGGCACGGGAGAGGATATACCGCACCCGCATAGACCTCTTTGGCATGAGTGATTCTGAGGTGTATCGCATCTTCAGATTCACCCCTCATGTCATCCTGGAATTAACCACAACCCTGCAGGAGGACATCACCAGCCCAACACACCGCTCACATGCAGTGCAGCCACTGGTCAAGGTCATGGCAACACTCCATGTCCTTGCCAGTGGCTCTTTTCAAAGAACAAGTGGAGTGGTGGCTGGGATGTCACAATCCTCCATGAGCAGATGTGTGCACCAGGTTATCCCTGCAATCCTCAGACGCATGGCCAACCAAATCATCAAACCCACCACTGAGGAGCTGCGGCTGAAGGCAATGACAGATTTCTACAGAATTGCCAGATTCCCACGCACTGTGGGGGCCATTGATTGCACACATGTGGAAGTGCGGAAGCATTGGCATTCCATCAACGTACAGGTGATAGTCGATGCCCAAGGCCTCATATGGCACGTCCGTGCCAAACACCCAGGGTCCAGCCATGACAGCTACATATACAATCAATGCCACATCCGAATGGAATTCGATCAGAACGTGTATGGGGACACCTGGCTGGTTGGTGAGTGACATGGGAGTCAGGCATGACTATCCCCTCCCATGATGCACACATCACAAGGGGCACATGCATGACTAACATCCTCCTGTCTTTTCCCTTACAGGTGAGTCTGCATATCCACTGGGACCCCATCTCATGACTCCTATCCGGAACCCCCAAACCCTAGGAGAGGAAAGATACAATCAAGCACATGCCCAAACACGAGCAGTGGTGGAGCGCACCTTTGGCCTCCTAAAGTCACGTTTCCGATGCCTGGATAAGTCTGGGGGACCCTCTTGTATTCCCCAAACTTTGTGTGCCAGATCATCGGTGCATGTTGCATGCTGCACAACTTCGCAGTAACTTCGCAGTAAGAAAGGGCCTGCAGATTGACCTACGTGATAACCTGACCCCTGAACCAGACAATCCCCCCCTAACCGAGGATACCCCGTCTTCTGAGGGAAGAGCAGCCAGAAGACAGCTCACATTGGGCATCTTTGCACGTTAAACACAGACATTAATCATGGCACAATGAGAATGCATGCATGCACACCACTGTGGTCCCTAGCACAGACACATCACATCCTCATCAAATTGGATTGGCACCAGTCCACCATGCTGGACTTTTGAGCAGCAACGCCACGCCAAGGCTCCAATTATGTCACTGTACATTCATACACCATTCACACGGACCTGGGGATCACTTCTCCCTGGTCCTGGGGAACCCTTCTCCACCAAAATTGAGGGTGACACCCCTTTTCCATCAGGAATGTCACCCCCACATTCAAACAGCATTCACAACCCCCCCCCAAAAAAATAATAATAATTACCAGCAAAATCAAATATTTTTCAGCAAAAAATAAAATAAAAGGGAAAAAATAATTATTGCCCTTGACGTGAGCCATGCCTGGGGCGCCCCTGGCCACGGCCCCGGCTCCTCAGGGGAGACTCATGGGGGAGGGGGAAAACCAGGGAAGGAGGAGCAGCCCCTGATCTCTGCCCACCTGGCGGCCTGCCCTCCAAGGCTACGGCTATTCTGTCCAGGGCAGCACCAAGTGTTGCCGTGTTGGCCTGGATAGCCTGGGTAAGGGCCCTCACATCCTGCCCAACGCCTGCTGATGTCATCTGCAGTTCGTTTAGGCAGGTTGTGAAAGCCCGGGAGTGGGAGTCCAGGTTCCCCAGCGTATCCTTGATGGAGGACAGGCTCTCCTCCATCCGCACCAAAGTCTGGCTGACCTGTCCCAGATAGGGGGTCTGGAGGAACTGGTCCCTTCTCAGAGTGGCGGGCAGGAGATCGGCCAACCCCCTGGTGTTCTGGGATGAAATCCTGCCTCCAGCTGATGCTTGTGGCCGTGGAGAAGGGGAGGCCCTTGGGAGGGGAGCCATGTTGGGGGAGGAGGGGGGGCTCCCCCTTAGGGAGGGCTGCCTGCTGCCAGCCAGAGGGGAAGAGTCCTCAAAAACCAAACGTCCAGTGCCTGACATGGACTCCTCCTCCTCATGATTCTCCTCCTCCTCATGATTCTCCTCCTCCTCTTGAACCTCCTCCGCGGACTCCGGCCTTGTTGGGGGGGCCTCATTAGGCTGCTGTCCTGGGGATGGTGCGGTCAGGCCAGATGGCCCTGCACCCTCCTGCACATCTGTGGATGACACAAAACATTCACAGGTTGGAGGATCCACACACTTGCCACATATTCCCTTTCACCCCCTCCCCCACACATGCTACACACCTGATATTAAAAAAAATACTTACCTGGCACCACGGGCTCCGGACTTGAGTCAAAGCCGGGCAGGCCCTCAACTTCATGTCGATGAAAGGTCAGGGCCACCTAATACGGCATGGTGGGCCCCCTCCTGTGCCCCTGGCATGGGCATGCATTCTGGCCAGCTTCTGTTTGACCAGACGCCCGAGGTCATTGATTTTTTTGTCAATCCCAGACCGGGTCCGTGTCTCCCCCTCCCCAGCTGAATTGACCTGCTCAGTGATCATATCCAAAATCTCCCTCCTCCTGGCAGGGTTGGTGTTGGCACTGTCTGGGCCGTGGAGGAAACGCCCATAATCGCTAATGGCCCAGGCAAGAATTCGTTTTTCCCCCACAGTAAAATTGAGCTTTCGTTTTCTCTCTGTCATACTTTCAAAAAAACTCACTCCCAGTCAACAAAAATCACTCACAAAAACAAGCACAACCAATCAAGCAAGAACACACACAAAGACAAAACTAACACCCAAAAAAATCACACTAGCACTCAGCAAGAAACAGTCACAAAAACAAACAGCAAAAAAACTGCAAGAAAACAAACGAACAGAAATATATCAATCAAACAAAGTCTCTCAAACACTTATCAAAAAACACTTTCAAAGATCTACTAACAAACACTTGATCACACAGAACACTAATCTGACAACTACAAAACACACCGCAACGAACAACAGGACAAAAGCACTTGTTTAAATGGGAAGGGACAAAGGGATGTACTTTTGCAATGCAAGTGTGCTTGTGTGTGTCTATTTATGCTGTTTGCGTAGTTCACAACGTTGCCCTAGTCCATTTCCAATTTCACTGATTGCGCCGCTCCCGTGTTGTGAGCATGCGCACAGCGGAGCTGACCATGGTCTCCTTCAAGCACGCATGCGCCGGCCGGCCCTTCATTTGCATGGGGTCACGGCTCATTTCAATGTAACACGCCCACGTCCTTCCCAATTTGTATTACTCCGCCTTACGCCTCTGAAAAAACGTTACGCATGCGCAATTTTCTGCGCAAAAGCTACGAGAATACGTATTACGCGATTACGCGACAAAATTGCGCAAGTCTAACGTAAAGGCGGTGCGCTACGCCGGTCCAATAATGCGCAGATGTACCTGAATCTGGGCCATTGTTTTCAATGAGGCTGGTTCACATATGTGCGATGCATTCGCACTGCGCATTGTTGCAGAAAAAACGTATGCGGATTTTATGCCTTGCGGTGCGGCTCTGGTGCGAATTCAGGCCCATTATCTTCTATGGGTACACAGCTGATTCGCAGATGTGTTCAGTTCTCTTCAGGAATTTCTCTCATTCAGCTCAATACACTTCCCCCCCACTCTTCTCTCCCCTGTAACTTCTCCCAGGTCTCCAAATTCACAGCTAAAACAGAGCTAATCTGCTGAACACTTCCCTTATCTATCTGCAGAGATAAGAGAGATGAAATTTGCACAGCACAAGTGTGATTCCGGCCTCAATGGGGTCAATTCACAAAGAGAAACGTTATTGGTTTTCTTCAGGTGTTAAATTAGCACTCCTTATTTAACGCTAGCACACATGGTATTCACGAAAGCTATAATCGTTATTTAACACAGTCGTTATGGTTTTCAACTGACTCTTTATCCAAACGTTATGCTAACTACTCAGACGTTATTATTAACATTTGGGACGTTAAAATAACTCTTAAGATCGTTAAATAATGCTGGAGAGATGCATTCTGGGAGCAGAAGGGGAGGAGAACAGCTGCATGTGGCAAAGAGCAGATACACAGAGAGAGAGAGAGAGAGAGAGACAAGCAATACACATGGAGATTGAGCATGTGATGTGCAAAACTTCTAGTGTGTGCTTTTCTAAAGCCATGTGTATTTCCTCATACAGAGAATAAATCATGGGAGATGATAATCGGAATTTAGCTATCACCTGGGTTTCAGAAAAGTCATCCAAAATAGTATGTGAACGGAATACACGTTTATAAATCTGAACAACATTCTAACATGTTCTTCTTCACCTCTGGATAATTTTAAGTTCAAATAGAGCACGGTTCTAGCTTGCCCAACACTACTAAAAACTTCCCTACACTACAAAAATCGCCAAAAGCTTCCTCTAACAACAAAATATCGCCTGAGAAATGTCATAACGCCACCCTGAGGGAGGTGTTAATTTAACGATTGCTTAACGATTGATACTGTAACTGTCAAAAAAATCTATGTGAATTGCACTTCTGTACATATTTAACGATTTGACTCTTTAAAATAACGATTTGACTCTTTAAAATAACGATTTGACTCTTTAAAATAACGATTTGAATCTTTAAAATAACGATTTGACTCTTTAATAAGGATCCACGCCTTAAAATATCGTTTCTGTGTAGTGAAACGTTATTTGATGATTTTTCAAAGCGTTAAATCGTTTAGTGAATTGAACTAGCTTCAATAACGTGCAAAATCGTTAAAATAACACTCGCAATCTGAAAATAAAGCTTTGTGAATTGACCCCAATGTCTGTATGTATTGTTACCCCTAGGTGTGAAGGGTTAACAAAATATTACTGAACTTTGTAAAAGTTAGTTCCTTATATTTTTTAGTAAAAAATGATAACTTAAACATGATTCTTTAGATCCCAACCTCCATGAAATGTCATTGTTCACTTTCAAAAGGGCACTGGGTCTCATAACTTTCGTAGGCATGCTGGCAAGGGCAATATGTTTGCTGAGCTGGAAAGAATTAAAAAAACTCAAGCATTTGCACATGCACCTGAGGGAATGTAGAATACATTAGTAAGGTATTAACATGGAATTAATGGATTGTGACTTTATAAACTCAGCAGCCAATCAGCTTGCCCTAGCCTCTTGAATGCAAGACATGCCTAAAGGGTATGTAATCATATAAGGAAAGGGTGTTAAAATATTTCATGTTGATGTTTTTTTTACAGTATTCAGTAATTCCACAGCAATGTTTTATGTCCTTCCATTAACCACCTCAATACTGGGCCCTTTCACCCCCTTCCTTCCTAGACAGATTTATAGCTTTCAGTGTTCTTGCACTTTGAATGACAATTACTAAATCATGCTATCATTTTGTTAACACAAATAGAGCTTTCTTTTGGTGGTAATAATTAACGCTAAGTTTTTTATTTTTTGCTATAGAAGCAAATATTTTGGAAAAAAAAAACAATATTTTCAACTTTCGGTTGTAACCCTCCTCGTGGTATTCCCGAGCGTGACTCGGGGTGTTTTTTATGCTAGGATCGGTATCCCCGAGTGACGCTCGTGGGTAGCTATGCAGAGCCTGCAGCGCGTGCTGGCTTACCTTGTCCGTGGATCCAGCGATGCATCCCCGCTGTGTGAGCGAGCGGGTACTCGCTCGATTCACACAGTGTCCCCGTGTGCCGTCGATCTCCGTTCCCTGCGACGTTACGACGCACGGGGGTGGAGAACTGCACCAAATTCAAAAACGTAAACAAACACATTACATACAGTATACTGTAATCTTACAGATTACAGTACTGTATGTAAAAAATACACACCACCCTTGTCTGCCCTATGCCCTAAATGTTCTTTTATATAATAAAAACTGTTCTTTCTGCCTGCAAAATGTACATTGTCCATAGCAACCAAAAGTGTCCCTTTATTTCAAAAATGGTTTTAGATCAGCTAGAAAACAGCGATAATAAATTATAATCACTTGCAGAATTGAGCAATAGCGATTTGTGGGGAAATTCGTCACAAAAAAAAAATAATAATAATGACAGCGACAATTCTGCAACTGAGCACATTTCAGTGATTTTGAGTTGATTACATTATTGAATAATTGTTATTATAATTATATTATTATTTGTTATAATTATTTATTATATTATAATTTATAATTTTGTTTTAAAAAAAAAAAATCATACCCGGGATGCCTATTAGACTCTTGTTTGGTCAGATTTAAGTGAGTTATTCCTAAGAATTACAAGCCTACAGTATAAAATGCCAAATTTCCTTGCAAATAATTGTACCGCTTTCAGCACCTAAAAATCAGAAAGAATCATACCGCCAGGGAGGTTAAAAGAAATCCAATAAAATCAAAGTTTGTCATAAATTTAGGCCAGAATGTGTTTTGCTACGTGTCTGATAAGTGTATAATAATTGGTTTGTGTGAAAGGTATGGAGTCTACAAGCTATGCTATGTATCATTGAAAATTGATCAACCTAAATTCTTGAGCCCCTAAAATGTCAGGACAATGCAAATAGCCCCCATATGACCCATTTTTGGAAAGAAGACAGTCCAACATATTTAGGAAGAGGCATAGTGAAAGTTACAATTTTTTCCCACAATGCTTTCACAAAATTTTCATATTTACAAGTTATTTCTCACACACTGCATAGGCATACTTGCAATTACACCCCAAAACACATTCTGCTACTTCTGAGTATGTGAGACTTTTACATAGCCTGGCCACATACAGAAGCCCAACATCCTAGTAGATCCTTCAGGCGTTCTAGGAGCATAAATTACCCTTCTAATGTCATGACGACCTATCACAATTTTGAAGGCCCTGGAGCACCAGGACCATGAAAACGCCCACAAAATTACCCTATTTTGGAAATCAAACACCCCAACATATATTCTATGAAGCATACTGAGTATTTTAAACATGTCATTTTTTCTCACAAGTTTTTAGAAAATGTGGAAAGACAATGAAAAAAAAAATGTACACAAAGTTGTCAATTTATAAGATTTTTCTAACACATAGCAAAAATTACATCCCAAAAAAAGCATTTTGCTGGCACATGATTAGATTATGGAAATAAGCAAAGATTTACCACAGTTATTAAGCCCTGGCAGAAAGGAGTGCAACTGCACTTGCTTTTAGTAAATCAACCCCAGTATTTTACAGACTCAAACACACTTCTCAAACAGTAGGGCAGAGATTGGTGTCAGTAGGGTAGTGGACAGTGTCAGTAGTTTTTACATTTTTATTGTTTTACAATGTTATTCCTTATTATTTTTAGGTTTGGAGGTCGGGGGGGGGGGGGGCTTTGGTGAAAGATCAAGGCTCTAAATAGACCCCTATTTTCTAACTTTTGAGACAAAGAAAGGGACTGAGGGCTGACATTCCCTAGTCCCTTTCTCTAAAGTCTCAGCTGTAAAGGACAGTAAATGACTGAGAAGTGCTCTGTGCTAAGGGCTTCCTGTTCATTCATAAACGGAAGCATAGTAAACACTCTTGTATTATACTGTTGTCACATATTCTCTATGACAGACTTTGGAGCACGTACACTCACTTGTGTTAGGTAGCTGAAGTATTCAGGGTCCTGGTGCCCAACCTGTGGCGCCTATTGTGGCACCTATTCTGCAACCTCCAGAAACCATTAATTTCCTTCACACTCTAAATTCTTCATACACACAGGCCTTTTGTTTACATTTTCTCCCCAAGCTATAAGAAAAAAAACACAATGCATTTTTTTCTTCATTCATAAGGAGAAACAGACTGTGTTACCATTGTGATAGCGAATCACATTGATCTTGTGATTGGGAGTCCATTCTCTCAGCTCCCAATTGATCTGTTGATGATAGCTTGGTTTTAGAAAAGTGGGTGCAGCACTAAATAAAATATTAACCACTTAAGGACCCCTTCACACCGATATACGTAGGCAGAATGGCACATCCACGTACCTGTACGTGGCCCTTTAAGTCCAGCCGTGGGGTCGCGGGCGTGTGCACGCGACCTGGACCAAAGCTCCGGGACCGTGGGACTCGATTGCCACTGGAGTCCGGCGATCGGTCCCCGAAGCTGAAGAACGGGGAGAGCTGTGTGTAAACACATTGCTTCCCCGTTCTTCACTGTGGCGCCCGCATTGATTGTGTGTTCCCTTACAAAGGGAATCACAATCAATGATGTCACACCTACAGCCACACCCCCTACAGTTAGTAACACAAATGGGTACACACATAACTTCAGCGCCCCCTAGTGGTTAACTCCCAAACTGCAATTGTCATTTTCACAATAAACAATGCAGTCACAAAAAATGCAATAAAAATAACCCCTAGAGCAGTGGTCTCCAAACTGCAGCCCTTTGTTTGCCTTTATCCGGCCCTTGGGGCACTATCCCTCCCACTGATACAAGACTATTCTGCCATCTGACACCGACAATAGAGCATCATTTCTTCCACTGACACAACTAATAGAGCACTATTACTCCCTATGATACCAGCAATGGGGCACTATAGCTCCCACAATACCAGACATTCCAGGCATCATCGTTAGTTAACATTTCTACTCCCGCTGGTCAAAGTCCGGCCCTCCAAGAGTCTGAAGGACAATAAACCGGCCCTTTGTTTAGAACGTTTGGCGACCCCTGATATAGGGTATGGGATGACTAGTTTAGTCTCAGTTTTTGTGGATGGCACAAAGATAAGCAGAATAAGAAACTCTCATCAGGACATTTGAGGTTTGAGGTTTGAGGTTTAATGTAGAGAAATGTAAAGTAATGCACTTGGGGTCAAAACACATAAACAAGAAATATTCACCAGGTGGAGAACCTCTGGGAGAATCAAGGATGGAGAAGGATCTAGAGGTGCTAATAGATGACAGATTGAGCAACAACATGCAGTGCCAAGCTGCAGCTACCAAGGCCGGCAGAATATTAGCATGCATAAAAAAAAAAAAAGGATATATTCCAGGGACAAAACTATAATCCTGCCACTTTATATAGCTCTGGTTAGGTCTCATCTGGAGTTTTCTGTCCAGTTCTGGTCACCAGTCCTCCGAAGAGATGTGCTGGAGCTGGAGAGAGTCCAAAGGAGGGCAAATAAACTAACAAGGGGACTGGAGGACCTCAATTATGAGGAATGGCTGCAAACACTAAATTTATTCTCACTGTAGATGAGACGCTTGAGAGGGGACATGACAGCGATCTACAAATATCTCAGTGGGGATCCCAGCATAGGATATAAACTATTCAGTCCTAGGGAGTGTAAAAGGACACGGGGCACACATTGAGACTCAAGCAGAAGCCATTTAACCTTAAACTGCATAGGGGGCATTTCACTGTTAGAGAATTAAAGATGTGAAACTCTCTGCCACAATTGGTGGTGGCTGTGGGGAGTATGGATATTTTTAAGAGACTCTAAGGCCGCGTACACACGATCGGACCAATTTGATGGTGTGTACGGCCCATCGGACCATTGTCCGTCGGACCAAAGTTTTAAAACTTGCTTTAAAATCTGTCCGACGGACACCTGTCCGTCGGACAGATTCGATGGTTAGTACACAAAAGCATCGGACCAAAAAGCCGCGCATGTTTAGAATCAAGTCGGCGCATGCTTGGAAGCATTGAACTTTTTTTTCAGCACGTCGTTGTGTTCTACGTCACCGCATTCTGGTCTGATCGGATTTGTGGTCCGATGGTGTGTACGCACATCAGACCATCAGACCACTTCAGCCTGGTCCGATGAAAACGGTCTGTCGGACCAGTTTCATCGGACCGGTCTGATTGTGTGTACGTGGCCTTAGATGTACATCTGATAGGACACAACATACAGGGATATGGTAAATCATTATAGAGACTGATACACACCTACACAGGTGGAACTGGATGGACTATTGTCTTTTATCAGCCTTACCGACCAAGTAACTAATGTGTAATACATACTGTGTGTATATATATATATATATATATATATATATATATCTCCACAAGAATCTATTAATTTGCTCTCTAGCGATCATTTAGCAATAAACAAATAAATATAGTAAAATTTTGTTTTTTTATTTTATTTAGTATTTAATTTGTTTGGCACTGTAACCACTTTTCTATAGCTACACATGCATACAATATAAGGGACACAGTTTGGTACAGAGCAGTGTATCTGAGGGTATACACAACAGTTCTAATACCACTAATAGGAAATCACATTATTATTTGATGATAGCTTGGTGTCTGTGCTGGGAATGCACTATAGGGTGCGCTTTTAACACAAGTGCAGGTGTGCATATATACGGAATTTTATTTATAGGAAGGCACCTACTTTGAGGGATGTTGTAGCCCCTGGGGTAATAGACCCACCTATATTTAAGGAGAACAAGATTTTTTTCTTTCTGTCTGGCTTTTATGCTTGTGGGCAATGTCAGGCCTGTAAACAATGCAAATTCAAGGTAAAAAAAATGTAAAGAATTCACCTCATTGTGAACGTAAAAATCTTACACCATCAAAAATCTGATCACTTGTAATACAGTGGATGTGGTCTATATGCTGGAGTGCGACTGTGGACTCCAGTATAAAGGCCGCAACCCACGATCCCTGGCTGTCAGAGTTGGCGAACATGTGAATAACATCAAGCTAGGTTTACGCTCTCACAGTGTCTCGAGACATTTTCGACAATGTCATGACAGAAATCCTAAGTGTTTAAAATTTTGGGGCTTAAAAAGCGTTGACAGACATTGGAGAGGAGGGAACTATATTCGACACATGAGCCAAAGGGAATCCTTTTGGATCTTTGAGGCTAAAGTACTCACCCCAGAAGGACTGAATGTGGACTTCGACCTAATTTGTTTTATATCAAATAAATAGTCCTATTAATTTAATATTTACTACATTTTTATTTATTCTTCTTTGTATTGATCAATTGAGTTTTATTCAATTGAGAAGAGTTGAAGATATTAGAATTAAGGGTTTGGATAATTGTATTACTTTTATTATTATTAATTGTATGTAATTTTAATGTTTTTATATTTAATAATTTGTTTGTAGGTATATGTACTATTTACACATGTATATTATAATTTTGGGAATTGTATTTTAATTTAAACAATATTGCTGGTGGCTCTGGGGAAGGTATTGAGTGATACCTTTTTTATCTAATTGATGCAAGTATATTAGTGTATTATATCTTTTGAACACAAGATGGCGGGAGCTATTTTCAATTATTCATTGCCGCCTTTTGTTTTTTTGTTTACAAAAGTTTATTAAGAAGTATAAATTGGGATACAAGCATAGGTATAGAAAAACATAACACTTTTCAAAGGCATAACAGTGAATTAATAACATGTAAGGCAGGTCATGATGAGCGGTCATGAGTGGTTAGAGGGTAAACTTAGTAATACATCATTATAGTACAGTGCGTATATCAGCAAATGGAGACATCAAAAAGTGGACTACCAGTATGACCATTTAGCATCAAAAACATGTAGGCTGTCATTGATTGTGTGGTATATTCTTTCTGATAGTTTCAACAGTTCCATCCTGTCGAGCACCTGTGACCATATTACCTCCCTAGATCTCCAGTTTAGTGCGATCATCCATTGCACCGAGCTACATAGTGAATGGAGGAGTCTGGAGCATGGGGGAGGGATGTCTGGGACATCTCCATAGAGTAAACAGATTAATGGGGTGAGGGAAATCTTATGTTTAGAGGAGTCTTCAAATCTACGTGCTACCTCTAGCCAGATCTGTGATATTCGTGGGCAGCTCCAGAAAGTGTGAAGTAGCGTACCTTCAGCTTGGCAACCTCTGAAGCAATCAGGGGAAACTGTCGGATAATAGGTATGGATTTTGGATGGGGTTAGGTACCATCTTGTGAATAGTTTTGTTGGGGTTTCCCTAAAGGAGACTGCTTTGTTGCTTTTCCTGAGGTTTTCGGACATAGCAAACCATGTATTTGGGGGAAGGTCAATACCTAAGTCTGATTCCCATCGTAGCATGGGTTGGGTTTTCTCAGAGGCCGAGAAATCATTAAGGTTGTTGTATAGCCTAGATATCATTCCTCTGTCCCTGGATGAGGATTTGCAAATTCTTTCAAAGACTGTCATAGATGGACTCGTGGAGAGTGAGAAATGTGTCTGAAAAAATGATTTAATTAAATGGAATCTCTCAATCTCTGAGGGGGGGAGTCTAAAGTCTCTTTGAAGGGATTCAAAGCTTCTAAAGATCCATTTAGATTGTAGTGAGCCCAAAGAAGTCAGTCCAAGGTCTATCCAGGTAGAGACACATTGTCTGTCTTTATATGCGAGAGGTAGTCTGGGGTCACCCAAGAATGATGTGAGTGAGGAGGTTGCTGAAGCTAGTGGGAAAGTGTCGCTAGTATTTTGCCAAAGTTTGAATGCATGGGCCACTATAATGTTACGTTTGATGAGGTCTTTATAAAGGATGTACCTAGACCAAAGTATCCCTTGTAGGTGTAGTGGATATATAGATGAGGTCTCGAAGCACAGCCAGGGAATGTTTTTATTTGGGGAAAACCATTGGGAGATTTGTGATAGGCGTGCGGCTAAAAAGTATTTCCATAAATTGGGGAGTCCCAGACCGCCTCTAGCCTGTGGTTTATATTGTAGGTTGTAACTATATCGTGGTCTTTTGTCAGCCCAGATAAATTTATTAATTTGTCTTTGAAGAGCCTCAAGTTTGGTTTTAGGGATGTTGATTGGGATGGAGCGAAAGTAATATAAAAGTTTGGGGAGGATGTTCATCTTAATTGCGCAAACTCTGCCCAAAAAAGAGATGTGGTGGGAGGACCAGGATTTCAGGAGGGATGTGATGCGGGCTAGTAATGGGATGTAGTTAGCCTTATATAAGCCGTTGTAAAGAGGAGTGATATTAACGCCAAGGTATGTAAATGAGGAGGAGATCCACGTAAAGGGGAAGTTGGACTGAAGAAGACTAAGTTCTACTGGAGGGATGTTAATGGGTAGTGCGGAGCATTTGCTTAAGTTAATTTTTAGACCTGAGATCTTATGGAAAAGTTCTAGTTGGTTGAGTAGTACGGGAAGGGAGGTATGGGGGTTGGTGATGTATAGTAGTGCATCGTCAGCATATAGGCTGATCTTGTATTCCTGATGATCCTTAGTATATCCTCTTATATCTGGGTTGGCTCTGATAGCCTGGGCTAAGGGCTCCATGGCTAGAGCGAAGAGGAGTGGAGACAGGGGACAGCCCTGTCTGGTACCTCTACCTAATGGAAAAAAATCAGAGTTGACACCAGGCAAACGGATGCGAGTCTGTGGAGAATCGTACAGAGCATTGAATCCCTGCAAAAATGCTCCAGAGATTCCAAATTTGGGGAGCAGGTAGTTCAAGTACGACCAGCTGACACTGTCAAATGCCTTGTGAATGTCAAGGCTGAGAAGACAGGTTTGGCGTGAGTGGAGATTAGCATCTTGAATAACATTGGTGACAAGTCTGATGTTGTCCGTGATCTGTCTGTTAGGTATGAAGCCAGATTGGTCAATGTGAACTAGTGGGGAGATGACTTTGGCGAGTCTGTCTGCAAGGATCCTGCCAAAGATCTTAAGGTCGTTATTCAGGACTGAAATGGGGCGGAAATTCTGGGGGAGTGAATGGTCTTTATTGGGTTTGGGGATTAAGGAGAGATTAGCTAATAGCATTTCTCTTGGAAAGGAATTGCCTTCTAGGATGTGATTAAAGAGGTTCTTCAAGTGGGGGGCAAGGAGAGGGGCATATTTTTTGTAGTATAGGGATGAGTACCCATCAGGGCCCGGAGCAGTGGAGGTTTTGAGTGATTTAATAATGTGTGTAATCTCCTCGATTGTACAAGGTGTGTTAAGAGAGTCTAAATGTTCGTGATTGAGGGAGGGGAGATTGAGGCTGTCGAGCCAAGATTTAGCAGCTTCATTTGGGGGAGTGTTGGGATTTGACATGAGGTTTTGATAGAAGGAGGTAAACATTTCCATAACTTCTTGTGGGTGGGAGACTAGGTTGCCCTTATTATTTCTAAGTTTGTACGTATGTGTAGGGTTACTGTCTTGTTTAAGTTTCCTTGCAAACATTGCTGAATAAGAGTTGCAGTGTAGCATATATTTGGCTTTAGAGAACCTGAGGGATTTCTCGACATTAGTGGAAAGGAGGGTATCTAGGGATTTGCGTTTTTCTTGTATTTGATGGGTAATGGCAGGATCGACTGAATGATGTAGTTTAATGTAGAGATGGTGGAGTTCATTGGTGAGGCGTCTGATGTCAGCCTGTCGCTCTCTATTTTTGGATGCAGCTAGGCTAATGATGTGGCCTCTTAGAACTGCTTTGTGGGCGACCCATATGGAAGTGGGTGGGGTTTCCTCATTAATATTATCTGTGAAATAATTTTCTATGTGTGAGGAAATAGTAGAGTTGTTAGTAGGATTTGTTAGTAAGGAGTCATTAAGACGCCAGTTATGAGGAGAGGGGGTTAGTCCTATGTAGGATGTAGTGAATGTGCAGACATCGTGGTCCGACCATGGGCAAGGGTGGATCTGCGCTTGAGTGGAGTTGGCAAGTAAGATAGGGGTAGACAGCATAGTCAAGTCTAGCATAGCAGTCATGTGGGTGGGAATAATGGGTATAGGCTTTAATACCCGTGTTATGAGCTCTCCATGTATCTAATAATTGTGCCTTATTGATTAGACGGTTTATGGTCTTAGAGAAAGATTTTGTATGGGGGGATATGGAGCTTCTGTCAAGGATTGGGTGGGCAAATCGCCACCGATCAACATGTGGGGTGAGTGGTATTTGTCTAGAGTTTCGAAGAATTTAAGGAAAAAGGAGGTGTGGGTGTCATTAGGGGCATAAACCGAGGCTATGGTGATTTCCCTATTGTTAATGATACCCTTGAGAATGATATATCTGCTTTCAGGGTCTTTAAATATATGGTGAACATCAAAGATGATCGTGTTACGTATAAGGATGGCGACCCCCTTAGTTTTATTGTCAAAGGTGGTATAGTACACTTGGTTATAGGATTTGTGGAAGAATTTAGGGTGGTTAGTGGATGCAAAGTGAGTCTCCTGGAGCAGAATAATGTCTGCGCCTAGTTTTTTGTATTGTTGGAAGGCTTTTTTACGTTTATTGGGTGAGTTAAACCCATTCGTGTTATGAGATATAATTTTAAGACCCATGGTTAGAGTCATAACAATCTATCAACTGAACAGTAGACATATATAAAAGCTGATAACATAAAGGGGCGACAGATCTAACCATAAAATTGTCGCATGTGTGTGGTTTACCGTTACAAGGCAGGGAACACCTAAGCCATGCGAGAATCCTGCATGGAGTCAGCATCTCCGCCATACATGGCAGCTCGCAAATAGGGCAAAAATATAAGATATATTGGTTATGTGTATCTATGAGTGAAAAATAACAAGAAAACATATACACTATGCCTGTGCAAAACAAATATAGTTTTTTCTGTGCGAAAACGCAGGAGAACATACTCCTGATATATACCAGATTTTGCAAAAAGGGTAATAACCCATTTGTTTTGGTATTAAATTGAGCAAACATAAAAAATAAAAGAGAAACAAAAAAGAACATATAGGATAAAGGAAAATTATCCTTATCCTGCGTCAGATCCAGCCAGACCATCAAGGTGGTGGTCAGGATGTAGATCGAGGCAGGAGTGGGGTCAAACCAACTGCGGCGGACGCACCCGGACAAAAGTACATGCTAAACTGTATAGAAGTATCATATAAGTGCATGGCAGCCTAGAACAATAATGTAATAAGTAGTGTTGAGCAGAATATGCCATATTCGAATTCGCGATATATCTCGAATATATAGTCGAATATTCGACAGATATTCGCTAAATACGAATATTCGTGATATATTTTCGAAATGAAATGATTGCGAATTTTCGCTATCGCGAATGCGATTGCGAATTGCGAATTGCGATTGCGAATATTTGAGAAATGCGGAATGGAGCCCTCTGATTGGCACAGAATATTCTTGATATATTACAATATAAAATAATTGCGAATATTCGAGAAATGCGGAATGGAGCACTCTGATTGGCACAGAATATTCGTGATATATTACAATATAAAATAATTGCGAATATTCGGCAAATGCGGAAGGAGCACTCTGATTGGCTCAGAATATTCGTGATATATTACAATACACAATAATTGCGAATATTCGGCAAATGCGGAAGGAGCACTCTGATTGGCTCAGAATATTTGTGATATATTACAATACACAATAATTGCGAATATTCGAGAAATGCGGAAGGAGCACTCTGATTGGCTCAGAATATTCGTGATATATTACAATACACAATAATTGCGAATATTCGAGAAATGCGGAAGGAGCACTCTGATTGGCTCAGAATATTCGTGATATATTACAATACAAAATAATTTCGAAATTTCGAGAAATGCGGAATGGAGTACTCTGATTGGCTCAGAATATTCGTGATATATTACAATATAAAATAATCGCGCGATATCGCTATTTGCCGAATAATCGCATTGCGATTTTTCGGCAATATAAAATGAGCGCTGCAGCTACTCGGCCCAAGGTCTCTAATCATTAGACATGTGCACAACAAAAATTTTCGTATTTTTTTGTTCCGTTTTATCTCGTTCCGTAGATTCGTAAAGATTCGTAATTTCGTAAGATTCAAGTTTTCCTATTCGGACCCGTTCGTATTTTGTAAGACGCAAGTTTTCCTATTCGGATCCGTTCGTATTTTCGTAACAGTTTTATTTTCGTTTATACTGAATGATTCGTAATTCTGTCTACTTTATGTTCGTTGATTGGAAATTCGTAATTTTGTTAGATAATAATTTTCGTTTAATGGATTCGTAATTTTGTACTTTCGTAAATACATAGCAACACGCGGCTAATCCATATTAAGATATGCTTTCTCTTAAGCCCCGTACACACGGTCGGACTTTTTGCCAACAAGGTGACTCAGCACAAAAGAGATAAGCTGATTGGCTAAGATATTTAGTAAGATACATCACTTACTAACTACAATGCCCATTCGAAAGAACGTTACAACTTACAAGTACACAAATTTACGAACAGACAAAGAAACAGATTTACAAAACACACAAATGAAAATACGAACATACGAATGAAAATACTAACAGACAAAGGATTTAAAATGCGGAATGCAAATCGTTCGTTATAGATGCTTTTTCGGTGTTTCGTATTTTAGTAAGATTGTCCATTCGTACTTTCGTATTTTCGTTTGTTCGTTATTTTGCTTATTCGTAATTCCGTAATTTTCGTATTTTGGGTCTTTCAGCTATTCGGATGTTCGAATTGATACGAATGTACGAATACTAACAAATTCGTATGAAAATCCATTCGTTACGAACGGGAACGCACATATCTACTAATCATACCAGCAATGCTTTTAGACGTCGATGGGGATCTCTAGGATGTGATCTGTTCTAAAAAAATTTTTTAAAACATTCGAATATTCGAAATAGCGAATATTCGCCGCGATATTCGCGTTATTCGCGAATACTCGAATATGCAATATTCGTAGCGAATATTCGCAATGCGAATATTCGTGAGCAACACTAGTAATAAGATATAACATTCAAATATTAGAGAACAGGGTCAGCATAACCAACCATAACATTGTATAAAATGGATTGCAAAAAGGAAAGGGATGTGATATTGTGGTTTAAGTCTCAACCGTTTCAATATGGAAGAGGTAGATCAAGAGCAATTTGAGGCAGTCCTGTGCAGCATCCAGGGATTAAAACACAACAAATTCAGGACGGATGGTTCTTAGTGCAAGGGAAAAACAGGGCTGTAACATAAAATTGCTCTAAGCAACAAAGCACATGGTAGATTAAGATGATAGGAAGTAAGTCTGCTATAGTGGCTTGAACAGTGCATAGAGCGTTGTGTATAGAGCTATTTGTAACATGAGCCCATGAGCCAGAAAAGTGGATAGAGACTTTCCAGAAGGGGAGGGGGGACCTCCAGTGGAGGAAGTGTGAATCAGGTGTGAAAAGTCTTGAAAGAAAGAAAAAAAAAGTCAAAAGAACTTTCCTGCCTTTCCTGCAGAGTCTAAATGATTAAGTTGTACTGGAACTCTTTGAATCCTGTAGTGTTGGGTATTCCTGAAGCAAGGGACCAAGTGTCTGAAATGCAGCAATCTTCTCTGGTCTCTCTGGCTGCGCCTGTTGGAAGGGGTAGACCAAATAGGTGAGGGTCTTGGGGTAGCTGGGAGTCGTGGATGAGGTTCGTTAGGCAATAAACCCAACTTGATTAGCAATTCTTTGCCTTCGATCACATTGTAGACCGTATAGGTGGATCCGTTGTGAGGTACTGTCAGCTTAAAGGGAAATCCCCATTTGTACCTTATTCTGGCTGATTGAAGGACTGTGGTAACTTCTTTCATCCTGCGCCTTCTATCTAATGTGGCTGGAGAGATGTCAGGGAAGATTTGTATGCGCTTTCCCTCAAAGGAGATGTTGGGGCTGTTTCTGGAAGCACGCATTATGTCTTCCTTGACTAGAAAATCCTTCATGCACATGATGATGTCCCTGGGGGGGTTTTCAGGGGGGGGTTTGGGGCGGAGGGCCCTGTGGATTCTGTCACAGGCAAAGGCGGTTAATGCTTTTTCTGGTAGGAGACCATGGAAAATTTGGGACACAGCTGGAAGTAAATCAGTAGTGGATTCCGGTATACCGCGCAATCTAATATTTTGGCAGCGATTTCTATTGTCCAAATCTTCTAATTGGGCTTGCATAAAAGCAAAATTATCGGCCAGATTTTCATAGTCTTTCCTCAAGTCATTGTGTGCTAGGGAGAGTTCATCATGCTTTGTCTCTAGGAGGTCAGTGCGTCCTCCTATGCTAGCAATTTCCTGGGACAGTGCAGCAGTAGATTTATGCACTTCTTTTTCTATTTTGTCCACCAGTTTGTTAAATATTGCTGTAAGACTTTCATCTAAGTCAGCCTTGGAGAGGGGGGAGTTGTACTCACAGTTTTCCAGGGCTTTGGGAGGGTGTGAGATGGCTGCATCCTCTCCCCACATGCTGCTGCAGGCGCCATTTTGGGATTTCCCTGTCCTCTGCTCCATTGTAAGAAGAAAGTTTGTTAAAGAGCGATGCTGGCTCCGTTTTTTCTTCTTGTTGTTGCCAGGCATGCACCTCGTATTCCCTCAGGGGTGCTGATGATTATGGGCGAAAAACGAGTGTTATAGCCCTGGGGAAACGGCCGCAATGTGTCCGGGTGTGGAGGAGATGTGACTAGGCACTTCCCATCAGCGTCGCGCCGCGCATGCGCCCCCATTGCCGCCTTTTGACCTGTGTTTGTGAACAATAAAGTTGTTCAGCATCAGAACGTGACGCAGGACGTGCCGCTCTGCGCGTCCACGTCCGTTACAGGAAGGTCATCTAGGTAACGGCAGTGCCAGCGTGTGACATTGTGGCTCCGCCCTGTTGAGGAAGTTGAATAACGCAACGCGTCCAGGGGATAGGAGCATACTGTGTGTCGCTCGCTGCTGCTCTGAGAGCCTCTTAATTTGATTTGATGCCCTGGTTGTATTTATATGTCCGATGTTTACTGGCTAAATGTGAGTAGACTGTATTTTTATATGCTTAATAAATAGTTTTTTCCAGCGGAAGCTCTTAGATCTATGGTTTCTTTTTACATGTCCGGATCCATGTGCATGGCTGATGTATGAGGAAGTGTATACCATCCTGCTCCGTGGTTTTCTTTGATTGACATACCTGCTTTTTAGACCATCTGGTAATACAGTGGTCTTGTGCCGAGGCTAGAGTAGCCATCTATATTCGGTGGAGAGATTACTTATAAGTTTGGTGTGTTCAATATCACTTTGGTGAAGAATCCTAAAAGAATTGTTGGAACTCCAATTCCGTTGAAATTTTCTTTGGACTTTACTGATTTTTCACTATATTTATTCATTTGTTGGTTTTGCGCTGCACTGTTTTCTCTATTAATTTATGTTTTGGACTTTGTGAAAATACTTTTAGAGTTCAGCTGGCATACCGGTGAATTTAAATTATATGTTTTTTCACATTTACTTTTCACTATAATTATCATATATTAATTGAGTGTATATAAAGTGTCGTGCTATATTAGCGCGACACTTTATATACACTTTTTCCTATTTTTGCTTTATTTCACAGCCGTGTCAGCTGCTTTAAAATACTTTGATTAGCAGCGCGGTGTTATGCACCATACCATCATATATTAATTCATTATTAATATTGACGTAATCTTTTGATCCTTATTTTTGCGCTGATTGCACCCTTGGTTTTTCCATATATACGGCGCCTGGGAAAAGACCCACTTTTGCAACACTACATATGTTTTAAGTCGGCATCATAGGGTTACAGTAGTTTAACTTTTCGTGCACAGACTTTGAAAGATGCCATCTACTTCTCTATAATTAAACATGACACACTTATACAAATCTGGCAGCGCCATAGTAAATTTATGAACAACCACATATACAGTAAGTAAAATAAAACTCCAGGCAAACATCTAAATAATATGTGTTTGTGGATTTAACTGCCAAAGGCTTTGTAACTTAGGCCGGATATTCCTGTGATGCTGTCATCTTTGATAGTTCGTAAGATCACTCTGCTGCTACTTCAGTCAACACAGGTCACAGGCCACAATGAGCGGAGAGGGTGGATGGCAGCCCACTTGGCTCTTTAGCGCACTGTGCTGCCTTTGCAATGTATATCACATGCTTGACACTCAGCAGGCTCTGTTTCTTTAAGACCCTCCATTTTCTTGAAGCCTAGAGGCGGGTCTTCTCTGTACTGTCTAGGATTGGTTGAGACATATCCTGTTCATTCCAGCTCTAACTACTGTAGTGACCAGATCAACAAGACATCCTAAAGCTAATACAGACTGCAAACCTGATGAACACCAATGCCTGTGAGTAAAGGGGTTTTGCTAGTTCAGCCTGTGTAGAGGGATGCTAGACATTGCAGATAGATAATGTGTGTTTCAGTGTGTAGTAAGCGAGCACATGTTAGTTAAAGGAACACTAAAGGTTCGTTTTTTATCCTCTAAAATCATTGATATATTGCAGAGCATTTAGAAGTTCCTTACCTCTTCTTTTAAATTGCCCAGCAAAGTATTGAATTACATCTGTAAAAGTGCCACTTCCTGTGCCTCCTCTCATTCCTCTCCTCCTGTGTCCCAGCCGTTTCTTATGGAGGAAAGCTTCACAAGCATGACGTGCACAACGTGCTCGTCCCCTCTCTCTGCCAACAGCTCTGCGTCTGGACGTTCTGTGTCTTTCACAGCAGAGGAGACCAGCACATGCTTGGGCGTCTCTAGGACGCTGTAGCTCCGCCTCCCTCCCATTCATTGTTTTGGGAAACAAGTCACAGCCCCGCCTTCACTCCTCCCCCAGTTCTCTGACAAGTGCAAAGTGAAACTAATTTTTCCTCCCCTAGTTCTCTGGAAATTGAAACTCGATTTCTACACAGCAGGAAAACAGCAACTAAATAGAGTATTTGCTACTCAAGATAAAGTACATCTAAATAAGATCTTATAAACTAAAAATTATGCTTATAATTAAATTAAAATATAGTCAATATATTTGTATCCATTTCTTTACCATGCTTATTCAATATCATGCATTGTATGTCTTCTGTTCCCCCATGTCCAATACAAACACTCACTCCACCACCATTTTAGACAATTTTTTACTATCCATTTTGAATGCACACCACATATACTTTTCTCCCAATTCCATCCCTCCATCCCCTGGTATGATCATCCATCCCTCACAGAGTGATGTAAGGGGGGGAGCCCCTGCTGGGGACACCTGATGTAAAGGGGGGTCTCCGCTGGGATTGGCTTATGTAAAGGGGGGGCTCCGGTAGGGACACCTGATGTAAGGGGGGCTCTGCTGGGGACACCTGATGTAAAGGGGGGTCTCCGCTGGGATTGGCTTATGTAAAGGGGGGGCTCCGGTAGGGACACCTGATGTAAGGGGGGCTCTGCTGGGGACACGTAATGTAAGAAGAAGCTCTGCTGTGATTGTCTTATGTAAGGGGGGGGGCTTTACTGGGGACATCTGATGTAAGGGGGTCTCCGCTGGGATTGGCTTATGTAAAGGGGGGCTCCGGTAGGGACACCTGATGTAAGGGGGGCTCTGCTGGGGACACGTAATGTAAGAAGAAGCTCTGCTGTGATTGTCTTATGTAAGGGGGGGGGGCTTCACTGGGGACATCTGATGTAAGGGGGTCTCCGCTGGGATTGGCTTATGTAAAGGGGGGGCTCCGGTAGGGACACCTGATGTAAGAAGAAGCTCTGCTGTGATTGTCTTATGTAAGGGGGGGAGTCCGCTAGGGACACCTGATGTAAGGGGGTCTCTGCTGGGATTGGCTTATGTAAAGGGGGGTCTTCCGGTAGGGAAACCTGATGTAAGGGGGGGGCTCCGCTGGGGACACCTGATGTAAGAAGAAGCTCTGCTGTGATTGTCTTATGTAAGGGGGGGTCCGCTAGGGACACCTGATGTAAGGGGGAGCTCCGCTCGGGACACCTGATGTAAGGGGGGAGCTCTGCTGGGGACACCTGATGTAAGAAGAAGCTCTGCTGTGATTGTCTTATGTAAGGGGGGGAGTCCGCTAGGGACACCTGATGTAAGGGGGTCTCTGCTGGGATTGGCTTATGTAAAGGGGGGTCTTCCGGTAGGGAAACCAGATGTAAGGGGGGGGGGCTCCGCTGGGGACACCTGATGTAAGAAGAAGCTCTGCTGTGATTGTCTTATGTAAGGGGGGGGGTCCGCTAGGGACACCTGATGTAAGGGGGAGCTCCGCTGGGGACACCTGATGTAAGGGGGGAGCTCTGCTGGGGACACCTGATGTAAGAAGAAGCTCTGCTGTGATTGTTTTATGTAGCCCCCCCCTTATATAAGACAATCACAGCAGAGCTTCTTCTTACATCAGGTGTCCCCAGCAGAGCCCCCTTTACATCAGGTGTCCCCAGCGGAGCCCCCCTTACATCAGGTGTCCCCAGCGGAGCCCCCCCCCCTTACATAAGACAATCACAGCAGAGCTTCTTCTTACATCAGGTGTCCCCATGGGAGGCCCCTTCTTACATCAGGTGTCCCCAAAGGAGACCCCCCCTAACATAAGACAATCACAGCAGAGCTTCTTCCTACATCAGGTGTCCCCAGCGGAGGCCCTTCTTACATCAGGTGTCCCCAGCAGAGCCCCCCTTACATCAGGTGTCCCCAGCAGGGGGGGCTCCGCTGGGGACACCTGATGTAAGAAGAAGCTCTGCTGTGATTGTGTTATGTAAGGGGGGGGGTCCGCTAGGGACACCTGATGTAAGGGGGAGCTCCGCTGGGGACACCTGATGTAAGAAGAAGCTCTGCTGTGATTGTCTTATGTAAGGGGGGGGTCCGCTAGGGACACCTGATGTAAGGGGGAGCTCCGCTGGGGACACCTGATGTAAGGGGGAGCTCTGCTGGGGACACCTGATGTAAGAAGAAGCTCTGCTGTGATTGTTTTATGTAGCCCCCCCCTTATATAAGACAATCACAGCAGAGCTTCTTCTTACATCAGGTGTCCCCAGCAGAGCCCCCTTTACATCAGGTGTCCCCAGCGGAGCCCCCCTTACATCAGGTGTCCCCAGCGGAGCCCCCCCCCCTTACATAAGACAATCACAGCAGAGCTTCTTCTTACATCAGGTGTCCCCAGCGGAGCCCCCTTACATCAGGTGTCCCCAGCGGAGCCCCCCCCTTACATAATACAATCACAGCAGAGCTTCTTCTTACATCAGGTGTCCCCAGCGGAGCCCCCTTACATCAGGTGTCCCCAGCGGAGCCCCCCCTTACATAATACAATCACAGCAGAGCTTCTTCTTACATCAGGTGTCCCCATGGGAGGCCCCTTCTTACATCAGGTGTCCCCCAAAGGAGACCCCCCCTAACATAAGACAATCACAGCAGAGCTTCTTCCTACATCAGGTGTCCCCAGCGGAGGCCCTTCTTACATCAGGTGTCCCCAGCAGAGCCCCCCTTACATCAGGTGTCCCCAGCAGGGGGGGCTCCGCTGGGGACACCTGATGTAAGAAGAAGCTCTGCTGTGATTGTATTATGTAAGGGGGGGGGCTCCGCTGGGGACACCTGATGTAAGGGGGGCTCCGCTGGGGACACCTGATGTAAGAAGGGGCTCCGCTGGTATTGCCTGATGTAAGAAGGGGCTCCGCTGGGGACACCTGATGTAAGGGGGGGCTTCGCTGGGATTGCCTGATGTAAGGGGGGCTCCGCTGGGGACACCTGATGTAAGGGGGGCCTCCGCTGGGTATTGCAGAGTATTGCAGTGTATTGTGTATTGCAGAGTTTTGCATCAAACGCAGCCAGTGTGCCCACCATTTGCAGCCACTTGTGCCCGTCGTACACAGCTACTTGTGCCAATCAAATGCAGCCACTTCTGCCCATCAAATGCAGTCAGGCACATCCCCTGGCTGTCACTTTACTAATTCCAAACAAACCTCCCCCCTGGGAAGGAACCCTTGTGTGGCTACACTTATCGAATGATGGCACTTCCTCCCCCGCTTCTCTGTTCCTCTCCTGCTCCTCTATCCCCCCCCCCATGATGCACTGGTCCCCCATGCGCCTCTGTCTCATGTCCCTCATGATGCTCTGGTTCGCCGCAGTGCTCACCTCCTCTCCCAGTCCAGCCCTGGCGTCCCCGTCCTCCGGTGGAGAGAATGTCGTCCCCGTCCTCCGGTGGAGAGAAGGGTGTCCCCGTCCTCCGGTGGAGAGAAGGGTGTCCCCGTCCTCCGGTGGAGAGAAGGGTGTCCCCGTCCTCCGGTGGAGAGAAGGGTGTCCCCGTCCTCCGGTGGAGAGAAGGGTGTCTGTCTCCGTCCAACCACCCAAAGATCAGCTCTTCCAATTTTGGCCAACACTGGGGCCCATCTCCTTCTCCTTCAAACAGCCAGGGGTCCACTCCTTCTCTGCCAACCACCCAGGTTCTCTCTCCTTCTCCCCCGGCCACCCAGGGGCCCTCTTCTTCACTAAATGGCCACCCATTTAGTAACGCGGTTACAGCAGAGCATTGCACGCGGTTACGCAGAGCATTGCACACGGTATTGCAGAGTATTGCACACGGTATTGCAGAGCATTGCACACGGTATTGCAGAGTATTGCAGAGCATTGCACGCGGTTACGCAGAGCATTGCACACGGTATTGCAGAGTATTGCACACGATATTGCAGAGCATTGCACGCGGTATTGCAGAGCATTGCACGCGGTTACGCACACGGTATTGCAGAGCATTGCACGCGGTTACGCAGAGCATTGCACGCGGTTACGCAGAGCATTGCACGCGGTTACGCAGAGCATTGCACGCGGTTACGCAGACGGTATTGCAGTGTATTGCACGCGGTTACGCAGAGCATTGCACGCGGTTACGCAGAGCATTGCACGCGGTTACGCACACGGTATTGCAGAGTATTGCACGCGGTATTGCAGAGTATTGCACGCGGTATTGCAGAGTATTGCACGCGGTATTGCAGAGTATTGCACGCGGTATTGCAGAGCATTGCACACGGTTACGCACACGGTATTGCAGAGCATTGCATGCGGTTACGCAGAGCATTGCACGCGGTTACGCACACGGTATTACAGAGTATTGCACACGGTATTGCAGAGCATTGCACGCGGTTACGCAGAGCATTGCACGCGGTTACGCAGAGCATTGCACGTGGTTACGCAGAGCATTGCACACGGTTACGCACACGGTATTGCAGAGTATTGCACGCGGTTACGCAGAGCATTGCACGCGGTTACGCAGAACATTGCACGCGGTTACGCAGAGCATTGCACACGGTTACGCAGAGCATTGCACACGGTTACGCACACGGTATTGCAGAGTATTGCACGCGGTTACGCAGAGCATTGCACGCGGTTACACAGAGCATTGCACGCGGTTACACAGAGCATTGCACGCGGTTACGCACACGGTATTGCAGAGTATTGCACACGGTATTGCAGAGCATTGCACGCGGTTACACAGAGCATTGCACACGGTTACGCACACGGTATTGCAGAGTATTGCACACGGTATTGCAGAGCATTGCACACGGTTACGCAGAGCATTGCACACGGTTACGCACACGGTATTGCAGAGTATTGCACACGGTATTGCAGAGCATTGCACACGGTATTGCAGAGCCTGGACAGCAGGGGGTTCGGAGCAGCGGGCGTGGGGGGCAATTACAGAGGATGGGGTGCAATTACAGAGGAGGGGGGTGCAATTACAGAGGAGGGGGGGAATACAGAGGGGGTTGCAAATACAAAGAAGGGTGCAATTACAGAGGAGGAGGGTGCAATTACAGAAGAGACAGGGCAAACACAGAGGAGGGGGGGCAAACACAGAGAGGACACAGAGAGTGGGGGCAAACACAGAGAGGATACAGAGAGGGGGGGGCAAACAGAGGAGTCAAAAAGGGAGAGAGAGAGGTGACAGGCAGCTGCTGGTACGGAAGTTTTTAATAAAATAGATGCTTATAAACAATGCACTCACTCTCCATGTCAGAGCTGTAGTAGGCATGTCAGTCTGTGAAGTCGGCTGTCCCATTCTCCCCTCCGATCCACGCTGCTCTTACCACTGAATCGCTGGAGGAAACAGAGAGCCGTGGGAAACTCATGTGAACTGTCAGCCTCTGATGATGGAGGCGTGGTTAAGCCTCCGGAACGCTCCGATTGGTCACAGTATCCCAGGCTGACAGCTCACTGCAGTTTCCCCACGGCTCTGTATCCTTGGCTTCCTCCAGCGATTCAGTAAAGCAGCAGCGTCGATCGGAGGGGAGAATGGGACAGCCGACTTCACAACTGACATGCCTACTACAGCTCTAACATGGACAGTGAGTGCATTGTTTCTAAGCATCTATTTTATTAAAATCTCCTGTACCAGCAGCTGCCTGTCGCTTCTCTCTCCCTTATGTTTTAATTGCTCTGTAATTGCCTCCCCCTCCCGCTGCTCCGATCCCCCTGCTGTCCGGGTCCCCCTGTGTGCTGGGGCTCCTAAAAGGAGGCCCCATGGTACCCCCTGTACGGGTCAAAACAATACAGGTGGCAACCCTATTAAACAGGAGGAGGCGGCACAATGTGTTGGAGGAGGGAGGAGAAATGAAAGGGTATATGCAGAGGGGCGGGAAGGGGTGTATACTGGGGGAGGTAGGGGCGGAGTGGGGCTCTTAGTTCACGAGAACATTGCTCGTTCTCGTCCGGCGTTGTAAAACGAAAAACCGCTTCTGCGCATGCGTGAACCGCTAAGCCTAATGGGAACTGTAGTTCCCATTAGGCAGTGACGTTTACACTATGAACGCGCACTGCCAAACCAGGAAGTGAGGGGAAATCAGACACAGGACTGACGGAGGGGTACATTCAAGATGCTGTTTAACAGGTATAGCAATGTTTTAAAAAAAAATCATCACGTTTTTTATTCTTATATGCCTCAAGACTGCATTTGAAAAGGAAAAAAAATTTGACTTTACAACTTCTTTAAGCCCTATCTTTTGTTGTTTTATTAGCTATGTATAATGTATGTTGCTTGAATAGCCATGCTTATATTTGTCGTTTATATGTTTCTGTGTAGTAAAGTGTAGCGCTAATAAGTTACCTCATGTGTGTGATCATCAAGGTAAAAAGTAATGAATATAAAGTGACAATGGTAAGATATGCAAATACCGTACAAAAAGTGCTAAGAAAACAAAAAACAATAGATGTCCATAAACATCAAAGTGATAATGTCCAAATAGGATTGGAAATGTGGTCAAATTTTGGCTTGGTGTATGGACGTAGTACCGAAGCAAGGTAATGTCCAAAGGTGAAAATTCCTTGATATAAGTGAAGAAATCCCACCACCGTGAAGATGGAAAGCTTAACAGAAGCTATGGACTCATAGAAACGTATATTCCTAGAGTCACAACAGCTTGATGGCCAGTGTGGACTGGAACAAGGTCTCATCAGGGTACAGGATAATCACCGATGGCTCTGGTGGAACTATCTTGTCGCCGATGTGTTAGTCACTCGAGATGATGAGTCTTAAGACTGTGTGGTTAATGCTCCATAGAGGTTTACGAAGGGTTGAGAGAAAGAGTAGGAGGAAGCAACATAGTGTGATATCGCAAGGATATAAAAATGTAATAAGTAATGCACTTACATATTGGTGAAGATATGGTGCATAAAAGAATGTACAGTGGCAGCAGTAAAGTTGTCGCTGACGCCTTTTTATGTAAATACACGTTATCAAAGGGTATCAATATACAATGGCCACTCTGAATATATACAGAAATACACCCCATAATGAGAGTCCAACTCACGTGTTGTGATGAGCGCCGTGCGTTGTTACTTCCGGGTGAGAGCAGGATGGCATGGCAGCGTGCGTTCCAAGCCTCAATGTGGTGATAGTGTGCGAGTTGTGCGATGCATATAGGAGAAAGAGATGCGTTTCAATGAAGGGGACGGAGACAAGGCTGGATCGGACGTGCCATCGAATCAAACAGCTAACGAGGACGTGTGTTCCAACATCCAAAGCCGGATACTGTGCTGTGAGCAGCGTGTATACGGCCACGCCCACATGCGACACGATGCGTCAGCGTCGAAATGACCGGAACTGAAGTTGTGCGTTCCAGCCCTCGGCCCTAGGCGGTTGTGTGCGTTCCAATACACATTCCTGTGCATTATATCTCAGTAAAGATTGCATCAGTTCAGAAAACCAGCGCTTCTTTCATCAAGATTCGGTTTATACTTAAAAAGGAAGTAAACCCTGATGGTACATGAACAGCCTGCAAATGTAAAGCACAATGGGATAGTATGCATTGCATATTAGCCTATTATGTGACACTTACCTGCAAAAGAATCCAGCGATGTCCAAACTGCAGGAAGCGTCCATCTTCTGTCTCCTCTTACTTCTGGGCTGCAGACTCCGGCTCTTTGATTCACCGGAGCAGCGTGACGTCACTCCTGCGCACAAGAGCCGCAATTCACGGCACAGGCTGGGGAAGAAACCGCACATTCGTTTTGTTTCTTCCCCGCGGATGCGCTGTTAACATTTGCGGCGGAGTACAAGTGAAATAGCTCCTAAACGGCGCACGTTTAGGAGATATTTCCACTACTTATAGGTAAGCCTTATTCTAGGCTTACCTATAGGTAGAAGTAGTCAAAAGTGGTTTACAACCACTTTAAAGAGCAAGTTCACCTTTGTACACTTTTTTTTCTTCCCAATTCCAGCTCCCATATGCAATAATATGGCCTTCATGTACTTTTTTTGCAAAAATATCAAAGCTTTTGATTAAATCAGACTTTAGGTCATGAAACAGGAAGAAGTTGATCAGCTGACTTCATTAGCGCACACCCTGCATTTCATTTTAAAAAAACGTGCACCTGGGAATGGAAGGGTGGATGATACAGGGTGTGTGCTAATGAGATCAGCTGGTCAACTCCTTCATGTGTCATGACCTAAAGTCTGATCAGGAAGAAGAAATTACTAGAGGAAACATCTGGAATTGTGGATTTACTATAGCCTCAATATGCAATCCCACTGTGCATGAAAAAAGCGCCCAATTAAGACTTCAACTGGCCAGACATGCAAATAGAGAAATCACACTATTGCCGGCGAACATGTGTGTCAGATCGCATATGCGGGAATTGTTGAAGTCAATGGGGCTCGAACCTACAAAATCAAAAGTGAAGGCTTATATGCAAGTTATTGCCATAAAAACTGTATGGGGACCCGGGTACTGCCCTAGGGGACATGTATCAATATCTTTTTTTTTTTTAAAACAATGTTTTTTCAGAAGCAGTGATTTTACTAATGCTTAAATTGAAACAATAAAAATGCTTGGGGGGGTCCCCTTAGTATGCCTGTAAAGTGGTGTATCTGTGTGATGTGTAGAATAGTGCTACAGCAAAATTACATTTCTAAAGGAAAACATTTAATTTTATAC